>CM065592.1:54400728-55087843 GCA_033119425.1 Bufotes viridis | reverse complement strand
GCCACTTTCTAGAAAACTTCATTTGGTTTCTGAATACTGGAAATTTTAAGGTTTAAAAGAACATAGTCCATTGAATACCTACAGTTTCACATCGGGCAGTAAAGTGAAATTGCTTTATTTTTTAAGGACCTTTCGAGTGGAAGGCAGTTTTTTTTATTTCAGATGTTGGCTATCCAAGTGGGGCAACTTTTTTTTTTTTTTTTAACTCTGAAGAATGGACATTTGAGAGTTGAACGATTCAAAAACAATGTTGACATAAGACAACATCTAGCTAAGAAAACCTAAGGGGGGAGTAAAAGCAGCTTAAAAGCACTTTTCATTCATAACTGAACTTCATCTGATCTCAATATGGGAACCTCCATTGTTGAACTATATTGGAAGAGAACGTTGAGATTATTCCTACTGATCTTTTTTTTTCAAACAGACTTTGGAGAAAAAGCCACTACTCACCGTTCACTCCCAGATTGATTCATTTCCCTTTGAACTGCGCGTTACACAAAAATATACTGCATTTTTGATCGAGGATGAAAGACACTATTTTTAATACATTTTCTGTTGCCTTTTTCATTGTGTTTTCATTGAATTGGTGGGGTGGGGGTTACGAGTAATGCAAAAAATAAAACCCGTTTCTGATCCCTGGAAGAATTCCAAAAATAGATTTAGCAGAAAAAAAAAATAGATCAAGTTTGATCCTTTTACGTCTAACCATTTTTCCTCACATAGGTGACAACCAGAAACAAACATTTGGATTGTTGTTGAACGCCCCTCCTGGGGAAGAAAAAATGTGAAAATTTGTTAGTTGACCAAACTATCAAACAGCACTTATTTTTTTATTATTTTTTTTTATTATTGTGCTCATTTTAATGCAATTTTTTTTTTTTTACATTTGGTTATTTTAGCATAATTTATGTTCTTCTAAACAACTGCACTAATTGTATGCATAAGACCACTTTTTAAGTCAAGGACGTGTTGTGTTTATAAAGATGTCAAAAGGATTCTTATTTTTTATTTAAATTGCATATCTTTTTCCTTCCATGTGTTAATGTTATGCAGAAAGTACAATGTACTTTAAAATTTTGCTATGAAAAAAAAAGATGGGTTTTTTAAAAAATAAAAAAAAAATATTTTTAGCAAAATAGGACTTACAGGGTCATTGTCCCCACAATGTGCCAGTTGATAATTTGCACTTACCTTGTCCTATATATCCATAATATACGGAGGTGTGCAATTTTTTTTTGTGTCTATAGCCTTTGTAACACTAACGAGAAAAAAAAAAGAACAAAAAATATATAAAAAAAAAAAAACTGACAGAAGATACTGGAAGCCATGGTGGCTGTTTCAATAATATCGTTATGGGAGGTTACAGGGATCTCACAACTAATATTCTAATACAATACTCAACCTCGGTATATATATGTATAAATATATGTATATCCCAGCGGCACTTTATACTATTCCATGTACAAATGCTAACAGTTTTCCAAAAGGACTTTAATAACTAGCTGGGAGACGATTATGTAATTACTTTGGGGGGCTTTGCAGTATGTTCTCTGTAAAGGCCTGTCTTTCTGTTGTGCTCTTAGTCGTAGCGGTCATGCTCAGAACTGCCTTTTCGAAAGCCGAAGCAAGGTGCTTGTTGTTCACCTTCTGCCATATCCATGTCATACATCACCCCGAAAAGAAAAAACTCTCTTTTTCGGGGGGGTGACCATTGTTAATACTGACATTAGCCTTTTCCACGGCATTGTGTCTGCAGCTTATTCGCCAATATAGTAATGCTTTCAGTAGATTAATAGATAGTATCAGTTGGGAATATTATTGTTATCACCTATGTACAATGGAAAGGGATTTTAAGCACAAACCTGCTGCTCATTTAATGGTGGTACATGATACTGTATCAAATCAAAACCTATCTGTGACTATTATATATAGGGATCACAAAAAGTGTCACATATTAGAATGCTGATCTTTCATATGGAATTATTGTGAGTCATCGAAGTTTATTATTTATTCTTATTGTTCATATTCATTTCGGAGTTTAATTTAAGTAATCATTTATTAAGACAGAATTTTGTATAAACTATTTATTGTGCTCTCTGTGGAACTGAAGTTTGATTTATTTTTGTACTACACGGCATGGATTTGTTGATGACATTTTAATTTTGCGATAAATGTGTGAAATCACAAGTTGCTGTGATACTTCATTTTTAAATTGTGAACTTTGTACAAATTTTGTCATGCTGGATGTCAACACATCTTACTCTAAATAAAAGAGAAAAAAACAACGCGTTGCTATATTTGTAACACAGTAGGTCGACGACGAGTTATCATTTTCGCCTAGATCAATGTACTGGCAGCCATGGCAAATAAATGTTCAGCTTATAGTTTTAGTCTTTTATGTTGTTTTCTTTTACTTCTTTTAGTTATCACTGTATCTATTTTGCTGCATGTTTTTTTCTTGAAACTGTTTGTGCGTGAAATGTTTATGTTCATGATAGCATCACCAAAAAGAAAAAGGTAAAATTGTTATATTTATTGTAAATCCATATTAAAAAATATCTATATTAAAGCCACATTAGATACAGATAAAAGACAAGGAGGGTGAGTCGGATATGCAGTATAAGCAGATAGCAAAACAACCAATCAGCAATATAGTACAATCAAGTGCCCATGTATCTTACAAAAATAAAAAAATTACAGGCCCCTATATAACCAATGCTGCAGCAAAGCTCACCCACCACACCGAAGCACGTTTTGCCAACAGCTTCATCTGGAATTTCTGTTTATACCTTTGTCTTTCGCCAAGGATGCTTTCATGGTCTCAACTCCAGGGCCCAAGACAAGCTCTCTTGGTGCCCAGTACAACGGTTTCATAATATACTACCATATTATCCTCAATCTTTAAAGTAACTTATTGAACAGCCTATTCTCTAAAGATGAACAATTGGATTCTACCTAATCACAACTCGTTCAAAAAAGATTCTAATGAACACAAAGTTTTTGTAAGGCCTCATGCACACGACCGTATGTGTTTTGCGGTCCGCAAATTGCGGATCCGCAAAAAAAAACCGATGATGTTCCGTATGGCATCCGTTTTTTTTGCGGATCCGTTTTTTTTTTGCGGATCCATTGTAATAATGCCTATCCTTGTCCGCAAACTAGAAAAAAATAGGACATGCTCTATTTTTTTGCGGAACGGAAAAACGAACACACGGTAACGAAATGCACACGGAGTACCTTCCGTTTTTTTGCGGACCTATTGAAATGAATGGTTCCGCATATGGTCCGCAAAAAAAACGGAACGGACACGGAAAGAAAATACGTTTGTGTGCATGAGGCCTCATTCAGAGAAAGACTTGGTTTTATGGGCAAAATATATGGTTTGTCTGGGAGGTTCTCATTACGGAGAAAGCCTAGGATGCATGTGGATTATTGTAGGCCAGGCAATGCTCCTCTATATTTCTGGGAAATATATTCAAATTAGCTTTTCTATCATCTGATGCCAGCAGAAGTAAGATTTGCAAATTTTTAGATATTTTTCCCAGAAACCCAGCGGACTGTTGACTGGCTTTCAATACTCTTCATGAGTACTTAGTACCCTCTATAAAGAGAAACAGTACCCCAACTTAAGGTCTTCTAGGCAGCCAAGCACATTTTCTTTGCCCAGCTCTCAGTGGGGTCCTAAGTGTCCCCCAACTCTTCTTCTGAACCCTTAGGGCATCCCCTATCCATACTGTATATTATAGGGCTTATGGGCATTATAGAAAGCAGCTGTCACTCTAGAGTAGGGGTGCACAACCCGGGGCCCCGGCCTCCTGGACAGAAATACAGCTGATTGTGTGATCAGCTGTGTTTCTGCCATGAGTGCTGCATTACAGCTCCTGCTCCCACACTCAAGACAAATCAAACAAATCACAGAAAAAACTATATATAACCCATCCTGCACGATATGGTATTAAATGTGCGGAAGTATATGGCTACATTTACAAAATAACAGAAAATAATGCACTATAAAAATAGATGCAAGCATAACATATGGAATAAGCCCTCACTCTTGATAAAAACTGAGACACTTGGTCAATACATTTTGATCAAAATACATCTAAGCCCACCTACCGGCGACAAGGTGGTCTCAGTTCAGGCAGGTTCCTATGCTAACCTATTCATGCTGTGGCGCATTTTTCAGGAGCACAGTCCCCCCACATATGGTGTGCTGCCCCTTGTTACCTCCATGTGCATCAGCAACCGGTGGGAGGAGAGACACACACCTATATGTACCACCCTAATCAAGGCCACCTATTAGATAGGTGGGGCAAAAGTGCACTTAAATATCACTCCCAGTATCGGAGCGTATTCACACATGAAGGTGCCACTCCTTCAAGACAAATCAAACAAATCACAGAAAAAACTATATATAAAAAACAAAACAAAAAAAAAAAAACTTTTGCCCCACCTATCTAATAGGTGGCCTTGATTAAGGTGGTACATATAGGTGTGTGTGTCTCTCCTCCCACCAGTTGCTGATGCACATGGAGGTAACAAGGGGCAGCACACCATATGTGTGGGGACTGTGCTCCTGAAAAATGCGCCACAGCATGAATAGGTTAGCATAGGAACCCGCCTAAACTGAGACCACCTTGTTGCCGGTATGTGGGCTTAGATGTATTTTGATCAAAATGTATTGACCAAGTGTCTCAGATTTTATCAAGAGTGAGGGCTTAGTCCATATGTTATGCTTGCATCTATTTTCATAGTGCATTATTTTCTGTTATTTTGTACATGTACTATTCTTGCCCGTTTTACGGACAAGAATAGGCAATGTTACAATGGATCCACTAAAAAAACCAGATACAATCTGGATGCCAAAAGGACGTCATCGGTATTTTTTGCGGATCAGTGTTTTGCGGACCGCAAAACACATACGGCCGTGTGAATGTAGCCTTAAAGGAAAAAATAAAAAGGAAACTGTGAAAATTTAACAATAAGTGTCAGTGTCCCTCAAAGGTCTTTTTATTACCTCTTTGGGGATATATTTTGTAGCAGAAATATATTAAAAATGAAGTTAAAAAAAATACATAAAAGAAAAAACACCCACACCAACCAAAACCGTCACGTGAAACCATACAAATTATATAACAAAATGAGTGACACAAAAAAGGGAACTAATTATAATAATTTATTTTGGTGTCAGTTTGCATATTTAAAGAATAAGGAGCCATGGTCACATTTACTGCTCCAGTCAATGACTGACTTCAGCAGTGACACGCTGCTTGTGGCCACATCACCGCTGAAGCCAGTGATTGGCTGGAGAGGTGCATGTGACCATAGCCATGCACTGCCAGGTGAAAACAGCGCAGGGACCGGAATATGGAGGCAAAAGGGGCAGTGCGGAGGACCGAATTAGCGGGGAGCAGGTAAGTTTAACTCTTCGGTTTCAGGGGCCATGCTGCAGGAACGTGTTAGAAATTCATTTTTACTGGGAAATCTCTTTAAGCCCCTATTACACTGCGAGATATTCAGGAAAATTACTGGAAACAAGTGTTCATAGGAACGCTCATTCATGATAACTGGCTGGTATAATCGTGCCAGTTATGTCTGTGTAATCAGGGATATGCTACCGATAATCAATATAGCTAAATGAAGGAGGAATGACTGTGACAGTGATCACTCCTCCCCAATCACTTTACATTGGCCAGTGTAATAGTCTGATGCAAATGAGCACCAATCAACTTTTCTTTATTTGCGGCACCTTGAAATAGAGCAATCTGACAATGCGCCCCTCAGACCAAAAAAGGTTGTGTACCCCTGCTCTAGAGGCTCCGACACATTCTTGGAATTATATGAACAGCCATTAATACTAGATGATCAGATGATGCCAGCTCTCCCACTTTTTTCCAGCATTTTCCGAATGACTTTAAATAACTAAATTTGCCTATACATATGACAAAACTGAAAGAGTTAAAAGTGTCTATGCCTGAAATTGGAGAAACTGTGCATATAGAAATTGTTGCCCAAATGTGATCTATCCCAACTTACAGTAGTAGAGTGGTTCAGATAATATCACTGATGTTAGAACATGGGTGACTTTACCTATATGGAGGTACATAGTACAGGAAAATTTGGTGAGGAGCCTGCTGCACTCTTCAAGAGAACTGAGATTTAAAGAGAATCGGTCAGCTCCGAGACACCCTCCAAACTAGAGTAAGTAGTGTATAGTGTAAGTGACGCAGGGTCCAGTTATGTAATTTTTAACTCCATTATGTGCATGAGCTCAGGAGTCCTCTCAATGCACTTTACTGCCGGGTTGTAGGAGCACAGTGTCAGAATGCAAGAGAGTATGCACATAATAATTAGTGATGGACGAAAATCAGCCAGGACGTTTTGCGAATGCGGACGCGTGTTCGCAATCAAATGTTCGCGAACCGTGTGTTTGCGGCGGGCCCCATTGACTTTAATAGCAGGCCAACCTGAAAAACCTTCAGGTCAAATTTGCAGCCACTAAATACTTACTAGAAGTGCAAAAATAGTCCCACAACATGGACAGTGACATACCGAAGGGGGATAAATGGCAAAAAAATCCCACAAAAGATAAGTGTTTTAATCAGGGGCCATTTTTTTGTGATGTCCCGAACTATTCGCCAGCCAAGAGTTCCCGGCGAACATAGCTTGTTCGCCGCGGCTGGCGAACATATGCGATGTTCGGTCTGCCCCCTATACATCATCATTGAGCAAACTTTGACCCTGTACCTCACAGTCAGCAGACACATTTCAGCCAATCAGCACCCTCCCTCCCACACCCTCCCACCTTCTATAAAATCGGCAGCCATTTTAGATTCAGTCTGAAGCTGCAGTGTGTTAGTGAGAGCATGGAGAGTGAAGCTGCTGCTGTGCTGATGAATTCATAGGGAAAGGGTTAGTTAGGCCAGTGTTCTGTGTCCACAGACTCATCTGCTGTAAGGACAGCATCACAGCACCCCAAAAAGCCCTTTTTAGGGCTGCTACATTAGTCTGCTTTTATTTATTTTTTCTCCATATATATATTGCAGTTGCCTGGCCTGCCCGTGTGTGAGAGGCTGCAGTCCCAGAGACGGTAGTGTGCCCACTGCAAGTGCCCACCACTCATACGGTGTGGCACAGGACTTTGCATAAAAAAAAGGCATTTCATTTTTACACTTTAATCTAAGGTTAGTTGCCTGCCAGTGTGTGTCAGGCCGACTTCCACTGATTGTAGTGTGCCCACTGCCAGCGCCCACCACTTATACCGGGTGGTACAGTAGCTTGCCGATAAATAAGGCATTTCATTTTTACCCTTTAATCTAAGGTTAGTTGCCTGCCAGTGTCTGTCAGGGCCACTTCCACAGACTGTAATTTCCTTTGGCCCTAGAATAATGCCCAGTGTTCAGAGGCTACATACCCTGAACTCGAAAAATTCTGAGCACATAGTTGACTTGCTTACACAGGACACTCAATCTTCTACAGTTTCCACTCGGAACCTTGGCGCACCATCCTCCTCCAGCTCAGCTTCGGCCACCTCTCAAGTTACCACTCGCCTGCCCACCGCCACCACCAACACTAGCACAACAGCAGCTTCATTTGATCTGTCAGAGGATTTAATTACACATCAGTTGGAAGAAATGAGTGATGCGCAACCATTATTGCCAGATGATGTAGATTACGGGGATATGTCTCAGTCAGGCAGCATTACACACATGGACGTACAGTGTGATGATGATGATGTTGTACCCGCTGCTGCTTCCTTTGCTGAGTTGTCAGATACAAGTGAAGCGGTTGATGATGATGTGTCCGTGGATGTCACGTGGGTGCCCGCTCGAAGAGAAGAAGAACAGGGGAAAATTCAGATGGGGAGACAGAGAGGAGGAGAAGACGAGTTGGAAGCAGGGGGAGGTTGTCGCAAGGAGCTAGTGGCACAGTCAGACAGCATGTATCGGCACCCGGGGTCAGCCAGACAGCACGCCAATCAACGCATGCTGTTGCCACCACCAGAATGTGCAAAGCTCAGCAGTGTGGCATTTTTTTGTGTGTGTCTGCCTCTGATAACAGCGATGCCACTTGCAACCTGTGCCAAAAGAAACTGAGTCGTGGGAAGTCCAACACCCACCTAGGTACAACTGCTTTGCGAAGGCACATGATCTCACATCACAAACGCCTATAGGATAAATACATGAGTACAAGCAGCACACAAACTCAAAGCCACCATCCTCCTCCTGGTCCAGCATCTTCAGCCACGTCAACCACTGCTGTCCTCCCTGCCCCCTCTCAACCACCCGCCACTCCTCCTCTCACCTTCAGCAGTTCCTGATCATCTGCCCACAGTCAGGTGTCTGTCAAGGAAATATTTGAACGTAAGAAACCAATGTCACAGAGTCACCCCCTTGGACTGCCTGCTCCAACAAGAAAAAGCCGTCAACGAGTATTTGTATGACCGGGTGCTAGGACAGCCTCTGCGGAGCTGGGTATTTTTTTGCCACGTTACTGGACTCTCATGCGCAATGCCTGTAGGCTCATGCGTCCTTTTGAGGAGGTGAAAAACTTAGTCAGTCGCACCGAAGGCACCATCAGCGACCTCATCCCATTTGTTTTCTTCCTGGAGCGTGCACTGCAAAGAGTGCTGTATCAGGCCGTAGATGAGCGTGAAGAGGAAAAGGAAGAGTTATGGTCACCATCACCACCAGAAACAGCCTTATCATCATCGTTTGCTGGACCTGCGGCAACGCTGGAAGAGGAGTCTGAGGAAGAGGAGTCAGAGGAGGAATGTGGCTTTGAGGAGGAGGAGGACCAACCACAGCAGGCATCCCAGGGTGATCGTTGTTGTCACTTATCTGGGACCCGTGGTGTTGTATGTGGCTGGGGGGAAGAACAGACCTTCAATGACATCAGTGAGGATGAGGAACGGGACATCCAACCTTGTGCAAATTGGGTCTTTCATGCTGTCATGCCTGTTGAGGGACCCTCGTATAAAAAGGCTGAAGAAGAACGACCTGTACTGGGTGGCCACGCTACTAGACCCCCTGTATAAGCAGAAAGTGGCTGAAATGTTACCGAATTACCAGAAGTCGGAAAGGATGCAGCAGTTCCAAAACAAGTTAAAAAATATGCTTTACACAGCGTATAAGGGTGATGTCACAGCACAACGGGAATCTAACAGGGGAAGAGGTGAAAGTAATCCTCCTCCTACCACGACCACGCTGGCAAGGACAGGATGCTTTACAGACGTGTTGTTGATGGAGGACATGCAGAGCTTTTTAAGTCCTACGCATCACCACAGCCCTTTGGGGTCAACCCTCAGAGAACGACTCGACCGACAGGTAGCACACTACCTCGCCTTAACTGCAGATATCGACACCCTGAGGAGCGATGAACCCCTTGACTACTGGGTGTGCAGGCTTGACCTGTGGCCTGAGCTATCCCAATTTGCGATAGAACTTTTGGCATGCTCCGCTTCAAGTGTCCTGTCAGAAAGGACCTTCAGCGCAGCAGGAGGTATTGTCACTGACAAGAGTAGTCGCCTAGGTCAAAAAAGTGTACATTACCTCACCTTTATTAAGATGAATGAGGCGTAGAGAACCGAAGGGACTGACATTGGAGGATGCATTTGACTAAAAAAAGACCTGATTAGATGCCTGATTGGGCTAAAAATGGTCCCCACGCTGCTGTATTTCATCTCTGCATGCCGGATGACTTGCGTGACTTCTCCGCCATCAACTAGGGTTTAAGGCCCAAATTTTTTAGTACACTTTTTTAGTACAGCAGCGGCTGCAACAATAAACCTCATTTTTCAGGCATATGTACATGCATAATTTTTCTGGCCTCTGGTGCTGCACTGTGGCTGCAAAAACAAAACAAAAAAAAGGCACATATATGTGTGAATTCCCTTCGTGATCGTTACCTTGTTGTGGTGAAGAGGCTTGCGTATCACAATGAAGCGATCACCTCTATGAGTGTGTTGGCAATGTTGGCCCACCCCAGATGATAAGGTCGTTGCTTCATTGTGAACAGACCAAAAGCGATCGGCTGGATAATTTTTCATAGAAAAAACATTAATTTTCTTTGTGGTCATCTAAGGTGATCATTAAAGCTTACTAGGCCAACAATGGGCCCACACTGCATAATCATTGTTTTCTGGGTCACTTAACTGTCACTGAACTACCTCAGCGGTGCTTTAAACGGGGAGTTTGGTCTGTCACAGGTAGGTCTGTTACTGTGAAGCGGGCGTAACCCTTACACTACCTGATCGATACAACATCATACCTGATCGTATACACACACACTGGATGTTTTAAAGCACGTTATTTCAAACAATTTAGGAATGTTAGGTGATTTATGCCCTTTATGGATTAAAACCCGACTCTGCGTTCACTACGTCCCCCCTCCGGCATGCCACAGTCTAGGTGTTAGTCCCCTTGAAACAACTTTTCCATCACTACTGTGGCCAGAAAGAGTGTCTGTGGGTTTTAAAATTCGCGGAAGTTCGCATTCGTCGTTCGCGAACGGAAAATTTTATGTTCGCAACATCTCTACCATGTTTATGCTTCTTAAAGGGAAACTCTCAAAAATTTGCCCAGCTGGAGCATAGAAAATTTTTATTTTAGGCCACGGGAGTACAGGCCCCAAAAGTTAGGCATTTACGGACAGAAAAGAACTTGTGATTATGTGGCTGGAGGTACATTAGGCATTCACTGGCTAAAAATTTTACTGTAGGCCAGTACAGGCCCCAACGGCATTCACCTGACAGAGAAGAACAAGTGATTATGTGGCTGGATGAACATTAGGCGGTCACTGGATAACAATTTTACTGTAGGACCCTGGAGTACAAGCCCCAAAAATAAGGCATTTACCTGACAGAAAAGAACTATTGATTATGTGGCTGAAGGTACATTAGGCAGTCATCAGCTAAAAATTTTACTGTAGGCCAGTACAGGCCCCAAAAATTAGACATTCACCTGACAGAAAAGAACTTGTGATTTACTGGTTGGAGGTACATTAGGCGGTCACCGGCTAAAAATGTTACTGTAGGCCAGTACAGGCCCCAAAAATTAGGCGTTCACCTGACAGAAAAGAACTTGTGATTATGTGGCTGGAAGTACATTAGGCAGTCACCGGCTAAAAATTTTACTGTAGGCTACTAGAGTACAGGCCCCAAAGATTAGGCATTCACCTGACAGAAAAGAACTTGTGATTATGTGGCTTGAGGTACATTAGGCGGTCACCGGCTAAAAATTTTACTGTAGGCCAGTACAGGCCCCAAAAATTAGGCATTCACCTGACAGAAAAGGCCTTTTATGCTGCTGTATATACATAAGACAAGGACCATTCTTTGTTCTGGGTGGTGGCGGATATGTGTGGGCTGGCATGAGAAAATTCAAGTACACGTGGTCGTCATAGGGTGTTGAATTCCTCCAAGATCCATGCCTTATTCACTTTTAGAAATGTGAGGTAGTCAACACCGTCGTGAGCTAGGCGAGAGCGCTTATCGGTCACAATCCCCCCTGCTGCGCTGAACGTCCTTTCGGACAGGACACTCGACGAGGAGCAAGCCAAGAGTTTAATGGCAAATTGTGCCAGCTCTGGCCACAGGTGAAGCCTGCACACCCAGTAGTCCAGGAGTTCCTCGCTTCTCAGAGCGTCCACATCGGCCGCCAACCTGATGTAGTCGTACACCTGTCCATCTAGGCATTCCCTGAGGCTGGATCCGGAGGGCGGCTGTCGATGGGTTGGCTGCAAGAATGATCTCATATCCAAAATGACCAACACATCTTCAAACCGCCCTCTTCTTGCAGGCGTGGTAGGATTCGTACCCGCACCTGTTTCTCTGTGGGTGGAAATTCCTCTGCCAGCGCCTGCAACAGCAGAATGCTGCATCTCTCGCAGCAAGGCCTGGAAATGCTGCATTCTGCCAGCCCTCTGTGATGCTGGTAACATGTCCGTCATTTTGTGTTTGTACCGGGGGTCTAAATACATTTCCACCCAGTACTGGTTCTTGCCCTTTATGCTTTTTATACGGGGGTCCTCTTCAAACACTGGAGCATGAAGACCGGCATTTGCACTAAATTGGAAGCGGTGGAGTGCCCTGGCTCCTGCCCATCGCCTAGGAGAATGCCGTCCTCCGTCTCCTCCTCCCAGCCACGAACACCAGGGATCCCCGAAAAGTTTAAAGTCCCCCTCAAAGCATGCTCTTCTTGCTCCTCCTCCTCTTCCCCCCAGCTATTATCCTTCTCTGACTCCTCTTCAGACTACTGCTGACTTGTCTCAGATGGAGTAGCCCCCCCCCCCCCCCCCCTGCGGGAATTCCTTCAGCATTGTGACTTCCTCATCTTCCTGCTTCTGCTCCTCAACAGCTTGATCAATGACAAAACGCAATGCACGCTTCAGAAAGAAGGTGTAAGGTACGATGTCACTGATGGCGCCCTGGCTGACCAGTTTGGTGATCTGATCAAATGGCCGCAGAAGTCTGCATGCATGAGCAGCCACTGGCGTGGTGAAAAGAAACCAAGCTCCCCAGAACCTGTCCTGCTGCAGAGTTCGTACAGGTAGTCGCTAACGGCACATTGCTGCTAGAACAGCCTATCAAGCATATACAAGGTGGAGTTCCAGTTTTGTCCTTAATGCGTTCTGAATGGATAAGGATCCGCTCAGAATGCATCAGTTTGGCCTCTGTTACGCCTCCATTCCGCTTTGGAGGCGGATACCAAAACGCTGCTTGGGGACGAAACTGTCCCCATTGACTTACATTGTGTGTCAGGACAGATCCGTTTTCACTGACACAATATGGCACAATAGAAAACGGATCTGTCCCTCATTGATTTTCAATAGTGTTCAAGACGTTTCAGTTTTGGCTATGTTAAAGATAATACAAACAGATCCGTTCTGAACGGATGCATGCGGTTGTATTATTTGAACGGATGCACCAAACGCGAGTGTGAAAGTAGCCTAACACCAAATCCACACGGGAGCCATGGGTTACATGCTTGACAGCCGTCAGAAGGTTCACCCAGTGGACAGTAAAAGTTATGTACCTTCCCTACCCATGTTTGCTAGACCACATGTCTGTGGTCAGATGTATCTTGGCACCGGCACTGTGTGCCAGAGATCTATTCACTTGCCGCTGAACGTCCACCAGTTTATATGGCAGTAGTTGGCGATCTAGCAGTTCCGACTAGACAGCGGTCAGCCGTTAGGCAAGAGGGTTATCCGACGCCATCAACTTTTTATGCTCGAACATTTGGCGCATGGAAGCCTGCCTTCTGCCAGATGAACGCGACGACGGCATGGTGGAAGGTGGAGAACAAATGGAAGGAGAGAGGAGAAGAAGAAACGTCATCTTCGTCACATTCACCACCACTGACATTTGAGATCTGGGAGTAGGCAGCCACAGCGGGGACCTCCCTCCTTGGGCTGATCTGGCCGTTGCTACCTCCTCTTCCTCATCCGGTGTCAAGAATGGATGCACATCGGTAAGGTTGTGGAATGGATGGGAAAATAATTCCTCTGACTTGAGTGGAGGGGCTCTGGTGGTGGTGGTGTCTTTGGGGGTGCACACAGCAAAGAGTGAGGAGGGTGCAGATACAGAGGATGAGGAAGGTGCAGAAGAGGAAGGCTGAGTGAGCCAGTCAACCAACTCTGATGCGTACTTTGAAGTAATCGCACTCAATTCTCTAACTTCCCACTTAGGCTCCGGCCTGGTGCACCTGCCCGGCCCCTACCACCCCTGCGGAACAGCTTGCCTCTTCATCTGCCTGTAATTTACAAAATGACCCTGTGTCAAAGTCCCTAGAGAAGAGCAGTATTTGTGGAAGCAGTTATATCGCAGGTGTCAATCAGTATTTGGTGGAAGCAGGTATATCAAACAACTTAATCAGTGTTTTGTGGAAGCAGGTATCTCGCAGTTCTCAATCAATATTTGGTGGAAGCAGGTATATCAAACCCCTTAATCAGTATTTTGTGGAAACAGGTATATCGCACCCCTCAATCAATATTTGGTGGAAGCAGGTATATTGCACCCCTCAATCAATATTTTGTGGAAGCATGTATATCTCAGGTCTCAATCAATATTTAGTGGAAACAGGTATATTACACCCCTCAATTTTTTATTTTTTTTTGCCACAACAGTTATATCACACCACCCTGTTTATCTGGGGCAACAGGTATATCGTAGCCCTCAATCAGTATTTTGTGGAAGAAGGTATGTCACACCCCTCAATCAGTTTTTTTTTGGTGCAACAGGTATACCACACCCATTGCAAATAGTTGTTCCAATAGCGCTTGTCCCTCTATATACCTGCGGTATTGCAGCAGAACCGCACACAAATGTTGCACAATACAAATGCACTATATACTTTCTATGTTAGAAAGTATATTATAGGTATATCACACCCCTCAATCAGTTTTTTGGGGGCAACAGGTATATCACACCAGTTGCAATTAGTTGTTCCAATAGCGTTTGTTCCTCTATATAGCTGCAGTATCGCAGCAGAACCACACACGACTGCTGCACAATAAAAATGCACAATAATATACCTTCTATGTTAGAAAGTACATTATAAGTATATCACACCCCTCACTATATCACACCTATTGATAGCACACCTATACCAGTCCTTAAAAGGACTTTTCTGGCCCTATAAGCTAGCGTCTGGTGTCCCTAACAGTCTGTCCCTGCTCCACAGAGCAACCTCTCCCTACACTGGCAAAACACAGAATGTAAAATGGCTGCCAGATCGGGTTCTCTTATAGGGGCGGGGGTGTGCCCATGTGCTGAAACGTCTCAATTATCTGTCCTGTCCCACCTGATGTGACACCGGATGTGTCATGGGTCAAAGTTCAGTGCAATGCAAAAGAATATGGCGCAGGCGGACATCGCCATATGTTCGCATTTTGGCAAATCGCAAACGCGCAAAGTTTGCCCAGAAACGACCGCCGGGCGAACTGCAAGGCCATCAATAATTGTAGATTTACCTCCAGTCCTTAGAGGAAAATACAGATAGTACAGTATAATATTATATTACTATCTATGCTAATAGATAGAGAGACAGACGGATAGATAGACAGACAGACAGACAGATAGAGTGACAAATGGATATACTCTAGATCAATGGTTTCCAAGTGGTGGTGCTCTAGCTGTTAAGTAAAGAGAGAATATAACAGGAATTTGTCATCTCTAAAACACCATCCAAACTAGAGTAAGCGTTGTATAGTGTAGGTGACGCTGAGTCCGGTTATATAATTATTATTAACCTATTTATCAATCATACACAAAACAAATTCAGCTCCACTACAAGATTATAAGGGACACTGTATGTAGTGGTTCCTATCATAAAGCTCTTCAGACTTCATGAAGCTATCACTTCCAGCATACACAGTGCCAAGAACTGGAGAACTGGAAGCAGCAAACCAATGATGTTATGTATTCTGGACAGCTCCATGGAAATGTCCGGTTGACGCTTTGGATACTTAGATAAATTCTCATTCCTCATAACATCCTATAATGAAGCTTAAGTTGTAAAACAACAGGAAGCAGGAAAGAGAACATTCTCCAAGTTGTTTTCATGGTCATACAGAAACATCTAGGACAAGTAAAGCAGAACCTGGAAGACGTAAAGGCTCCTGGCAAATAGCATGTCATTTTCTATTGGTAAGATGCAGTCATGGAAAAAATACATAAGTAAGACAATCAAATGTAAAAGGAGAAATTGATGGACTTGGAATGTAGGAAAATACAGTATTAAAGGAGAAAAACAAGATATACATACGCAACAAGAGCTGCACGATATCTTGTAAGAAAGACATAACAATGCAACTTAAAGAAGTCCTTGCATTCCCCATGTAATAACAACTCTGGAGCATCTATTCTTATGACTCTATATTGTACCATTCCTGTATTATTCCTGCCGTAGTTTACAAATAAATCACCAGCAGACTGCAGTAAAGGTACTGCTGGGTGTTACCAGTAGTGGGTGTGTCAGACTCTTTCCAATCACTGCTGCCGATGTCAGACTGTGCAGGGACACACTCCCAACAGAACACCCATTTGTACATTTACTGCAAGCTGCTGGCAATTCATTCTTAAACTTCTGGTAGAAATAACAAAGGATTGGCCGAGCATAGAGTCATAAGAATAGATGATCCAGAATTGTTATTACATTTTATAAGCCTCACATTATTTTAGTTTGCCTTTTTGCCCCTATTTATATCACCCTACCTAAAAAGTTTTAAAAACTTTAATTACATCTTGTTATACCTAAATGATAATAGTGAACTCTAATATAAGAATGACGTTTTACCTGCCCTTGCAAGTGGTCTTTTCCTACTCCAGGTGACCTCTTCTTTGAGTAAGGCCATGGTAGATTGTGCCAGGGCTGTACAATGGCTCCCATTGGCTGTATTTGCTGATGTAGTTACTGGTGTCCCATCGACCTGGATGTAGACGTCTCACTTCCAATGTATCCTATGGCCCCTAGGGGATATCATATCACACAAAGACAGTGCTACAGAGACTTCCTTCTGGTCCACACTCCCTATATTAAAGTAAATGTGTCACCAAAAATGTTATCTGCCAGTTAAAACCAGATAGTGATGCAGTATACCAGACCAACAGGGGAAATGTCTCTGTGAGGTCACAGTGTGAGTATAGGTAGGCCGAGGGTAAAAACAACAGTTCTCGGTTACTCACAGTTTTGTCGCCCCTGGGCTGGCCTGCACAGTTGAGGGGGAGAACAGCACTTCATTCTCCGGGGCACACTCTGTTACAGGGGACACCGCCCAGGTGGTGTTTCGAGGTGCCCTTGATGGTGACCGGGTTTAGTGTGCTTTGGTGGCTGGGCCCCTGGATGAAGTAAAGTCATGACGCCAGTACCGTTACGGTACAACAATGATGAGAGTAGTAGCAGTAATAGAAGAGTGCGACACAAGTTTAATCTAACTCACAACTTTTACTGAATAATGGCTCCTTGGTAACAGTTACATCCAGATGTAATACAGTCTCCTATGTCAATGGAGGCAGAATATAGTAAGTCCACAGTTCACAGGCTTTTTATGTGAGCAGCTGTGTATCACGGTCAGGCATATAGTAAATAAGTCAGTATTTCGGGTCTGCAGCTCTTGCCTGGCACTAATCCCAATCAAGGTGGTTTGCAGATTCCTTAACTTTTACTTCAGTGCTTTCTAGCAGATGGCCTTTCTGCTCTCAGAATTTAAACTGGCGGTGAGGCTGCCGGAAGCTACAGTTGTGTTCAAAATTATTCAACCCCCACTGGAATTGAGTGTTTTGGCCAGTTTGACATTGATTTTGATCATTTCAGTCATCTTGTTTACAATTAAATCAAAGAGGCCCTTGTAAGTCAGACAAATATAACATAACATTTATAATGAAATAACCACAAATGTCTTTTCTGTGCTCACATCATTATCAGTTTTATTCAACCCCCAAGTGACATTCAATCTTAGCACTTAGTACAACATCCTTTTCCAGTTATAACAGCTTTTAAACCAGGGAGCCCTTGCTAAGAGAGGAGCGCTGCGATTGGATGCGCTACCTTCCAGAGAGAAGAGACACCGCCCACCATAACTAAATGAAACCTCCTACTATAACCAAGTTGCCTTATTAGCATAAGATACCGGGAGCGCAGCGGGCGAACTGGGGGGAGGGGGGGGGGGGGCGTTGAAAAAAAAAAAACCTGTGTGCGGACATCAGCGGCAGCATCCCTGTAAGATGGTATAAGTATCCCATGAATATTTTTTTACTGAAAGGTCCTCTTTAATTAATTTTTTCATCACATTATATACTGCTCATTTCCATGGTTACGACCACCCTAAAATCCAGCAGCAACGGTCGTGCTTGCACACTATAGAAAAATATGCTGGTCTATGCACACTCCCACATTCGAAGTTGGGTCTCGTACCATATAGTACCTAATTACCAAACCCGACGTCGGATTGCTATTTTAAAATGTTTTTAAAGACACAGAGGCGATTACCAAACTCATTCTCCGAAGTCTCACGCGACTTCGGCCAAAACGAATTTTGCCTCCATGCTTTACAGAGACAGGCCTCCGGACAGCATTAAAACGAAGTGTTTGAACGAATTGACTTCAGATCAGTTATCCAAAGCTCGATTCGCTCAACACTAGTTATAAGCATTGGAACTTGTATATGGTGAACAAGGTTGGCTGCATTGTGTTATCTTCCCGTTCCTCGGTAGGCTATTTAAGATGCAATCGTTGGGCGGTTGCCATGTCCCTAAAGAGGGAAATCAGAGTTACCAAAACATGTTGGCTAGTATCAGCATCTACAGCAGCCCAGGAGGAGCCGGAGCGGAGGAGCGGTAGTGGCTTTCTTCACACCATTGCTCCCTAGGGCTGTGATGGCAATCGGGCACCCATGACATTAATGGTCTGCAGGGCAGGACGTGTAGAGTCCAATGGTCAGTGTATGGTTCAGGAGTCAGTATACCAAGCCAGAGTTAGAAGAATAAACATCTCTTTTTACTCAAGTGCAAAATGGGAGTTGTAGACTGTAGTAAATCCACCTATAGCAGTCACAGTTTCAACTGTACACAGTGCAGTTCTCTACAAGATATTGTTGTATGTATTTAGGCAAGGGTGGGAGTTATAGCACTTTTTGTAAACTGTCTTGCCAAAGTCTCTCTCTGCAGAATCTATGGCTAGCAACAGAACCTTAGTAATAATGGCTGTAGTATCAACTGAAGGATACAGTGTATTAAAGGCATGTCTGGGTAAGCTGTGCCTGGGTGTAAAAGGGGTCTTAACGGTGTCCACTGCAGCAAAGTCCAAATGGCTGTAGTAGCAGGCTACCTTACTGACTTTTATCTTTGGCCATGCACATTCCAGGTTTTCTAGTTCTCTCATTTATCTTTCTCCTTTTCTCTTTTTGTGGATCTTGCAGAGATCTGTTAGTCTCTGAAGCTTTCTGGGCTTAAAAATAAACTAAGGCCACAGCTCCCTTCAGTGGTGGACTGGGAACTTAAAGTGGCCCTGGAAAAATACTAAAAGTGGCCCCGTTTTGTAGTTGGGTGTCACGGTCTCATGGTTGTTCGACCGGGACACGGTTGACGTGCAGACTCGTTGCTGGTGGCAACGGGTATTTTCTGGTTTGCGCATGCAATTCCCCTTTAAGGTGTGCCTCTCTGGAGTTTGGTGAGCTAAGGGTTAATCTTCTAGCTAGTGGGGATTAAGGTGTGTTCTGGGTGTGGCCACAAGCTAGATATATACCTGGGGCTTGCAGGCTGGGGTCAGTTATTCTACTGCTTTGGTTGGTGGTGGAGCTCTGCTCCTCACCTAGGTGTTTCTGCCCCGTCCTGGAGGGCCACCTTATTGGTCATAAATTGTCTTACCTTTGTATGCTCTTGTTTCCTTTGTGCACTGGTTATTTGGTGTGGGTTTATGCTTAGGGTGTGTTATACGTCTTCATGGTTGTTATATGTCTGGGCTGTTATTGGTGGTTGTCCCTACATGTATGTTTGATGTTTGCCCTGTATGTTAATGCCTGTATGCAGCGCTGCTTTGGGCTGCCATGCACTGTGTGAGCATGGAGGGGCTGGCAGAGTTGGTATGCTGGATACCTGTGTGAGTTGGTTGTTCTGTGACCTGCTGTGTGTTCGGGCTCCTGTACTGATGCACGGGTTCCAGTTGTAGACGCTTCGGCAGGTGAGTGAGTGGTCTTGTAGTTCTTACCTGCCGATTCTCTCGCTGTAGTGGAAGAACAGGTCGTCTCTCCCCTGCTCCTTTGTGAGGGATTTCCAGGGCTACTCAGGATATTAGGTATCCAGGGTATGAGCTGTCCCACCATAAGGGTCGTCTGCTCATATGGTTAGGAGTGAGGGAGAGGATTAGGGACGCAATAGGAGGTGACCTGCTTCCCATTTCCTTGCATCCTGGCCTAGTGTCTATTATTATCCTTCCTACATTGGACACTCCCCACTGTGATATTGGGTCCAAATTGATGGCCGGAGGGCAAACACAAGTAGAAGGGCCTGCAATACCATATTGTGGCACATTTTACCACCCCAACATAGCCAAGTACCACAGTCCATTACAAAATACTACCACCAACAGCACAAAATACATCCCAGAAACATCCATCTGCCGGCCTTGAGGAGGGCTCAGGTAGCCCCCTGAGCATCGCCCCACCATGAAATTTCCCTGTAAGGTCTATGGCCAATCCACCCCTGGCTTCCTTCCTCCCTGAACTCTGCCTAGAACTCTCAAATACAAGGCTAGTGGTGGAGTCAGCTACAATCTAGCAACCTGCTGAGACATATTTATGATCCCTTGGTTGCAATACATAACATAACTTTACATAAGATGAAATAACATACCATTTGCATATACCACAAGTTGTGCAACTTGGGACTTGCTATGATTTACAGCAAATATCACAATTAAGATATTGGATGCCCACTGACCCCCAACTGAACAATGGATGGTATTTGGCAACTGGTACCAACAGGTATTACATCATATTTTTATTTAGTTTTTTGGAAAGGTACTGAGAATAATATTGAAAATCAGATTCTGTACTACAATTTAGGACTAAGTGATGCCTGCAGATTTGTACCTATGACACTGGCTAATCTGTTCCATGTACGCTTGGCAGCTGAAGGCATCGGTGTTGGTCCCATGTGCCCACAATGCTGCGATAAATGAAGTTTTATTATGTTATTACTACTGTGAAGGGGCATAGAGAGGGCATTACTACTGTGACGGAGGCACAGAGAGGGCATTACTACTGTGAAGGGGCATAGAGAGGGCATTACTACTGTGACGGAGGCACAGAGAGGGCATTACTACTGTGAAGGAGGCACAGAGAGGGCATTACTACTGTGCAGGGGGCACAGTGACAGAGAGGGCATCACTACTGTGAAGGGGCACCGAGAGCGCATTACGACTGTGAAGGGGGCACAGAGAGGGCATTACTACTGAGAAGGAGGCACAGAGGGGGCATTACTACAGTGAAGGGGCACAGAAAGGGCATTACTACTGTGAAGGAGGCACAGAGAGGGCATTACTACTGTGAAGGGTTTACAGAGAGGGCATTACTACTGTGAAGGGGTCACAGAGAGGGCATAACTACTGTGAAGGGGTCACAGAGAGGGCATTACTACCATGAAGAGGGCACAGAGAGGGCATTACTACTGTGAAGGGGGCACAGAGAGGGCATTAATACTGTGAGGGAGGCACAGAGAGGGCATTACTACTGTGAAGGAGGCACATAGAGGGCATTACTACCATGAAGAGGGCACAGAGAGGGCATTACTACTGTGAAGGGGGCACAGAGAGGGCATTTCTACTGTGAGGGAGGCACAGAGAGGGCATTACTACTGTGAAGGGGGCACAGAGAGGGCATTACTACTGTGAAGGAGGCACAGAGAGGGCATAACTACTGTGAAGGAGGCACAGAGAGGGCATAACTACTGTGAAGGGGGCACAGAGAAGACATTACTACTGTTAGAGGAGCACAGAGAGGGCATTACTACTGTGAAGGGGGCACGGTGACAGAGAGGGCATTACTACTATGAAGGAGCACAGAGAGGGCATTACTACTGTGAAGGGGGCACAGTGACAGAGAGGGCATTACTACTGTGAAGGGTCACAGAGAGGGCATTACTACTGTAAAGGGGGCACAGGGAGGGCATTGCTACTGTGAAAAGGGCACAGGGAGGGCATTACTACTGTGAAGGGGCACAGACAGGGCATTACTATTGTGAAGGGGGCACAGAGAGGGCATTACTACTGTGAAGATGGCACAGAGAGGGCATTACTACTATGAAGTGGGCATAGTGACAGAGACGGCATTACTACAGTGAAGAGGCACAGAGAGGGCATTACTACTGTGAAGGGGCACAGGGAGGACATTACTACTGTGAAGGAGGCACAGAGAGGGCATTACTGCTGTGAAGGAGGCACAGAAAGGGCATTACTACTGTGAAGGGGGCACAGAGAAGACATTACTATTGTTAAAGGAGCACAGAGAGGGCATTACTACTGTGAAGGGGGCACAGTGACAGAGAGGGCAATACTACTGTGAAGGGGCACAGAGAGGCCATTACTACTGTAAAGGGGGCACAGAGAGGGCATTACTACTGTGAAGGGGGCACAGACAGGGCATTACTACTGTGAAGGGGCACAAAGAGGGCATTACTACTGTGAAGGGGGCACAGTGGCAGAGAGGGCACTACTACTGTGAAGGGGGCACAGAGAGGGCATTAATACTGTGAAGGAGGCAGAGGGAGAGCATTACTACTGTGAAGGAGGCACAGAGAGGGCATTACTACTGTAAAGGGTTTACAGAGAGGGCATTACTCCTGTAAAGGGGTCACAGAGAGGGCATTACTACTGTGAAGGGGGCACAGAGAGGGAATTACTACTGTGAAGGGGGCACAGAGAGGGCATTACTACTGTGAAGGGGGCACAGTGACAGAGAGGACATTACTACGATGAAGGGGCACAGAGAGGGCATTACTACTGTGAAGGGGGCACAGTGACAGAGAGCGCATTACTACAGTGAAGAGGCACAGAGAGGGCATTACTACTTTGAAAGGGGCACAGAGAGGGTATTACCACTGTGAAGGGGGCACAGAGAAGACAATACTACTGTTAAAGGAGCACAGAGAGGGCATTACTACTGTGAAGGGGGCACAGTGACAGAGAGGGCACTACTACTTTGAAGGGTCACAGAGAGGTCATTACTACTGTAAAGAGGGCACAGAGAGGGCATTACTACTGTAAAGAGGGCACAGAGAGGGCATTACTACTGTGCAGGGGGCACAGAGCGTGCATTTCTACTGTGAGGGAGGCACAGAGAGGGCATTACTACTGTGAAGGAGGCAGAGAGTGGGCATTACTACTGTGAAGAGGGCACAGAGAGGGCATTACTACTGTGAAGAGGGCACAGAGAGGGCATTACTCCTATGAAGTGGGCATAGTGACAGAGGGCATTACTACAGTGAAGAGGCACAGGGAGGGCATTACTACTGTGAAGGGGGCACAGGGAAGGCATTACTACTGTGAAGGAGGCACATAGATGGCATATCTACTGTGAGGGAGAAGAGTGATAGTATGAAGGGGGCATAATGAAGGGATAACTACTGTGAAGAGGCACAATGAAGCAATAACTATTATGATGTGGCACGATGTAGACATAAGTACTGTGAGGGGGCACAATGTGGGCAGAACTACTGTGAGTGTGAAAAATGTTAGCATAACTATGTGAAGTGGTGCAATGAGGGCATAACTACTGTAAAGGGGTGCAATCAGGGCATATTTACAGTGAGGGGGACACAATGAGGGTATAACTACAGTGAGGGGGAAAAAATAAAGGCATATTAACTGTGAGAGAGCACAATGTTTTAAAGTATGAGAGGGGTGCCAGAGAAAGGACCCGCCCCGGGTGAAATACACCATAGGCACACCAATGGCGGGCACATATGAACATGGAACCAACACGGATACCTTCAGCTGTCAAACACACATGTAACAAGTCAGCCAGTTTTATAGGTACAAATCTGCTGACAGATGCCATTTAAAGCAAAACCCGTAGCATGGTATTTTCTGAATACTATTTAACCCATAATGCAAACAAAGCAATGAAGGGAGCCACATTCAGTAAGGATTCCAGATGATATCTATTGGAATGCACTTAACCTCGTTCGCTACCAGCACCGTACATGTACGGTGCTGGTGCGATGTGTAAACATGGCGCCCGATCACACCTGCAGGGGGGCGCCATGGCCGGCAGATCTCTCCTGTTATCGCCGATCGCTATAATTAAATGCTTTAGATGCCGTGACCAAGTGAGATCACGGTATCTAAATGCTCAAAAAGCTATGCTTCCTACCGATGCTCCGTGTGGCCAATTGGGGCATCGGTAGTTGCGCTGAACACTTTCAGCCAGGCCAGGATAAGTAATGAGCAATATTAAGTTTAAATGGCATTCAAAAAATCCCTGATAGAACAAAATTAAAAATTAAAAAACATAATTTGTAGGCTTGTATATGAGCCATAAAATCATCACAATTTTTTTTTAAAAAATATATAAAACATATAAACGTTTACATTTTTCCATATAATTAAAAGTTTTAATTTTTCCGTATAATTAAAAAATAAATACCTAAATAACAATAAATATAAACATCATGGGTATCACCGTGACCAAAAACGCCCGTACGTATTAAAATAGAAAAAAAATTCCAATACGGCGAATGGCGTAATGGAAAAAAGGGTCAAAATGGCTGATTTGCCATTTTTTTCATTGCTTCTGTTACCTAAATTTTTTTTATAAATTGTAATTTGTGATCAAAAAGTCACACACACTGCAAAATGGTATCAATAAAAACTAGATATTATTCAGTAAAAAAAAAAGGAGCTCCTAAACAGCTCAGTTGACATAAGTATAAAAAAAGGCGGCAGCAGATTCAAACGGCCGCCGTGCCAGCCATTCCTGGCCAAAAGGGTTAGTTAGGTATGAAAAAAAAAAATGCATTTCTTTCTTGAATTAGGAACCCGGCTCCGGGTGTCATCCCCAGAGGACCCCAGTGGACCTGAAACTCCTCCATCCCCAGCACCACCTGCATCCCCAGCACCGCCTTCAGGTAGGACAGGGAAAGTAAGGGATAGGGTACATTTAGGAAGGGAAAGCAAGGGACAGTTAGTTTAGGAAAAAAGTTTTTTTGGTGTCTGGGGTAGCACTTAGCTGTGCAACCCTAGACCCTCCACGGTTGCTGTCTCCCCCCCGTGTGCTGACTGTGGCCGGCACTCTTTGGCGTCTGGCCACTGTTAGCACATCGCCTACCCGACCGCTGATCAGCTTTCTACCGCTGATCAGCAACTTTTTTTTTTTACCACTTTTTAACGTGAACATCCTGCCCCACACATACGCACACTTCAATAACGTTTATTTATACGCACACACACACACATACCCATGGCCCGCCGGATGTTCTCGTTGGAGGAGGCATACACTCATATGCTCTCCGACACCGAGAGCGCAAGTGAGGATGAGGATGACCCCACGTTCCTCCTGTCATCCGCATCCTCCTCATCATCATCTGATGACGATGAGCCCCCAAGGTGTCGGAGACGCCGCCAGGCAGAGCCAGGGTCCCCACATTCTAGGGACCCCGTGGCCCACACCAGTACGAGCAGCTGGTACTGGTTGACCGGCCCACCAAATAAGCGCACCGGAGCCCCCCACTGGTGAACTTAACTGGTGTCCCCCAGTGGACTACGAGCCTGCGATTCCGGATTTTGTTGTCAATCCTGGAATCCAGATTCCCACAGTGGGCTTCACTGGAATTGACTTTTTTAGGTTTTTTTTCAGTCACCCATTGGTGAATCTGATGGTGGAGCAGACAAATCTGTACGCCCAAAAGTTTGTTGCTCAGCATCCAGGCTCCTTTTTGACTAGGTCCGGTGGCTGGACGCCGGTCAGTGCAGCCGAGATGAGGACATTTTGGGGCCTCATGCTGCACATGGGCCTAGTGCAAAAACCAAGTGTCAGGCTGTACTGGAGTGGGGACGTCCTCTACCAGACCCAACTGTACAGTATGGCCATGACACGCTCACGGTTTGAGGCCATACGGAAATGCCCGCATTATGCAGATAATGCAGCATGTCCCCCCCAAGGTGATCCTGCCTATGACCGTCTGTATAAGATACGGCCAGTCATAGATCACTTTGGGGTCAAATTTGTTCAGGCCTACGAACCTGTAAGCGAGGTCGCTGTTGATGAGTCTCTCGTTGCTTTCAAGGGGAGACTCAGTTTCCGCCAATACATTCCCACTAAGCGAGCGAGGTATGGCGTGAAGCTGTACAAAGTTTGTGAGAGTACCTTAGGGTACACTTACAAATTTCGTGTGTACGAGGGACAAGATTCCCGTATTGAACCCCCAGAATGTCCCCCCACTCTGGGTGTTAGCGGTAAAATCGTGTGGGACCCTTTGTACCCACTACTGGATAAGGGTTACCACCTGTACGTGGACAACTTTTATACTAGTATACTCTTGTATCAGGCTCTGGCCTCCAGATCCACGTTCGCTTGTGGGACTGTGTGGAAAAATCAGCGTGGCCTTCCTACCTACCCCCTCCAGGTACCTATCCCCAGGGGTGAGACCGTGCCCTTACCAGCGACAACCTGTTGCTGGTCAGATATAAGGACAAGAGGGATGTCCTTGTACTGACCACAATCCATGGTAACAGCGTCACCCCAGTCTGTGCGAGGTACCACGGCAACGGTCCTCAAGCCCGATTGTATCGTCGACTACAATCGGTATATGGGTGGAGTTGATCTCTCTGATCAAGTCCTCAAACCATATAATGCCATGCGCAAAACCCGGGCATGGTACAAAAAGGTTGCGGTCTACATAGTACAGGTTGCCTTGTACAACGCTTTTGTAGTATTCCGAAGCGCTGGCAGCACAGTGAAATTCCTCCAATTCTATGAGGCAGTCATCAAGGACCCGATCTTCTCTGACCGGGAAAGAGCAGGTCGGAGTACCTCAGGAATTGGAGGTGCCCGGATCCCCAAAAAAGTGCAGAGTGTGTCGCAAGAGGGGGATACGGAAGGACACCACCACTCAATGTGACACGTGCCCAGATAATCCGGGCCTCTGCGTTATCGGTTGCTTCAGGGAGTACCACACTTCTATGGAGTACTAAATTTTTATAATTCCCGGCAGTCCCCTAGAGAACATAAAAAAACTATGGCTCTCAGACTTTGGAGACACGGAAACAACCTTTTTTTTCCAAAAATGATAGTTTTAGTGCAGGCATCCTCAAACTGCGGCCCTCCAGATGTTGTAAAACTACAACTCCCAGCATGTCCAGACATCCTATAGCTATCAGGCTACAGCAGGGCATGGTGGGAATTGTAGTTTTACAACATCTAGAGGGCCGCAGTTTGAGGATGCCTGTTTTAGTGTCTCCAAAGTGTGAGAGCCATACATATTGGCAACCAAACACTAATCTGATCGTAACCTCATCGAGGTGGTACCCATTAACCTTAAATGTATAACACTGAGGTACACCAATCTCTTATGAAAAATATAAATCTTTATTAAATATCCTTAAAATACACATTAAATACCATAAAAAAAAAGGAGAAACAAGAAATAAATGTGCCAAACAACTTGCTATGCCGCATAAACGCGGCTCAGTGTGGATCCTAAACCGGAAGTGTACTAAAATTAACCCTTTAGAGAACAGACCTATTACGTCCAGAATAAAGACTGACCCGTCTATTTGTAGGACTCGACACGATCTACCTAACAGTCAAATAGTCATTCCCTCCCGGTGGAGAAACACTAGCAACTCGTGCCTTACCTCGGCCACAAACACCCCGTCAAGCAAGTAGGCGCACCCCTCGACGCGCGTTTCGCGTACAGCTTCTTCAGGAGGAGAGATCTAATGGACATGGTGGGCTACTTTTTATGTCGTAACCTGACCTATGGGGGAACGTTCCTCAATCACATGGCTCTAGGATGTCATTGTGGCGCATCGCTCCTTAGCAATCGCTGCGGACACATCTTCCGCCAGGCCCCACCTTGGCCTCAGTGAGGGCAGCTCGGACTATTTCCGCCAACTGACGTCACTCGAGGCTTTAGTGTTGTCAGGGTCCAGCGCAAGCGCCGCCTCAAAAGCCAGTCAGCGATGCGCTCCCGTTCCCAGGTAAAATGCCAGTTGGGAGGACAATGGGAGTCATCGGCGTGTCCGTAAAAATCTGCTCTATAAAAATACCCTTTGACAGCGTTAAAAAATAAAAATAAAAACTGTGTAAAAAAAAAACTTTCTTTTGTCACCTAACATCACAAAAAGTGTAATAGCGAGCGATCAAAAAGTCATATGCACCCCCAAATAGTGCCAATAAAACCGCCATCTCATCCTGCAAAAAATGAGCCCCTACATTAGACAGTCGCACCAACAAAAAAAAAAAAAAACTGTAGCTCACAGGATATGGAAATACTAAAATTATTAAATTTTTGTTCCTAAAATAATAATATAGTATAAAATCTAAACAAATTATATAAAGTAGACATATTAAGTATTGCTGCGTCCGTAACAATCTGCCCTATAAAAATAAAATTTGACCCAGCCCCTCGGATAAACAGCGTTGAAAAAAAAACAAAAAAAACCTGTCATATGCACCCCTAAATAGTGCCAATAAAACCGACATTAGCCCCTACATTAGACAGTCGCCCAACCAAAAAAAAAAAACTGTACAGTAGCTCCCAGGCTATGGAGATAGTAAAATTATTAAATTTTTGTTCCTAAAATGATAATATAGTATAAAATCTAAACAAATTATATAAAGTAGACATATTAGGCATCGCCACATCCGTAACAATCTGCCCTATAAAAATAACATTTGACCCAACCCCACAGGTGAACAGCGTTAAAAAAAAAATCTTAAACGGGTTAAAAAAATCCCTTTTTTGGCACAATTTCCTTTTTAATACATTTTTTTCCGGTAATAAAGCAAGGGTTAACAGCCAAACAAAACCAAACATTTATTGCCCTGATTCTGTAGTTTGCAGAAACGCCACATATGTGGTCATAAATGGCTATATAGCCACACGGCAGGGCATAGAACGAAGGGAACGCCATATGGTTTCTGGAAGGCAGATCTTGATGGACTGGTTTATTTACACCATGTCCCATTAGAAGCCCCCCTGATGTAGCCTAGACTAGAAACTCAAAAAAAGTGACCCCATCTAAGAAACTACACCCCTCAAGGTATACTCTTTAGGTGTTCCACAAAACTTAATGGCAAATGTAGAAACAATTTTAAAATTAAAATGTTTTGTTACCTTGCCTCAAAAAAGTGTACTATAGAGCAACCAAAAATCATGTTTACCCTAAAATAGTCCCAAAACAACAACCACCTTATCCCGTAGTTTCCAAGATGGGGTCACTTTTATGGAGTTTCTACTCTAGGGGTGCATCAGGGGGCTTGAAAGGGTACATGGTGTAAATAAACCAGTCCAGCAAAATCTGCCTTCCAAAAACCATATGGCGTTCCCCTCTTTCTATGTCCTGCCGTTTAGCCAAATATTAGTTTTCAACCACATATGGGGTGTTTCTGCAAACTACAGAATCAGGGCAACCCATATTGAGTTTTGTTTGGCAGTTAACCCATTTTTACAGTAATAAAGTAAGGGTTAAAATGGAAAAAGTTTCAAAAAAATCGAAAATCCTAAATTGTTTCTTCATCTGCCATTCCCTCTTGTGGAACACCTAAAGGGTTAACAAAGTTTGTAAACCCAGTTTTGAATACCTTGAGGGGTGTACTTTCTTAGATGGAGTCACTTTTTTGGAATTTCTATGCTAGGGTGCATCAGGGGGACTTGAAATGGGACATGGTGTAAAAAAACCAGTCCCGCAAAATCTGCCTTCCAAAAACCATATGGCGTTCCCCTCCTTTTATGTCCTCCCGTTTGGCCAAACAGTAGTTTAGGACCACATATGGGGTGTTTCTGCAAACTACAGAATCAGAGCAACCCATATTGAGTTTTGTTTGGCAGTTAACCCTTGCTTTGTTCCTGGAAAAAATTGATTATAATGGAAAAATTTCCAAAAAATTTAAACTCCAAAATTGTTTCTCCATCTTGCCAATAACTCTTGTGGAACACCTAAAGGGTTAACAAAGTTTGTAAACCCAGTTTTGAATACCTTGAGAAGTGTACTTTCTTAGATAGAGTCACTTTTTTGGAATTTCTATTCTAGGGGTGCAACGGGGGTTTGAAATGGGACATGGTGTAAAAAAAACAGTCCCGCAAAATCTGCCTTCCAAAAACCATATGGCTTTCCCCTCCTTCTATGTCCACCCATTTGGCCAAACAGTAGTTTAGGACCACATATGGGGTGTTTCTGTAAACTAGAGAATCAGGGCAACCCACATTGATTTTTGTTTGGCAGTTAACCCTTGCTTTGTTCCTGAAAAAAATGGATTATAATGAAAAAATTTCCAAAAAATCAAAATTCTAAAATTTGATCTCCATTTTCTATTAACTCTTGTGGAACACCTAAAGGGTTAACGGCATTTGTAAATCCAGTTTTGAATACTTGAGGGGTGTAGTTTCTAAAATGGGGTCATTTTTGTGTGGTATCTATTATGTAAGCCCCACAAAGTGACCTAAGAACTGGACTGCTCCATAAAAAATGGGATTTGGGAAAGCTATGTAACATCCTCAAAAAATAAAATTGCGTTCCCAAAATGATCCAAACATGAAGTAGACATATGGGGAATGTAAAGTCATCACAATTTTTGGGGGTATTACTACCTATTGTAGAAGTAGAGAAACCGAAACCTTGAAATTTGCAAAATTTTCCAAATTTTTAGTACATTGGGTATTTTTTTATGCAAAAAAAAATTAACTTTTTTGACCAGATTTTATCAGTGTCATGAAGTGCAATATGTGACGAAAACAATCTCAGAATGGCCTGGGTAAGTAAAAGCGTTTCAAAGTTATCACCACATAAAGTGACACTGGTCAGATTTTCAAAAAATGGCCTGGTCCTTCAGGTGAAATAGGGCTGTGTCCTTAAGGGGTTAATGGTGTTATTAGAGCGTACAACCTGTCCCGCAAAAAATAAGCCCTCATACAGCTATGTGACCGGAAATCTAAAAAAGTTATGGCTCAAGGAAAATAGGGAAGAAAAATGAAAACGCAAATACGAAAAAAAACTTCCAGTATCCTAAGGGTTAAGCTGCCTGCTTAATGAAATCCTATAGTTTAATGGACATACCAACAGTTGTCTCTGCCAGGGTTCAGGAATGCCCACAAAGCGCCCGCACTTCCACATTCCTCCACTAGATGGCAGCGGCACACTCGTGTCCGGCGTCACATCCTCTTGTCCCAGCCCCATAGAAATCGGCGCAGAGTGCAGGCTGTGTGGGCGAGGGGAGGACGTGCTGCCAGCGCTGCCTCCCTGTATCCTCGTCTCCCCTTTCTTTATATATGCCCTCTCCCCTCCCTGCTCCCCTTTAGTGCGTCCCCTGCTGCCAGCATGGAGTTCTGCAGAGCAGGAGGCATGTGGTTTGTCTTTGTGGCAGGGATTCTCCTTGCTTCTCCCCAGCAGAGCAGCTCCTGTCCCAGCCGGTGTCTGTGCTTTCGAACCACGGTGAGATGCATGCATCTGATGCTGGAGAACATACCCACTGTGCCACCCCAGACTACTATACTGTAAGTCACCGTCCAGCTGGGGAGGGGGAGGATTTTGGGGGGAGGGGAGGTAGTAAGGGTTAATTACAAAGTTTCCTTTTGCAGCTTTCTCCTGGTCTTTGTGTTTCAGTTCCTCTCTGTTTTCAATATCTCTGCTTGCTTGTTTGCGTTTAGTGTCTGCAGACCTGTTTTGCTACATCTGTATCCATTCTAAAGAATGCTGCTCATCCCTATTCATCAGAGCTGTACAACTCTGCTGTCTGAAGACTTTGCTACAATGTGTCAGCGCCTTGGGTAAAGTGTTGAGTGAACTTGTGTTTTCAGTTCGGGTTAGTGAAGAATTCCGTTATGGTCCGTGAATCGGGATTCTTCGATAATCCGAACCCAAACTTTGGACGCCGAGCTTAAAACACAAGTTCGCTCAACGCTACTATTGGGTCAGTTTCTTGGGAGCATCTTCAGTGCTGTAAACGCGCTCCTTGTGATGGTCGCAGCTCCCCGCTGGAACACTACGCCTCTGACCCGAGCTCACAGGATCGTAATGACTGATGGTGCAGTGAGGTCCTGCCTGACCATAGCGCTAGTGTACTGTACTCGCCGCCAGGCAGGAACTTGAATGACTTGGAGCCAGAGGAGCAGTTTTCGACTAAGTTCACATCTGCGTTGAGCTTTCCATCAGAAGAACGGAATGATGAAAAATAACGGATCCGTCTTCGTTTTCCGCCTCTCTTTAGAATGTTGCCATTCACTGAGGGCAAACATGGATCTTGAAAACAGAAAGGAATTCAAACACACCTGCTGAGATTTATTAAAGGGGTTATCCATGACCGATAATGCCCCCATATGCCCGGGCCCCTCACACAGATTGTACTTACCTAGTTTCCCAGCACCTGCGTCACTTCTGATGGCCGGGCATTTGGGGGAGGCATTATAGGTGTTGGATAACCCCTTTAATATGTCTGTGCCTAGAGTCAGTCCAAAAAGTGGTGTAAGTAGGTTTTCTACAACTTCTCGAAAAAGCGGTTGGAAATTAGCATGAAAGGGATGTGGCTACATACGGACCATTTTGCGCCACTATTCTGGTGAAAAATTCTGTCTCGCAGTAGGCCAGCCAGTAGTTGGTATCGAGTAGAGATGAGGGAATTGATTTGTCTCATCACCCAGAGTTCTTCACTTGTGAGGGGGCGTCCCCACTGTTGAAGAAACCCCCCCCCATCTTGATTGACAGGGCCGGACAAAGTCTGCTATTTATGCACCTCTACCCAGAAGTGTAGCGACGCATGCACAGTTCCGGTAGTAGAGGCAGAGCCTCTGAGCTTACACCGCTACTCAGAGCAGCGGGCATGAGATTGGCAGGGGTGGGCGATTCTTCACCAGTGGGGACAGCCCCTCACAGGTAAAGAACTCTGATGGGACGAATTGATTCACTCCTCTTCTTAGTATAGGCCTCATGCACACGAACGTATATTATTTCCGTGTCCGTTCCATTTTTTGGGGGGACCGTATACAGAACCATTCATTTCAATGGGTCCGCAAAAAAAACGGAAGTTACTCCGTGTGCATTCCTTTTCCGTATGTCCGTATTTCCGTCCCACAAAAAATAGAACATGTCCTATTATTGTCCGCATTACAGACAAGGATAGGACTGTTCTATTAGAGGCCGGCTGTTCTGTAAAATATGGAAGGCACACGGATGTCATCAATATTTTTTGCGGATCCGCAAAATACATACGGTCTTGTGCATGAGGCCTTGGGGGGCTGGGCTGCGTTTCCAATGCCACAAAAAAAACACACACGTGTTTGCAACAACATACTTGCGGTTATAGTGCGTTTTCTTCCAGCAAAGGGAGAAAAGCAAATCGCACACAGCAAAACTGAATGACATTAATGAAAAAATAAAATGTCAAATATTACAAAATAGTTACATTAAAGTCATTTAAGGGGGGTGCTCCCATCTTGGACATTGGGGGGCAGATCGCTAGGATATGCCTCCAAAGTCTGATTGGTGCAGATCCAACCTCTGGGACCCGCACCTATGCTTAGAACAGAGCCCGCAAAGTGCCGGGGGGTGCAACGCGCCTTCCTGTCCGCCTCCATTCATTTCTATGGGACTGCTGAAAATAGCCAAGTGGCACGCTCTGCTGTTTTCAGAAGTCCCGTTGAAATGAATGGGAAGCGTACTGCGCAAGCGCGGGCCACGCTCCATTCGGTTCTATAGGGTCTTATGGAAATAGCTGATCCATTGCTTTGCTGTTTACGGCAGTCCCATAGAAACGAATGGAGGCGGACCCTCGTGCACGGTGCGCCCTCTAGCACTTTGTGGGCTCTTTTCTAAGTAAAGGTGAGACCCGCACCTATCGGACATTGGGGGCATATCAATAGGAATCTCCAAGATGGGAATACCCCTTTAAGTCTGAAGTGTGTTTTCCCTCACATCAATAGCGCAGCATAGCCGTGACTGTTTGTCTGTAAAGCACTGCAGAATATGTCAGCGCTGTATAGGTGAGTATAATAAATCTGGGGCAGGTCTAGACAGTCCGGCTAAGCTTACACCATCTACAGGGTTAGTCAGTCAGTCCCAAAATGTAGTAGAAGGCTGTAGAAGTAGAGAATTCCCTTCTGATGGATCCTGTAGGGCTGGGATCAGCAACCTCCACTCCCAATGCTCCTATCACTTTTATAGAAGTTCTGACAACAGTCAAGCAAGTGTGCATGCTGGGAGTGGTAGCTTCATCACAGCCGTACCGCTGGAGGTTGCTGATCCCGGCTGTAGGGCGCGTTCTGTCATTATAGTGGCCCCTTGTATTAGTTTATATTCGAAGGACCACAGTTGTCCATAGAAAACGATGAGAACCCATTGACTTGAGGCGGTGCCTTCTCGTCGGGCATTTGGATTCCTCTTGTTGGGAATTCCGGAAACAAAGCTGATTTGGGGGATTCCTAACAAGGGGACACTCGTGTGATCTGCGTGGCTCAGGGTGACCCTCTGAACTGTCTATGTATTGTAATGTGCGTCTGTTCACGGGGGAGTCTTTGGCCCAGGTTTCCTAATCCCATTGATGGTGTAATCTTAGGCTGTCTAGTAGGGATGAGCGAACTTGCGGTTTCAAGTTGAGCGTACAAGGTTCGGGTTATCTAAGAATTCCGTAATGGATTCCTCATAACTTATGGTCCATGGTAGCGGAATCCATGATGGCATTGTTAGATAATCCGAATCTTGTACGCCAAACCTGAAACACAAGTTCGCTCTCCCCTACTGTCTGGACCGGCACCAGATCTTTCACAGGGGTTTAGGCTGACTCTACCAACTATTGGGTGGCTTACAGATTTTGACGCCAGAATTGCGCCGAAATTTTGGTGCTAAATGGTACACCTTAGAGGACCCCCCTTCATGTAAAGCTCCACCCACTTCACACTTTTTAAAGCATGTTAGGGGAAAAGTGTAAAAACCCTAACTGCACCATTTTGCTCCTTTTGTAGATAGATTTTTGGTGCAGAGAAATTAGTAAATCTGGGCCTTTGTGTCTCAGTTCAGCCTGACTATAGAGTGAGAGGTTGTTTCAGGTCCTTGGATGGGGGGAGGGGAAGCAGCAAGGGTTAATTCTAAACAGCTGGCACGGATTGATCCCATAACGCTCAGAAATCAGGACCTGGCCGGTATCTGCTTCTTCCCTCGCCTCCTTCATGCTTTGTGTACTGTAGAGGGGTCTCCAGGGGGGCTCCTCTGTGGAAGTATAACTTGCCTCATTAATTGTTAACTTCTCAGTGGGCTGACCCTGTAATGAGACTCCAGGAGGAATTCCTCCTAATTGTACAGGAGGGGCAGCATGGTGAGAAGAAGGTGGACCTGATGGCAGAAAGCGTTTTACTATAATGTGCTATGTATTATTGTAATGTATACATTGCATTTCACCACGTTTATGTAGTATACTGCGAGTGTATTATTCAGTGGTACGTCTGACAGGTTGGACCGAGTTGTCAATTCCCTCTCCCTTTGTTAATCCATGTACTGGAAGAATGACATTTTAGAATCTCTGATGACTGAAGGTGTAGGTAGATGTCTCTCTATGGACAGAAATACTTGGGAAGGGCACACTCTACATGACCGAATGTCGCATCACTAACATTGGCTTCTATTTTATTTTGGCCTAAATTCACAGTGCTCTGTTAAACCTTTGTGTTTTCCTCTAGGAAGTGACATTAGAGGGCAATTGCTTTCCGTTAAAACACACACACACATAGATGCACATGTAGCAGAGTTTGCTGCTGCGAATGAATCACCTTGGCACAGCAGTAAAGTTTCTTTTGACTTGTTTACATCCATTTATCTGATAAGTTTCCTCCTTAGTAACGTTGTCCTATTTTCTGCAGTAAACTTTGCTCCATCTGTGCACTCTCTGGACTTAAATGTTATGACACGCGCTTGTTAGCTTTTGCTCTATCCTCAGCATTAGCATGCATACGTTCCACACACATTCCCCTCACCATCCCTCGCCTGTTATATTTTAGTGTGTGGAATGTGGAGACAACTGTGGATTTGCGGAGTAATCTGATACACATCTCGGGGGACCCCTGGTTTATATCTTTCTCATCACTGGTCATATTAAATCTTTCCAGGGGCTTCACAGCTCTATTACACACACACAGATGTAGCAGAGTGGAGTCATTTGGCACTAACTATTGAGGGGTTTTATCAAGTAAGATTCTAGAATACATCAATTTTTATATAGCGCCAACATATTCCGAAGCAGCGTTTCTCATCAGTATTTTTTGTGCGCCAGTGATTGCGAGTGAATGTTCATTCCCAATAACTGGCCTGTGTAAATTTGCCGCCGATCACCCACCTGTCAGGTATTCACATTTTTTGTGTGACACCAAAAATCGTTTTGTCTGCAGCACATACCTGTATAAACAAGGACGTGCTGCCGACAAACACTGAATCTGTACGGGGTGAACATGCGGAATAACGAAAGTTTGCCCCTATCCACTTTACCTCTACCAGTGCGAGAGGCCCTTTAAGTGATCGGTGCTCATTTGTTGTTGTAATTACCCCGTGTAAAAGGACTCTGTGTGAGATTTATCAAACCTGGCCCAAAAGTAAACTGACTTAAAGGGGTTGTCTCATCTCAGACAATGGCGGAATATCGCTAGGGTATGCCCCCATTGTCTTATAGGTGCAGGTCCTACAACAGGGGCATATGCCAGCGGCGATATACCCCCACTGTCTAAGATGAGACAACCCCTTTAAAGCTGTATTACAAAGCTTGATTCTGCTGGCGATTGTCGGGAGGGAAGCGTTCCTTTTCGGCAATAGCCTGCTCGTCAGTGGAGGAGACCGCTGCTATTACATGCAGCGTTCTCCTCCATAATATGGGGAGGAGCTAAAGCTAGCGCTCGTCCCCAGCAGTAATCGGCGGCGGTATTAGAGCTCATGCAAACGAACATATTTTTCTTCCGTTTAATTTTTTTTATAGGTCCGTATGCAGAACGATTCAATTCAGTGGGTCCGCAAAAAAAAAAACGGTAATTACTCAATGGGCATTCCGTTTCCGCATGTCCGTTCTGCAGAAAAATTTAACATGTCTTATTCATGTCCGTTTTGCGGACAAGGACAGGCATTGTTACAATGGATCTGCAAAAAAAGTCGGATGCAATACAGATGTCACAGGGATGTCATCCGTGTTTTTTTTTTTTTTTTTTTTCGACCGCAAAATACATACAGTCGTGTGCAAGAGCACTTTCTCTGCCAGATGATAACTAACCAGCGTTACTACGAATGCTCCTCAGTGATCATCTGGTGGAAAATCTGTCAGTGCCTAATTAGTGCCACACTCACCACCTTATGAAAGACCGTCTGTCTTTGATGGCCCCTGCACAGCCGGAGGAAGCACCTGATTTATGACGAGGCGCAGGCAGTCAGTGCTCCTGGAGTGTAGCCTGTAACCGGAGGATGGCGTAAAAATGCCTATGTGACAAAATATTGTCAAAAAGGCGTTTAAAAAAATCACAAAAAGACGTCTTATGGCATTTTTACGCCAAAAACCAGAGTAGTGACCTTAGTAAGTCACCTCCTATGTCTATATAATACAGCACCAAATGCCTAGATGTGCCCATCTTTGGTTCTCCCTTGGCTCTAAGGCCAACCATGTCTGTAGATATGTTATCGGTTTATACATGCAATGAGGGCTCATTGTAATTCCTCCTTGACCTGTGCCCACGTTATCGTCAAGCATTTGACCATGGTTTTATACTGTTGTGGAGGAAGGTAGGAAGGTTTCTGGTTCGTGCAGCCGGCCGATTGTGTTCTCAGTCTTCCTTACTTCTCCTGGCATTGTTTAATTAACTACAAATCGTAACACGCCATTTCCTCCTGGAGGAGTTCATGTTCGCCTCAGGATGTGGAACAAAAAACATTTGGCTTTAACCCTAGGGTGGTAACGGAGGATTTCATGACTGAGGCGGCTATTACTACTTTTCCCATAGTTTTGAGTGGATATAGTGACTTCTCAATATCTTAGATACTGTGACACGCTGAAAATGTGCAAAAATGTGAGGAGAGCAAAGGGAGGAAGCAAGCCAGTAATAAAACAAGTATAGTGAACTCTAACTGATAATCTAGAAGGCATCTGACACTTTTTTTTTTTACTATTTTATCATAGTTTTGCAATGTGAATTTGTCTGCTGGGCGTATTCTTGTGAAACACCTAAGGCCTCATTTATCAAAACTGCTTAAGAGTAATACTTTCTTAGTTGCCCATAGCAACCAATCATGGCTCGCGTTTCATTTCCTGAAGGGCTCAGAAAAAATTAAAGCTGAGCTCTGATTGGTTGCTGTGGGCTACTAAGGACAGGCAGTTTTGATAAATGAGGCCCATAATTTCGATTTGTTATATGAGGCAAAGGCGGCATCAGAAAACTACGGTACGGGGCTGTTCATATCTCATTTGTGTTGTACATCAAGCGAATATCTGAAACAGAAAAAATGTATGGCTTGACGTACCCATACAGTATAACTCGGCAAACGTAGTTCAAAAGTGCAGACTATTTGTCACTGTTTATTTTTTAATTTGTTTCCAGACCACGCATTTCTGTCCTGCGTGTAGAATTGCATAAGTTTTTTTGTTTTGCACATTGCAGTGAATGGGATGGAAGTGTAGGACTATACTTTTCGATCCGTTGAACATATCAGTTTCAGTCTTTTGCCATCTTAGAGCCCCGACGACGGAACTCTAGGAAGGAAAAGAAAAACGGTAGTGTGAAAGAGCCCTTAATCATTCATCTTGTTTGACCTGTTTTCTGCCATTAATCGGAAGGAACAGAAAACAGATCAAAGTCCAAATATGAATCCTGTAAACTCTTTTTGACCCATAAAAAGGTCAATATACCTGTTGCCATATATGTTGAATACTTGTTTCTGGTATTCAGACGTTTGCAACAAGAATCACAGAAATAAACGTGGCCTAAATGGGTGGGACTGCTCCAAACCCCAAACACTGTGGCGTGTTTCTAACTGGGGGGGCAGTTCCTCCGCATGTGGTTCGCAGCGAACGGCTATCCCCAGCAAAAATTGCATACAATGGAGGATACCGGCACGAACCACAAGCACCACACAAACATCCTACACAAAATAAAACATGTGCGGATGAAAATATATAAACACATAACTCACAGAAAAAAGATGCACCACATGGATAAGCAACTGACAACACTGGCTAATCCCTCACTCTGGTGTTAAAAGCTGAGAGATTCGCCAATATTTCCAATCAGGAACATATCGGAGCCCTTCAAACACCACGTCACAGTATCTCAGCATGGCATGGGGTCCTACCACTAGACTACCTATGGTGTGTGAACAAGGTCTGAAAGGTATTAAGCAGCCTACAGCCTCCCACTCACCTGCACTGCAGGACCAACAATGCAATGGGGAACACATGAGGTCGCAGTTACACCTACAACAGACCATGTGACACGGCTTCAGGTGCAACAGAATGTTTACTAGCTATATGCAATGGCACATTCAATACATATAAAACATGAATCACAGAAATAAACGTGGCCTAAATGGGTGGGACTGCTCCAAACCCCAAACACTGTGGCGTGTTTCTAACTGGGGGGGGCAGTTCCTGTGATTCTTGTTTTATATGTATTGAATGTGCCATTGCATATGGCTGGTAAACATTCTGTTGCACCTGGAAGCCGGTGTCACATGGTCTGTTGTAGGTGTAGCTTGCGGTCTCATTTGTTCCCCATTGCATTGTTGGTCCTGCAGTGCAGGTGAGTGGGAGGGGGCTGTAGGCTGCTTAATACCTTTTCAGACCTTGTTCACACACCATAGGTAGTCTAGTGGTAGGACCCCATGCCATGCTGAGATACCGTGACGTGGTGCTTGAAGGGGCTCCGATATGTTCCTGATTGGAAATATTGGCGAATCTCTCAGCTTTTAACACCAGAGTGAGGGATTAGCCAGTGTTGTCAGTTGCTTATCCATTGGTGCATCTTTTTTCTGTGAGTTATGTATTCAGACGTTTGCCCCTAACGAAAAACCCTGTGGGGTGCTAAAACGCAATTTGAATGCAGTATTAAGGAGGAATGGCTGCCAGAAACAGAGAGTAGCAGATCTACCCACAATCTACTGCTTTGAGAACATAATACAAAATAGTGATGAAACTGGTTAAAAGTAAAACGTAAAAAAGTAAAGACTGTTTGTTTTTCTTTTAGACAGTTTTATAAATCTCTCCTATTTAGCTTGGCTTTAGACGAATGAACGAAAAACATCAAGTAACTTAAAAACAGAAGCTTGAATGTTGCAGTTGTTTGTTAATTAGGACTGAAGTACGATGAAACAAAATGTGTGGATGGTAGGGGGATCTATGGATATTTCCACATACAGCTAATATTTTAAGCTAGAAATGGCGAGCGTAAAGGTCAGGGACTTAAAAAAATACTCCCTGTATTATGCATTATTCACACAGAACCTTTTTCATTGCAGTATTTTACGTCATCTGTTTTATGTCCTGTCGTAGGGAATCAAAATTTGCCAATCTGACATTAGATCATACTTGCCAATTTGTGGCATCGGAAGGCAGTTTGCATAGTGGACACCTGAAATTTTAGTGGGTAGACGCATCCTTTTTTACAAACCCCACCCTCTATCCTTATGCGCGTTACCCCCTTTACACCATCCCTCATGCACATGCCGGCCGTTTCATGCATTGGGGACCGCAATTTGTGGTCCCCAAGTCACAGGCAACATCTGTGCGGGTTCCGCAGACTGATGCGGACCCATTCAACTTGAATGGGTCCATGCGCCGTCCGCACCACAAAAAATAGAACGTGTTCTATTTCTTTGCAGTGTGGAGACACCTAGAGAAACCCCACGGAAACACTCCGTAGTGCTTACATGTGGTTCCATGCCTCCATTCCGCATCGCTCCTTAGGATTGTAGACCCGTTGTTTGTGGGCTCCAATACAGGCCCGGCCAGTTTGTGTGCATGAGCCCTTACCTTGATTGAATGCCAGAACTGGGTCTGATGACGCAGCCTTGGCGCACTTGTAGCTAGTGGCTGATATCCAGGAGGCTTCCCGGTCACCTGTGAGATTTACCAACTCTTCTAGGTCATCTCCCATCTTACCAGGGGCCTCCTAGACATTCCAAAAGAGTTGGGAAGTATGAGATAATTTTTGGAAACATGATTTTGATTTTCCCAGTTGTACGGCACCCATCCGTCTCTAGGTCTGTTAGTCAGAATCACATTTGCAAAACTTCTGCCATGGGTAATTTTCCAGTTGGTACTGAAATTTTTGGCCCTTAAGTGTCTTGTATCTCTCTATTGATATATATAACTGCATATTTATAGGGCGGTCAGGGCAATACCGGACAGCTATCATGTATGTCCCACTTGGCTGAACATCCATTTCTTTCACAGAAAACAAAGTGACATGGCCACCTCTGGTGTTTCCAAACATTCTGCTAGTTTTCAAGTAAGAACTAATGATGGCTATCAAGTTATCAGAGAGGGGCTTTGGTTACATCTTTGCCATGTAAACACTAGTTGTGATGCCACTGTGTCTTCAAATTTAGTCTCCACATACTGTCTCCTAGCCGCTTCTGTTGTATTTAGATGCGTAGGACTCTTTAATTTAGTGCTCAAAGGTGATGATCACCCAGCGAGTGGTCCTTTTGACGGTGAAAATTGAGCCTTTTAGCACAGGAACTTGCAAAATAAGTAATCAAGGACAGCTTTGATGTCTAATGAATGACCTGTAGACTGTTCTACATTTTATGGACACCTCAGGCTTTTTGTAGATTTTGTAAGCCCTTTATCTTGGTAAGCCTGGCACTTCTTTGTTTGTCAGCGGGTCCTGGAATTTATACATTATACAGTTGAAAACAGAAGTTTACATACACTATATAAAAAGACACATATGTATGTTTTCTCAATATCTGACATGAAATCAGAATAAACCTTTGCTGTTTTTTGTCAATTAGGATTACCATAACTGTTATTATTTGCCAGATAACGAGAGAGAGAATGTTTTAAGGCATTTTTAATACTTTCTGTAAAGTCAAAAGTTGACATACATTTCATTAATATTTGGTACCATTGCCCTTAAACTTTATGACTTGGGTCAAACGTTTTGGATATCCTTCCACAAGCTTCTCACAATAGTTGGTCAGAATTTGGGCCCATTCCTCCTCACAAAACTGGTGTAAATGAGCCATGTTTGATGGTCGCCTTGCTCGCACCTGCCTTTTCAGCTTTGCTCATAAATTTTCAATAGGATTGAGATCATGGCTTCTTTGTGATGGCCGCTCCAAAACATTGACTTTGTTATCCTTAAGCCACTTTGTAACCAGTTTGGCAGTATGCTCCGGGCCATTGTCCATTTGGAAAACCCATTTTCCCCAAGATTTAACTTCCTGGCTGATGTCTTGAGATGTTGCTTCAGTATTTCCACATAATCTTCTTTCCCCATGATGGCATCTATTTTGTGAAGTGCACCAGTCCCTCCTTCACCACAACATGATGCTGCCACCCCCGTGTTTCACAGTTGGGATGGTGTTCTTAGCTTCCAAGCTTCTCCCTTTTTCCTCAAAATGTAACAATAGTCATTGTGGCCAAAAAGTTCAATTTTATTATAGTCAGACCACAGGACATGTCTCCAAAAATGTAGGTTTTTGTTCCTGTGTTCATTTGCAAACATTAATCTGGCTTTTTTATGTTTCTTTTGGAGTAATGGCTTCTTCCTGGCAGAGTGGCCTTTCAGCCCATGATGATACAGTACTCGTTTCACTGTGGATATTGACACAATCTTACCAGCTTCCGCCATCATCTTCACAAGGTCTTTTGCTTTTGTTCTTGGGTTGATATGCATATGTCGGACCAAAGCACGTTCATCTCTGGGACACAGAACCCGTTACCTTCCTGAGCGGTATGATGGCTGGACATGCCCATCTTGTTTGTACTTATAATTGTTTGTACAGATGAACGAGGCACCTTCAGGTATCTTTAAATTGCACCCAAGGTTGAGCCAGACTTGTGCAAGTCCACAGTTCTCTTCCTGATATCTTGGCTGATTCCTTTAGACTTTCCCATAATGCTACACAAAAAAACTGTTTGATTCAGGTGTGCCTTTAAATACATCCACAGGTGTGTCTCTAACTCAGATGTTGCCTACAAACCTAACAGAAACTTCCCAACACATGACATCATATGGGCAGTCCAGAATTGTTTAAAGGGTTTCTGTCACCTGAAAAATGGGTATTAAGCTGGCTGACATTAGCGATGTGCTAATGTCAGCTGAACATAACTATATTAGTGCCATCTCACTGCCTGCCGCCGTTGCCCCTGCTCCTAGAGGCTCCGTTCTCCCACCTCTGGCCACGCCCTGACAGGGCCAGGCAGCATTCACCTCCTCCTGCCAGCCCTGTGCGCTGGGGAGATCTCGTGCCATTCAGTATTCGGCAAAGGCGCAGTAAGGAAGCTGGCAGCCTGCCAGCGCCCTTCACTGCACCTGTGCTGTATACAGAACGGGACGGCGCAGGCGTGAGATTTACACTGGAGACAGAGCCGGAGGTAGGACACCAACGCTGCCTAGCCCTGTCAATCTAGTGAAGCAGGGCGTTGCTAGAGGTGGGAGAACAGAGCCTCTAGGAGCAGGGGCAATGCCCCCCCCCCTTTCTCCTAGAGGCTAATTAGCATATTATAAAAGTTCATTTTTCTCAATAACAGCGGCAGGCAGTGAGATGGCACTAATGTTAGCCAGCTTAATACCCATTTTTCAGGTGACCTTAAAACATAATTATGGTAACTAATTGATCAAAGGCCAGGAAAGGTTTATTTTGATTTAATGTGAGATATTGAGAAAAACATGCCTATGTGTCTTTTTATATCGTGTATGTAAACTTCTGGTTTCCACTGTATGTGTTTTTATGAGTCGTCGTAGGACAAAATATTAGACAAGCTTTCTTATCCCAAATATTAAAATTCTTGTTCCAAAGGTTGAGTTTTTGCATCATTACTTTTTGACTATTTTCACATATTTTATGCTCCTATGTTTTAATTTTTTCTTTGTTATTTATGTAGTACCTTTATATTCATCAGGGATCTATGGATTCTACCTAACCTTCTCAGTTTTTTGGGGCTGTAATGTCAACATATGGTTTGTACATATAAAGCAGCAATTTCAAGAATCTACATTGTTCTCAGATTCACGTCCTCTTTCTGTGTGTATCCTGTTGATAAGCCAAAACGGTCAGAGAAATGCTCGCTACATGCCCTGTCAGGTCATGGGAATGCTCTGGGCAGCAGGAGATGAGTTGGTTGATGTTGTGGTAGTCAGTGACCGGTCCATGTGATTATGGGGTGAACAGGACAGGGCAGTGTCAGGTTCTGAGGAGCCATGTGGATGACCACATACATCTAATATATGTATAGAAAGTAACACACTCATGGTTTTCCCAGTAATAGTATGTGAGATATATTTTAAACGTTGGTGTGACCTATTCACAGCTTCAAACTTTGGCTCCAGCTACCGTAAGATACATAGGAAAATTATCTGGGAACCATTTTGGAAATTCTTTAACGAAAATAATAATAAAAAAAACATCAGCAGTGCGCATCTGAAACAGGCCTTACATATGGTCCATGTGTTGGTCACATTTCCCAGACTGACTGCATCTTGTCTGACCTGAACTTACTGCATCGTAATGACCTGTGATGAGTTCCACCCTGACCACAGGTCTTCTGTATCGTACTCCCCTCATCATTTAAATGCAGGACAGTGGACCCGCGGTCGGACTGGAACTCACAGCATCATAGATCACTATGATGCTGGGTGCTCTGGTCAGCAGAGCCAGGGTTAGACTGGGAAATGGAGATGTCTCAAAAAGTGTGTTTTTCTCACCACTGTCTTCAGATACCGGCCTTGGAGTGTGTTCAGTTATGTTTTACCTCTACGCCAAACATATCCATAGGACCCCGCTTTGGCCTTTGCATCTCCATACGTTTTTTATTTTTTTTCCCCCTGTATGGGATGGTTTATTAGACCGTGCTTTTCCTTGTAACACAAAAGGGTTCCTATGGGCCGCATATAAAACTGTATGCTAATGCAGCGGCATACATTGTTGAGTGAATCAAAGTCTAGGGAAAATTCAATTTGTCGCAAAGCCGAATTTCCTCGTGCTTCATGGTGACGAATTGATTATCCCAGAATGGCAGTAAAAAATAGAAAAAAATCATACTTATCTCATTTGAGAAGTGTTTTCTTAATCCACATTTATTCAACCATAATGGAGTAACATAAATTCTGTGTTAAATATTAAATTGAACCAGCACGTGATTAACATTGTGAGACACTTATGTTAAATTAGACAGTATATTCCCCCAATCGACTAATTGTATTCCTGGACAATCGGCTCCACAAGCCCCTTGTCCAGGGGATTATGTATTATTAAATAGTGCTTTAAGTAATAATTTATATAGTTGAGTAATCTTCACCTCGTGACCTAAATTCCCCAATAATTCATTCTCAAGCACAGATTTTCCCTTACCCTAGGTACACACCTAAGCGTTTTTCAGCATGTGGGCATGGTTCACATTTGGGCGTTTTACAGCGCGTTTGAACGCGCTGAAAAACGTCAAACGCTGTCGCTTCAGCATGAGCTTCATTTGGGCATTTTACCGTGCCTATGGACCATGCTGAAATAGGGGAGAATCACTGAATCGCGCGTATTATGCGCGTTTCTTAGTTACAAAAATGCGCATCCAAAAACGCGCGTAAAACGTGCGTCATACGCGCGATTCAGAAACGCTTAGGTGTGTTCCCAGCCTTAATGATAGAAAGTGCTGAACGTAACTGAAAATACCTAAACCAAGATAGGTTAGTTAAATTTTCTCTTTGTGATAACTCAAAAAACGAAAGTATATCTCCATTACTCACCACCTGTGCAACAGAAAAAATATTATTTTTTTGCCAATACTGATCTCCAGCTACTGTAATTCATCTAGGGGCTGTAGATAGTAATTCTGCCAAAGAGGAGTACAACATAGAGATCCCTTTACTCCCAACTATCCTCTGATGGTACACCAGGATTACTAAACAATTTCCTAGTCTCTCTATAGTCTGGTTGAACCTTCAATATTCGCCCAGATTCCAATTAGGTAAACATATTCTCATCTAAAAATCTACTCGCCAACAATCTACAAAGTGGACTTTTCTCCATTGACACTATAGCCATAACTGTGCAGATATAAAATAGCCCTTAAAGTATGGAAGATTTAGCCCTCCCTGATCCATTCAATGGGCATTAATTCCGGATCCGGCGTTACGGCATGTCTTCTGGATTTTTGGACGGAGACAAATCCGCAGCATGCTACGGTTTTGTCAACGTCCAAAAAACGTTCACATACTGAACGGAAGACATCCTGATGCATCCTGAACTGATTTCTCTCCATTCAGAATGCATTAGGATAATCCTGATCAGTTCCTTTCCGTCCTAGAGCTCCGAGGACAGAACTCTAGGACAGAAAGCAAAAGCGCAAGTGTGAAAGAGCCCTTACTCGCTTTCTTCCCCAAAGTAAATAATAATTGTCTGTTAGTTTAAAAAACTTATCAATATTATCAAATTACATTACTGTGCTCCCGTTATGTGGAATATTGTGTAGCTGCTGATAATGACAGCTGTAGGTTGCCGCTGCTGGCTACAGGTGCCGGTCCCCTTGAACAGACCAGCGGTGTGTTTAGTTTCACTTATACCAAATTGATAGTTCTGTATCAGCGCTGGCACCTTCCCTAACCTCACAAATCACCTTTAGGTTCTATATAAAGTCTGTGTCCAGAAATCCTACCTTCAGGTGATGTGAGATTCAGTCGCTGTGCTCCAGGAGCCTGATAAGTTGCGAAATCCAAGATCGCGGTCTTCAGCTTCACTGCTTCATACGTGCCACTCCGGCCGGCAGCAGACACGAGCGCAGGAGCCGCTGTGTATGAGAGAAGAAGGTGACGTCACACTTACTTCTAACAGCACCGTTAGAAGTAAGTGTGACGTCACCTTCTCTCATACACAGCGGCTCCTGCGCGCGTCTGCTGCCGGCCGGAGCGGCACGTGTGAAGCTGAAGACCGCGATCTTGGATTTCGCAACTTATCAAGCTCCTGGCATCAGGCTGCCTTCCCTGCCATCGGGTCCTCCTTACAGCAGCACGGGGACCCGATGGCCCCCCACACACCCAGCACGATCCCACATGTGCCCCAATCAGCACTGACCGCGACAGTGTGAGGGTTAATACGCCGGCATCGGTGTTTTCACCGATGCCGGCGCATACAGCAGGGGTCCGGCTATCAGTGACTGCCGGACCCCTGCCGCTGATCTGGCGGGTGCAGCTCCTGCACCCGCCTGATCAGCCCGCCGTACATGTATGGCACTGGTTCTTAAGTCACATCCACCAGCGTTGTACATGTACGGCGCAGGTTCTTAAGGGGTTAAAGTCCCCATTAACTATTGTGGGACATTCAGGCCATTGGTCCATAAAGGTTAACAAGCAATTAATACATCGAGAGAAAAAGGGGGAGGAATATAAATAAAGGCCAAGATAGATGGTCTTCCAGCGAGCTTTCCATATAGAAAAATAAATCTCCCGTGCTTATCGATAGAGGATGCCTCACAGACAAAATCAATCCCCCTATGTATCAAAACTGTCACTCCTCTGGAATAACTAGTAAAAGTGGAATGATAAGGCCCCTTTCACATGGGCGTGATTTCCGCGTGGCTGCAATGCGTGAGGTGAACGCATTGCACCCGCACTGAATCCGGACCCATTCATTTCTATGGGGCTATGCACATGAGCAGTGATTTTCACGCATCACTTCTGCGTTGCGTGAAAATCGCAGCATGCTCTATATTGTGAGTTTTTCACGCAACGCAGGCCCCATAGAAGTGAATGGGGCTGCGGGAAAATCGCAAGCAAGTGCGGATGCAGTGCGGTTTTCCCACATGGTTGCTAAGAGACTGGACCCGATCTTTATTATTTTCCCTTATAACATGGTTATAATGGAAAATAATAGCATTCTCAATATAGAATACTTTGTAAAATATGGATTAAAGGGTTAAAAATAAAAGAATTAACTCACCTTATCCACTTGGATCGCGTAGTTGCTGATCTCTTCTGTCTTCTTCAAGCATTAGCTTCCAGCTAAAGGACCTGTGGTGATGTCACATCACATGGTCCAATCACATGGTCCATCACCATGGTATAAGGGAAAATAATAAAATCTACAGAATACTCAACCCAAACCCGAACTTCAGTGATAACGTTCGGGTACCAAACATGGCGATTTTTCCCACGCGCATGCAAAACGCATTAAAGCGCTTTGCACTCGCGCGGAAAAATCACGCATTTTCCCGCAATGCACCCGCCTCTTATCCGGGCGTCAAACGTAACGCCCGTGTGAAAGAGGCCTAAGTCTGCGATGCCCATTCCCCACTGACCCGCAAGACCGTCTACTCAGTGAAATGAGTCTCCACTAAGCAACCAATCGCTGGTAAATGTCTCTGCACCAAGTCAAGGATCTCCTATGTCTTTTTAGCTTATCACCCAGACCCCTAACATTCCAAGTTAAAATTCTAATTGACATCCGATCAGCCAACAGATTCTCATACTGGAAAAAGTATTCAACATCCCAGCCTCCTACCCCCTCCTCCTAGGAGACGCATCGCAACCCATCCCATAGTTCACCCCCCAAATCCTGATCTGCCACATTGCTGCAACAGATCTCTCCACTAAGACTACTTCTCCCCCATTCCTCCAATCCAAACACCGCACAAGAATATTATTCCGGTCAAGCCAGTCTGTCACCAAATCAGGAGTACCAAAAAAATGAGTTCCACCATTATCAATTATGTGGAATTTAGCTGGATAAACAAATTAATACTTAATGGCTCTTTCCTGAAGCTGTTTTTTAACAGCATTAACTCCTTAAGGACACATGACGTATGGGTACGTCATGTGTCCAGTCCCTGAAGATGGCGCCCGCTCCTGGCCGCTGCGGGCACCATCGCTGCGGGGGTCCGGCTGATTCCTGTAGCTGACCCCCGCAGCTGATGATCGCGGTCGGCAGCGCTGCCGACCGCGATCATTTAACCCCGCAGATGCCGTGATCAATCCTGATCACGGCATCTGCACGCGCTAAAACCGAAAGTAAAACTTTCGGCAGCGCTCCGGCTCCCCCTAGTGGTGATCGGGAGAATCGGAGCGCTGTAAGGGATAGCCTTAAGCCTTTTTATTCAGCTTAAGGCTATCACTTACTATTTCCTATGGAGCCCTTGTTAGCAATAGGGCTTCATAGGAAAGTAGTAAAATGCTCATAAACTCCAATACAAGTGTATTGGAGTTTATGATAGAAGCAATCAGGTAACTGATTTATATAGGTCCCTATGGGATCTATATAAAAGTGTAAAAATAATAAAAAATAAATAAATAAATAAAAAAAAAATAAAAAAAATACACATCATGGGTGTCGCAATGTGTGAAAACGCCCATAGTATAAAAATATAAAAATATATTTCCCATACGGTAAACAGAAAAACGGAAAAAAGCGCCCAAATGGCCGATTTGCTGCTTTTGGACGCTTCATTTCCTCAAAAAAAATTAAATAAAAAGCGATCAAAAAGTCCTACACACCCCATAATGGTATCAACTAAAAGTTAAGATCGCCCCGCAAAAAATAAGCCCCCATACAACGCCATACACTTATTTACAAATACGTTATAGCGGTCAAAACATGGCAACAAAAAAAAAAAATTTTTTCCCACTTTTGAATTTTTTTTCACTATCAAAACGCAAGAAAAGCTACCGTATACATATTGAGTATCGCCGGATTCGTACTGACCTGTAGAATAAAACTAAATGGTCAGTTTTATCGCAAATCAAACGTCGTAATTTAGAAACCCGTAAAACTGTGGTGAAATTTCTTTTTTTTTTGCAATTTCACCCCATTTGGAATTTCTTTCCCGCTTCCCACTACACTGTATGCATTATTAAATGATGGCGTTGGAAAGTACAACTTGTCCCGCAAAAAATGAGCCCTCATATGGCCATGTGAACGGAAAAATAAAAAAGTTATGGCTCTTGGAAGGCATAGAGCGCAAAATGAAAACGCAAAAATGAAAAAACCCTGTGTCCTTAAGGGGTTAAAACTGCGTCTCTTTTCTTGGATCGCTTTAGAGAAATCGGGAAGAAAGACAGTTTACTCTCATTATACACTCGCCTAAAGAATTATTAGGAACACCATACTAATACGGAGATGAGTGGTGCCTGGTGGGGTCTTCTGCTGTTGTAGCCCATCCGCCTCAAGGTTGTGCGTGTTGTGGCTTCACAAATGCTTTGCTGCATACCTCGGTTGTAACGAGTGGTTATTTCAGTCAACGTTGCTCTTCTATCAGCTTGAATCAGTCGGCCCATTCTCCTCTGACCTTTAGCATCAACAAGGCATTTTCGCCCACAGGACTGCCGCATACTGGATGTTTTTCCCTTTTCACACCATTCTTTGTAAACCCTAGAAATGGTTGTGCGTGAAAATCCCAGTAACTGAGCAGATTGTGAAATACTCAGACCGGCCCGTCTGGCACCAACAACCATGCCACGCTCAAAATTGCTTAAATCACCTTTCTTTCCCATTCTGACATTCAGTTTGGAGTTCAGGAGATTGTCTTGACCAGGACCACACCCCTAAATGCATTGAAGAAACCGCCATGTGATTGGTTGACTAGATAATTGCATTAATGAGAAATAGAACAGGTGTTCCTAATAATTCTTTAGGTGAGTGTATAAGATGGGCGGACACTCTCTAGCCCTTCTTAAAATCATGTCTCTTTTTGGCGATTCAAGAGTTCTCTCTCTCTCTCTCTCTCTCTCTCTCTCTCTCTCTCTCTCATATATATATATATATATATATATATATATATATATATATATATATATATATTTCAGTGAGTCCCCGAGCATAGGTCAGGACTCCTTTGATCTCTCACTTACGGGACTTGACGTCATCTGCCGACTAACGAAGAATGAAAGGCCAAATCTCACGACATCCGAGATCTCGTGAGATTTGAGCTCAGGGAGAAGGAAATCCCTAATCTCGCGACGTCCGAAATCTTGTGAGATTTGGGCTTTCCTTCTCCCTGAGCCCAAATCTCACGAGATCTCGGATGTCATGAGATTAGCGTTTTCCTTCTCCCTGAGCCCAAATCTCACGAGATCTCGGACGTCGTGAGATTTGGCCTTTTCTTCTTTGTTAGCCGGCTGATGACGTCACGCGGTGAGAGATCAAAGGAGTCCTGAGCTGTGCTTGGGAACTCACTCCGGGGGCCGTATGATTACTATTTGCCTAACTTAGCTGGGGGGCCGCATCAGTCCGGGTCGCGGGCCGCAATAGGCCCACGTGCCGGACTTTGGACATGCCTGATCTAGGGCAACACCAGCATGGGTCCAGTAACAGAATGAAAAACACCACAGCTGGCCAGACTATGGAGAAGAGGAAGCAGTCGATAGCTGGCTATCAGCAGGAGGATGGAGGAGGCAAATACAGCACGCGGAAAGAAAGTGTCTTAAGCATGGAGACGGGAAAAGGCACACATCCAGGGCATTCAAACCTCCTTCAAGAGCCAGCACAGACAGACGGCGGAGAACACCAGAGGGGGTCGAGCACATCGTCTATCCCAGGGATGCTCAACCTGTGGCCCTCCAGCTGTTATAAAGCTACAACTCCCACCATGCCTTGCTGTAGGCTGATAGTTGTAAGCTGTTCGAGGATGCTAAGAGTTGTAGTTTTGCAACAGCTGGAGGGCTGCAGGTTGAGCATGCCTGGTCTATCCCAAAGCACCGATCAGGCAGGACACGACATCTCCACAGGTACCCATCAAGTCCAGGCGGTGTGCAGCTCCTCCAGCACTAAGGATCCGGTGTTCCATTATTTTGTCCTTCCCGTGAACTTTCCCTACCCTTGTCATTTCCGGTTCTGATGCAGCCGCACCGAAAGTGACGTTTGCGGGTGTGGAAGGAGGTGTGTCACGCTGCTCGCTTACTGAGTGACTGAGTAGGAGTTGGCGCAGGCGAGCGCGGCTAACTGTGAACGGGCCTAGGGTAGGGAAAACTCACGGCCAATTGAGCATGCGCCCGAGAGTAGTGAAAACTTACTGGGCTGTAAGTTTTCACTACCCTCGGCGCATGCGCAATTAGCCGTAATTTTTTCCTACTTTAGGCACTAGAATAGAGCAGATCCAGAAAGCGTTAGCCGCGCGTCTGCACTGGGCTGTAAGTTTTCACTACCCTCGGGCGCATGCGCAATTGCCCGTGCGTTTTCCTTACCCTATGCGCGTTCAGTTAGACGCCCTCTCCTGCGCCGACTCCTACTCAGCCACTCGGTAAGCGATCGGTGTGACACACCTCCTTCCACACCCACAAATAGTAATATGCTGCTCCCAGGGAGCTTTGCACTTTGGATTGCTGTGTTGAGACTCTTAACTGAGGCTTCGCGGTGTTTTTGTGGCTGGTCTCCCTGAGATCAGCTATTGTTTTGTTTGAACACCCACAAACGTCACTTCCGGTGCGGCTGCGTCAGAACCGGAAATAACGAGGGTAGGGAAAGTTCACAGGTAAAAATAACGGAACACCAGCAAGCAGGACCGAATGTGGCTTGGCGAGGTAGAAGGAGAGGGGGAGGGCGCGACGCAGCCAGACCTACGTCATCACGTCAGCCACCACGACATTCTACTTCGCTCGTCTCTAATTAGTGTTATGCCAGGCAATACTCCTGCGGAATACCTCTGGTGTAAGGCTCTGACAAGATGTGAACAGTGTCCTATGAGTACAATAGTGCATTGTTTGGTTTTATTTGATAATGGTGCACTTCTGTTTTATATTTATTTTTGACTACATGGGAAATGCGCCCCTTCTCCTGTCCTATTTTTAGTCCTTGTTTAGGCTAGTGCAGCTGTTGGTGGCTAAAACAATGTGACTTGCTGAGTAGTCATACTTGTGGGAATTAGGTTATGATTAAGGATATGCAGCTGATAGTCGCCGTCCCAGCTGAGTAGTCTCCTTTTCGGCTTTGTATTCTCATCTTGCCTTGTATCCGTCCTTCCTCTGCATCTGGGGTTGACGTCTTCTTTCTTCATGGCACCTGGATCCAGTTGGGTTACCCCTGTGCGTGATCTGGATCCAGGCATGTTCTTGATTATTTGCATGTTTAGGCAAACCTAAAACGATGTGTATATAACGTACCAGTAAATATTTCTCCAGATTAGACATATGGTTTATGTTTGGTGCTATTTGTTATTCACTTCCACAAGTAGATGGATTAGAGAAGATTCTCCATGTGAGTGGCTGCAGATAGTCAGGGCCTCGCTTCATAATTCATGGACCTAAGCTTTTTGTAGTAAATATAAAATCTGTCTATATTTGCCATCCAGTGAAAGGCAGTTGTTGGTTCACTGTTAGCCCCATCAGGGTCACAGATTTCTCACATGTCTGCAGTTATGAGAACTTACAGCTTTTCTATTTTCATACAGAAGTCTCTGAAGATTCTCATTCATCCAGGTCATTTTATATTAGCAGTAATAAGTCAGAGTAACAGGACTTGTATTTTTTCGCTGATCATCCAACTTGCTTTCTCAATTAGAATGGCTTGTGTGAGAATTCTTTTAAGTTAAATACTGGTGACTCATGCTTCAGTCATAGGGGTAAGATGTTGATTTCATTTGCATGACTAAAGCTATTAGGTGTGACTAAACTGCTGTAGGAAAGGTGTTAGAACAGCATTGTAAGTGGCAGACAATAGATATTGCACTCCTCCACCTCTTTTCAAGCTTGGTTTCTCCAACTTTAAATAGCTTCTTCTTAGAAGATTACATGTACAAGTCCCCTTAGTAGAGTGAAAATTACTGTAAAAGAAAATGTAAAAAAAAAAAAGTCTTTAAAATTTGAAAACCCAAAAAAATGTAAATGACCATCTTTTCCCAATTTTCTATCTAAAATAAGCAATAAAAAAAATAAACATAGTCTTACTCGGTATCTCTGCATCCACAAATGTCTGAACTATTAAAATATAAATGTTTTTCAGGAGCAGTAAATAACGCAACGAAAAAAAAAAAAAAATGAATGTCTGACTTGCCATTTTTTCACTTTGCTCCTCCCAAAAAAGTTATATCTGCTCCAACATCATACCAATAAAAACTACAACATGCCCCACAAAAACAAGCCATAACACAGCTTTGTATATGGAAATACCCCAAAAAGTTCTGGGTGTCAGGACTATGGCAATGCAAACAAAATAAAAAAAAAATTCAAAGCTTATTTTTTTTTCTTTTAAAGTAGTAAAATAAAACAAGCGCTATATAAATTTGGTATCACTGTAATCGTACTGACTCACAGGAAGGGCTTATTTTTTTTTTTTTGAATAATGTACAGCATCAAAACAAACCTGTTGGATTTTTGTCACCTGCATTCTTTTTCTCGTTTGTCAGTACAGAAAGAATAAAGTGGATGAAATGGTGTAATTAAAAAAAATAAAACATGCCCTGCAAAAATAAGTACCCATAAGGCTGTGTGAATGGAAAAGTAAAAATATTCTGGGTCTTGAAAGGTGGGGAGTCAAAAACGAAAATTGGCCAGGTCCTTAAGAGGGTAAACAAGTACTCAAAAGAGGCGAGTCTGTGTCCTTGTGTAAATGTAATAATTGTCTAGAAATACACAACCCACCCTGGTAAAGCTACCGCACATAGCTTCAAGTCTTTCAATAAGAATATGCCGCCACATTGTTGCTATACTTTGTATTAGGTGATGAGGACACGGAGGTTGCACATACAGAACATGTATGGACACATTGCGGCTGTCTTGCTGTGCTGATAAAGGGCACTGTTTGCATTGCCTTAGGGCTGTTGTACCTGACATGTATGATGGATAATCTGCACACAACAAGGTGCATGAAAATCCTACTGAGAAGACCTCGCTGCGGAGCTGAGGAAATGCGTTCGCCAGCTGTCCCGAGGAATGTCTGCTGGTCACATTTTCCAAGAATGTTTCACGGTTCTCTTCCAAACTATATAGATGTTTTTGTCCGAGTACATTGCAAAGAAAATGTACAAAAAATAAGTTAAAAACAAGTTCACAAAAGAACTTTCAATCTAATCGTATTTTCTTAACCATAAGAGCTGTCTGATGGCTAGAAATCCTGGCAGTTTCATGTAGAAATAGAGCCTGTGTTCCAGAGAAACCCACGTAAAAGTTTAATTGGAATTGTCGAGATTTTCTGACATGAAGACGTTATAATCCAGATAGTTTATGGAGTACAATGATTACTAGATGCACAGTCCATCAGGAATTCTAGGTTTTGGGAAATTTTAGATATTTTATGGCAGATCATTACAATTAATGTAGGCCTCAGATAGCAACCTACCTGTTTTTTTTTTTTTTTTTCTGGACTATCTGCCTCGTCTGACATGCACACAACACTGAAACAAAAACGTCAATTAAAAATGGCCACACTGTCAGTTTTCCATGGCCATTTTTCAACCATTTGTGCACCCACTTTCTGGCCATCTGTTCGTTTTTAATGGGCGTTTTGCATCAGCTTTTCTTGGCTGTTAAAATTGCCATGAAAAACGGATGAATTTCATTTGCTTTGATTTATGCTCCCATAGTGGCCCCACGTATTAGTAATGCCCCCATAGTGGCCCCCAGCTTAAATAAAGTCTCCCATAGTGGCTCTAAGAATTAGTAATGTCCCCCAGCTGTAATGTAATACTCACCTCACGCAGGTCCTTTTTAATCAAGAGTGGAGTGACTGCTACTAGTATTCTAGTGTACCAGATTTGATAGGTGCACTCCTGTCTTGATTTCAGTGGGATCTGTCTGGCTGTGAAAACGGCCAAAAATAGGATATGTCCTATTTTTTTGACAGAGCTATTCACTGGCCATTAAAAAAACGGCCATGTGAATAGACCCATAGACTTTCATTGGTGGTAAAAATGGCCTTGTGACGGACGTTACTTAAACAGAGGTCATGTGGCCATTTTTAACAGTTTTTTGCATGTAGCCTTATACGCAGCCCAGGGTTGGCCTGCCTGTACTTTAAGAAACCATCTAGCATCACCCTCCCCGGGTTTGAACTCTCAGCCAGGTAGGCAGGCACATTGATGCATTCTTCAGTTACGATGTATGCAAGCCAAGCATGAGATTGTGAGCAGGTTCGGTCAACATTTATCTAATGTGTATCGCTATCTTACAGGGCTATTTATTACCATATGAGACGTTTAAACGAAGTCTGGGACCCCACCTATGTTGAAAATAAAGGACCTCAAAGCTCCCATATGATCTTATAAGATGGCCTCTCCATCCAGCGTTTTGACACAGTCAATGAGTTCTTATACCATACCTTTTGAAACATTAACTTTTGATACAAGGTAGGGCTGGGCGATATGGCCTAAAAAGTATATTGCGATATAATTTGATGCATGTGCGATAATGATATATATTGCGATATATTATAACGTGGTCATCTATCGCAGTAGGGCGATATAGACAAAATCTATATCGTTGACCGAATTCATATAGTTTATATCGCCCACTCCTAGCCTCATGCCATTTGCCATCATCCATGTCCCCCAGCCAGCGCCATCAGCCCCATGCCATAGCCATCCTCCAACCCAACCGCTACCCCCCACCCCCCTCCCCACAGGTAGATACAGGCCCCTGCTAATATACTTGCCTTTCCTGCAGGGTGCGCTGCTGGCTGATGGAGTCCGCAGCAGACGGACCGCTTCTTCTTCCCAGCATGCACTGGAAGGGACCTGAAGTCGCACACAGCGTGAGCCAGGGCGCTGACGATGTGTGCATGCAAGGGCCTGTCTTTTAGTGGCTGAAAACTACTACTTAAAGGGATTCTGTCACCTGGAAAATCAATATTGAGCCAAACATAGGTCCTTACAGCTCTTCATACCTTCTTTCCATAGGTGCTCTTTACACTTGGATCCGGCTTTCTACCTTCATGAAAATCCTCTTCTATCTTTATGCTAACGACCCCTGAAGGTGCCCAGAGGGGCGTTATTTTCATTCAAAAAGTGCCCAGGAACGCCTTCCATCCAGTGCCCAGGCCCGCCTCCCCCGACAGAGCCAGGCCCGCCCCCTCTCTGCTCATACCATATGTCCCTGGCATTGCTACTGCCGTCAAGCTCCGCCCCTACTGGCTATGTCACTAGTAGCCGATAACCCCACCCACTTCTTCCCTCCAGCTTCACTAACAGCCACCGAGCTGGCTCCTGCGCTCTTCCTGTTTAACTGAGTGCATGGCCAGTGAAACACTTGAGGCTGATGCGATCAGTTAAACAGGAAGAGGGCGGGAGTCGGCTCCGTGGATGTTAGTGAAGCTGGAGGGAAGGAGTGGGCGGGGTTACCGGCTACCAGTGACGTAGCCAGTGGGGGCGGAGCTTGACGGCAGTAGCAATGCCAGGGACATATTGTATGAAGCTCCATTCACACAACTGTATTTTTCATCCGTCTGCTGACTGCTTTTTTTTTTTTTTTTTTTTCGGATAGCACTATGACCCATTTGTTTTTATGGAGCTTTGCACACGTGCATATTATTATTTGTGGGATTTTTTGTGGATCCGTCTGGTCTGGCTGTTACAGAATTTGTCTTATTCTTGTCAATATTGTGGACAAGAATAGCCCTTTCTGGTGGTGGAAGTTCTGGAGGCAGCACACGGTGAGAGGCCGCCGGACTAAAAGTACTGCATGTCGTACGCCAGAACCGCCTAACGAACTCCGCTGCCTCCAGTGTAAACTAGCCTTGGTCTCCAAATTACTGATGGAAATCGCTGACCGAACACTGACGTGTGAATGAGGCTTTAGGCTGGTTTCACATGTGCGGCAAGTGTCGGACTGGGGTACCTAGGGCCCACCAGTAAAATATATATTGGGGGCCCACCGTACGAATACATTTAAATATAATAAATAATATAACACCTTTTTTATATGAACATAGGCTGGTTGAGGTGCTATACATTGAATATATGTATGTAGTGCAGTAAATCTACTGTGTTTTGTGCTGCTTGTGCAGGGGGTGGGAGACTAGGGGCCCACCTTGCTCAGGGGCCCACCGAGGGATTCCCCTGTACCCCTGTGGGCCAGTACGAGCCTGTGTGCGGCTGTGTTCTCCAGCTGCGTACAGTGGTTTTTGTCCAGCCAATCCCTGTCATATTAGCCCGGGTAGCCGACAGATCTCTGCTGGACCCCAATATAGCCAATGGGTCTGGCAGGCAGGCAGCAGTATCCAGAGAGCTCTGCCGCAGATGTGAGACTCAACTTACACTTAGCCTTGGTTTGAAATTTAAGGCTTTACTTTTTGGAATTCTAATTGGTGCACGATGACTTCATACGGCTTCATCTGATGATTGTGTTTATATAGTATCCCTTATTTTTGTATGATGTCAGCATGTATTGACTGGAATGTATAGTACTCTGGGCCGAAGGAAGCATTGCATACTCCGACTTGTCACGCCGCCAGCTGTAAAAACAAATCTTCATTTTTAAATACTCCAGAGCTGTTTTGTCAGCCAGCGCTGAACATTGAAGGGCCTCCTTGAATGTATTTTTAAGAGCAGTCTTTCACATTGAAGAGTCCAGCAAAATTCTTGTGTTATATGCCCATATCTTTACACCAAGACAGGGCCTTATATAAACCCCTCACATTTTTGGTTCAGGACAGTCTGAATTTGGAACAATGTATTATGCTCATTTCATGAAGAGGTTGTCCAATTTTAAAAATTTTATAGGCTCTTTCTGATGCTTCTGCGTTCCTTGCTGGTCTCTATTTGCTGGTCCCTCTTGACACATGGGAAATGACCAGATCATTGCAGTAAACTGCAGCGGCCAAGCGTTGTTCATACTGGCTACATTCTTTGAGAAGCCCATCGCCTCGATTACAGATTTTCATTGCTTCATAGAGACTTCACTATTCAGTACATACCCCATTGGCCCCAAAATTGGGCAACATTCCCAAATTCAGGCTTGTATTCAACATATCTTGAATACCTTCACTGGTGGGTGGGAAAAAAGATCACAACTGTTCGGATTTATTTGGTTATTGTGTTCATTTATATAGGACCATCATATTTTGTAGTGGTGTACTCTGGTTGTCACTTTTTAACCCCATTTTGTTTCCCACGTGCCTTTTGTATTACCCTAGTGGTAAAGAACTCTTGCCATCCAGCTACTCATGGGTGAACCCATCTATCGGAAGTAGTTGTATAAATGGGGGATAGTTTTTTTTGTTCTCCACAGCAGGTCCCCATCATGCTACTTTTTTGGAGCCACATTTATCATTTTCTGCTTCCACAGTGAGGCGAAGGCAGATATTCACAATCATCGTGACTGAGCTGTGTCGTTTTCTCCGAACTCCATAGACTGCAGCTTCATAATGTGTCACTTAGCAGAGCAAACAGCATTAGTGCGCCATTGACATCATCGTGTCAGTGCATCGGGGTGATTATCCAGAGTCTCTTTGAGTGAATTTCATGCTCTGTTCCCTCTCATTGTTCTCGCTGTGCTGTTGGGTGTTTTGCATTTGCTGCTCTTCTGACCTTGAATAGGGATAAAGTAGACACGGTCACTGCAGTCTTGCTGGCATCTGCAGAACTTTTGTTCAGAAACGAGAAGAGGGCATTGGTGTGGCTTTTGGCAACTTTCGTCAATTTCTCCCCCGCCCCCTCAATCATGGCCGCATGGTGCCATTTTTCTTTGTGTAGATTTAGATAAATATTTAAAGGGGATGTGTCTCAACAAATAACACCTGGTTCCATCCTTCCACTGCCACCAGCCATATCTACTGTTAGAAGCTGTGACTGTTACAGAGAGAGCTGCAGCAGAAAGGACATATTCCCTGGGCTGTAATCATCCATAAGGGACAGAATTAAATATAAAGTTAGATTTTTATTTTAATAAAACGAAGTTGCAGGGATAATCAATTTCTAGTAAGATTGCCTCTTGTGACGCTGACACTGTTTCCTCGTATGTTAGTATGATGGCCTATTCCTAAATATGGGGTCTAATCTCTAAATCCACCACAATGAACAGAATAGTGACAGTAGCGTCTATAGGATTGTGCCTGTGCTTGGTGCTGTAGTTTAGCTTCATTCCCTTAACTGAATTGAGGGGGCCAGTGACTTTAGCTGCCCCTTTTTTTTGCCCCATCTCCGACACGTAGCCTATGCTAACCCATTTCAGTGTCGAAAAAATGGGCAAAGGGCAATTAATGAATCTAATGTAGAAGAAAAGGCAACAGTGCCACTGTAGTCCTATAACATCTGTAATTCACAGCATGTCCATAATCAGATTTTATCATTATATGGTAGATTATAAATTTAAAGCACATGTTCCGTGTTCATGGTTACCACGTTGTTCGTAAACATTTCACATAAAATATCCCGCACAGCGGCTTACAACCATTTTCCCATGTAGTTTAGAAGATTGTTTTAGTGAGGGGGACCATGATTGCAGCTCTTGAAGGCCTGGCTGAAATAAACAATCGGGTCTTTCCAGGGCAATGTCTTCTGTGTTCTGTGGGGGGATGCATGTGAAGTACACTGTGGAGACAAGATGATTTTTGTTTACTTGGACAACCCCTTAACCCTTTCAGATTTTCAGTATTTGCGTTTTTCTACCCAGAGTCATAACTTTTTTTTTTTTTTTTTTTTTTTTTTTTTTAAGATGCTGGTCTTAATACCCCTAGCGCTGGCCTTTACACAACTTAGGCACATCCACCATTAGCCTAAATTTACGCCAGCTCCATTGCTGGCATAAACGTAGATTATTTTCTACGCCTAAAATAGGCATAAAGATAATAAATGAGACCGGTCGGCCTGCTCCCTTCGCTGCCCATGCCTTATCCCCTTTTTCAGACCTGACGTAAGCGTGATTCGCCTGCAAATCCCCATTTCGACAATCTGAGACAGATATACTCTAAAAATAAATGACCTCCAGAGTTTTCAATCTGTGGGATAACCCCAGAACATTTAGGAGATACTTAATTCTCTGCCCTGTTTCTAAGAAAAGGAATGGCGTACTACTATCAGCCCATTAAAGCAGATTCAAAGATTGCAAATAGTGTCTGCTTTTTTTTTTTTTTTTTCTGTAAAAGGCTTTCCCCTGGTCCAAGGGCCATTTCAGATGAATGGGACTAAACTACAAACTGGCCCACGGAAAAAAAAAATCGGAGCAGTTTCTAGAAAAGAGGGCCCTTTTTTGTATTGCTTGGTGACCCCTTTAATTGGTACATTGAGGTGTCATTTACCAGATAGTTGCCACTAGTTCAACTTTGATAGGAAATTATGCTGATTAAAGATGAGCAAATTTTTCTTAAATTCGTTTCGGCCATTTCGCCGAGTTTTAAGGAAAAATTCTCTTCGATCCGAATTTATTTGCGGCGAATCTCGTTAAAAAAAACTGCTATTTCTGAGCTGCACAGAGCCTTTATAGTGGTGTAGAACACTGTGCCTTGCAGTAACGCGTATAGGGAGTCTGCTGTGGTAGTGAAATAATACTGAGAGTCCGTATGACATGCAAATGACAGGCATCGCTTTTAGAATCGCTGCACACACCACTTATTTGGGCAGTCACGTGGCCAAAACTTACAAAATAACTCAAGTATTAACTCAGCCTTACAGGTCTATGTTGACGTCAAGAAGAAGCGCTCTCCTTTTACACCCTCGTCAGCTTATTCGACATAGATGTCTGAAGCACCTGTTCTATTAAACGCTTATACAAGTAGAGCCTCCCTGACAGAGTGGAGAGGGTGTCAGCAGTAAGTTTGTGTTGACGTCACTGATTATTTTGCCCTTCCTCTGATCCGTCAGAACAATAACCCACAAAAAACTGATCCTGTCTGTGGAGCATCCGCTTTCGCTCGGTCAGTATTTGCTCAATAATCCATCAGTATTGCTAATGCCAAATAATACAGGAGTGGATCTAAAATAGAGATGAATTGAATATTTGTATGTCTTCTGTGTTTTGTACCCACTCCTGCTTTTGGCTACCAAATAATAAGCCAATGGGACCATACAGGCCTTACAGCTGCTACACAGACAGGATCCATTGTGCGTCTAATTTTTCCTTCCTTCTGACAGATCAGAAGAAAGGTCAAATAAATGATGTAAGCCAGGCCAAAAAGCAAAATACTGGCCCAGCCATGAAGTGGGGAGGGTAGCAACAACATGAGAAGTCCATAGAGTGGCCCTAAGACATAGTGGTGAGGTGGATGCAGCATGAGGAGACCACAGAGTGGCACAATGACAGTGTGGAGGTGGCAGCAGAATCAGGAGGACACAGAGCGGCACAATGACAGAGTCTGGGGATGGCAGCAGCAGCATCAGGAGAAGGCCACCGAGTGGCAAGGTGACATAGTGTGGAGATGGCAGCAGCAACATCAGGAGACCACAAAATGACCTGGTGACAGTGGGGAGGTGGGTGGTATTACCAGTACCCGCTGACAAAGGTGGGTGAAAGAAGGAGAACTTAGCATCAGATGTGTGGCATCAAGCAGGTGGCAGCATCAAAGTAGTAGCTGAGGCAGGTAGCCAGAAAAAACAGCTTTTTTCGGCTGAGGTGGTGGAGCCTTGACTGCCTGAAATCGGGTGCGTGCCACTGGGTGATGCAGCGGTTGCTGCAGCAGGCTGGACCACCACATCGGAGCCATGGTTCTCCCAGGCCACTGTATGGCGTCGCTGAATATGTTGACTTGGGGCCGTAGTTCCAACATTGGCACCCTGGCCAGTCTTCACCTTCTGCCCACAGATTCTACATATGGCCACGTTCACCTTCTCCGACAGCTTAACGAAAAACTGCCACACCGCCAAGTAGGTGATTTTACCCCTAACAGTCCGCACTGATTGACTGCTACCGCCGCTTCATCAGTAAACCCCTGCACGACTACTTCCCCGGCAGGTAGGCTGCTGCGAAGCAGGTGGTCTACCCCGGGTGCGTTTGGCTCCTGACCTCCCACTGCTGCCGCCATGCTACCACCTTGCTGGCTCCGCTGTTGCCTGACGTGGAAGCTGCCACCCTTGTCTCCTGATGATTACGAAACCCCTTCTTTACCCAGCTCCCAAGTGCGATCGGCTTCATCATCATCGATAAGTGTCTGCACGTCACTAATGTCCTCCTCAATGGTCTCTGGGTCAGGAGCCTGATCGCGCACAACACCACCTCCCACGTCACTCTCCTCATCACTACTTTCCCGCCTAGCAGTAGCGGGCAGCAGCTGCTGACTGTGCTCTAGTAGCTCGTCCTCACTGTATAGTGGAGCTGAGCCCACAGCATACAATACTTTTTGGGGAACAGCAAAATACAGAGGCAGGTTGAGGACAGGTGAGGGCACAGGACCTGCTTCCGGGCCAATGCCAACTAAGGGTTGTGTCTGACGAACCCACTGTCTGTTGGCTGGGGGTGTCTGATGTCACTTGGCATGAATTGGATGACCGAGTTAACCAATCAAGAACTACTGGGTTGCTGGTCAAGGCACGACCGCTAGATGACACTGGGAGCTCAGGCATCTCGCTGCAACTCCTGCTGCCACGCCCCCTTACTCTGCTGCGACCTCTTTCTGCGCCAGAAACATTTAGGCCTCTGCCACTCCTCTGTGCATGGCCTGGCACTTCTCTGTCTGACATACTTATAGCTGAACTAAATAAATTAGAAGAAAATTAAATTTCCCCTAGAAGCGACGAATATATTTTTCTTTTTGTACTGATATATGCCACTAAACCCCTTCACCACAAATAACTGCAATAGTGAAGTGTGTTTAGTTGCCTCTTTCAGTACAGAAAGAAAAACATAAACGCTTTCATCACAAATAACTGCTACAGTGAACTGTGTATATATTTTTCTTTCTGTACTGAAATAGGCACTAAACACTTTAACATGGCACTTGCACCCCAATAACAGAACAAATTGGTGGAATGACTGTATAATGGCTATTTGGATCCCCAAATAGTCTTTCCCTGCACTTGTAAATCGCTTTTCTTGCACTGCCCCTAGCTCCTTCTGATGTTTCTCCCTGCACAAAGATGCTGTGAAATGATTCCGCCCTATCCTTTCCCTGCACTTATAAATCGTTTTTTCATTTATAAAATTTTTTTACAATGAGGTTATTTTCTATTGCTGTCCTCCTCACGTCTGTCCCTGCACTCAGAACGCTGGAAAATTAGGAAAAATTTTGAGCACGAGGAAATTCGCATTTGCTGCAAATTGAATTTTTCCTGAAATTTGTAACGATTTCCACTTCGTCAGCTTCGATTCGTTCATCTCTAATACTAATGTCCAAATGTGGAAGGCACCTGGCCTGATGAGTTGTTGAATGGAGTATGTCCTGGGAAGTTGGAGCACGTGACCTGTTCGTGTAGACTAAATTCGGCAATAAAATATGCTGGTGTAGGAAAAAATGGCAGAGCTTTGAAGCACTGATGATGTAGAATAACTGCTTGAGAGTTCAAGGAAGGAATTTGTGGAATTGTTGAGTGCAAAAAGTGATTAATTCTTAAGATGGATTGAAACATTTAGACTACACAGTGATCATAATTGGAAAAAAAGCAGAATCCAGAGCATACCACTGGCATATTTTCAGCTGTATGTAATACGACATTAGCATAAAATTTTTATCTTTTACAGCGTTCAAAGCAAAATATCTAAAATAAATGACCCGACATAACTCACTAATGATGGCGGCTCTCGAGATTTGCTTTATGGTATTGGGTAATATAACATAAAACTGGGTCTTAGGTCTTTGATGTATAAAATAACTGTTTGAAACCAGAAAGAGCATTGCGAGAGCAAATTTGACTTTAAGTGGTTCGGCAAAAAGACATTATCAGCTGCCCTGATGGGAATTCTGTGCCCAACAAATACATCCTAAATAGCTGTCAGCCACTCCGTACTGCTTAGCAGCTCAAACTCTCCAACTAGGTGACTCCTCCTTGGCCAATCTCCTCTATAATATAAGCATTATGTGAATACAGTACCGTAGACTCGCAATCAGACAAACTTATAGCATTATAAGTTGTTATGATGCTGAGATTTCATCTCGGATGAGCAATCTTCGGTCTGGCAGATCCGACCATCACAAGGATCATGTTTTCTGGGCCAAAAACACTTTTGTGTGAAAGAGGCCCTAGGCTCAGCAGGGGAATAGCCTACTCTTAGAGGTGGTCTCCTCTTTTTCTACTGTGCCTTCCAGGGGAGTAATCTGCACTGAGTCAAAGTGATGCTCTTGCTAACTGAAGTTCAGTAAGGCAAGGGCTGCACAGCAACAGCGGTCACAGCCAGAATCGCTGCGTATCGGTGATCCCATAGAAATGAATGGGATCTCGACGACAGTCGCAAGAAATTCAACACGGCTGAATTTCTTGTGTCTGCCGCGGGCAATCTAATTACTTTCTATAGGATCACTGCTGCTAAGCGATCCTGGCTGCTACAGTGTCACCGTGTAGCCCTAGCCTAAAAGCGATTGCTTGCACTGCTGCTGGTATTCGATTCCCGTTTGCGGTTTGGGTATTTTATTGAAGTTACATAATAAAGTATAATAATGAATAGAAAAAAAAGTCTCAAGCAAGGTGAATAAAAGAGATGGCCTACACATTTTTCGAACAACTGACATATTGTCATAAACATGTTAGTTTGAAATCCACGTTGAAAAACTGTGAAAAAATATTACCCCCTAAAAAGAAATAATAGAAAAATAAATGGGGGAGAAGTGGAGAGACGGCACTGGTTAGATCAGGCATCCTCAAACTGCGGTCCTCCAGCTGTTGTAAAACTACAACTACCACAATGGCCTGCTGTAGGCTGATACCTGTAGGCTGTTCAGGCATGCTGGGAGTTGTAGTTTTGTAACAGCTGGAGGGCCGCAGTTTGAGGATGCCTGGGTTAGATCATCGAAGTACTTCCCATACTTGATCCACATTGGCCAACCCCTTTTAACTCAGAACCCACTTATGGTGTATAAACAGGTTTTATGATATATAGGTACATATGACAATTTTTAATCCTTAGCAAATTGCTTAACGATTTTGTGCCAAGTTTTTGTTATTGCCTATCCAAAGGATAGTAGATATCTATTTGATTTTGAGAACAGGGGTTCCATTTCCCTGTTCTGATGAAGAGGCAGGTTATGCATGTGCACTTCCGCGCTATTCATTCTCTATGGAACCGCCAGAGATAACTGAACACCGTGCTAACTGCTTCTCCCACATAGAATGAATAGCGTGCACATGCTTGATATGGAAACAGGACCCCTGTTCTTGTAATCAGTGGGGTCCCAGCAGTCGGACCACCAGCGATCAGCTAGTTATTGCCTATCCTGTGGATAGGGGGTAACTTAAAAACTTGGCACAACCCCTTTTAATTGTTATTGACAGATATACTGTCTTTGTGGGTGGATCTACGAAAGTATGACCTGGAGATGGAGTAAACCCTCTTAAACGCCTGTTGTCTATAAATATATAAATTATGGCAGCTGTGGATCTTTACAGGTTAGGCTTCAGGTTAGCAATATTCTCTCTCTAGGGCTGTATTTAGGTTTCTGTTTTGAGCCATAAGTCTCATAAATTCTTAACCAAAAAAGCTTTAGAGCCCTTTTAGGAGAAGCTTGTCTTTCACGTATGTCAGTCGACCTCCCAGTGCTGTCATGCTTTTAAAGGGGATTATCCAATTTTTCAAACTACTTGCCTCGCTACTGGTCCCCACAAAACATCAGGGGGTGTGAAAATTTCCAGTGTTCAAAGATGGCGTATTAATGAGGCCTTCTCTACAAAGTAGTGCAATGTCTGGTTCACACATGGCAGGTTTTTGTTTCAAGCGAAAACCAGGAGAGAAAGTAAAAACTAAAGAGTTCAACTTTAGGATCCACTATAAAAAAAAAAGGGGGGGGGGGGAGTTGACCTAGAATGAAAAGTTAAGTATCCACGAGTGACAGGTTTTTGGGGCTGGATCAGGAGAATGAGGGTCTGTTTGCATCTGCAGATTTCTTTTAAGATGTCCCCTCCCCCACGTTGGCTGTATATGGGAATCAAAGGTCTAATATATAGACATGAGCACAGTAGTAACATTCTGGATGTGGGTTCTGCTCATGTTTTCTCTATAGTTTCAGCATAGGAGTGTGAATAATCAGCTGCAGATGCTTATCATTCACGGTCAGACACATACATGCAGGTGTTCAGAGTTTTTTTTTTTTTTTTTATGTTCCATACAGATTTACACTTTTTGTATCACATCAAAAACTGGAGCAAATAATGGCTAATATAAAGGACCTGTATGTCTTTGAATTCTAAATATTTGTGTTTAGAAAATCAATGGAAATTTCTTGGTTACTATAAGCAAATGTCAACCTGTATGTCCTTTTGTGCTCCAGTACTCATGTAAGGGTACTTTCACACTTGCGGCAGGACGGATCTGGCAGGCTATTCAGCCTGCTGGATCCATCCTGCCGCAAGTGCCCATGCACTACCATGCTGCCGCTCCGTCCCCATTGACTATAATGGGGCGGTGCTACGGCGTAGCACGGCAGTGCACGGCCGGAGATCGCCGGACTAAAAGTCCTGCATGTCCGACTTTTCAGTCCGGCGGTCTTTGCCGTGCTGCGCCGTAACGGAGCGGCAGTGCACGGGCACTTGCGGCAGGACGGATCCAGCAGGCTCAATAGCCTGCTGGATCCGTCCTGCCGCAAGTGTGAAAGTACCCTAAAGTACACAGAAGTGTGTTCAAAGTATGGTATGAATGGGGTTGACTATACGTTTTTTTTTTTTTTTTTTTTTTTTTAAGTAGCCTTAAATGCAGTGCACTCTGCATGCAGCATGTTATAGAGCAGGAGGAGCTGAGCAGATTGATGTATAGTTTTGTGGGAAAGGATTCAGTATAACTTAATTAATTTATTAATTTAAACTTCTGCTCATTCTATGCTGAGGAGTCATATTTGTGGTTACACTGACTGATCTCTGTATAATTAGTCATGCATTTAGCTGTCAATCACTGAGTAGGGTCACCCACAGGACCCCTTAGCATAGAAAGAGCAGAAGTTTATATAAATAAATTGCAAGTCATTTTCAATCTTTTCCCGTAAAACTATATAGCTATATCTATACACACAGTTACCGTTATCTCTGTATACACACTTACACCGAGAATACTATCAATCACTGATAACACCTCTCTGTGTACAGCTATCAGTGACTGACAGCTATCTCGGTATACACACTTACACAGAGAATGCTATCAATCACTGATAACACCTCCCCCATGTACAGCTATCAGTGACTGACAGCTATCTCTGTATACACACTTACGCAGGGAATGCTATCAATCACTGATAACACCTCCCCCATGTACAGCTATCAGTGACGGACAGCTATCTCTGTTTATACACTTACACACAGAATGCTATCAATCACTGATAACACATCCCCATGTACAGGTATCAGTGACTGACAGCTATCTCTGTATACACACTTACGCTGGGAATGCTATCAATCTCTGATAACACCTTCCCGTGTACAATTATCATTGACTGACAGCTATCTCTGTATACACACTTACACAGATAATGCTATCAATCACTGATGACACCTCCCCATGTACAGCTATCAGTGACTGACAGCTATCTCTGTTTATACACTTACACATAAAATACTATCAATCACAGATAACACCTCCCCCATGTACAGCTATCAATGACTGACAGCTATCTCTGTATATACACTTACACAGAGAATACTATCAATCACTAATAACACCTCTCTGTGTACAGTTATCAGTGACTGAAAGTTATCTCTGTATACACACTTACACAGAGAATACTATCAATCACTAATAACACCTCTCTGTGTACAGTTATCAGTGACTGACAGCTATCTCTGTATACACACTTACACAGAGAATACTATCAATCACTGATAACACCTCCCTGTTGTACAGCTATCAGTGACTGACTCCTATCTCTGTATACACACAAGGAATGCTATCAATCACTGATAACACTATGAACAATTACATCACAAATAAGAGATCTAAATTAATAAATTACAAGTTTTACTAAATCTTTTCTCACAAGACCAGATATTAATCTGCTCTATAACCTGTTTTTTACAGATTACACTAGATTTTGTGGTGACAGGTTCCCTTTAAAGAGAGATTCCTATATGGACATTTATGACATACATAGGATATGCCATATATGTCCGATAGGTGGTGGGAACCACCTCTGAGACTCGCTCCTTTCTCAAGGAATGTGAATGGAGAGCAAACCACACAACAGTTTTTTTTCTCCATTCACTGCTATGGGAATTCCCATAGCAGTAAATGGAGAGGACAGTGCCGTGTATATGGATGGCGTGTTCTTCATTCACATCGGGGCTCCACTGTTGAGATAGGAGAGGGTCCTAGATCCTACCGATATGCCATAAATGTCCAGATGGGACAACCCCTTTAAATGTATTGATGTTGCGTTTTTCATTCTTGGTAGCACTAGTTAACAAACTCCAAAATAAATTTCCATTTTGCAATAGTTCCTTTAAACTGTTCCAGAAATGTTGTTCGTTTTCTAGTTTAAGGAGGAACTTGGCCTCCTCCTGTCTTCAGGCACTCTTGTAATGTCAAGTTTATCAGGCTGGAGAATTGCTTCTCGGATACAACTGCTTACTAAGCCTCCCTTGCCTTTTCCCATCATTACTGCTTCCTGTCCGTCTATGTTACACATCTAGTGAATGGCTTTCATGAGAATATTTCTTTCAGCCTGCACCACATATGCGTACAATTCTGTGTAGACCTCAAATCCGATGCAAAAATGTAACTCGCGAGAAAGAAGCACTTGGTGTAAAAAACATTAAGCGTCCCGGTGTAGTGGTTTTGGAAGAATTTCTGATGGAAGCAGCCAACATAAATTCCTCGACATTCCCCAGCATGTGTTCCGCAGAAGTTTCCAAGAATAGATGGTGTTCTACAATATTGCTGCTTTTAGCTGTGGTGGTAGAAGTAGAGTCCCATTTAGAGGATCCCCACTGAATAATGCCTTGCTTATGGGTCTGCGGGGAAACCATGTGGAAATTTTTGGATAGTTTATTTTGTTTTTTCCAAAAATTATAATACCTTTTCTAAAATCATTATTGTCTTCTTTTGCAGAGATTTGCGGTTCAATAGGATAAAGGATATTCAACCGGGTTCATTCAGACATCTCAAGAATCTTAACACCTTGTAAGTATCCCTGGCGTAATTCAATCGCTATAGTCTCTATATCACTATATATATATATATATATATGTATCACTATATGTTTTCTTTCCACATTCTTAGTATTTAAAGGCATTCTCCGACACATTTACATTGAATTTCGATACTTAGGATAAGCTATTGATGTTTGTGATCAGTAGGGATCAGACCACTTGGACCACCATGATCATCACAGTGAAGAGAAGGGGGGGGGGGGGGTCTTTTTTAACTTTTTTTTTTTTTTTTTTTGAACGTGATAAACTGCAGTGACAGGGACAGTTTGTACAGCAGTCACTGTGCCCATGGAAACATTGAATGGGACTCCACAGTCCGTTCATTAAAGGGGTATTCTGGTTGTTTAACGTTCTCCCCTATCCACTACTAGATTGGTAGGCATCCTACTACTGATCATTATAAAGGGGGCCCCCATACCCCCTACAGCTCCCTGAAACAAACAGAGTTGCTCTTCGCACATGTGTGCGGCTGCTCCATTCATTTCTATGCGAGTTCCGGATATAGCTGTCTATAGCGCTCGGCTATCTCTGAAATATGCATAGAAATTAATGGAGCGGCCGCACGCATGCCCGACCTGCCGCTGTGTTCATTTCAGTGGGGCTGCAGGGGGTACGGGGCTCCTGTTTTCGTGATCGGTGCATCCCAATGGTAGAACCGCTGCCCATCTAATAGGTATCCCCTGACTTCAAACAACTAGAATACCCCTTTAAACTGATGAGTGGAAGTCCTTTTAGGCCGGAGTCACACAGTTTTATTATTCATTTTGGATTTGCTTTTTTTGGATCTGTGGTATGTTTTTTTTATTATTATTATTATTATTATTATTATTATTATTATTATTATTATTATATATATATATATTTTTTTTTTTAAATGCATGTTGAAGCAATGGTGTTTTTCAGTGTTTTCCCACCCCCTTCTCTATAGAAAAAAAAGCCTGAAAAAAAATCTGAAAAGAAAAAGATGCAAAAAAAAAGCCATAAAAAGTGCAACATGCAGAAAATCTCATGTGGTTTTTAGGGCAGTTTTAGCAGAAAAAAAAAAAAAAAACGCCAGCCATAATTCATGTGTAAGAACCCTGAAACATAAAAAAAAATATTTTGTCAGAAAGCTCCTTCAGCAGTAAGCCGTTGGGTCCCTGGGAGCAGATCTGGGGACTGCAGCTGCAGGAATAAACCCATGTGGGCAAGGCCTGTGTAATGGATGTCCGTTTAACACTATAGATTTGAAAGCAAGATGTACTCGCATGTACAAGTCTTTCATATGTTTTGTTCCATGATATTTGGGCACATTTACCATGACGGGAACCCTTTTCTTTTAGTCATTCTTGACAAAACCACCTTAAAAGCTCAACCGAACAACCACAAAGGCATTAAAACCTTCATGTGTAGATGTAAGGATCTAATATCGTTTTGAACATCTAAAACAACGGCAGGTGGCCCCTCGCACTATGACTGGAGCAGTTTGTTTATTCACTTGTGTTTTATTTTTAGGCTTCTAAACAACAATCAGATTAAACGGATCCCAAGTGGAGCATTTCAAGACTTAGAGAACCTCAAATACCTGTAAGTTGTGTTTCCGTAGTCTTTACTGTGGTTGTAAATTTTGAACGATGAAGGTTAAAGCATAGGATATTTGGGGAAATGAATGTAAATGTAATTTGAATTATTTATTTTTTTCACTTCAGAAATGTATTAAGGATATTTACCTCAGTAGCTGCATCCAGGTGGAGAGGAGCAGTCTGTGGATCTCCTCAAAGAGGTCTATGGGACTTCCTGAAACAACTTAGACCAAAGCAAGATAGACCAAACAAGTGTAGTCTTATTTTGGAGAGACCACCTCTATTTGTTCTTTGCTTGCTCGCGGCCACCTCAGCTTACAGGGGTCAGGGAGCCATGATGGGATCCCTACTTATCTGTGTTTTTTTACCATTTTGTATGGACAGGTCATAAATATCTAAGAGATTCATCCTTTTTTTTTTTTTAGATACATTTTTATTATTTTTTTTACTTGGTTTCTTTCTAGAAATTCCTTTGTGTTTACCGTATTTTTCACCCTATAAGACGCACCGGCCCATAAGACGCACCTAGGTTTTTGAGGAGGAAAAAAATAAAAAAAATATTTTGAACAAAAAGGTTTGCCTTTTGGTGGGTTTTGAGCTAATGGAGTTATGGGGGGGATCTGTGGATGGCACAGTTGGGGGGGATCTGTGGATGGCACAGTTGTGGGGGGATCTGTGGATGGCACAGTTGTGGGGGGGATCTGTGGATGGCACAGTTGTGGGGGGGATCTGTGGATGGCACAGTTGTAGGGGGGATCTGTGGATGGCACAGTTGTGGGGGGGGATCTGTGGATGGCACAGTTGTGGGGGGGATCTGTGGATGGCACAGTTGTGGGGGGGGATCTGTGGATGGCACAGTTATTGGGGACTGTGGATGGCACTGTAGTGGGGGCGTCTGTGGATGACGCTGCTATAGGTGGATTCAAGGGATGACACATGAATAGCATTTTATGCTATGTGTCATCCACAGACCCCCATAGCAGTGCCATACACAAATTCCCATAACATCGCAATTCACTGAATAACCCCCAAAGGGTGGTGGGGGCAGGCATCTACAATACCGTAGTTATGTAATTACAGTGGGCCTGGTGCAGTCACTGTATTCTGCTACACCGGGCCCGCTAACTGTAGGCATATGTATAGGTTTATTAAATCTTCTATATATCCTGTACTTACTATACTACTAACATCCCAGGCAAGAGGCAGGAAGCAGGAGGCTGCACCGGCGGATGGGCACTGGCAGCGTAACTCACTATGTCACGCGCCAGCTCCGCCCACTTTATGAATGAAGAAGGCGGAGCAGGCACATTACGTAGTGAGTTACGTTGTCAGCGCCCGCCGGTCCAGCCTCCTCTCCTGCCTCATGCCTGGGACGTTAGTAGTATAGTAAGTAAAGGATATAGAAATGATTTAATAAACCTGTACATACGCCTACCGTTAGGATTCCTGCAGTTAGCAGGCCCGGTGTAGCAGAATAGAGTGACTGCACCGGGCCTGCTGTAATGCATAGCAAGATGCCGGCTTCTCCTCCCTGCCCACTGATACACCCGCCGACCTCACTGCGCAGCATGCGGTCGGCAGTATACAAGTGTAAACGCCAGCATTCGCCCCATAAGACGCACTGCCTTTCCCCCCCACTTTTGGGGGAGAAAATGTGTCTTATAGAGCGAAAAATACGGTATATATTTAAGGGGCTTCTGGTTGCAACAATGTATTCCCTATTCAAGTTAATTATTAGTTTGGTAGGGGTCTGACTGCTAGGACCCAAATGCAAAAATGGGGGTCTGAGCACTGCTGCCCCATGCAAACTTGAGGCTGTCAGAGAGAGCTGAGGACTGTGCTCCCATAGAGATAATTGGAATAGTAGTACCCCACCAATTTTTTATTTTATTTGTTGAGTGCCCCTTTAGTACATGCCATCTTCCTGAGTAGATGAGTAGCATTACTTTCTTGGGAAGCAGATGTACTCTGCATATGAGCGTTTGTGGAATCCGTTAGCAGTCTAGAATTTTGATGCAGTGAGCTAATGCATCAACACTTTTTTAGTTCTCTTTTCTGCAGTTTAGTCTGCTGAGTTTTCTTGTCATGTAGGTTATATAAGGCTGCACTGTTAAATGTGGAGTAGTGGTCATTGTGACATCCTGGGTCCTCTGCATCAGCTTTTCTTGAGTTCTATGCAGTTTGGAAGCATTTACCACAGACTGCAGATTAGACGAGTGGATTTTGGGAGTTTAAATATTGCAGACACCGCACGTGGTGGACCCCCTCAGATGCCATGGTCAATTTACACTGTTTGCCAGGTCATTTAGAGATGAGATTACAAGAGCCATTCTTTTACTATGGCAACGGGGAGCCCGTGAAGGCTCCAGAGCACCCATTGTAAAGTTCCTATTAAAGGGGTTGTCTCATCTGATAAATTGGTGGCATATTACAAGGATATGCCATCATTTTCAGATTGGTGCAAGTCGCAGAGTCCCTATCTCCAGAATGGGCCTCCGAAACTGAAGGACAGTGCACAGCGCATGCGTGGCATACTCTTCATTAATTTCTAAGGGAGTTGCGAAAATAGTCAAGCAAACTCGCTCAGCTATTTTCGGAAGTCCCATAGAAATTAATGGAGAAAGCACTGCCTAAGGGCAGCCACTGCTCCATTCTCTTCTATGGGACTGCCGGAGATAGTCAAGCCAGTGTTTAGCTATTTCCAGTGGTCCCATAGAAATTAATAGAAGGTGGCCTGGGAGGTGCTTGGGAGGCTGTTCTCCACTCACTTCAGGGGTCTTGTTCTGGAAATATGTGCGGGTCCCACCTCCTAGCAATATGCCACCAATGTCTCAGATGAGACAACCCGTTTAAGCTCTGCCTCACAGAGTTTTTGACATAGACTGCAATAGTATTTTATTGCAGACTATAATATAAGCAATCCAGTGACTGCATGTTCAAGCGTCTAAAAATAGTTCAAATTTTATTTATTTTTTTAAATGTAGAAAAAACACAACAGAATTTAAAATTTAGATAATTTTCCCTTTATAAAATGGTTGCATATAAAAAAAAAAATCCTCATTAAAATAAAAATATTTATCTTAGGCTACATTCACACATCAGCAAAATCGGTCCGCATCCGTTCCTCAATTTTGCGGAATGGTTGCGGACCCTTTCATTTCTAATGGGGACCGAAAAGATGCACACAGCACACTATGTGCTGTCCGCATCTGCACTTCCGCATCCGCACTTCCGTTTCTGAAAATAAATAGAACATGTATTGCGGACATAGGAATCTTGTATTCTAGTGCAGGCCATGTGCACATGGCTGGTGTCCGTGTTTTGCGGATCCGCAAAACACTTACGGACGTGTGAATGGAGCCTTGTATGGTGAACGCCAATATGAAAAAATATAAATACCCCGACAGGCTGTTTCCTGGTAGCTTTGCTTCCCAAAAGCATTTGAATAATGCCTCATTCACACATCGGTGTTTCCCGGACGGATGCTGTACGTGTTCTCTGCGAACCGCACACGTCCCCATTCATTTGAATGTGTGTATTCACACATCAGTGTTTTAACACGGTCCGTGTTTTCAGCACGGATGCGTGTCCTATCTTGTCCGTGTTCCCGGAACCCTCACACCCATTGTAGTCAAAGGGTCCGTGAAAACCACGGATGCCATCCGTGTTGCATCAGTGTTTCACGGATCATTACAAAGAAATTGTTTGAAAATTATTTTCCAGCTGCTGAGTGTCAGTGAAAAAGGGATGGCACACGGTTAGCAAAAAACTGACCCATGGATCTATCACTGGAGGAAACACGAACACTGAAAAATGGTACAAAATGAAAACAGTTCTCCTTTAAAAATAAAAAAAAAAGCCACACAGGTCCATACACAAGAAAATTTTATGGGTGTCAGAATATGGTGATAAAAAAAGAAAAAGAAAAAAGTTTTCCCAGAGTTTACATTTTTTTTTAAAAAGTTGATAAATGTGGGATCATTGTAATCATGCTTGTCCACAGTCCTTTTTACTGTACCATGAACAACGTAAAAAGAAACCCATAAAACAATGGCTGTTTTTTTTTTCCAGTTCTACTCCATTAATATTTTTTTCCAGCTTCCAAATACGGTACATCGTATGGAATATTAACTGATGCCATTAGAAAGAACAACTTGTCCCACAAAAAGTCCTGTACGACTAAGAACAGAAAAATAGAATATGGCTTTTTGAAGGCAAGGAGCTAAAAAAAGGAAAATGGTGGGAAGGGGTAAAGAGTGGAAAACAAAATTCTACTTGATTCTGCGTAAGCCGGCCACACACGTTACAGTAATTGGCATAATCCACTGTAGACAATTGCGTTAACAATGTCAGTTCTGCTCATATTGTACTGCTAGCGTCATTCTTGAAATCTTTTTGGTTAACCTACCTGTAGATATCAGAGGGTCACCAAAGGTTTTTGGGATCTAAATGACCCTTGTATTAATTACGGATTTAGATTTAATAATATATACTTCATCTGATTACCGGAAGTATGGTGGCTCAGTGGTTAGCACTCGCAGCGCTGAGGTCCTAGGTTCCTGATGTAGCACTCCGATCCCTTGCGTAGATATACTGTGGTTAAAGGGGGTATTCCTACAATGCACATCTGATCATTGGCACTAAAATGGGGTTCCCAAGGCCCCCATTCCTTGAGCATGCATGATGCCACTCCATTCAGTGTCTATGGGACTGACAAAGATGGCAGTTCAACTTCAATGTACTAGGCTGATTTTGCCTGTGCCTCGTTATAACTTATTTTATTTAGATAGGGTCCCTTAGGACCAAGGACTGCCTTTTTTCCCACATGCTTTTTCAGTAAAGCTTGAGTAAAACTTTTAATTTTTCCTAGAATAATAATGCTCTAGAAAGAGGAAGTAATTTAAAAATATCAGTAGATAAGTCATAACACCCAGACCTCAGAGTCCTTGGTCCTAAGGGACCCTGTGAAAATAAAATATGTGCCTGACCTGGGGTCAGATTGATTGATCGTTATAAATTAAGCACATCCCATGGGGTTGCAGGGGATATCGAAGATAAGCATACAATGCTGGGCTTTGATAAATGACCCCCAAGATTGGACTTTCACTTTGATGCCTGCAATGCCGAGAAGCTAGACAGATTAGTACCTTTCAATTTGTTATCCCCCCCCCTTCCAAGAGACGTGTCATTGAAGGTGACTTCATTTAGCCCTGCTAGCTTTAGAACGGAAACTATGTAGATCCGGTATTTCTACCGTAATTTGTGCTATTTCTGTATAAAAAGGAGCCGTTGGTTTACAGTATGTAGCGTGCTTGGAGAAGGTTTTTCTTCTCGTCATGTTTAGTTGCAGCTGCCGTCCCTCTGGAGGTACATGGAGTAGATCCAAGGTTTTGATCAGTCACAGACTTGCTGATATGGAACAAGTGGAGAATGTTGTGGAAGCCAAGGATAACTGGGCAGGAAGTGTGGTTTCTGTTCCCACTGTATTAAACTAGGAATACCATAGGGCATGGAATGTAACTTCTCCTTCCTTAAGAACCTCTAGAATGCCTTGTCTGTGGGATGGGGGTGCAACTTTCACAATCTATTGCACTTGCTGAATTAACGCCATTTGCTCCTAAGGGTCTTTTAACTCCTTCACACATTATCACATACAGTACATGTACGTGATAATGTGTGAGGGCTGCTGCAGTGAGCCCGTTCCATATGCAGCGTGTGCGGCTGTATAATACGGCAGTCACCTGGCCGCAATGACTGAGAACGGCGATCAAGCTGAACCCCGTCATTTAACCCCTCAGATGACGCATTCGAAAGCCGTTGCGGCATCTGTGGAGTTAGGCAGAGGGTGACGGCTCCCGCTGCCTTCCGATCGGAGCACCTGCAGTGAAATCACGGGGCTCCAATCAGTTACCATGAATTTTCCCAGGCCTGTTATAGTAATCTGCCTGCTGAGCTGTGCATGAGGCACAGCTCAGCAGGTAGAGTGACAGAATCCCATTCACCCTAATAGTTTTCTAGGTTGAATTGGACAAGGGATCAAAAGATCCCAGGTTCTAGGACCCTAAGGGTACTTTCACACTTGCGTTGTTTGATTCCGGCAGACAGTTCCGTTGCCTGAACTGCTTGCCTGATCAGGTCTGAAAAACGCCTGATCAGTCAGAAAAATTTATTGCAATACCGGATCCATTTTTCCGGTGTCATCTGTAGAGAAAGTTTATCATGTAGAGAAAGTTAATACAAGGCACTTACTAATTTATTGTTATTATACATATTGCCTCCTTCGCTGGCTGGATTGATTTTTCCATCACGTTATACACTGCTCGTTTCTATGGTTACAACCACCGTGTAATCCAGCAGTGGTGCTCGTGCTTGCACAGTATAGGAAAAAATGCCAGCCGTTCTGGTGGCCGAGACCGTGGGAGCTCATGTAGGCTGGTGCTTTTTTCTATAGTGTACAAGCACGGCCACCGCTGCTGGACTTCAGGGTGGTCGACTGGTCGTAACCATGGAAACTTTCTTGCATAATAAATGCTATTTGCTGAAGTGGCAAAACCCTTTAAGGTTTACATGTCTAAAACAGGTCTGTTTTCGAAACTACTTGCATTCCCTATATAATAACAATTCTAGGACATTTATCTTTATGGCTCTGTTTTGTCATTCCTATATTATTCCTGCTAGAAGCTTATGGATGAATTGCTAGCAGTCTGAAATAGCGGTCCGACTCAGTGTGACACCCAGTTATGTCTTTATTGCAGACTACAAGAAATTCATCCATAAGCGTATTGCAAAAATAATAGAGAAATGGCACAACATTCTGTAAAAAGCTGCTCTAGAATTCTTACATGCCGAAACAGACAGGAGAGGTGACAGGTCCTCTTTAAACTGCTGACAGAGACCCTCATTACCCCCTTGGTAACATCCACTGTATATGCATGGTGGAGATCGGGCTTTAAACATGGTGCCTGCTCATTGCATTTACACACAGCAATTTGCGGATCTTAAGATGGAGATTTTTAGCGAACCTGAAGATTTGTTTTATGTCATTGGCATGCATTTTTTTCATTCGGGATTCCCTCACAGGTCAGGATGTGCGCTGCTTATGACTGCAGCGTTCCTATGAGGTTCATGATGAGCCTTTGTATCTTTAGATGCAGAAGTGAATGTGTCTCAGAAAAGCAGGTGTGACACCAGCCTTACGGTAGAGGAATCTGTTCCTCCCAGCGTCACAGATAATAAATGACTGGCCTCTGATACCGTAGGCTGGTTGCTGGGTGACTTCATGTGTCTGGACCCTCCATCGTCTTGTCTTGTTGGAACGTGTCAGATGTTGTTTTTCAGAAATCTTCGCGATCATGCTGATGAAAGGGCCGAGCACTTGTGTGGTTTTCTTCTTCTAAGAGTTTTACATGCTTGTTACTCGTGTGTGGTTTATTATAGCTTTGTTTTCACGGGTCTTTTGATATGTCATGTGTGGTCTTATTAGTGCTGAAAAGATGATACGTCTACTGTGAACATCTGGAGGAGCAGAATGGCTGCATTGAGAGTCTCTTGATACCCTTTTGTTCATATCAGTGAATCTCAACAGAACCCAGATTCTAAATTCACTCACTTTTCCAGTTAGACTTTAATTTTATATGTGGCTTCCTACTATTACCAGTTTCTGGCGATTGACTCATGGCCACATACACTGTGCCCATGGCTGTCCTGCATGTTTCTACTGGGTATGGCCTTGTTCATATGTCCATGTCCATTTGCAGACCCCAAAAATCGACCATTTTGTCTCAGCGATGGTCTGCTTTCATGTTTGGGTTCAAACGGACCAAAATGGTGCCTGGTCCCACGGTTTTCCCCATGGACTGACGGTCCTCAGAAAACCACGGAATAGAATTCAATGGAACCTGATTTACTGAAGTGTGTATAAGCTCTTAGGGGTAGATGTCCTATCAACTGGAACCTTTAGTTTGTACGGTCTTCACACCGGACATGCAATTTGGAGACCCAGAAGTTAAATGGAACCATAACTTTTTTGTTTCTATGTGCACAGAGCTGTGGGGCAGGAAAAAAATAATTTTGCGACCAATTGTAACCAACGGCGTACATTTTGAAACATGCCAGACCTAATCCAGGCTCTCTATAGGTTACTTATGTCCCCGCCACATTAAACACCTGATTAAATTGAGACTCAAAATTCGACCAAAGTTTTTCAAAAAAATTCGGAGCACAGAATTGGGAGGTGTCCTATGTCTCTGGCACTCAATTCAAATCGGGGCCATAAGTTACTAGCTGATACTGAAAAACTTTTTCTTTCAGGATCTGTTCTTTATGTCTAAACCGGGGATGTAAGCAAAAAGGAGCGACTTTCATTTGACGGGTGCTCCCGCTGCAAAATGAGATGGATCCGCATTTCATGTGGATCGCGCACACCGCCCTTTCCTATACAGAGAAAAATGCAAGAACTCTGGGGCGCCAGAGGCAGTGTCCGCAGGTCTGCACCACCACGTCTGCCTCCTCTGTCTGCTGTCCTCTGGTGCTCCCCCGAATCAAATTTTTCAAAACTTCGCTCTGGTCATGGGGTGTTTTCTGGTGGGGAAAGGGAAGGTGGTCAGGGATATCTACTATAATACTGCCTCCTATGTACAATAATACCCCTTATAATGTGTGCCTCAGTGTTTTAATCATGGAGTTTTTTTTGCCAAGCACATTTGCAGGGAGGAATAATCTAAAATTCAGAGGGGTCCCCATTGCCAGCTTTGTCATATGGATATAGTGCTTGTACCGTATGATTTAGCCAGCCATATATTGAAAAAAAAATAAAAAATACTCTGCACACATTTTATAAGGCCCCATAGCAAAACTTAGTATGTGCCCCCCCCCCCTTTCCCTGCCCATTTTCCCAGTACCTGTGCAGCAATCACTTCTAGGCAATGCAAAGCGCAACGCCCCGAATTTCTGAAGCATTTAGAGATTTTTCTTATTAACCGGAAGAAATTTTAATTAAAAAAAAAAGTCGCCCTTCACCGTACCCACTTTGGGTTGCAAAGGTGGAGATCTGCAGCAGAAATTGACATGCTGCTTATTTAAAATCCACTCCGCAGTTTACCCTGAATATTTTTTTCACAGCATGTGGATGAGATTCCTTAAGTTTTCATCCTCTTTGCCACTCCATATGGATATGCTGCCTGCAGTCTATCCGCTCCACAAGGATGTAACCTAAAGGGGACCTACGTTCCTCATAAGTGGAGCATCTTTGTGTGCTGTGCTGTTCTGTTATTCCTACATAAATTGAAAAAGAATAAATTGACAACAGGGTGTTACCAGTTAGGGGTGTGTCCTAGATATTTGTCACCTTGTCCAATGAGAACTGATAATAGCAGGATGTGCAGACCCCTTTGACAAGGAGAATAGTAACGCCCAGTTGTCAGTTTATTCGTACATTTCAAACAAGAATAACGGAGGAACTGCACAATTCATCATTTTGAGAATTGAAATTTCAAGTTTTATTCTGAAGAGCTGACCAACCCCGTTTCAGTGCAAAAACTAGTAGGGAAAAGGTGTACATGGCGTCTACGGGGACACTGTAGTACATAGTTTTGTCCCATTGATCAGCACAAGTTTTGGTTAGGTCCTGTTCACATTGGTATTATCATGGGGCATCCTCCACCCAGGAACAAAGACAGATATGATGAATCCCGAAGGCTAACCTGATGGAAAGGATAGCGGTGTGAACAGAACCCAAGTTAGAATGTTGGACCTTATGTTCTCTGTGTATCTTATGTTCTGTATTCTTTTAATGTTTTTACAAATCAGTGTTTTTTTGTGTGCGTTTACAGAGGGATATTAAATGATTAGAAGTTCACACTTACCCCAGTTTTAAAGCCCATGTACCTACACTCATTCTCAAAGCTATAAAGAACTGCACATGCACAGACTGGAAAACTAGATCCGGCGATGCGGCAATTTCCGGAACACTTGGTACCGGATGCGGCTTTAATACATTTCAATGGAAATTAATGCCGGATCCAGCAACTGCGGTAGTGTTCTGAGATTTTGGCCGGGAAAAAATACCACAGCGTGCTGCAGTATTATGTCCGGTCAAATACCCTACAAGGGACGGAACGGAAGACATCCTGATGCATACTGAACGGATTGCTTTCCATTCAGAATGCATTTGGATAAAACGGATGCGTTTTTTCCCGGTATTGAGACCCTTTACCGGATTTCAATACCGGAAAAGAATAACGCTAGTGTGTAGCCTCAGAATGTAGGTACCCATGGCCGGTGTCCGTGTTTTGCGGATCCGCATTTTGCAGACCGCAAAACGCTTGCGGACATGTGAATGGACCCTAAAGTATATTAGTATATTAGACCCGCGATCAGATAGGAACTGACTGTATCATAAATGACCATGATGCGGTCAGTTCGGGTCAGGGCAGCCGCTGTCGGTCTGGGAGATGGACGGTGTTTCCTGGACTTGGCGTGGCCGTATAAATTAGGCCTAAAACCTGAAGCGTCCAATATAGCATTGTGTCCTGGGAAAGGAATCTTTAGAATTATTTTCTAATATAATAAGTATTTTTGTATGGGGTAAATGTGTTAATAATAATAATAATAATAATAATAATAATTAATAATATTAAATTCCTCATTAAAACTTACCTGGTAGCCGTGTCATTGGTTCATAGGAAGCCTGTTGGCCATATTCTCATTCATTCAGCTCCGAGCCCATATAACTTGCCTCCCACGGGGCTCAGATGTTTTGGGGGTTTCATGTTGGGTGCGCTTGTCTTGTGTTCTTCTTTTGTCCGCTCACTAATCCTACTTGTTGTTTCTTATTTCAGCTATTTGTACAAGAATGAAATCCAATCCATTGACAGGCAAGCTTTTAAAGGACTTGCCTCTCTAGAGCAACTGTAAGTGTCCTTTGCACCGTATAGTAATTTCTATTGTCTGTCTGTATCGGATAACTGTATATTTTATGTGTTGTTACATTCGTCTTGTGTTTACTAGATGTCCTTTGTATGTTGTATGACATGTTCCTGCATTTGTTACCATCCGTAATAGATCCTGGATAATAGACGGCCATTTTCTACCCCCAATTTTGTAACCCCAATGTACCAGCGCTCGTCTGGTTCACTTTTAGGCTTTATTCAGACGTCAGTGAATCAGATGTGTGCTGTCCGTGTTCTCAAAGGATAGCACACATATCCATTGAGTCTAATGTGTGTTTCACACCACGGAAGCAGGCCCTATTTTTGTCTGTGTCTATGGGTCTGTGAAAAAACAGCGACACAACACGTGGTTCACGGATTGTTGCTAGGAGATGCTCTTGAAATTAACTTTCAGCTAGCCATTGTCCGTGAAATGCAGATGACACATGGAGGGCAAAAAAGGGCACACCAGTCCTTCGCGGACATCTTCACGGATGAACCACTGACCATCTTGTCACTGAGGTCATCTTGGACACGGACATGTGAATGGGGCCTTACATATCCAAACAATTCCCCCATGGATTATAGTTTGTTATGCCAAGCTAGGCTTCACCCAGGGCAAAGGTTCAGTGAACTGCCCCAATCCTGTGGCTAAATCCCCTGGCTAGGGCAAAGTAGCTGCATGACACCCAGAAAACATCCCTTGGTAGACACCCCCAGCAACCAAATGTATATGTTTAAAGGGTGATCCTGGCCAACGTTAAAAATTCAGTTTTTACAGCTCTCTGTATTAACCTACCACCCTCATCTTTTATTTAAAGGGATCCTGCCACCATGAAATTCACTGTGAAACTAGGCACAATGTCTTGTAGGGCCCTGCTGAATGTAGTGATGTATGACAGGACCAGGCAAGAAGACTATGCAGGAAGGAGAGCGAAGGCAGAGGAATCGGGAGTGGCCTTGGCCCACCCTCCATGCACTTACCTACTATAGATTAAGGCTACGTTCACACAACGACATTTGTCCCGCGACAAAAAGTCGCACTATTGTCGCGCTACAATTTTTATAACGGAAGTCTATGGTGTCGCATTGCGACATGCAACATGCTGCGACTGCGACGCGACAGTCGCAAAAAATCCATTCAAGATGGGTTTTTTCTGCGACTGTCGCGTCACAGTCGCAGCATGTCGCAATGCGACACCATAGACTCCCATAATAAAAATTGTCGTGCGACAAACTGTCGCGCGACAAAAGTTGCAGTGAAGTTGTGCCCTATTCGACAAATGTCGTCGTGTGAACGTAGCCTAAAAGTGAAAGATATCATTACATTACAAGGCATTTCCTGCTGATAGACTCCTTTTAAAGTTGATGGGGTTTATTGTCATCCTCTGTGGCCGTATTATACTATACTATTGTGAATTCAATTTAGGATCTGAAAACTCGAATTCTACTTGATGGTGTCTGTTGGCAGAACCCTAGTGTATTACTAATAATAGTTGAAAATTTGGTAGTTCTGGCAGTACGGTGGTTGTCCCGAAGTACTCGGGTCGTATAGTCGTCGTATTGGAATTAATTTCTGTGTGTATCTTAGGCCTCATGCAAACAAATGTGTACATTTTCACCTGTAATGTGGAAAAATGCAATATGATATATGGCACAATGCCTGAATTATGTTTTAATATGAATGCCACCATCAAAATGCAGAACAGGAGGAGCTGAGTATATTCAAATATAGTTTTATAAAAAAAAGATTCAACAAAACTATTTTTTAAATCATTATTTTTTTTTTTATGATTTGGAGTCCAGTGGGTGGTACCACTCAGTGACTGGCAGCTAACTCTGCATGACTTTGCATACAGGGAAGGCTGTCAATCACTGACTGGCACCGCCCACATGACTCCTCAGTTTAAAAGGAGCACAAAATTACAAGTTTAACTGAATCTTTTCCCATAAAACTATATATCAATCTGCTCTGCTCTTCCTGCTCTATAGCCTACTGCCCGCACTGACTTTTCAATATGACAGAAAAAAAAAAGAACCTTTTGTACACTGCTTTGTTTTCACAAGGTGGTATGCATGCCCCATTAAAATGCATCAACATCGTACTTGGGATCTGAGGAATAGGACTCCTAAATGGGTTTGCATTTATTGACTTCAAATATACATAGTTAATTTTTGTATATGTTTTATTGTGTGTATAATTATTAATATAAATATTAAAGAAGCTTTTCCAGGTTTTTTATATTAATTGTTATAATGACCTATCCTCAGTATAAATCATCAATATCAAATCAACAGGGGTCAAAATCCCGGCACCCCAGCCGGTCAGCTTTTTGAGGCGACTGCACCGCTCCTGAGCATACATAGCACATTGGGTATAAGCCCTGCTTTGGATTGTGGTTGTGCTTGGTATCGCAGCTTACTTGAATGGGACTGAGCAGCGCTCAGAAAACTTTTAACAAATATCGTGAATGAAAAATTTCTGTTCCCTATTTGTGTTGCGTGTGAAAGATTCCAATGTCAGGACGACCTGAACTCCTAATGTAATGCATTCCTCTGTTCTATAATTCCTTGCCTAAAGCAAGTGAAGATTAAAGGACAGAGTGATGCCATTACATCATTCTTCTATATTACACATTACTGGCACAGCCGACAAAGGGGCCAAATCTCTTCCTATTTCTGTGTACACACGTCTGTTCAGGCAGATAGTTTATACCGGGCTACAGTGTTTCTGGGTATAAGAGCGCTCTGTGTTCGGGGACTGATTGCAGCGTATTGTGCGGCCTGGCAGGACTGGTGATTGCTCGCATGGAGGTCCCGAAGGAAAGCAAGACTTCTGACTAACCTCTGATAAGCCATGTGCCCACACTGTATACTAATGCAATTTCTAATTCTTCAGCAAGCCTAATGTTTTTGGCATGTCTCTGGGTTCAAATGTCTTTGTGACCAAAGAGAGCCACCACACAGACCGAGCAAACAGTCCATCTCCATTGCTGCATGCCAACTGCAAGTGCATGTTTTATAGTAGAGCAAACGTTTTCTGCTTCTAGCATGAAACCGGGTAATACAATTTCTTTACTCTGGCATCAATAGGACCAGGTAGTTGGCAGATTATTCAAATGTCTGAATTATTGGGTAGTTGTAGAAAAATTGTCCAAACCCTGAAAGATCAGTGATGAGCAAAGTTAGGCTGCGTTCATATCTTCGGCATTGCCGTATCCCCATTGACTGTAATGAGGTCCGGTAGTGATCTGGTCGCTTTCCGGCATAAATGCTGGGCTTCAGGCAGATCATCTATAACGGAGAAGTGAACACAGCCTTATCTTGAGTAAATTGTGCCAAACCTATTAAGAGGTGCGGGCCTGTTAATACTGAGGGGCGTGAAACCGAACAACGTTGCAAACCATTGTGCAAACAAATTGGAACTTTACAGCTTTTGATAAATTACCCACTTTATTTTTTATGCAATAAAATATCCAGATTGGTTGTTTCTGTTTCCTTTTGTTGTTGTCGTGTGAAATTCCACATGAAATAATAGTTCTGCCCTGGACAACAAATGCCTGATTCCCTGGATTATCTGATTAAAGATATTTCTCTAACTAATAAATAAAATATATTTGATCACTGTGCAAGAGAAAAACTATTAAGGAGGCACATTCCTTTGCCTGGTCACATACTCCCTCTGTTTAAAGGGGTTTTCCAAGCTCCTGATATCGATGACCTATCCACCCGATTGGTCATCGGTATCCGATCTGTGGGGGTCTGACACCCTCCCCTTACATGCCACCTCCGGAATTAGGACTTACAACGAAGCTGGGAGCACAACTCCGTTCACAGTGTAATGGCCATGCCGGGTTACTCCAACTCCTATTTAAGTGAATGGGAGCTGAGATGCAGTAACCCGGCATGACTATTACACGTTGAATGGATCAGTGCTTCTGGCTCCGGGGGTGCTGGGTGTCGGATCCACACTGATTAGATATTGGTGACCTATCCTGAGGACGGGTCTTCAATATCAGGAGCCTGGAAACCCCATTTAATATCAGTGATATTATGAGATGTTGATTATAGTGATGACCTGTCACAGGAGCACTATCACCCATCACTTCATGACCCGTCACAGCAGCAGCCCCTGATTGACTTCTGTGCTCGAGTGACATGTCATCCCTATGGGTGAACTTCATGGTCATGAGAGGTGGTGGTGATAAACCAGTAATGCTGTAGATGGACCTCAGCGACTTCACAATGAAATCCTTACAGGTTGCTTATGAATATGGCTAGCAGTCTAATACTACTAACCGCTCTCTGTGCCGCCAGAGGACCCACTACATTTTTTCCAGAAGAGTAAAAATACTCCTCTTAACAATTTTTTGGAGTATTTTTAGCCGAGGGGGAGTAGGGACTTTGCTGTAAATCTCATATATAATGCATAGGCCCACATAACGTTATGAGGCTGATATTTCTGCAGGGAAACCATTGCTAGTCTCCTGTGCAGAAATAAATGTAGACAATTTTACATTTATCCAACATCATACACTAAACATAAGACCACTGCTGCCATACACGGCGCCCACCTGAGGCGGCCATACACGGCGCCCGTCTGAGGCTGCCATACACACATTGCACACACAGCTCTGCTACATGTCCATTACACAGATAGAAGTACTGTGTGCACATTACACACAGAAAACTCTACAATAGACTGGTTACACCTCCATAGCTCTGTTTTATATACACCTTCCATACATAAAGTACCTCTGCATTCTCCACCTCTGTAAAATACGCATGAGTCTTTTTCCAGGGAGTAAAATAGCCTGAACAGGCGTCTATGAAGCTTGTACAGGCAGTAGTGCGACCTCTGTGTGCCGCTATGTTACATTCACTGTGACTCGTGGATATCTTCTCTCTTAACGTCTGTCTTTTCTTTTTACTCTAGTACTCACGCTGCAGCTAACTGACATTGACTGGTAGGCCTTCTCCTTCTTTGCTTCTTTCTCGCATATCTGTGACATATTAATGGGGTTTTTCGGGAGTTAAATATTAATGGCGAGGCATCAGGATAGTCATCAATATCTGATCGGTGACGGTCCGACTTGTAGAACCCCTGCAGATCAGCTGTTTGAAGAGGCTGCCAAGTTCATTGTATAGCTGGTCCAGGCCTATTCATTTTAATGGGACTGAGCAGCACATAAAGCATGTGACCAATGAACGTGATGTCACTGGCCTAGGAAGAGGTCGCGGCATTTACCAGAGCGCCCTGATCTCTTCTAACAGCTGTCCGGCCAGGGTTCTGGGAGTTGGACTCCCATCCATCAGATACTGATAACCTATCCTAAGGAAAGGTCATCAATATTTTCTTCCTTAACAGTCAGACGGGGGCTGCATGTTTTCCGTGTCTTCATTGTATGTAAACCTATGGTATATCTTCCACAAAAAAAAAAAATCCAGTTATGGTAGGTTCTTTTACAAAGGCCTGGAACACGTGAGGAAATTAATGTAGGCACCAGAGACTTAACTTGAAGCTCCTGGTTACCTGGGAGAAAACTTGTAAGAGGGTCCCCTGCCCACCATCTGCTGTTTCTAATACTGGAGTTGTTTATATCTATGCACTTTTTAAGAAAATAAGATGTTTTATAAAATAATATATAAAAATATAATATATTTATAAAGCTGTTGTGGTGCTGGACGCCAGGGAAAGAGTTCCAGGGTTGCCAAATGTCTGGACAATACGTAAAATTAGGCGACTCTTTTGTTCCTGCGGCCGTAAAAAAAAAAAAAGATTTAGATTAAATACTAGATTATTTAGGTAGTAATTATCATCATTTTAGAGCTAATCAGTAAATGCAGGTAATGAAGTCGTATCAATATATTGAGCTATAGATGTGTATTACTTATTATCTTGATCATTCATTGCAGTTTTCCAATTTTTCCAAGTTTCCATGTTCATGATTTTGTGATAAGTTGTCCGGAAAAAAGAACCCTGGACACTTGGCAACCCAGAAAGGGTCATATCGCTGTAAGGCTACTTTCACACTAGCGTTTTTGCTGGATCCAGCAGGGCTCAGCAAAAACACTTCTGTTACTGATAATATAACATCTGCATCCGTTCTGAACAGATCCGGTTGTATTATCGTTAACAACAAACGGATCCCTCATGAACTCCATTGAAAGTCAATGGGGACACAATCGTTTTCGATTTTCAGATTGTGCAAAGAAAGCTGATCCGTCCCCATTGACTTGCATTGTGGGTGATGACGGATCTGTTTTGCTCCGCATCCCAGGATGGAAAGAAAACCGCAGCTTGCTCTCCGGTATGGAAACGCAACTAAATGGAACAGAATGCATTTTGGAGCATTCCGCCGTTCTGTTCAGTTACGTTTTGTCCCCATTGACAATGAATAGGGACAAAACGGAAGCGTTTTTCTTCTATATTGAGAATTCCTATGACGGATTTCAATACCGGGAAATAGAAACACTAGTGTGAAAGTGGCCTAGAGAAACATTTTCTCAGAGTCTGGCTCTGTTTCCTCATTGCTGAATGATGTGTTCTGCAGATTTTCCCTCAGGTCCAGACATCTTCACGCTCTTCCTGAACCATTTAATAAGGCTGTACACGTTAGATGAAGTACAGATGTAGCTATCGTCATCTTGATTCTTAACAAGAAAATGGCAAGAGGCTTTTGGGGTTCGGCTATACAGTGATTTAAGGTGCAATTTCCACTATAACCAGACTTGTCATAGTGAGCTGCCTGCAGAGCCATGCCTGAGGCAGCCAGTGAAAGTATTCTATTGCAGTCTATGGTAAAAGAGATGAGATCGCATGCTCAAGTCCCTCAGGAGGACTGAAAATTACAGGAATAAAAAGATGTTTTAAAAAAAAATAGCACAAAATATGTCACACAATAATGGGTATTGCAGTGTCCAACAAAATGTCCAAACTATTAAAATACAAATAACTAGATTTTTGTACTTCTCTTCCGTTCATTGGAGGACACAGGGTTCGCCATGGGTATAGCTGTTGCCACTAGGAGGCGGACACTAAGCACAAAAGTGTGAGCTCCTCCCTTCAGCTATACCCTTCCTACAGGGACTAAACTAAATCAGTTAGTGCAAAAGCAGTAGGAGATGCAAGACAAACAGGAAACCAAACTATGTACAAACCCAGAACCACGCAGACCATAAAAGGCCCGCAAACGAGAGAACGGGTGGGAGCTGTGTCCCCCAATGAACGGAAGAGAAACAGATTTTACGGTAAGTACAAAAATCTAGTCTCATTCGTATCATTGAGGGACACAGGCTTAACCATGTGATGTTACAGAGCAGTCCCAGCGGTGTGCATAAACAAACCCCCCCCCACCCCAGCCAATCAGAGAAACAAACCCCCCCCCCCCCACCCCAGCCAATCAGAGAACCGCTGTCTGCAAAACTCTACGTCCCGGAGAAGCTGTAAAATTTGGAAAAAGTATGGAAAGCCGACCAGGTAGCCATGAATACCTGAAGGACCGAAGCCCCATGATGCACTAACCAAGAGGCCCCCACTGCCCAATCAGAATGAGCATTAACCCGGAAGGGGGAGGGGGGCGGTCACTGACGTGGTGCGCTTACACAATGGCCAAACGAATCCATCAGGAAATGAAAGTTTTAGACGCAGCCAGCCCTCGTCTCGGCCCCTCTGGAATGACAAACAGGGAATCCGTCTGCCGGAAAGATGACGTTTGGGACAGATGGATGCGAACGGCTTTCACCAAATCCAGAGTGTGGAGCGACTGCCCACGAGGATGGGACGGATCCGGACAAAATGAAGGGAGAATGATCGATTCATTGAGATGCAATGCCAACACAACTTTTGGAAGGAAGGACTACACAGGGCGAAGGACTACTTTGTCCTGATGGAGGATCAGGAAAGGAGACCGTCGGGAAAGAGCCACGAGTTCCCACACCCACTGATGGAAGTGATTGCCACCAAAAAGGCCATGGAGCGAAGTGACACCTGCTGCAAAGGCTCAAATGGTGAGATCCCAAGGATTCAACGAAGGATGGAAAGGGGGCGCAACGTGTGCAACCCCCTCCAGGAAGGTCCGAACCGCAGAAAGCAAAGCCAAGTTATCAAGTTGAAAAGGAATGGAAAGAGCCGAAACTTGCCCTTTGAGGGAGCTGTGAGCCAGCCCCAAGTCCATGCCCGACTGCAGGAAAGACAAGAGTCGCAGCATGATAAACGAATGGGAGACAGCTGGTGACGCTTGCACCCACTAAAGTAGGACTTTAAGGTCCGGCGGTAGATTCGAGAAGACGACTGTTTTATGGCCCGAATCATGGCCTGGACAACAGCATCCAAGAAACCCCGAGCCCTTAGTATGGCGGCTTTAACAGCCATGGCGTTTAAATGTATCAACCCTAAATTCATGTGGCAGATCGGTCCCCACGACAAGAGGTCCTCCCGAAGCGGAAGACGCCAGGGTTCATCGGCAACTAAAGATGCATGCCACACTCGGCGTGGCCAAGTGTGGCATTTACGAATGGGAAGAGGACGGGGCCACAACATGGAGAGTGGATAGCTTCTGCAGGGGCAAGAGTACCCTGGCCTGAAAGGTGTCGAGTAACATGCCGCAGAGGAAGGAGACGAGCGAGAAAAAATGGGACAGAGGGAAGGACCTGAATTCCAGCTTGTAACCCTCTGCGATGACCTCTCTCACCCAAGCATCAGAGACGTGAGCCAGCTGGCCGCCCACCCAATCGGAGGGCGCCGGAAGCTGCACGTCTTGCAGCGGAAGTCTTGGGATTATAGGACTTGGATCCCTGTTGACAGGGATGCCAGGAAGGGCGAGGATTGAAGGAAAGCTTGTGCTTCTCACCTGTGGTAGACTTATCAGTTGGCCGCTTGGGGCTGAAAAAACTAAATTGTTAAAACAAACCCTGTTCTGTGGTAAAGGAGTGCTCTTACCAACTGCAGCGTCAGAAATTATCTCGTCCAGGCGTTTGCCCCAAAGTCTGCTGCCGGTAAAGGGGAGGGCCGTCGGGGTCCGCTTTGAATCATTTTATGCCGCCCAGCAGGAGAGCCATAGGGTACGTCGAATAGCCACCTAAAGGGCTGACTAGCAGATCATTAGCCTGGCCTTGTCCAGAGAGGCTTCACAGATATACGCACTGGCATGGGAGAGGTGCAGGGATATATCTTCCAGTTCCCCCGAGGAGAGACCCTGACGTAAATGATTCGCCCACTCACCCATCGCTTTCCTCACCCATGTAGAGGCAAATATCAGTCGCAGTGCTGTGCCCACTGCTTCAAAGGAAGATTCCAATCTTTTATCCCTGATACCAGAGAAAGATGCCCCACCCGCCATCGCCAAAGTGGTATGTTTTGTCAAGCGGGATACTGGCGGGTCAACTATAGGTGAGCAGGACCACTTCTTAGTCAAATCCTCCGGAAATGGATAAAGGACGTCTAAGCGTTTTGGCAAAGAGAGGAATCAAAATCCTGGTGGTTGGGGAAACATTTGGGCGAGCAACGGAACCTCCTGAAGGAAAAACCCACGCCGGCCGACGAGGGTGTGGGGTCCTCAACCTGTAAGGTCTTTATAACCACTGTAATAAGGTTGTCCACCATGGAGGACAGTTTTGACAACTGACCCTCAGGAGAGACAAAATCATCATCCGAAAACCTCTCCTCGGAACGGGACGGCCGCAATGGGAATGAGCCCCAGGATCCCCAGAGTCGGACTGGTCAGAAGACAGCCTTGCGGACAAACGCCCCAGTATTCCCACAATGGATTTGTTGGTATGGGAGATGTCTTGTACCATCCTTGACAGAGAGCATGCCCACTCTGGCTCTACCATAGGCTGGGCAGTAGTGGCGACTGGGTCAGGGACAGAGCCACTTGACGGTGGAGCAGGGCATGCAGAGCAGAGGGGATCTGACTGATCAGATACAAATTTTGAGCGACAAGACACACAAGCAAAATGGCGCACCGAACTGACCGCCTGCTTTGGGGCCTGAGTTCTGGACTCTTACATAATGAAAACCCTGTAGTGACAGGAAGGAGGTTGAGTGGGGTAGTTTAAACCCTACAGGAAGGGGAGACAGCTTACCCGGCTTGTGTCCCTCCAAGCAGCTTGTCCAGAGGTGCCTTGCCAGGATGGGAGGAGGCAGAAAATAGTGCCAAGAATTTGCCCCAGGATACAGTTAGAGGAGTGGGAGCGGGGAGAACTTCATGTCCCGCCCCCAACCTGGAGTTGGCCCCTGGCGAAACTGTAGGGAAGCGCAGGCCCGACTCTCTGCAGTCCCTGCCAAAGAGGCCTCATCACCGACCCCCCGCACTTGCGGCATACCAGAGCTTATCGCTAAAGCCCTGGCTGGCATCTCCGTTGCTGAAGAGAAGAAGCTGCGGGGAGCCAATACGGGAGTAGGCCGCAGAGAAGCAGGGGCCTCAGTTGGCAGTGGCCCCGGTGGAGCCCGGTATCGGACACGACGCAAAGGAGGAATGGCCCCTGTATAGAGCGCAATGCGCACCGGAGGCTTCTCCAAACCCCACCCTCCACTCCCGACAGGAGAAAGATTCATGGAGGGGACAAGGCCTCCGTGAGGGAACACAGTGAAGGTAACCTGAGAAGGAGAGGGAGTAGGAAGAAGGGGAGCACCTTTTTTTTTTTTTTTTTTTTTTTGGGGGCGGAAATACTCACCGGCATCTTCTACCCCCCTGGCTCCAGCCAGATCACCACCTTCAGTGTACGGCCACTTGGGGAGGGCCGCAACACCGGAAACAGAGGGGACTTGTAGAGGGCAGACGGTTGCAGGACATACTCATAACATGAAACACACGTGTAGGGTCCCTAAATGCGCCCTGTGGTAAGCTGTACAACATCGCTGATACTAATTAATAGTAGCAGCCTCACCACAGGGCACTGAAAAACTGAATGTTACTATAAACTAAGGGCATCCTTAGTGCAGGGTGACACATCATGCCACTGTGCTGTTCCATATCGCATAGGGACACATAATTGTAGGGGATCACCACTATCCTGGTCTCCCCTCTAAGCCAGCGGACCACAACCCCCATCTGTGGGGCAATCTATATTTTTTTCCTGGGTTCCTTGCCTATTTATTAATACTGCAAGGTGTACCTGGGTCATTTTTTTCTCCCCTGATAAGCTGCTCTACTCGCATCAGCGGAGCAGTGAAACATGCGTGTAGGGAGTGTATTTAGTTTATAGGGACATTCAGTTTTTTAGAATAAGGGATAGGTTCCGGACGGGGCCGCCCTTTTTAGGACGAGTGCCCTGTGGTGTTATGAGTATGTCCTGCAACCGTGGCATCAACCTGGATATTTCACATGTGATCCGGATCTTCCCTAACGTCTAGTCCCTGGGTACCGGTAGGAAAAACTGGCTTTATCTGTGCCGCCGTGCACATATTCATTATTTTTTCTTGCTGTATGGGATACCCGTTATCCATTAATCAAATGTTATGAGGGTACGATAATTTGATGCCCCATCAGTTTGTTTGTTCATGCACTTTATTATTGGACTATATCGATTTTAAATGACCTATTAAATGTTATGTTTTAAGGTTACCCTTGAGTAGAAGATTTTGGTTTTTTGGCAGTCTGGAGCACTGGTCTACAACTGCCCTGACTATTGATTCAATTAATTTCTTATAGTCTTAACACACTAATATAAATGAAAACAGAAAAGCAACTGATAATACATAAAAAATAAATTTTTATTAAACATTGATCAAAGAATATAAAACCAATATATATAAAAATACAGGACACAGCAGGTATAGTACCTTCACCCTAAATGCATACTTAAAGGGATGCCTAATGCCTAGTTAGAAAAATAGTAATAAGTGCATATATGTAGTTGCAGCATATGCCATATACTGCCAATGTGATAAGCATAGTCGCAGACAAGCTGCTAACTATCAATCATAGGTCATAGTGGCGTGCAAAAACATGCAATAAATAAACAAACCAATAACTAGAGATTCAGGGTCCTCAGACCGCCAAGTGACATAAACGGCAATAGAACAATTTTTACCTAATAATGGCAGGGTGATGAAGTTAGGTACAGACGCTCCTCGACGCGCGTTTCGCGTGATCCGCTTCCTCAGGAGGAGTGCATAGAGAGGCAGGAAATAGGGGGTGTTTAAAAATGCTAGTTCAACCAATCCGACAATGAAGCGGCAGTCACATGGGTACATGCGATCGCATTTCCGGCGCATGGCGAATCCCTCTCCTCCACGTAATAGGCACTTCCGCCCTTACCCCGTGGCCGGCATCCGAAAGGGCAGTCACGTGGTGACCGCCAATTCCGGATGTCAAACCCTGTGGAGAAAGGACGCAAAGCCGCCGGGAGTGTGGAATCACCATGCGCAACCGCGATCACATGACACACCAGGAAGTAAAGGTGAATTCAATTATACAATACGGACCTATAATAAATACTACACCGTGTACACACATATATAAAAATACAAAATGTTATTATGTCTTCTAATAATAAAGTGCCATTATTAATACATGAAAACACAACATATTATAATATCTTCTAATAATAAAGTGCCCTTATTAATAAAGTGCAATGTGCATATGAAATATTAAATGTAAACACCAATATCTACATAATCAACATAAGTCACATCAATAAACCAAATTCACACAAATATTCATGATAAAGTGATAGGTGCTACACCAATAATAAAGCCAAATATTATTTGATATAAAAAACAAAAAATTGATTGACCATAAAATAAAGAAAAAGTGAAAACTTATCCATATATATATAAAATAGATTATAATTCATAATAATAGGTCCCGCCAATCTTCACTAAAATCATCGACCACTACGACGAATCACTAAACTTCGGAAATTCCACTCCAATCTGTGTTCCCTTCTTTATCTGTTTATTGCTATAACCCCTACTTTTAAACCTTGCCTTCATTTCTCTTGCTTGAACATCATAATCATTATCTCTAGAGCAGATTCTTCTAAGTCTCAGAAACTGACCTTTTGGAATTCCATTAATTGTCGCTTTAGGGTGGGCTGAACTGGCATGTAATACTGAATTTACAGCCGTTTCTTTCCTATAGATGTTCGTCTGTAGCCTTCCCCCCTGATCCACTTCAATTTTCAAATCAAGGAAATCCAGCTCTCGTCCTGCACGATTTCCTTGATTTGAAAATTGAAGTGGATCAGGGGGGAAGGCTACAGACGAACATCTATAGGAAAGAAACGGCTGTAAATTCAGTATTACATGCCAGTTCAGCCCACCCTAAAGCGACAATTAATGGAATTCCAAAAGGTCAGTTTCTGAGACTTAGAAGAATCTGCTCTAGAGATAATGATTATGATGTTCAAGCAAGAGAAATGAAGGCAAGGTTTAAAAGTAGGGGTTATAGCAATAAACAGATAAAGAAGGGAACACAGATGGCCTTACATACCAATAGATCAAAATTACTCTGTCCTAATGAAAAAGGTAAGCAAGATGGAGATAAGACGGTTCGAATCATTACTACATTTAATAAACAATGGGATGAGATCTATACAATTGTAAATAAATATTGGAATATTTTAAAGACAGACCTAAAATTAAAATCTTGCATTTCTGAGAAACCCATTTTAACAGCTAGACGGGCAAAAAACTTAAAAGATCTATTGGTGCATAGCCATTATAAGGTGACAAAGGAGAAGAAATCTCCTGTTAATGGCTCTTATCCTTGTGGATCATGTAAGGCATGTGCCAATGTGGAAAAAACTAAGGAGTTTACCAATACTGAAGGCACTCGTACTTTTCAGATAAGGGATTATATTTCCTGTACTTCTACAGGTGTCATCTATTATGCCACATGTCCCTGCAATAAAATTTATATTGGGCTGACCACCAGGGAGTTCCGTAGGAGGATTCGAGAGCATATACGGGACATTGAAAGAGCAAAAGATGAGAAGGAAATAATGCATTTGAAAACTATTCCAAAGCATTTCAAGTTACATCATCAATGTGATTCCAAATTGCTGCGATTTCGTGGAATAGATAAAATACATCTGGGCATCAGAGGCGGAGATTATGGGAAAAGGTTAGCGCAGATTGAAAGTCGATGGATTTTTCGTTTAAATACAGTGGCACCTTTGGGACTAAATGAAAATTTTGGTTTTGGATCCTTTCTCTAATGTGGTATCATTAAGTTTTAGGGGTTCTAGGGTGGGTGTTTTTATTATCGCTTTATTATGATTTAGGTAGGAGGAATCTCTTTACTAATAATGTTTTCGTATGTTTTCACTGATGGTTCTTTCTTTGTGTCTTTGCGGTTCACCAGCCTCTTTATTGAGTGGAATTTCCGAAGTTTAGTGATTCGTCGTAGTGGTCGATGATTTTAGTGAAGATTGGCGGGACCTATTATTATGAATTATAATCTATTTTATATATATATGGATAAGTTTTCACTTTTTCTTTATTTTATGGTCAATCAATTTTTTGTTTTTTATATCAAATAATATTTGGCTTTATTATTGGTGTAGCACCTATCACTTTATCATGAATATTTGTGTGAATTTTGTTTATTGATGTGACTGTTATGTTGATTATGTAGATATCGGTGTTTACATTTAATATTTCATATGCACATTGCACTTTATTAATAAGGGCACTTTATTATTAGAAGATATTATAATATGTTGTGTTTTCATGTATTAATAATGGCACTTTATTATTAGAAGACATAATAACATTTTGTATTTTTATATATGTATGTACACGGTGTAGTATTTATTATAGGTCCGTATTGTATAATTGAATTCACCTTTACTTCCTGGTGTGTCATGTGATCGCGGTTGCGCATGGTGATTCCACACTCCCGGCGGCTTTGCGTCCTTTCTCCACAGGGTTTGACATCCGGAATTGGCGGTCACCACGTGACTGCCCTTTCGGATGCCGGCCACGGGGTAAGGGCGGAAGTGCCTATTACGTGGAGGAGAGGGATTCGCCATGCGCCGGAAATGCGATCGCATGTACCCATGTGACTGCCGCTTCATTGTCGGATTGGTTGAACTAGCATTTTTAAACACCCCCTATTTCCTGCCTCTCTATGCACTCCTCCTGAGGAAGCGGATCACGCGAAACGCGCGTCGAGGAGCGTCTGTACCTAACTTCATCACCCTGCCATTATTAGGTAAAAATTGTTCTATTGCCGTTTATGTCACTTGGCGGTCTGAGGACCCTGATTCTCAAGTTATTGGTTTGTTTATTTATTGCATGTTTTTGCACGCCACTATGACCTATGATTGATAGTTAGCAGCTTGTCTGCGACTATGCTTATCACATTGGCAGTATATGGCATATGCTGCAACTACATATATGCACTTATTACTATTTTTCTAACTAGGCATTAGGCATCCCTTTAAGTATGCATTTAGGGTGAAGGTACTATACCTGCTGTGTCCTGTATTTTTATATATATTGGTTTTATATTCTTTGATCAATGTTTAATAAAAATTTATTTTTTATGTATTATCAGTTGCTTTTCTGTTTTCATTTATATTAGTGTGTTAAGATTACATGATTGGGGAGTACTCTCAGTAAGTATATATAGGGTACGTTACACCCCTACTTTGACCGTCAGTGTAGTAATAATTTCTTATAGGATAGCTACCTTACATCTGGTGGCATTTAATTTTGAAAATGACGATTTGTTTGCATAGATTTTCCGTAGTGTAAAGATTTTTAGAAATCTCATCCACTTTGCTTCAGATTTTCTGCACCCTACTAGGGCCATGTGGAAGGGGGTTTCCCTGATGCAATTGCTGCAATCCATCAGGTTGTAAGAAGTATTCTTACAGCACAGTAACATTTGTGTTTCATTTCCATAAATGTGTTTTATGTAATAAGACCTGTCTGGTAATGCCGTACAGCTGTGCCGCATGTATTATTAATCTACGTGTCTGGTTTCATGGTTGGACTTGTCATTCTTGTTCTAACTTCTTTTTTTTTTTTTTGTTCCCTTTGGCTACATTATTCTTGTATGTATTTCTGTAGCTCAGCACAGTTACATGTAGAAACACTGCCAGTCAGCAATTTTTAATCAGACAATGGTTTTGCTTTTTCCAGGTATCTTCATTTTAACCACATTGAGACGCTAGAACCAGAATCTTTCCATCATCTTCCCAAGTTGGAGAGACTGTGAGTCACCAATATAAATACTGAGAGACATTGCGGGTCTGAATAGTGATGATGTATCCACAAATATTAAGGGTGTTTTTTATTTTATTTTTTTATTTTTTTTAACCCATTAGGTTTTTACATAATAATCGAATCACTCACCTGGTACCTGGCACTTTCAGTCAGCTGGAATCTATGAAAAGACTGTAAGTATGTGCCCAGCACTATGGGCTCCGTCATTAGGGAATCTGGTTTCTATTGTGTTGTACGTATAATCATCCGATATAACTGTGCACGGAGAGTCGTGTCGTTGCCCTGTTTTCACCATGCATGAAAAAGTCCAGTCAAAAATGATCTTCGTATATATGATGGATACAGTACATGTTGAAGATTCCTATGGTGCACAAAGTGATGACCTCTCGCAAAGTTATTAGTTTGGTATGATATAGTTTAGCACTGTCGTTTCCCTTCTACGTTTGACCTGCACCATGGCGCAGCGGCCACCCAATTTCAGGGAACTGCAGCCAGGCCCGTCCATTGTGCAAGGAATCTCAAAGCAGGGGCACAGCTGATTTAGCACTGCTTCCCATTCCTTAAGATTGGTTGGGTTTTAAAAGTTGGACTCCTATGATCATAAGCTGTTGGCATATTCTACCAGTAGGCCATCACTTTGGAAGATGAGAATAACCTTTTAAAGCATTTTTCTAGCCCCATTTACTGGACGGGTTAACTCGTCCAGTAAATGGGGCCTACCTGCAGAACCATCCACAGCCATGTGCAGGAAGTTTCCTGCAGCAGGTACAGTGGTGAAAGAGGACTGATGACCCTTCATTCTAGTTACTTAAGGTCTGACCCACTGATCATGTACTGATGGCTGAACCTAAATAAAAACCCTGTTTTTGCTACTGAAGTTTCTTTTACTTGAAATCTGATGAACATTCCGGACAAAGGCCAATATCTCTCTATGGCTAATTTAACAGAAATGTATGCTCTGTGCCAATGGTGTTTGAGGTCTCTTGAGATTTATTTAGTTCTGACTTTCCCAGTGTGATCATCTATGTAGAATATCATTTTTGACTGGATTTCACCTCTAATTAGAGATGCTAAGAAGACTGACCAGAGAGTGAAAAGCTGATGGGAGATCAGATAAAAGCTGGTCCATAGAATACAAATATATATATATATATATATATATATATATATATATATATATATACCTATATCAATTCTGCTGGTCACCTCCTCTATTCAGCCGATTTGTGTTGTGAACAGAGCTTTATAGTTCATAATCTCAGTCCTGAGACCCTGCAGGTCTACCTGTGTTTTGCTTTCTATCATGCAGATTGTCCTATCGCCTTTTGGTTCTGTACTTGGCATTACTTGCATCCATTTTTAGCACTGTGTGTTAATAATGGGGTGTATGCGACCTTATTATGGACATGGGGTAATGATGTCTCTTAAACAGGCGCTTGGATTCCAATGCTCTTCACTGTGACTGTGAAATTCTTTGGTTGGCGGATCTTTTAAAGATCTACTCCGAATCTGGTAATGCTCAAGCGGCCGCTACTTGTGAGTACCCACGAAGACTCCAGGGCAGATCTCTCTCCACCATTACACCGGCAGAACTCAACTGTGGTGAGCCACCTATTATCTCCTTTAAATTACAATGGTTGTGTGTGGTGACCTCCTGCCGTACTATAACAGTAAGATGATTACAGTCTACCAACTTGGGGACCAGCATAGTGTATCTGCTGAGTAGGTAAAGTAGACCATGGTCACCATAAAAGCCACAAACCACTTTGTAGTGTCTGTAATATCTGTTCATTGAGGGTCTTAAATGAAGTTTGAAAGATCTCAATGACTGGTGGCTTCTTAGAGACGTATACAAGGGCTCCATATGCTGTCCTAGCATAGGTGTTTGTGTCCACTGTCCCCTGTCTTATTAATCTTTTTCTGGTATTTACATTCTGATCATAATTTTTCTCTGAAATTTGCTGAGCTTTCACTAACTAGATGATAATGTTAACAATTGTATAAAGTTCTTCCAAATCTGAATCTTCTGGGGGCAACATAAATCGAGGTCTAATGGTCTAAACAAATTTCCATTTACGATGCAGAACGGCCAAGGATTACATCAGAGCCTCAAGATGTGGACGTTACCTTTGGGAACACTGTGTACTTTACATGTCGAGCTGAAGGCAATCCCAAACCAGAAATCATCTGGCTCCGCAACAAGTATGTTTAATAGAAAACAATGGCCAGGATTTATTGCCAAATGATCCATTTTACCGGCTTCCGGTACCTCTCCTGATGGCCCAGGTGCTAGACATTGAGACCCTTTGTGAACTATAATGGTTCTGGTCAATGGGATGTTAACTGCACTGGGAGAGAGGTGTCACCCACCTGTGGAGTCGGGGCAGGGGCAGTGTCTTTGGGTTGTAGACACGGAAACTATTGTCCTTGCTATCGAGGTTAATAAGATTAACATTTTTGTGATCCTGGATTTTAGATGGAAGTGAAATGTGAGCCTTCCTCTACAACTGCTCTTATATTAATAGGCTGTTAGTTCAGCGGTCTCTAGGGCGTAGGAGTGTGTATGAAATGTTTATGGAGGACTGCCATGTTGTCCATCAGGAAGTTCTTTTGAAAGTTCTCATTACAGTAGTTTACTTTGTATTAGCTGTTACATCCAACACTAAGAATATAAATGTCCGCTGACAATTCGTTACCTGGATATGGATCATATATATCCATCTAACGGAGATTTAGTTATATATATATATACACATAATCTACACATGTATATCCCCAATACTATGGCTGACCTGCCATATGGTCCATTTGCTGACATGTCTCTGCTGACATGTCTGTTTTAGTACATACTTGCATTTCCCATCTAATAATTCTGTAGCATCTACTGTTTTGACTCTATGATGTGCCATTCATTTATTATTCCTGCTAGAAGTTTTGAATAAATTACTATTTGCAGTGAAGGTCCAGCTGGGTGTTACTAGTTGGGGGGGGGGGGTGTCTCTACACAGTCTTACACTATCTAATCAGTGCTGCCAGAGTCAGACTGTGCAGGGGAACAACACCCCCAAACTGGTAACACTTTCATTGCAAATCGTTAGTAATTTATTCATAATTTGAAGGAGGAATACTAAATGAATGACAGAACATAGCCAATAGAATAGATGCTCTTGTTATTACATGGAGAATGTAATTGGTTATTAAACAGACATCAGGAGAGGTGACCGCTCCTCTTTATACCTCGGAAGTGCTTAAAGAGAACCTCTCACAGCGAAATGCAGCGCAGCCTGCCCAGCAGTAATGTAACCTGATCCGCAGAGCCTGAAGAAGGGTTTCAGCAATCCAGTGCGATTCTGCCAAATAATATACATTTATTTCATATCTAAATGATAAGTTTTTCATTAAATGAGTGCATTAAAAATGCACATTTTAAGAAAATAAAAAAAATGTGAAATGAACATAAAACAGATTTCTATAGTCATTGTATTCATATTTTATATTTGACATTCAATTTTATTTCTTCTTTCTGTAACGTAAATGATTATTGCTTATTCTAGAAACGAACTGAGTATGCAAGAGGACGCCCGGCTGAATCTCCTAGAAGATGGTACATTGATGATCCAGAATACGCAGGAGACAGACCAGGGAATTTACCAGTGTATGGCGAAAAATGTAGCTGGGGAAGTGAAGACTCACGAGGTCACCCTTCGATATTACGGGACCCCAGGTATAAACTGTGAGAAGTTAAGATGAACCTAAACATAATTTGGTTCACTTTAAAAAATAAAAAATAAATTGTCTTTGTTTCCCATCGCAACCAATCACCAATTTCATTTTACCAGAGCAATTTAAGAAATTAAAGCTGAGCTCTGATTAGTTGCTATGGTCAACACAGATTTTTTATTTTTTTTTATTTTTTTGGGTGTTGTGAGAGATGAGGCCCAGTATATTGTTTCCTCTGGCCAGCAGGCTTACGGTTTCCTCTTAAAGGGGAGCACACATACTGTAGGCTGATGCTTTTTCCTATAGTGCTGGATAGCGCTGCTGGATTGCAGGGTGGTTGTAACCATGGAAACGAGCAGTGTATAATGTGATGGAGAAATGAATCCAGCCAGCAAAGGAGGCAATATGGACAATCACAGTACATTAGGAAGTGCCTTGTATTAACTTTCTCTACATGATAAATGCTATTTGCTGAAGTGAGACGACCCCTTTAAGTAAAGTTTAATGCATGTGCACGGGCCCTGTACTGTGGCAGATTTATGAAAATGGTCTAAAACAGAAACTGTCTAGCAACCAATCACTGTTCAGCTTTCATGTTTCGCGAGCAGACTGTGAAATGAAAACTGTGCTGTGATTGGACGGCAAAGACCGTTTCTATTCTACGTGCCATCATAGCAGTTGGTAAATTTGGGGGCCGGTAAGCCCTGCCCCGGAACACCCCAAATTAATCCGAGTCCATTTACAGTCAAGTCTTCAACCTGGGACAGCCTGAATATGCTGAGACTGTCTGTAAAAAAAAATTAGGGACACCCCCAGCAAATTCGGGACTTTTGGCAACTCTGTCTTTTGGGGGGGAGATAGTCCTCATGCACTGGCTTCAAATCCAACCAGGAAGAACATGGAGATTGTCTGTAGTCAATGAGGGACATTTATCAAGATTGACATACCCATTCATCAGTCTTGATCTCCCTGGTCTGGCAGGACAGGCGCCCAATTTATTAAGATGCAGATGCCTCCTAATAAACTAGGCGCATCTCTGCCCGGCCGTGCGCCAGATACTGAAGTCTTCAGCTATAACTTCCACCACTTTCTGGCAAACGGTATAGTAAATTCGGCAGGTGGCGCAAAACCCCGCCTCCTTTACGCTGCACTTGGGTAAAGCTTAAAAAGTCGCTAATTATGGTGCACATACGGCGTGCGCCATAACTTGCAACTTTTTTACGCCACAAATAATGTTGTAAAGGGTTTAATAAGTGTCCCTCAATGTGTGTGCGGATTTCCTCCAATTAGAGTTGAGCGAGGTTTTGTAAAATTCAATTCGACTGCTTCGTTGAATTTTACAAAAATAAATCTGCTTTGTGACAAATTGCTTCAAAGTACTTTTAGTGGACAAAATATGGGCAATTGGTTCATTTGTATGTAATTTCTGTCCTAAACAGCCAGGCCAAATTTCGTGATACAACCTCAAAACACAGAAGTGCTTGTTGGTGAAAGTGTCACATTGGAGTGCAGTGCAGCTGGTCAACCACAACCAAGAATAACATGGACCAGAGGGGATAGGACCCCACTACCCAGTGATCCACGCATCACGATTACGCCTTCCGGGGGATTGTACATTCAAGAAGTCAACCAAGACGATGCTGGGGAATACACATGTTTTGCAACCAACACTATGGATACTATTCATTCAGCAGCCTTCATCATAGTCCAAGGTAAGTGCTCACTGCAGAATGGACACATTTGTTGACAACAAAAAGTACAAATCTGAGCAAAATGTAAGCCACAATTTTTCTTTTGCTGCCCTAAGCTGTGCCTAAGGTATCTCACTCACCCAGCCAGAATCCTACTCTGTACTGCTGAGGGGCAAACCTCCTGAGACGGCTGTGTATGATGGGCCCATGACTTTCCTATTTTCTCTTGTCGTGTTCTAAGGCTTCTTCAGAATTTGGACATTGCCTCATAGGGAGTCACTTCTAGAAGATGGCGGTTCTCTTTTTCTGGGAGGATACCACTTTACATATTCACCATGGACTTTGGTGAATAATGCTTCTAACTAAAATGTGTACAATTTGAGGTCTTCTTAGAACTTCCATTTAACAGTTTATCATGCCACTGCTTGTATGTTGTGTTCACACTCTTCTCTCAAATAATCCACTGCTGCAGGGACGTAGCTAAAGGCTCAGGGGCCCTAGTGGAAAAGTTCAGCTTGGGGCCCCCCTTCCCTTAGTGCTTTGTGGCCAGGGGCAGGGCAGCACATAGCCTTCTTGCTGCCTGAGGCAACAATTGAGACGGACCCCCAGTACACCACCCTCACCCATGCCAAATTCTTGACCTAACCCCTCCCCTCCAGCCAGAGGTGTAACTTGACCTACATGCACTTTCTATAATACCGGTCTCACCTGCAGCACAAGGGTCTTTGGGCTCCCTGAAGTTACTGGGCTCCCACCTCTGCACCCCCTATAGCTACACCCCTACTCTGCTTGATCTTAACCCTTTCAAGACCCAGGGATTTTCTGATTTTGTGTTTCTCACTCCCTGCCTTTCCGAAGCTGTAACTTTTTTACTTTTCCGTTCACATACTGTGTGAGTGCTTATTTTTTGCGGGGACAAGCTGTCGTTTTGAAAGGCACCATTCAATATTGCAAACGATGTAGTGGGAGGCTGGAAGAATTCCAAATGTGGTGAAATTGGGGGAAAAATCAATTCCGCCATAGTTTTATGGATTTTCGTAACGGTTCCCTAGGTTGTAAAATTAACCTGTTCCCTTCATTCTCTAGGTCAGTACGATTACAGTAATACCACATGTGTATAGTTTTTTTTTTTTCCCTCTTGTGTTTTATTACATAAAAAAAGTTAAAAAAATCAACAAAATAATAGGCAAATCTGTAATTTACACTTTCACCCCTTTACAAGAAGGGGTGGGGAACCTCCGGCCCATTTCATGTGCCAGAAAATGCTAATGACCACTTCCATTATGGCTATGGCGGGCCTGATCTGAGGCTGGGGGGTCTGGTGGGGGCTGATCTGAGGTTGGAGGTCTTATCTGAGGCTGGGAGTCTGATAGGGGTCTAATCTGAGCCTGGGGGGCCTATTGGTGTTCTGATCTGAGGCTGAGAAGTCTGATGGGGGCTTATCTGAGGCTAGGGAGGGTCTGATGGGGTCTGATCATAGGTTGGTAGGTCTGATGGGGGTCTGATCTAAGGCTGAGGAGGGACTGATCTGAGGCTGATTTAGGCCTTATTCACACGTCCGTAGTGTTTTGCAGATCTGCAAAACAGCTTGCCACCAGCCCTATAGAGATGCCTATAGTTGTCCGCAATTGCGGGCAAGAATAGGACATGCTCTATATTTTTGCGGAGCCGCCGTCCGGGTGTGCTCTCCGCATCCATCACGTCCCCATTCAAAATGAATGGGTCCACACCCATTCCGCAAATTTGCGGACGTGTGAATTAGGCCTTGGGCAGGAAGGTCTGGCGGGGAGAGTGAAAGCTGGGTGAACCCCTCTCTGGAACCCTCTGGGATGAGCTTGGCTGACATTAATGCCAAATTAAGAACTTAATATATAACATTCACATCTTAAATATTAGAATTTTATGTGTGGTCAAAATGGTGCCTGTACTATTTGTAATATATTGTGCAGGCGCCATTTTGTGCTGGAAAAATACAGCGCTCTAGATTTTTTTTATTGAAGCGCAATTTCTGTAACTTACCCCTAAGTCAATTATATGTTTGACCAAATATAGCTGTCAAATTTTTAAATTGAGAGTTTTGAATGGTCCCCGAACGATGTTACAAATATCTAAATGGCCCTCGACAGCAAAAAGGTTCCCCACCCCTGCTTTACAGCGTTCACTTTACAGGATAAATACACTGGGCATATTCAGGGTGGAGTTATGTTCTTTCTTTTTATGCATGGTGTATGGCGACATAGCTGTCACTCACTAAGTAGGCCAACTCATTGTATGAACAGAGATTTAAATTGATAAATTACAAGTTTTGTTGAATCTTTTCCCTCAAAACGTATTTGGCAATTAGCTCAGATCCTCCTGCTCTGTACCATGCTGCCTGCGGGTTGCATTTTCATGGTGACAGACTTACTTTAAGTGCTGGACCAGTTTTGCCTCTAAGAATGTGTAAACATATTTTGGCTGATAATTTTTATCTTATCTTTGAAATGCCATGGAAATTTATAATATCATGAAGTTTGCCCAATATCAAGCTCAGCTCTGCTACATCTGGAGCTCACCAGACGTAGGTCCTCTTTTGTAATCGTGTCCACTATGTAAATTTCAATGTCTCATAGTACAGATGCTTGTAGTATGTAACAGCTGTGAGGTCCTATGTCCAGGATCTTCTGCCCCCCTAACCCTGGTCTTGTTTTCGTCAATGTCCTCCCTTCACCTTAAGGGCCTTTAATAATCAAGCTCCCACTTGGTCCAGCTGGCTCCTGTCCTCTCTTACAAATCGACAAGACCTCCATTGGGAAATGTGCCTTCATTCTTTCTGTGAAGAAAACCTGCAGTTAATTATGAGCTGTGCGTTGTTAGGACTTTCTTGAAACCCAAAAATGCAAAGTACAGATAATGGCTGATGAATGATGCTGATGGAGGTTCTTATATTATGCTCAATCTCAGCCACTCCTATTTTGGAGTTCATTATTTTCACGGGTGTTTTTTTTTTTCGAGATCACTTTAATTAATAAATAGGGGGGCTCACACTAGTGCGTATTGGATATTGGAGGGTTCACTATCCGTTTGGGTCACCCAATCCCAATCTGCCAAAAATAAATATGTAAATAAGGCTACTTTCACACTCGCGTTTTGTGCGGATCCGTCATGGATGGATCCGTTCAGATAATACAACAGTCTTCATCTGTTCAGAACGGATCAGTTTGTATTATCTTTAACATAGCCAAGACGGATCCGTCTTGAACACCATTGAAAGTCAATGGAGGACAGATCCGTTTTCTATTGTGCGAGATTTTGTCAGAGAAAACGGATCCGTCCTCATTGACTTACATTGTGTGCCAGGACGGATCCGTTTGGCTCAGTTTCATCAGACGGACACAGAAACGCTGCAGGCAGCCTCCAAAGCGGAATAGAGATTGAACTGATGCATTCTGAGCGGATCCTTTTCCATTCAGAATGCATTAGAATGCAAACTGATCCGTTTTGGACCGCTTCTGAGAGCCCTGAACGGATCTCCCAAACGGAAAGCCAAAACGCGAGTGTGAAAGTAGACTAAGATTAGGCACTCCTCCTTCTAGTATGTATGTAGGATAAAATATTTATCAGAAAAATAAAAATATTGTTTTATCAATTGTATATTACATGTGCATTTATGAATTACAACGAAAAATAATATTCCCATATTTATCTCTTTATTTTCATTTTTGTTCTTCTGTATCAATCATGTTTAAAATCATATAGTTAGAATATATAGCAAGAATGTTATGTTTTTTACAATTTCTTTATATATGCAGTTTTGATGCGTATTTTTTTGGGAGTACTTCTCTTTTATTATTCCCAATCATTGTATCAAGTCACATTTAAGAATAAACATAGCCATAATGTATATTTAGACTAAAGAATACAGATTTATATATAAAATAAATAAAAAGATCCATTTCCTTACTTTATCTTCTCATCCCCTTTTACGTTCATATATCTGAAAAGGCTATTCAAAATAATCGCCCAATTTTATAGAATTATTTGCTTGATATGGTTAACCTTCAGATGTTGAGAGGGGAGAGAGAGCCCAACTCCGAGGAGAGATCAGGGTGCTGGTAAATGGAACAGCTGGACCCTGATGTCTCTTCAGTCCCGGGCCCAGACCCCATTATCCCAAAAAAACAAAAAGTTTCATATCCGCATTTAATCCTTGTGGAATTAATGTTTCAAAGTCAAAAATTCTCCTAGATTTGGCCCGAGACATACTTGCAATATGATTGCCACCTCTCCAATTTCGCTGAATGCTTTCTATTGCTGTAAGTTAGACCACTAGGGTCTTTGTTATGACATTCTTTGAAATGTTTTGATACAGTATGTTTTTTAAAACCATTCCGGATATTAGTTATATGTTCTGATATTCTTTTTTTTAGAGTTCGTTTTGTTCTTCCTATATATTGCTTACTGCAGGGGCATTGAATCATATAAATTACATTAATTGTATTACAGGTTAGAAACTCTCTGATTTCCCACTGATAAGAATTTTGTGTAGAACATACTAAATCCCCCTTCCTAGGGCCCGCAGTTGTTTTGCAATTCTCACATCTTCCACCTCTATAAAAACCTTTCAGGTTTACCCATTTAGAGATGGTCATTGTTCTGTTCTGATGCTTTATGGTTGGGGTTACTTTTATGCCTATTGACGAGGCTTTAGTATAACTAAGGGCTCTTTCACACTAGCGTTTTTGTTTTCCGGCATAGAGATCCGTCGTCGGGTCTCTATGCCGGAAAAATCCTGATCAGGATTATCCCAATGCATTCTGAATGGAGAGAAATGCTGCGCTTTTTGCTCCGGCCAAAAATCCTGAACACTTGCCTCAAGGCCGGATCCGGAATTAATGCCCATTGAAAGGCATTAATCCGGATCCGGCCTTAAGCTAAACGTCGTTTCGGCGCATCGCCGGATCCGATGTTTAGCTTTTTCTCATTCTGGTTACCATGGCAGCCAGGACGCTAAAGTCCTGGTTGCCATGGTAAAGTGTAGTGGGGAGCGGGGGAGCAGTATACTTAGTCCGTGCGGCTCCCGGGGCGCTCCAGAGTGACGTCAGGGCGCACTACACGCATGGATCACGTGATCCATGCGCATGGGGCGCTCTGACGTCATTCTGGAGCGCCCCGGGAGCCGCACGGACTGTAAGTATACCGCTCCCCACTACTACTATGGCAACCAGGACTTTAATAGCGCCCTGGCTGCCATAGTAACCTCAAAGCATTTCGAAGACTGATCAGGATTCTGATCAGTCTTCTAATGCTTTCAGGCGACTTGCGTTCTGACGGATCCGCGGGACGGAAGTGCATGCCGGATCCTCAGAACGCAAGTGTGAAAGAGGCCTAATACTCGTAATTCTTGGTAATAAAGTCCCTATTGCAGAGACTAAAAACAATACCTAGAAACCATTGGTTACTGAACTGAAAAATGTAAATACATATAGTTATAATTAAAAATGACTTGGAGGAGAAGATGAGACAGTAGTGAGCCAGCTCTACGTACAGCAGACTTCCTGCCAGAACTAGGAAACATATAGGAGACTACAGCAACACATACCTCTTCCATCAACTGACATCTCCTGTCATGTAGACGTTCTCTTTCCTCTTCTCCTTTGTTTGACCCAGACCGCCATGACAGATTCTTTCAGCCGCATCTAGGCTCTGCAGAGTTTGTTAAAAACATGTTAGATTTCTTAATTTTTCTATAAGCCTCCCCACATTTTCAACACAACCTCCCCACCCTGGTTTCCCAACAGTGTCTCCTGCTGTTCCTCCCAGCCATGTGTCCACTGTGCTCCCCAATACCCCTGCTGAAAAAAGTGACCCCAGTAGACATATTGTCCCTATGGTGCCTCCGTCAATTATAATGCCCCCTAGAGTAATAAATAATGTCCGCTAAAATGCCCCCAGTAATAATAAAACCCTATATTGTGCTCCCAGTAGTAATGCCTGTATAGTGTCCCCAAAAATAATGTCCCCTATTATGTCCCTGTAATAGAAATGCCCCTACAGTTCATCCAGAATTCTCCTATTTTACCCCAGGTAAAAATGCCACTATAGTGCCCCCTAAATGTCCCCTATAGTGCCACTAGTAGCAATGCCCATGTACAAAAAAATCCCGCTATAGTGCCCCAAGATTAAAGTACCCCATATAGTGCCCTCATTAAAAAATGCCATGGTAATGCTCCTTATAGGGCCTCAGTCTTAAAAGTCCCCAGTGCCACCAGTAATGGCCCTTATACAGTCCCCTGTATTAAAAATTCCTCTAGAGTGCCCCATTTATGCTGCCAGTTATGTCCCCCAAAGTGCCTCTCCATGATCAATGTCCCCTCCAGCGCCCTCCACTAGTACAGTGCTCTTTCAACAGTAAAGCCCGACAGTTCCCTTCCAGTAGATATGTCCCCCACTGTGCCCCTCCATTAGTAATGTCCCCCACTGTGCCCCTCCATTAGTAATGTCCCCCACTGTGCCCCTCCAGTAGTAACATCCATCACTGCGCCTCTCCAATAGTAATGTCCCCCACAGCTGCCCTCCAGTAGTAACGTCCCCCACAGCACCCCTCCAGTAATAACGTCCCCCACAGCTCCACTCCATTGGGATGTGCTGACTGACTCCCTTTTCCTTGCAGTTTGTATTGGAGTTGTGGCTGACTCCTGTTGCTCTTTCACTCCTGTTTAGCTTGTCTGCCACATGGGCTGTTTTTAATTAGCGTAAGTATAAAGCTGCAGTCTGCACTCTTTTGGCATCCGGAGAGGTATAGAGTGGACTCTCATTGCATTTATTGGAAGCCATCTGGCACCAGGTAAGGTACAGAGTAAGCTTAGCATGCATGTTGGTACCTGCATTCCCTGTAGCAGAGTGGACCCAGCATGCATGTGGAACTGACATGCCATTAATCTTAGAGGCCGTGTGGGCACATAACAGGTGGCGTTATGTGTTAGGTTCCCGTCTTTACAGAGATTGCCTTGACGTGTGGCAGACGGGCCCAAATAATTTTGTACAAAATGTATTTGCTAAGCATCTCTACCTTATTTATAAGCATAGGATTAACATTCGAGCATTTATTATGTTTAGTACTTTATTTGGTCTGCAGAGTGCTGTTGCATTGTATATATTTTTATCATATAAAAAAAAAATATATATATATATATATATATATATATATATATATATATATAAATTTTTTTTCCTTTCAAAACGCAACCAAAACACTTAAGGATCTTATATTATTTTACCAAAACACAATATAAAGGATCTGATACTCTTTTCCTATATGAGTTAACGTTTGGAGAATTATATTTTATGGACTGTTTAATCATGTGGAATAATGGATTATGAATAACAATGAATAACTAACTATGGTACATTTTTATTTTTTTATTTTAATATTCTTATTTTTATTATTTTTCGTTGTAATTTATAAATGCACATGTAATATACAATTGGTGATACAATATTTTTATCTTTTTGACGTTAATACTTTTTTATCATACATACAAACTAGAAGGAGGAGTGCCTATCTTATTTACATATTTATTATTGGGGTCTCTTTGCTCATATTTTCTTAGTGCCTTAGTCATTAGTTCATAAGCTTTAACATATTTAACTACAATTATATCTTTACCGAATAAGAAATACTGCTGCTGGATCCAGTGAATCTAAGCACCTAATTATCAGATGTGTCTGAGCTGATGGGTGGAGACTAGGCTACACATGGAAACGGGAAAATCTGCTTCTTAGGCTCCGTTCACACGACGACATTTGTCGCACGACAATAAGTCACAACTTCACTGCAACATATTGTCGCGCGACAATTCTTATAATGGGAGACTATGGTGTCGCATTGCGACATGCGACTTGCTGCGACTGCGACGCAACAGTTGCAGAAAAACCCATCTTGAATGGATTTTTTGCGACTGTCGCGTCGCAGCATGTTGCATGTCGCAATGCGACACCATAGACTCCCAATATAAAAATTGTAGCGCGACAATAGTGAGACTTTTTGTCGCGCGACAAATGTCGTTATGTGACCGTAGCCTAACTCACTCATTCAGAATCAGTCAGAAGCAGCATATATGACATGGTTGAGAAGTATTGAGCAGTATAGATGTGAATAAAGCACTTGGGGTGAGATATAAAATTATGTATGTACATATGTCTCACTCTGCAGCTCACTCTTTCTCCTCCTGCCCTCTCCTTAGAATTATATGGAATGATGTAATCTGATCCTTCTATGATAAACTCATCTTGAGAAACCAAGACGGGCTGCTTCTCACTGAATTCAGAGAAGTTTTGTTTAGAAGGAGGGGGGGGGGGGGTAAAACAGCTTATGACTGGAGAACAAGTCTTATATATTATAAAGTTTCTTATACTCGGACTATTCATTTCACACAACTGTGCAGAAATTACAGTGACCACTTAACTCCCAAGCCATGGGAACCACTGAAAGAGGATATGTGAAGTAAGCGCCCAGTGTGCAAGGTATAAGAGGTGGTACCAACAAGCCTATTTACGGCCTATTGACACATTCAGCATTTGTAAAAAGGGCTTACCTGGGATTTTGATATTGATGGCCTATTAGTTCGCCAGTGACCTGTGCCTAGGCCAGTGATGTCACCATCCATTGGTCATATGGCCTAGGCGCAGGTCAGTCCCATTCAAGTGAATGGGGCTGACCTGCAATAACAAGCACAGCCACTATCGAATGGACGACGTTGTGCTTGGTAAGCTGCATTGAGACTGCAGCACTCACTGGTGCTCCAGCAAGGACAGTGGTCTCTTGAAGCCAGATAACACTTTAAAAGAATTTGCAAAACATCTGCCAGTGTGTGAATTGGATTTTTGTAGCCCTGTTGACCAGCTCCGAAAAATAATTCATGTAGATTGTTTTTGCTGTAGAAAAAAAAATGGCGTTCTACTTATTGGATTCCATACAGCAGCTACGTCCCTTTTGAATGGTTCATCAAACTGCACATAGCAGAAATTTAAGTGTCAGCTTTTTATTCCTGCTGCAGATCCTCTACTAGATTTGTGGCAAATCCAACACATGTGAACCTGCCCTTAGAATAAGGACTAGGGCAGCAAACAATCTTCCCTCAGGATGAAGGAAAAACCTAGCTGTGACTCTGATCTGGCAGGTACAGGATAAAATGAAATTCCTGGTCCAAGAATGGTCACATACCTTCTATGGTCTTTAGTAACCTTTCAGTTGTCTATATATTTGTTTAGTGACTGCTTCATAAGAAAATATCTCTCCTCTAGTTGAGGTGGGGCTATATTGCATCAATGCTTGTCAAAAAGAAAATTAAAGCTGCAAATACAAATAAAACTGTACATCTGATTTTTGTACTGTGCCTCATAGGCTCCACGATTCATAAAAATCGAAGCGGTTACGTGGGTTTCTTCCTTTCTTTTCAGCTATCCCGCAGTTTACTGTTGTTCCACAGGATCGGAATGTTTTTGAAGGTCATACGGTGGATTTCCATTGTGAAGCACAAGGGAACCCACAGCCAGTAATTGCCTGGACCAAAGGAGGTAAGACGAAAGCTGTACTGGGAGGCAATAGGATATCTCTGTCATACGCTCCATACTGTGCACTAGAGAACCTATAGCTCACATGTTCTTTGGTCAGGCCACAAACATTGTAATGTTACTTTTCACAAATGGCAAAGAGTAGAACGGTGAAGGTCTTGTGTTATGTTAGATCATTGTCATTGACCTCTATTGTGTCATATGCATACACTATTTTATATATATATATTTTTTAATTAGAGCTTTGGAATGTTTAGAAATATTCTTATTTTCTAGTGTACATTTTTCTGTAGTAAACCAGTCGATGGGTTCCAGTCTAGGTGGTTGATGTGCCCAGACGAGAACCTGTTCACCACAAAGCCTTGTGTTTATGAACTTTCTATTACTATTAGTTTTGCTCTCCTAGCAATTCATGTCAAGTATGATTGCCTGTATATATACTGCTTACATTAACCAGATTTTCCAATGAGGACGCCTTACTTTTGTTAAGTAACAGAACTGTATAAAGGGTCTACAAGAAAACGAGCCGCTAAAGTCAGAGTGATCTAAATTTGGAGACACTGAAGTAAAAGAATGCAAAGTGTTTGTACAGAATCTGGAGCGCAGCCCATGTGTACCAGTCTGCAACTTCCACTTGAGCACAACTGATTTATCACGTTTCATTTCTTTAAGTAGATGATGTTGCAAAAAAAAAAGGTTTTAAAGAGGACCTTTCATGGGATTATGGGTTACAAATTGGTATGCTTACCAGATAGGGCGGCCCCTACAGATGCCAGCACTTTTTTTTCTAGAATACCCCTGCATTCTGGCGCTGTGCCCCCCGCTGTTTTTAGCGCCTCATGTTAATTTAGAGTATCGGTAGAGGGGAGAGGAGACGGGCGGTTTTCTCAATGGGCGTCTCCCCCTGGCTGTAGCGCAGTCCAATCACAGCGGAGAGCGTCACAGCCAGAGAAGGCAAGCTGTTTTTTTTGCTCCTTGGCAGTAACGCTCTCTGCTGCAATTGGACCGAGCTACGGCCAGGGAGAAGGAGACGTCCATTGAGAAACCCGGACATCTCCTCCCCCCCTGTACCGATACTCTAAATTAACATATGAGGTGCCAAAAACAGCAGGGGACAAACAGGGGTATTTTAGAGAGAAAAAAAAGTTCTGGCATCTGTAAGGGCCGCCCTGTCTGGTAAGGATACCAGTTTCTAATCCATAATCCCATGAAGGGTACTCTTTAAGTAACCCCCTCTCCATGTGAACAGAGTATAGTGGTATATGCAGTCACACAGATGAATGTTGGATTTTATAAAGATTTATACGTCATTTAGGCAGCACATTATGCAGTGTATGAATAATATTTGTTTCAAGAGAGGAGATGAATTATCAGTTAACTGAGGGATTAGGTTATGTGCTACCCATGAAAGTCTAGAGTCAGGAATGCTTTCTTTCTCACTAGAGTGCTGGATTTGTAGCTATACTACTAAGTATTGCTGTCCCTTATGCTACTGCTGCTGCTTAGAATTTGCTACTGAGATTGGGCTAGCGGCTAGTTTCCTGCTCCCTCTTCCCCATCTCCTCTTAGACTTTTGTGGGTGACTGTAACCTGATCTGTTGGTGAAGCTGAAAAGCTGTCTCCAGGAAACTGATTTTCGCAGTGAAGTGATAAGTACAGTGATAAGGAGGAAAGAAGCCTGATAAGTGAAGAAAGTAGCATTTTTTCATGTAAGATGTATTTGAGTTATCCCAACAGGAACATGGGGAAATGGCTCTTTTATGAAATTGGTTGCCCATAGCAATTGGACATTGAGTGCGATCTGGGTAAAGGAAAGTGATAACACATGTAACTAGCCAGAATGGCCACCTATGTTGATTGCACTAGGAGTAGTTCTGACTACAGCAGACAATTGCAGATGTGGTAGAGGTCTATACTCTGCTTTTTTTTTTTTTTTATGTAAATGCAAGTAGAATGTAGTAACAACATATATGTGTCCTATCTGAGATCATGTATAGCCCTGCTAATTAAAACAGGCCACATCTATCTCAACAGCTTTGATCCATTGTGTCCTCCTTGCTGGAGCCGTGTCCTTTTTTTTTTTTCCATAATGTCCTAATCCCTTTGAGATTAATGTGGAGTAAACTTTCCTGAGACGCTTATTTAATTATCAGTGTTTATTGAATAATGACTGTGTTCCTTGTTAGGAAACCAGCTGTCCGTTGACAGAAGACATCAAATCTTGGCGTCTGGGACCTTACGGATACTTCGTGTTGCTCTACATGACCAAGGACAGTACGAGTGTCAGGCTGTGAATATTGTGGGATCTAAAAGTACCTCAGCACAGTTGACTGTACAAGCCAGAGGTAAGGAGCGCTACCAAGAACCAGGCCGATGGACTCTGAACGCTCTGGTAGTGTCAGCGGCCTGCATTGTGCCAGTACAGAAAATGCTTTGTGGAGTTCATTACATCTGTAAACTTGCAGTGTGGTGGGTGGATTTTGGTTTTTGCTTTGATGGACTGTTGAAGGCTGATTAAATTTAAGATTCTGCTGTGTGTGTGGTAAATTATGGAAGTTTTGTTCTATTTACTGACCCACAGCAAGTGGAAAATATTGTACTTTTTCCGATAGTATGCATAAACATGTCAGCCAAGGTGTTAAAGGGAATGTGTCATCACATCGAATGACTTTTTGTTTAAAGGGTTAATCTGGCTAGAGAAAGTTATCCTCTGTCCACAGGACTGTACCATGCTATCTCTAGGGCTCCCATAGAAATGAATGGAGTGGGGACGCGCATTTCTGACCAGCCACTGTGTCCATATCAGGGGGGATCCAAGGGGTACAGAACCCCTGTTCTTGTGATCTATGGGGATCCCAGTAGTAAGATCCCCACAGATCTGATAGTTAACCCCTAACCTAACCCCTAAACTTCTCTAACTGGAGAAATTATGTTTTTATGTTAAACAGATATTTTTGGTGTTGTGTTTTTTTTTTTTGTATATAATCCTGGAATTTTCACACTGGTCACTAGGCTCAAAAGTATGTTAAGATTTCCTTTTCTTTTAAAGCAGCCACATGGGCCAAAGCCACAATTGTCAAGAGTTGACTCCATTGATTTCTATAGAAGAATTTTCTTTGTCATTGTAATTATGCTTCTGGTGATAATGAGATGGCTCCTTAAGTTACCTGTACAGAACAGGAAATCATGGACTATTATTAGTAGGGATGAGCGAATCGACTTTGGATGACTTTGGATGTTTCAATACTAAACGGAGCGAGCGCTCCATACAGTATTAGAATGTATTGGCTCCGATGAGACTAAGTTATTACTTCGCGAAGTTTTGCGAGACTTGGCAAAATAACTTCAGAAATTGATTTATATTGTAAAGAACCATTTCCTGAAGTAATTATGCAAAGTCTCGCGAGACATCGTGAAGTGATAACTTCGGCTCATCGGAGCCAATACATTCTAATACTGTATAGGGTGCTTGCACCGCACAGTATTGAAACTAAGTTTTATGCAAATCGACCTCGGATGTTTTCATCCGGAGTCGATTCTCTCATCCCTAATTATTAGGCCTACCTGCCACTGTATACATACAGTCACCAGCGACCTCATTGGCAAATGTTTTGCATTGGCAAAGCTGTGGTTCACCTGATTTAAAACACATTTTTTTTCTTTTGTTGATCTAAGGCCACGTCCACAAGTTATGATACTATTTCTTCATTTGCAAATTAGCCCTTTGGAGCAATGAGGGCATCACCATTGCTCTTGTTGCACCCAAGCTCCACTCATTCCTGTGGCCAGCCCCTCCCTCACTGCTTTGATTGACAGGACCAGTCAGTGGCAGAGCAGAGAGGAAAGGGCTGGCCACAGAAATGAGTTGAGCTTGGGCGCAACAAGAGCAATGGTGACACCCTCATTGCTCTAAATGGCTAATATGCATATAAAGAAAAGGTATCATAACTCGGAAACAAATTCTGGGATCAACAGAAGAGAAACGGGTGAACCACAGCTGTGTGTCTATGAAAACCGTGAAACAGGGAGGTCACTGGTGACAGATTCCCTTTAGATATAGATGGTGATATGAAAAAAATGTTTGATATAAAAAAAGTGATTAAAACCATCTAGCATTCCCTTAAAAAAAAAAAGAGCCCTGCTATTCACAGTCTTGGGAAAGTCTTGTGTCCACTAGTTCATATTTGGTATGGCCCTAATCAAATTGAGCTATTCCTTTTTAAAGGGCTTGTTCAGGCAGATCTGAAACTGGACATGGAGTGACAGCGCTGCTCACTGGAGCAGAGAGTAGACGAGGCAAATGTCCAATGAGTATCGGGCCCTCTGAATTAGAATAGGACATGTGTATGATACTCGCTAGAAATTGGCTAGTTGTGACTAGCCTTGTCCCGCCAGCCAAGCAGTGGTATCTCTCCATGCTAAATGTCAGATCATGCAGAGGAGTATGCTCACACCAGCCCTATTAAAGATGATTCTTAAAGGGGATGTTTAGGATTAGAAATAATGGATCTGCTTAAATTCTAGGAGATGGCACCCTTCCTGTCCATGGGTTGTCTGGTTTTGCTGCTTGGCTCATTTTGTTTTATTTTTATTTTTTTGTGTGTGAAATACTAATGTTAGGGACATTGTCGGAAATTTTCCAAACGTCTAGTGAGATAAATGGTTAAGTAATTGAGCTTGTATTTCATCATTTTATTATTTCCACAGTCGTCTTGGAATAAATGAGATTTGCCAACTCCAAGTTTTGTTGCACTTCAGTGTTCAGCCAAGTAACAGCTGCAGTTCTCTTTGCCTGATCTCCTCGCCAATACAGGAGCACAGCTATGGAAATCTAGATATATGTACTGGAGCGTACTTGAGAGCCCATGGATCAGGGATGTTGAAATCTAGTATGCCTGACCCTTCTTTCCTCTAACATCTTAAAGGGGTTCTCTGGGAATACCGAGTTTTTGCCAAGTGCCCGCAGCCTGCCAAACTTTGCCTCACCGGATTCTCCACTGAAGCCAGTCATTGGCTGCAGCAGGACAAGTGACCAGGCTTATACAGCGCTGGATGGAAACACTCCGGAGACCAGAGCATGGACATAGGGAAGGCAGTGCAGAGTGTCGGGGAGCATAGTACGAATCGTCTGTTTAGAGAGGCAGGCTGCTGGCACTTGTTAAAAACTCAGTATTCCCAGAGAAGCCTGTGAATGGAAACCAATATTCCCTGCTCGCTAGTGGAGGAGACCGCTGCTTTTACATGCAGTAATCTCCTCCACAGCATGGAGAGGAGCGATCACTATGTCATTACTCATCCCCATACTGTCTAGTGGTTTGCCGTCGGCAGATCATTATTAAACACCACGATCCGCCCCCTGCAAATGATGATTTTTTTACATTTCAAAAGATTTGGATTGCCCGATGATCGATTATTACACTGCCAGATAATCACTGATAATCACTGACGAGATCGTTAGCATTTATCCGTGAAAACTTCAGGCACTGTAATACAGGCTTGAGGCGCATCCTCCATCAGTCGCTGCGTCTAGACTGACAGCTACAGGCTGCCGTAGATTTCTGTCTTCGTTTACGCCAGAAAACTGGTGTAAATAAAGATAAATGCATCGGTGGCCCCTCCCTTACTATGGAAAGTGGTGAGGATGGCATAGAAGTGCCTCTTACGACAAAGTTTTGTTAAAGGGATTATCCAAGACTATTAAATTCCCCCCATATGCTCAGGCCCCTCACAATGAATATACTTACCTGGCTTTCGCTGCTCCTGGTCCCCATATGGCCGCTGCTGCTTCTCCCTGTGAGCGGATGAAAACAGCCGGTGTCGGGAGGGGGCAGCCAATATATATACACGCTATATAATGGTCTTTTTTTGCACTCTCAATGCATATTCTAAATGGGGTTTTTTTGTGTTTTTTTTTCAGTCACCCCTGTGTTTGCTACTGTGCCCAGTGACATGACTGTGGAGGTCGGTTCTGAAGTTCATATTCCTTGCAGTTCCCAAGGAGATCCTTTACCTGTTATTACATGGAACAAGGTAACAAATTACATTAGGAGTTAGTGTCGGGATATTGGACATGAAGATTATGTTAAAGCTCAGGTGTTATTATTCATTGGGATATAAACTGCTTTAGAATTATCTGGAAACACTTAATAGTTTAATATTGATGACCTGTTCTTCTGCTAGGCCTTCAGTATCAGATCAGCTATTTGCAGGACATGCTGTGCACCAGAGTACCACAGCTACCGTGTAGTGGCCGTGCTTGGTTACTGCATTCAATGGGAGCAGCGCTACAGTAACCAGGTATGACCACTACAGAGCCACAAAGCTGTGGTCTTCCAGTGGACATGACCACTACAAAGCTCCGGAGCTGTGCTCTTCCAGTGTACGTGACCACTACAGAGCCTCTAAGCTGTGGTGTTCCAGCAGGGGCGGACTGGGAACATAAATTGGCCCGGGAAAAAATACTTAAAGTGGCCTTGTTTCGTAGTTGCGTCCAAATTGATGGAAGGCAGGGCCAGAAATACCATATTGTGGCACATTATCCCACCCCAACAGAGCCAAACATCACAGTCCAGCACAAAATACATCCCCAAAAACTTCCACTGACCGGCCTTGAGGAGGGCTCAGACGGCCTCCCGGGCATCGGCCCACCAGGAAGTTTCCCTATAAGGTCTGTGGCCAATCTGCCCCTGTGTTCCAGTGTATGGTAGCTTCTGCAAGCAGCTGATGGGTGGTGATGCTGGGGTTTGGATCCCTGCCAATCTGATACTGATGACCTAGGATGGACTCTCAGTATTAAACTACCCTGCCCCCTTGCCACTGACATAAAATACATGTATTTTGTATACCAAACCTGTGATGTCAATAGGGTATCAGGACTGATCCAAGCCCAACTGTCAGGTCTTACTGTCTTGTGTCCGTGTTCAGCTCTATTGTTTGATCCCTTAGTGACTGCCAGTATGTTTTTTATTATGGTGGTCATTAAGAGCTAACACTCCCAGATATGCTGGGATTGTCATGAATTTCCAGAGCCAATCCTGCAAAATCCTGGTTTTAAAATTGGAGGTGCTAAGGTGAATACTGGCCCAAATTGTGCGTTACTGGTCAGGTTTGAGACATGTCCATAGGCGGGGTTTAAATGCTGTGAATTGCAAACAAAAAGTTGGGTAGGTATTGGTTAAGTGCTTTTGTATTTCAGGTTAAAATATTAGTGTTTCTGGTGCTATATGGATAACTTATAATGTTGTGCACTGCTGTCTTGTAGGATGGCATACAAGTAACCGAAAGTGGGAAATTCCACATTAGCCCAAATGGCTACTTAGCTATCCGGGATGTTGGCCCTGCAGACCAGGGTCGATATGAATGTGTGGCAAGAAACAGCATTGGCTATTCTGTCAGCAGCATGGTTCTGTCTGTGACAGGTAAGACACAATTAGTAACCTTTATACATTTATGTTGCCTGCCCTGTAGCTGGAGCCTGACTATATTTAAACGTAATCCTTTAGAAATGGCCAAAGTTTCTCTCCATCTCCGAAATACCCAGAACAGTCAACAGATGGAGAAGTTAAAAATTAGTTTTTAAAAGTTTGCTCAACAATAGTTATATGCAATTTTTTTGTTGATATTTTTAAGTTCTGCGTCCAAGGTTCAGGTTTATCGAAGAATTCGAATATGGTCCATGGGAGTGGAATCCACAACGAGATTTTTCAATAACCCGAACCCAAACTTTGGACGCAGAGCTTAAAACACAAGTTCGCTCAACACTACATATGACCACTATTTCTTCTTCTGTGGAAAATTGGCAAATGTGGCCATATTTCAAATTTTTTGGTCACTTGAGATTGTTGGGAGTGAGATATTGGGGTTTATCTGTAGTTACACCTGAACATTGAAGCTAAATGACTTGACGATGGTATTGGTTATTCAGCTTGTTCCCCACCACAGCCTTAATAAATTTAGGCTGCTCGATGTCACAGTACATTATATTCTGTGGCTTGGTGCTTTTGATGGAGCTCTCTTGGTAATGGTTTGCCCATTATACATGCATAGTAACTGCAAGTGAAAAAGGATTATGGCTCGATATGTTCTTAGTGCGTACAGAGAAACAGGGATCATGCACCCTATGAGGCGAGCAGACGATAAGTGTGACCTTCTGATATACCGGTTTCCTTCACTGTGTAGAAAATGTAGAATAAGTTGGCCACTCTAAAAAGAAAAAAGTCATTCCACACTGTATACAATAATTGTTTTACAACAAATTCCTATGGACAACTTATGCAACTGAAGCGTCTAAAGTTTCATACATCTGGTTTTTATATTCACCACATTTGAATATTTTCCAGGATATGCTCTGAACATAAAGTTCTGCTTATACAACATTTTAGGGGTATGCAATAATCTTACTTCCTGACATTAACAATGGTGGATCAGAATCATAGCAAATGATTCCTCAAAAGTGGTCTTTCCGTTCAATAAATTAAACTATACTACTTTCAAAGTCGGGGTAGGCCATATGATTTTTCAATGGGGACATGTTAGATGGGGAGCATGTCCTCACCAGGCTGGAGACCGGGAGGTGTCTTTTGCTGGAAGAATTAGGCACAGATATTGTATCAAAAAGCCAGCAGGTGGCCATGTGGAACCCACCTCCCATTATTTTCAGTTGGAGGCCTGCTTCTGTTAATGTGATTGCGATCATGTCCTTTCATGGCAAGTTTGGGGCTGTAAGCCTGGGCCTCTTATTAAGAGCAATGGCTGTTGGCTCTTGGGTGCGGGATCCTTGCCACTTTCTGTGATAAAATGATGCTATATGAACAGCCCCTGAAGCTGGGTTTCGGCAGTCAGGTTTTTTGATGCAATTTTTAAAGCCAAAGCCTGAAGTGGATTCAAAAAGAGAAGGCCTAGTCTTTCCTTTATATTTGTTCCCAGTTTATGGTCTGTCCCTGGCTTCAAAAACAGCATTAAAAACCTCAACATGCAAACCCAGCCTTGAAATGACTACACTGAAAGTGTTAATCGCTGTAATAATTAACTGCGTCTTCTCAATTTAGAGTGAAATATGGTCTTCTGCCTCAGGGCTCCGTCCCTTTTGTTGTATCTTTTAGTTCTTTTAGCAATTACTTAAGTTTACATGAAGTGACAGCTGCACCTGGAAGTCATTAGGCCTCCTTAGATAATTTGTTCTACTGATCTTTCGCTGTTATTCCGTGTTTTTTATCTGAATGAAAACTTGTAAGTCTTGCCTTGTAGTTAGTTGTTACTTTCAGCCTCACATTAGTGCCTTGGCTTAATATGTCATAAGACCACTGTTATTGAGTGCCCAGGATACTCCGTGATTGCATGAAGGAAGGTGATGGGAAAGATTACAGAACTGTACAACGGACCTAAATGGGTTATCCGGGCTTTACTAATGGCCTATCATCAGGACAGACCATGACTAGCTCATCGGTTGTGGTCCTGCACTTCACACCAATCAGCTGTTCAGATGTAGCTCTGTCGCTGGATGTCAGTGTCGAAACTATATATCTCCCCCTCAGCCTTGTGATGAACAACGCACTGCGGCACTCACACACACACACACACACACACACATACACATCAGTTTTGATTTAACTCTAACATTTTATTTTTTATTTTATTTTAATCTCTTTCAGTTCCTGAAGTCAGCCGTACTGGGGACCCCTTTGTTACTGTATCAATTAATGAAGCCATCGCCACAGTGGACAGGGCAATAAATTCAACAAGGTCCCATTTATTCGAAAGGTATTGGATCTGTAATTGGGAATGATGATAATATGGTTTCCCTCAATGAAGCACATGTGCCTTGCTCTTTGGTCACTTGTAGTATACAGATGCGGGTAGTGTTGCCAGGAATATACTGTTTACATTTGTAGGTTGGCATCACCGTGTTGTGATCTACAAAGACTTTTCCTAATAAGGCCTCCGTCATGCAGGCGCTGGTGCCCGCACTCAGATACCCCGGCTGTCGTGCCAGTTTTACTAGGTGACTAACGATTTAATAATACCAAGTGCTGGAAAAAAAGCAAGCAAGTCAAGGCCATCTTCACGTAATGCCTCACTCAGGCTGCAGTCCATTTATTAAAGACTGTCACTAAGATGCCAGTGTTTTGAGGCAGTACAAATAGCCTTGCCAACCTGATCAGTTTAATATTATAATTTTTTTTACTTGCATGTAGCTATGAGATTAATGTCGCAGAAGAGCCAAATGCGTGCAGTATAAATATCATGCACTGTGATGAGTCTACCTTGTAAAGTCACAGATAACATATCATGACTTGTGGCAATTGACAAGTTACCTCCATGTATAACACTCTGCTATTGCTTGCCTTACAAAGTAAACCTGTATGACACGGGGTACATCCACACACAACGATAAGTGTGTGTTTTACAAATGGCAGATTTGTTGCAGAAATTCTTGAGACTGTCCCATTGCTCTATATGGAAATCCACACACCAGAAACAATCCCATTCCAGTGCATGGAAATGATTTTTCTTTCACACAGATTGCAGACCCATTGACACACTGCATGAAATGCTGCAGAAATCACTTAAGACCACAATTGTGAGAAGACAAACCTTGTGTAAATACATGCACTCTGCACTTATCGCAGTGCTGTAACGGTGACTCGTTCTACCGCTGCATCATAGTTCTATTTCAGTACACTCTAAATTAAGCTTAATAACTTTTTTATTTTTTACAGTCATCTCCCTAGAGGTCGAATTTAACGCCATTGTGTTATTTTGTACTCTCTCTCATTTCTGACCACTCTTCCATTTCTTTTAGTCGCCCCCGATCTCCAAATGACCTACTGGCTCTCTTCCGATATCCCAGAGATCCATATACAGTGGAACAAGCTAGAGCTGGGGAAATATTTGAGCGAACCCTCCAGCTTATCCAAGACCATGTTCAGAATGGTTTGATGGTTGACCTCAATGGGACAAGTAAGCATTTGAGTAGGCTTTTCGTGCTGTAATTTCTCTCCTTGGGGCCTTACCTAGGATCTCTCTCATGAATTTTGCTGTCTTGTTATTGTCCTTCAGGAATCAATGCTGGCTTGCGTAGGGCTCAGGTGATCATTTATTCTTTGTTCAGATGGCAATTCACCTTTAACTGCTGTTCCACCCCCAAACCCCATACATTCATGCTTGTTTCAAGTGTGAATGTCTTCTCAGATGGTAGAGAGGAACTAGGTCTCCCATGAGAACAAAGGATGTGACATGTTGAAATTCAAGAAGTCTGATATGTCTCTTCTGTTGGGAGAAAGCTGGCACACAACCACTATATATACTATGTTGGTTGGGTGGTTTGACCAATTTTGCTCTTTTGCATATATAGGTGTTCCATCTTCAATGACTTACTAGTTTCTGTTTTAGAAGATACATGATACGATTAAACACTAACCATAAGTGTAAACGCTTTTTTGATATAGTATGTGTCCTGCACATCACGATCTAACTTTAAAGATTTTTCCAGTATTGAAAAACAGGGTACATTTTTTTTTCTGCTCAAACAGTACCATGCTTATCTATGAGCTGTGTCTAGTAGTGCAGCTCAACTCCATTCAGTACTAAACACAGTACACAAGAATGATGATGTTTCCAAAAAAAAAAACTTTTTTCTTTAATCCTGGTCAACCCCTTTAAAGGCTATTTATTATTTGCCATGTGCTTATTTGGGGCTAAAATCCATTTTCCGGTTTAATAAAAATGTTTGAATAAAGACCTTTGTCCTCTGCTGCCAGCACCTCTTCACATAATGTATATACCGCATAGTGCTTTAAGAATAAAGTGTCGATACGAAATACACGTTTGATCACCAAAGGTTAATACAGCATAACAAGGGGGTAATACAAAAATTGACCCTTAACTTGATAATAGATAAATGGGACACATTTATCTATTATCAAGTTAAGGGTCAATTTCTTTAAATTATCTATTAAAAGTTACATTTTAATTCACTCATTCATAGATCATGTATATGTATCACCCCCTTGTTATGCCGCATACTGCTTTGTCTCAACAGAAAAATTCTTCAGAAGAACTACCTTGTGGCTTGACACTCTTTTAAGCTGAATCCCTGTCAATATGATACTAATCCACCTTGAGAGTATCTATAAGCACTCAGGAGTGCAAGATAAGCGTTTTACACCATCGAGCCACCAGACAGGTCCTTTGACAGACCTTATCGTAATGGAGACAGAGTAGCCAAAATTGAATGTGAAAAGGACAAACTGTTACATTTCTTTTTTAATAAAGCCCTACTGGGATTATTTATTTTGTTATTTAACTTATTTACTAGCAGAAAGACCCGGCTTTGCATGGGTATATTTCGTCTTTTTTATTTAATGTTTGTGTGTATCATTTAAAGATATCGACAGTATCCACCATAACAGTCACATCTACAGTACCCTGTCCCCTAAACAGTGCCCCCCTCCTTAAAGAGGACCTTTCACTGGTCCACAGTTTATTAGGCAAATGTATATACATGCAGAGCGGCACCCAGGCATGACCCTGCACTTACTTGTATCCCTGGGTGCCGCTCCGTTCGTCCTCTGTAGCCCCGGTACCGGCGCTCGAGCTTCTCAAATTTTGCCTGGGGAGGAGACATCATCTTTTGCCCTGGGCGTCTCCTTCTCCCGGGGCTGGAGCGCTGGCCAATCGCAGCGCTCAGCTCATATCCTGAATATTGGCTGATGGCTGATGCAAGTCATGTGATGGTGCCATATTTGCATTTTTGGGGAATATCTCGGGAATGGTACGTGCTAGAGAGCGGAGACCCAGACTAAAACCTTCCCGGACACCTTATTTACCGGTGTGCCAAATTTCATGATTGTAAATGCAACGGTGCGGATTCCTTTAGCGGACATACATACATACATACATACACTCAGCTTTATATATTAGATTTATACCAAAATGGAAAATGCAGTAATAAAAAAAATGCCCCAAAAGTACCCATTGCCTTTAAAGGGATTCCCTGGGCTTTTTTGAAAACACCGGAGTCATGTCATGATGCTGACGTCTCTACTGCGCTTTGAATGGCTGCGGGTCATGCCTGGATGTGTTTACAAGCCTTCCTATTCAAGTGCACTTGCAGTATACCACTGATCAGGAAGACTCGGGAAAACATCCAGTCAGGACTCAAGTCAAAGAGCCTGCAGTCAGTCCGGGCTCAGCTGAGGCAGCAGCATTTTGGGGACAATGTTTGATTGAAGTGGAAAGGTAATAATAATGGTTGGTGGATCATTTCTGGGTCATTTTCTACATCTTCAATTTCATTTAGATTGCCACTATTTTACAACCTGTTCTTTCTCTTCTTCCGTCTTAGGTTATCACTACAACGATCTCGTATCACCTCAGTACCTTAACTTAATTGCCAATCTCTCAGGATGTAGAGCTCACAGGCGGATAAACAATTGCACTAATATGTGCTTTCATCAGAAGTACAGAACCCATGATGGCACCTGCAATAACCTCCAGCATCCTATGTGGGGAGCATCTTTGACAGCTTTTGAACGATTGATAAAATCTGTGTATGAGAATGGATTTAATTTACCAAGGGGTGTAGGTTCTGATAGATCCTATAATGGATATCCTCTTCCTCTACCACGCGCAGTTTCTACAACTCTGATTGGTACTCATACAATAACTCCAGATGAACAATTTACTCACATGTTAATGCAGTGGGGACAGTTCCTTGATCATGACCTGGACTCTACAGTAGTTGCACTAAGCCAGGCTAGATTTTCTGATGGCCAGGATTGCAGTTCAGTGTGTACAAATGATGCCCCATGCTTCCCTGTCATGATTCCACCAAATGATCCACGAGTCAGAAATAATGCTCGCTGCATGTTCTTTGTGCGTTCTAGTCCAGTTTGTGGAAGTGGAATGACCTCCTTGCTAATGAATTCTGTCTATCCTCGGGAACAGATGAACCAGTTGACCTCTTACATTGATGCGTCTAATGTCTATGGAAGCTCTGATCATGAAGCCCAGGAGATCAGAGATTCTGCAAGTCACAGAGGCCTCTTAAAGCAGGGCATTGTTCAAAGATCTGGAAAACCACTTCTACCTTTTGCAACTGGGCCACCTACCGAGTGCATGAGAGATGAAAATGAAAGTCCTATTCCATGCTTCTTAGCTGGGGATTTTCGAGCAAATGAGCAGCTGGGTTTAACCAGCATGCATACAGTGTGGTTTAGAGAACATAATAGAATTTCTGCAGAATTACTCAGACTAAACCCTCACTGGGATGGTGACACAATTTACCATGAGGCTCGCAAGATAGTTGGCGCTGAAATGCAACACATAACGTATGCACATTGGCTGCCAAAGATTTTTGGAGAAGTCGGCGTGAAAATGCTTGGCGAGTACAACGGTTATGACCCCAATGTAAATTCTGGGATTCTTAATGAGTTTGCCACAGCCGCCTTTAGATTTGGTCACACACTTATCAATCCTATTCTTTTCCGACTAGATGAAAACTTTCAACCAATTCCACAAGGTCATCTACCTCTACACAAGGCCTTCTTCTCTCCATTCAGGATTGTAAATGAAGGTGGCATTGATCCTCTTCTTCGAGGCCTTATAGGGGTTGCAGGCAAAATGCGTGTTACTTCTCAGTTGTTAAACACAGAACTGACAGAAAGGCTCTTCTCAATGGCACATGCTGTAGCACTGGATTTAGCAGCAATCAACATTCAAAGAGGACGTGACCATGGAATACCACCATATCATGACTTCCGGGTGTTCTGCAATCTCTCGTCTGTGCACACTTTTGAAGACTTGAGAAATGAGATTAAGAATCCAGATGTTCGGGAAAAGCTAAGAAGGTAAAGCCTCAAGCTAATTTCTTAGCCATCTTTAAGATACTCATAGACTGAATAACCCTCCCACAATGCCCAGACCCACGATACTCAGCATACTTAACTGTGTCCCCAATGCTGGTTGCCTTCCGGATCTCTCCACGGCCGTCTATACATCTCCCCTGCATGCAAAAAACAACATCGCCCTTGCGTAACGTGCACCGAATTTTGTACGTTGATCCAATGTTCATAGCTATATCCATAAAAATGCTGCTAATAGGGAGCTTGAACAGAGTGACCGCCGGGTATGTGTCCTAGTGCTACTTATAAAGTATATGGCACTGACTGAGTAACTGCCGAACGCGATACTTAGCTGTCTCCTTCAGTCCCATAGACTTTGAATGGACCGACAGGGTGAATGCTCTACTGCTGACCCTTTCAAACTCCTCCTAGTTTAATTCTTATAACTGCGGAAAAGGTGGGTAGAAGATAAATGCTTGAAGTTTTTTGTTAAGTGAAGATAACTGAAAGCAAATTACTAAACCAACTTCTAGATACAGCATGACTTGTGTTGGTAGAAGATCTGGTCGGCACTCGGGCTTGTGACGGTACACGTGGAAGGGATGCATTCCAGGTCTTTTTAGAAAGCAGATGACCCCCGGCACTCGCTTTCTTCAGTGTGCATCAGTTGTTGCATATGGTGTGTTAAGCGCGTCCAGAACCTTTGTCAACTAAAACACGATATACAAAAGATGCAGTGTACAAAGGCTGCCCTTAATGTTGTGCATCCTGGACAAATCTTCTGGCACTCGTTGGTAAAAGCTCAGAATTTTTATTTCAAGTGCATAAAAACTTTATCATACAATACAAAAAAGACATTTAAAAGCTACGCCTTTCTGATGAAAGACATCATCTTTCAAAACGCATAGCTTTTTATTTTTTATTTTTTTGTATTGCATGATTTTTTTATGCCCTTGAAATAAAGATTTTGAGTTTTTAACCTCAAGTTCCAGAAGATTTGTCCAGGATGCACAACAGGGCCGACTGAACTGACACAGCCAAGCCTGGGTTCCTCTAGAGCAGTGTTTCCCAACTAGTGTGCCTCCAGCTGTTGCAAAACTACAACTCCCAGGATGCCCGCACAGCCTTTTGATGTGCGGGCATGCTGGGAGTTGTAGTTTTGCAACAGCTGGAGGCACACTGGTTGGGAAACACTGCTCTAGAGCACTGCGGAGATCCTAAAGGTGCGGTACTGCTGTAAAAGGGTGAGCGAATACACGCCTATTTATTTTATTTACTTTATCAGTATATAAAGGCACAGAGGGTACCTAAGTAATGACGTCGGGCACCGTCACCCGGGCAACCACTGTAAACAAGTCATCGCAGTGTCATGATTCTAAACAAATGAATTATGTTTCATGTTGTTATAAATGATGGCATAAGTATACAATAAAACTAATAGAAACTGACACAATTCTCAAAAGACAAAAACGAGAGGCAGTAAGCAATTATCATTTCTGTATCAAAAAGAAGATTACAAGGATAAATGTGCAATCCCATATTCCCTTTTTAACCGTTTTGGTTCCAGCATCTGCGACTTGTGTTTCCCTGTACGTTCTCTCACATGCTGGATTGTTTCCCCAACATACAGGAGATCACAAGGACATTTTATAATGTAGATGACATTGCTGGATTCACATGTAAATTACCCTTCAATTTTATAGCTGTTTTCAGTATGAGGATGATAAAATCTGTCACGTTGGAGCAATGCATACAGTGGAGATGGGGAAATGTGCGACGAATGTTTAGGGATCTTGGTTGCACTCCCCCATGTCAGCATGGACAGTTTTATCACGTAAACATAGTGATTTTTAATAAATTATTTATTGCAGATAAGGGGTGGCTTCTGAAATTGCTCAATTTGCGGTTATGATCTACATTGCAAAATGTCCTTGCAGTCTCCTGTATGTTGGGGAAACAGTCCGGCATGTGAGAGGCCATATACTAGGGAAACCTAAATCCACCATACGGACAGATCTATTCCATATCATTTCCACCCACAAAAACTTATCAAGTTATTGAGCAGATACAATATCCTAGAAGAGGTGGCGACATTCAACAGTTATTACTTAAATAGGAGGCTTTTTGGATACACATGATGCAGATCCTGGAACCAAAAGGGTTAAATAGGGAATATGGGATTGCATATTTATCCTTGTAATGTTCTTTTTGATACAGGAATGATAATTACTTGCAGTCCCCCTTGTTTTTGTCATTTGATACTCTGCTCAGATTCTATAAGAATTGTCAGTTTCTATTCTCTAATAGTTTTATTGTATACTTATGCCATTATTTATAATTCTCTCTTTTTCCTTTTAGACCTCACAGAAGCATTAACCCATTTGATCAGAATCGTGACACTGTGATTTCTTGTTTTTTGTTTACATTGGTTGCCGCTTTGACGGCGCCTGTTGTCATTACTTAGGTACCCTCTGTGCCTTTTATATACTGCATATTTTGTATATTGTGTGCACAAAGGCTCTGGATGTCCCATGTAACAACTGATGTGATAATAAAAGCATACTGAAGAAACCAAGTGCTGCAAATGTATTGGTTTTCATCAGCAGCTCTATTAGGGTGCTTTCATTGGGTAACATAAGCTCCCTTAGGGCCGTGTTCCTCAACCCCAGCCCTCAGGACCCACCTGCCAGTCATGATTTGAGAATATCCCACAGAATGAATACCTGTGGTAAGTCCTGATGCACTGACACTAACCATATCACCTTCTCAATACTAAGGAAATCCTGCACACATGACCAGCCCTTAGGACTGGAATTGAGGAATATTGCCTTGGGGTACAGCCTTACAGTGTGGCTGAGACGTGGCCACCTTGCGACTTGAGTTGCACAGCCATTCAAGCTGTGGCGGTATTCATTGAACTCATTAGTTTTTTTATCCGCTAGCCTAAACCATTATCAATGAACTCTAAAAAAAAAAAAAAAATCTATTTCTAATGAGTTCATTGAATTTCACCGTTGCCTGCATAGACGATTGGCGGCCACATCATGGCTGCTTTGTGTGGACACACCCTTACTATTCTCTACGTGTTCAATGACTGTTCAGAACCTGATCGCATAATTTTTATTCCAAAAGGCTGTTTTCCAAAGTAGAAAGTAAAGCTGATGCCTACCTATCCAGAGTTTATTTTATAGGCGTGCTCGCGAAAGTATAGGGACCCATCTGCGCTAGTCAGCTCATCACAGGTGAGCTCACACAATTTTGATCAAAATGAGCAGTAAGAACTTGAAATTTCTAAGTATAGTAAATAAATCATTAATGTGACTTAAAGGAGCTGTCCAGGTTCAGAGCTGAACCCGGACATATCTCCATCTTTACCCCTTCGGCCCCCCTGATATAAGCATCGGAAACATTTCATGTTCCGATGCTCTTCTTTGTCCTGTGCTGAATCGTGCAGGGCAAAGGCATTTTTTGGAGATCCGGTGACGTTCCGCCACTAATGGGCGGGCTTTAGTGCCCATTAGTCTGTAAAACGGCTAACACTGGGAACACTGCTGGACGGAAGCCTATGCCTAGCGGTGTGCCATTGTAAACAAAAAAGCTCCAAGGCTCATATCAGGGGGGCCAGAGGGTTGAAGATGAACCCAGATAACCCCTTTAAAATAATAAAAATGTTGCATGTGTGAATATATCTCCAGCACTTGCACTGTGTTGCTGCTTCTTTGTGTTTTACTTTTGCATTTTATTCACAGCAGATTTACACCAGTCAAAACCCTTGATACATCACTAAGGCATCTTAAAGTTTTCTCAAAGTTCAGCAACCCTTTAATATATTTTTGAGTGGTAATTTTTATGTTTTTCAGGTTGTATGGTTCCCCTCTTAATGTAGATCTGTTCCCTGCACTCATGGCGGAAGATATTATTCCAGGTAGCAGATTGGGGCCTACACTGATGTGCCTACTAACTACTCAGTTCCGAAACTTAAGGGATGGTGACAGGTAGGAATATGTTACTACTATGAAATAGTTTTTTCCTTACGTTTTCTTTCTCTCTCCTTATATGCCTATTTTATTAAAGTGTAACTGCCATTTTTTTTTTTCTTCTAATGTGTAGGTACAGTGATAGGGAACATTTTTCTTATATACTTTATTTAGAGTACTTGTACATTTATATGAGAAAACTTGCCCTAAAATTTCCTTTAGCAGTCCTTTTTGAGCGGTGCTAAGGTATGTCCGTCTACGCAGTACAGAGCAGCGCTCACTGTGAAGGCGGCTGGGGTTAATTCTTTTTCCCTCCCTGCTGGCTCCTATATATTTCTAGAAATTAACACCTGTACAATGCATATATGTATTTGCTCTGCCCTCCTGCTATTTTGGCACTGATAGGTGCTGACAGTGAATAATAATAGTTCTGTATCCCCGCACCCTGAGTAACTAACCAGCCTCTGGGAGATGCAGGATAGATTGTGCAGGCAGCACTGGCTGTTGAGGAGGAGAGACAGGGAGTCACTGCTTTATGTTATATACTGTCCCGATATGTTGTAAAGTTCTACCACTTTACAGATTATTAGTCAGACCACACATGGAGTATTGTGTGAATTTTGGTCACCTGTGCACAAGCAACACACAGAGCTAGACAGGGTTTAAAAGTGTTCCAATGTAGTAATAAATGTCAAGGGTGGACTGCAGTAGATATAAAGATTATCAAAACTAGGGAGCAAGTTTCTCTTGGAGAAAATTGTCATACCATTCTGTATTCATGACAGTGTTCTTAGGCAAAATTGTGAGTGAACCCACTCCCTTGTATAAGAAGCAACCCCACGAATGAATGGTCTCAGGATGCTTTACAGCTGGCATAATACAGCACACATGGTAGCGCTCACCTTTTCTTATCCCGACAATCATTTTTGCAGATGTCCTAAACAGTCTCAAGGGGCTTCGTCAGAGAAAGTAACTTTACCCCAGTCCTCTGCATCCAACCCCTGTACTTCCTGTAAAAATTCAGTCTATGATATTTTTTGGATAGAAGTGGCTGCTTTGCTGCTTTTCTTGACACCAGGTCATCTTCCAAAGGCCTTTGCTGAACTGTGCGTACAGATGTACTATCGCCTTCCAGCTGCCATTCATGGCAATCTGTGCACTGGTGGTTGAATCCTGGAGATGAGCCTGGCACTTGCTGGACCTTCTTGGGCATCATGAAGCCTTCTTCACAGCAATTGAAGTTCCTGGTGCTCCTATAAAAGGTTGATTTAGGTGCAGTCTTAAAAGCAGCAAAGTCTTTGGCTGTGAACTCCTTTTGATGCAAAATCAATGATGACTGCACTTGTGTTTTTTGAGGTAACCATGATTAACAGAGGAGGACAAGTATTACCCCCTTTTTAAAGTAGCTAGTCTTCTCTTCTAGTTCAAGCAGCATGACAAAGTGATATTAGCGGCCTTGTCCTCATTAACACTTTCTCCTTAACTAACACATAGAATTGATGTTAGAAGGTCATTTTGTGACCGGGCTGAAATGCAGTGGAAAGTGGTATTTTTATGGCGAGTAATGACTTAACAATTAATTGCAATTTATTTTATCAATCTTTATAACAATGTTGAGTAAAACTGAAGCAGCAAACTTTATGAGAACCAAAATGTACCGTATGTCTGTCTCAACATTTTTGGCCATGAATCTGCTGTAAGAGCAATGAGACTCTGGATCTCTCTGCCAGAAGAGGTGATGATAAACTCACTAAAAGAGTTAGAGGGGCCTGGACTGTAAGAATATTAGTTACTGGAATTCTGGAGAAGGGTCATTGCCCCAGGCAGTTATTCTGATTGTCAGATATGGGGTTTGGAAAGATTTTATTTTATTTTTTCCCCAAAGATGAGGAGAATTGCCTTGTATCATGTTTTTATTGTTTTGTTTTTTTTCCTCTGGATCAACTTTTTAATACATTGAATTGTATGGGATTATGTCTCTTTTATATTGCCCTTGAAATCAAAATTCTGGAGTCTTTTTTGTGCTTACAATATATTATCTGCACAGTGTAGTCTAGCGTTGCCACTAGACATGTGATCTGACTGCCTTCTGTATCATAGGTTTTGGTATGAGAATTCTGGTGTTTTTACGCCGGCACAATTGACACAAATCAAGCAGACATCGCTGGCAAGAGTTCTTTGTGACAATGGCGACAACATCACCAGGGTGCAGCCAGATGTGTTCAGAGTAGCTGAGTTCCCACATGGGTACATCAACTGTAACCAGATACCCCAGATGGACCTGCGGCTCTGGAAGGATTGCTGTGAAGGTATGGGCTCCTGCAAAACTGATGCTTTAATGAATTAATTCTTATACCTGGTACTTATGGGATGGTGATTATTAAAGAATTATTCTGTTTGAGGAGTTTGGTCCATATCTGGTTTGGTTTTTGGGGTACTGAACAGTGTCACAACATTTTTTTAAGAGAAATGTGTTTTGTTTCAATCAAGTTTTTATGTTTTTTTTTTTTTTTTTTTCATATTCCATGTCATTATTTATTTTTGTGATTCACATTAGTGATATGCCTGTTCCGGTGGCATGTTCTGGCATAGAAATAGGCCAGCTGTTGGCCAGACAAAAACCTCTTCATGCAGTGGTATTTGTCAGGCCAAAAGTAGACATTTATACTGGTAACTGTCTGGATCACCGTCATATACCATAGTCATTGGGGATTCAGTGGTGCCTAGTGAAGTCCGGCAGTGCCGCATACGTAGAACTCTGTCTGTTTGCCAGAACAGCCTACCAGATGTCATAGTGCTACTGTGAACATAGCCTTAGATTAATAATTAGCTGTCACTTCCTGTTCTGTAGCGATCACTTCTCAGCCGCCATGTTATTATCATAAGAGGCAGGGTTACAATGAAAAGTAATACCTATTTATACAGTGGCATGCAAAAGTTCGGGCACACTTGGTCACAATCACTGTTACTGTGAACCGTTAAGTTGAAGATGAAATGATCCCCAAAAGGCATAACGTTAAAGATGACACATTGCCTTTGTATTTTAAGCAAAAACTATTTTTTATTTTCATCTTTTATGTTTTAAAAAAAAACAAAAAAGCAAAATGGGCTGAAGCTAAAGTTTGGGCACCGTGAATGGTTAGTACCATAGTACATAAGGCTGAAAAAAATAGTTTTTTCCATCCAGTTCGACCTGTCATCCTGCTAGTTGATCCAGGGGAAGGCAAAAAACCCCTGTGAGGCAGAAGCCAATTTTCCCCACTTAAGGGGATTAAAAAATTTCTTCCCGACTCCAATCAGGCAATCAGAATAACTCCCTGGATCAATGACCCATCTCTAGTAGCTATAGCCTGTAATATTATTACGCTCCAGAAATACATCCAGGCCCCTCTTGAATTCCTTTATTGTACTCACCATCACCACCTCCTCAGGCAGAGAGTTCCATAGTTTCACTGCTCTTACAGTGAAGAATCATCTTCTATGTTTGTGTACAAACCTTCTTTCCTCCAGACGCAGAGGATGTCCCCTCGTCACAGTCCTGGGGATAAATAGATGATGGGAGAGATCTCTGTACTGACCCCTGATATATTTATACATAGTTATTAGATCTCCCCTCAGTCGTCTTTTTTCCAAAGTAAATAACCCTAATTTTAATCATCTTTCAGGGTCCTGTAGTTGCCCCATTCCAGTTATTACTTTAGGTGGAGCCTAGTATAGCTTGGTTATACTAGGTGTATCCCAGACTGTAGCGCTGGCCAATCGCAGTGCTCCGCTCACAGCCTGGGAGGAAAAAACCTCCCAGACTGTGAGATGAGCGCTGCGATTGGCCAGCGCTACAGTCTGGGATACACCTAGTATAACCAAGCTATACTAGGCTCCGCCTAGTAGAACTAAGTCAGAGAAGTTACCGGAGCCTATACCGGGCCAACAGAGCGGCGCCCAGGGATAATAGTAAGTGCAGGGAGATCCCTGGGCACCGCTCTACATGTCAGCATACTTGGTTCACATTTTTTAACCTGAAAGGTCCTCTGTAAAAGGAAAAAAAAAATGTAAAGGACATTTAAAAAAAGCTCATATCATTGGTCTCCTTCTGGTTCTGTTCCTACACTCACTGGTTCACCGCTTGTGTCTACCTACTGGTCCCATCTCAACAAACAGGAAATGCCTGTTCAGACACTGGCTAAGGCTCATCACCACTGGTCACCACTGCAACCAGTAATTGGCCAAGAGGATATTTTCTGTGCGTTGAGAGAGGACCAAGAAGTTGAGACCAGCAGGAACTTGGTAAGCTCATAACGGGGGTAGCAGGAGATGGGTCATATATATATTTTTTAACTATTTATGAGCCCTCTGCATTCAGTTTGCTCCCACAGGGCAACCCTTTAATGCTTGTCTAAAGTACATTCACACCGGATTTGGCATCATCCACTATATATGGTATTTCACCGTTTTGCTGTATATCCATTTACTATATTTTAAATGTCCGTTTACATTGCCTTTTTAAACTGGCGTTTGTGTTGCTTGTTATAACATGAGTGTCCTGTTTTCTCAAAGACTGTAGGTCAAGAGGGCAATTTAGCTCTTTTTCTGGTCACTTCAGAGGTAAACGCTCCACAGAACATAGCTATAAAGAAGAAAAACCCCAGGAAGACCTTACGAACAATGATGTTTCTTAGTAAGTACTGCAAGCTATGCTATACAGACTTTCATTTTTAAAATATTTTGAGCATTCTAGCCAAGATTATAAAATATTAGGCTACTTTCACACTAGCGTTTTTACTGGATCCGGCAGGGTTCAGCAAAAACGCTTCCGTTACTGATATTACAACCATCTGCATCCACTATGAACGGATCCGGTTGTATTATCTTTAACATTGCCAAGACGGATCCGTTATGAACTCCAATGGCAGATTGTGTCAGAGAAAACAGATCCGTCCCCATTGACTTGCATTGGGGGCCATGCTCCGCATCCCAGGACGGAAAGCAAACTACAACATGTTGCGGTTTGCTCTCCGGTATAGGAACGCAACGGAATGTAATGCATTTTGGAGCATTCCGTTCTGTTCAGTTTAGTTTTATCCCCATAGACACTGAATAAGGGACAAAACTGAAGCGTTTTAAGCCCCTATGACGGATCTCAATACCGGAAAACTAAAACACTAGTGTGAAAGTAGCCTTAATCATATAAAAATAGGAATGTGGAAGAGCAGAGTTTGTCATTTATCATGTTAACAGATTCTAGCTCTCCGTTAGAGTGACCTCTGTACACACGCCGTTTTAGTATAGTGTCCCTTCCTAGTTGTTTACATATGGAGTAGGTCCTAAATGGACACCTAAATGGTCTCCTTTACAATGCCACTGTACAATTGCATATAAAGTTAAACAATGTTGTAGATATATTGCATTGTTTAACTTGTATTGCCTGAATTTTATACTCCTCCAGAGCTGAATTCACAATTCTACTGGCTTCAGAGTTTACATCACCCAACATTCATTGCTGGTATGATGTTTACTCAGATCTTACCATGGTGGTTTGTATTCTTACAAGTATTGTCTGTAGACTAGACGTTGTACAGCATTGGTCTACAGCCTGTAATTCTTCAACTGTTTCTAAACTACAACTCCAAGCATTTCAATACATGAACAGCTTCACTGCAGTCCTCTGCATAAGGTTAGGTGTGTGACTGACAGCCTGGTTGTCAACTGCTCTTATCAGAACGGTCAGCACTATACATGCAGCTGTGGAGTATCATACCAGCTATAACTACAGATTAGTACAAGATAAGTAATGCAGTGCAATTACTAGACTTATGTAAATGTCTTGTATTATAAAATAAATACTAATACGGTGAACAAAGGTGAACATACCCTTTAATGGACTGTTTAGGTCATTGCCTTTTATTATTAATGATCAGGTATTATACTGCTTGTATTCCCTTTTTTTTTTTTTTTTTTTTTAGTTAAAAATTTTACGTTTTACTCATTTTCTTCTACAGTTCTCCAAGTGATATGAATGCCACTTTAAGCACTGAACAGCCAAAGAATATGCCACTTGTCAGCGACTTTAAGGAGTTTGTTCTTGACATGCAAAAGACAATAACCAGTCTAAGAAAACAGGTAGTGCATGCTTGAAGATTTCAGATTCTGAATGAATTGGCTAATAAACTATCGTCTCATTTGATGATCTTCCATCAGATATGAATAAATTCTCCCAACACGGTTCAGCTCATTTTCATGTCCATAGAATGTAGTATGACTGATATGGTAAAGTGCAGGTAATAACCAAATGTGGCCAGAGTGTTTCTCATGTAACGTTCCCTACACTTCAAAATGCGGTCAGGGCAGGACTTGAAATTTTCTGCAATTTGATGTTAAAAAAAAATTAAAAAAAATATATATATATATATATATATATATATATATATATATTTGTGTGCAGAGCGACGGTCCGGCGACAGCGGAGGACCTAACAATGTGGCTGGGTGTGCCTGGAGCCACGCGCCGTGGGTGGACCTAAAAGAGGGCCCACCCTAGTAGAGAGAGTGTGGAGGTCTGAAGAAGGGGAGGGAGGGTGGGGTAGGAACGGCATGCGAGCAGATTAGGGAGGGAGCGCAGCTTTAAAAGGGGAAGGACCTGGCTCCGCCCACAAACCCAGGCTGTAGGCAGCCTTACCTATTTGTGTGCAGAGCGACGGTCCGGCGACAGCGGAGGACCTAACAATGTGGCTGGGTGTGCCTGGAGCCACGCGCCGTGGGTGGACCTAAAAGAGGGCAAAGAACCCCAGACTCAGAGTAGGTAAATGCCAAGTTTAATAGTAATTACAATGCCAGTGACCGAAACACTTCCCGAGTTTCTGACTGCGGGTCAGGGATGTACCTGGCAAAACAGGCCGACCTCCATCTACCCATGTGCCGTATGACGTGCGGAGGAGCCTTGTGCATGGAGGCAGCAGAGGCGGCACCGATGCGGAACGAGTGTCCCGATATGGACTTGGGATCATGTCCCAGCCCAGCGGCTAGAGAACGGATGTGAGCCACGAACTGCTGAGTGGATAGCGGCTTACCCTGGAACGGGAGTAACGGAGAATCTGGGCCCGCAGCCTGTAAAAAGAGCAACAGGTGTCGGAGCACCGGAACTGGGCACCAAGCATTCTGTGCAGGGAAGAACCGGATCTCGGTCGGGGGGCCTGTTTGTGACGTCTTTGTAGATGGAATGCTCAGGATGAAATGGTCTTGGAACCACGACAGTTGATGTTTCCTCAGGTACGGACCCCTTTGGGAGCTGATCGAAAATTCCCCCGGACGCAAGAAGCCGTAGAAGCCGAGGTACATTGCGGCCTTGATGACCGAACTGCAGAATGGGCCAAAAGGGTTACCATCTAGGGCCGTTGACAGCTTTCTGAAGAGTTCCCCGGATATTGGTTGCCTGCGGAGGGGAGTGTCCTTGCCGATCTTTTCAATGCCTCTGAGTGTCGCTCTGATGGCCTGCGACGTGAAAATTGACCTGTGTTCTGGGTTGTGAAGAGAAAGGAAATGTTGTATTCCTGCGAGATACAGCCGAATGGTACTGGACGCCAAATGGAGATTAACATGGCAGTGGGCCATGAAGGCCATGACGTATGATGTGCGGTCCATGTCGCCTTGTGGATGCCCTCTGGAGAACTTCGAAAATAAGTTCCACCCGGTGCGGTAGTTCCGAGCCGTGTTGACTGCGAGAGAATGGTGCATGAGGTCCTTGGCCGCTGACACCAGTGACGTCAATCCATTACAAGGTCGCTGAACTTCGGAGGGGGGCTTCCGGTGCGGTCTGCCTCTGGAAGAACCTGAAAGAAGGTATCGAAATTGAAGCGGGACAAGGCGTCCGCTGCGGTGTTGCTGGCACCTGGTATGTGTGAGCATGTGACGTGAAAATTGTGCACCATGGACAGCCAAACTAGCTTGCGTAGCAACGACATAATCCTTGGGGATTTGGCTCTGCCCTTGAGGAGGATGTCCACTAAAACCTGACTGTCGGTGACAAACATGATGCTGGAATTGGCCCACAAGTGGCCCCAGGCCAGGGCTGCTGCCACTATTGGATACAGCTCCAGGAGAGGGGAAGACCTGAGAGCTAGAGGCTCTGCACTGATCTGGGCCGGCCAATGCCCTGCGAGCCAACGATGCTTAAATATGGCCGCAAAGCCGCCAGAAGCCGCAGCGTCAGAAAAAACCCTGTGGGAGGAGGAAGTGCAAGGTGGAACGAACAAGCTCACCCCGTTCCAGGATGACAAGAAGTTGCTCCACATACGCAAGTCCGCCATGGCCTGCCTGTCCAGCTGAATAATGCTGTCTGGCTGAGCCGCCGAAGGAAGAAGAGCAAGCAGCCGGGACACGAACGCCCTACCCTGGGGCATGACCCTCATGGCAAAGTTTAGTTTGCCCAGGAGGGATTGGAGCTCTACCCTGGACAGTTGGGAAGAGGCGAGTGTCTCTGCGACTGTGGCCCGGATTTGTGCCAGCTTGTCCTCTGGTAGACGGGCCTCAAGCCTGTCTGAGTCCAAGATGATGCCCAGGAAGGTGATGGATGTGACTGGCCCCGTGGTCTTGTCGCGGGAAATGGGAACCCGTAATGATGCGAACAGCTGCAAGAGGGTGGCGAGGCCTGAGGGATGGAGCTGTGGCTGCTCCACAAGGAGGAAGTCGTCCAAATAGTGGATGACCATGGGCGTGTCACCGTGGCGGACCAGTAACCAATGTAAGGCTTGCGCTAGCTGGTCGAACAACCATGGGCTGCTTTTGGAGCCAAACGTCAAGCGATTGGCAAGGTAAAATTTCCCTTCCCACTGAATGCCATAATATTGCCACAAGTGTGGGGCCACTGGAAGCAGTTTGAAGGCATCAGAGATATCAGTCTTGGATAACCAAGCCCCCCTGCCGGCCGTGAGGATGCGCATAATGGCGTCGTCGATGGACGAATACCTCATGGAGAATTCTTCTGACGGTATTAGCGAGTTGAGGCTTGGGACGACGGAATCATGAGGGGCAGAGAGGTCGTAGATTAATCGCTTTTTATTAGAACCTTTCTTGGAGACAATGCCGATGGGGTTGATGCGCCATCGAGCAAAGGGAATATGGGTGAAAGGACCTAACAGAAACCCTTTGCTGACTTCAGCGTCCAGGAGCTCCTGTACAGCAAGAGGGTCCTTCTTTGCTGAAAGGAGGTTGTCGCATGACCAGTTAGAATGGGGGAGCGCGACCATCCCTGTATTGAAGCCACTGGTGAGACCTGAGAGCAGGAGGTCCACGAATCCGGGGTCTTGGTGTCCTGAAAGCAATAACGCCAGTAGAGACACGTCAATGTCGGCTAGTCATGCCTGCTTGTTGAAGCGTTTGGGACAAGAGGATCTGGGGTGTGCCCTGAAACATATGGAGCAGACGTGCAGAGCCCTGCAACCACTAAAAAGACAACTACCAAAATTAAAGTTATTGCACACCTGGCTATTGCCGAGGTGAACAATGGGTCTTCCCAATTTGTCGATGGCAGGCGTGGGGCGGGAGGGTCCGGAGGTACCTGGAGTGGCCCTGTCGTATGGGGCAGTGATCGCCTGTGGGCACCATTCGGCCGAATGGAATATTGACTGACATATGGAACACGAAGGAGCCCTGAGGCCGGCGAAGTGCCGACAAAACAGCTCCATATCCAAGTTGGCCCAATTGGAGGTGAACTGGAATTGTGCAAAGCGGCGGCGGCCTTGGCTGAAAATGAACGATGATAGTCGTAAAAAGCCGTGCCGCCGTACTTATGCCCGAGGTCGGTGACCCTGTACAGGTATGTGTCGAGCTCTTCCCGACGCTCCGGGTGTACTGAGCAAAGCACGTCCCTGAACAAGCTAAAGCCAGCACAAATTCTGCTATGGACAATTTGCGGTTAAGACGGGCATCCTTGGTTTTCAGGACCACCGAAATGTCGCCACAGTCAAACGCCTTATTGTCGGCGGCGTCGTGGGATGCGATGAGGATGGACGCCAGATTCACATCCTTCCCTGCCAATATGTCTCTCTTGATGGTGTCCGGGACAAAGTGGGCTGGGGCGATTGTCGGAACCGACACGGTACCTGGAGCTTGTGAGAATGACGTGACGGCGGATGCCTCGACCATCTGCGGGGACCTAGGTGGTCTACCCTCCAACTCAACCACCCTGTCTCTGATGTCTGCTACCGAGGATGCGAGGGAATCCATGGTGGCCTGTAATTGAGCCAGTGACTGCTGGATGGATGGGGTAGAAGCCTCCCCTGCTGGTGATCCGGTGTCCGTCATGAGTAGCCTGTACAGTTCCGCTTTCCTGGCCGAAGCAGGATGCCGGATGCCTCTCCTGTTTAACTCTGCGACGAGTCTAGGCACGGTCCACCTGCGGAGGGTTTCAGGACCACCTTGGCTTGATACGGAAGAGCCTGGAAGGGACATCGCGTCCTCTAGGTCTGAGGCTTGGGACATGCCTGGGCGGCCCTGGGGTAGCGTGCGGGATTGGATCTGGAATGAGAAGGTAGACAAACCACTCGACGGCCGGCCGAACCTGAGAGGGCAGGAGACGACCCCTGCCCGAGGATGAAGGTTGCGTGGGACAAGGTTTGACACTTACCTGAGGCTGTGAGTAGGAGGACTGGCCCCTCTGGGTGGCTTGGCGGAGTAATGCGGCTTGCCCTAGGAACTGAAGATATTGGTACGCCTCGTGAGCGAGCGAGAGGAGAGCGAGGAGAGGGAAAAAAAAAAAACAGAATGTCGCAGTGCTGGTCCCCCTTGGCTGCTGAAAGTGGAGAGGGAACTATGGAAGACACGGGAAGATTTAGACAGAAGAACCTGAACGCTTCAGGCCTGTAGATGAGTAGGAGAATGCCGGGTTTTTTTTTTTTTTTTTTTTCTGTTGGGCACGACCCTTCGCTGAGGAGGAAGGTGGGTTGGAAATAGCGTGAGGATGACCTGAACGCTTCAGGCAAAGGGACAGGTAGGGACCCGAGCGCTTCGGGTGGCGGAGACTCGTGGACCTGAACGCCTCAGGTCAGAGTAGGTGAGCGTCCTGAACGATTCAGGCAGAGAAAGACAGAGGAGACACCTGAACGCTTCAGGCTGCGAAGGACAGATACGTAACCTGAACGCCTCAGGCAGAGGGGATGACAGTGAGACCTGAACGCTTCAGGCCAAGAACCAAGAGAACCCGAAGTCATGTGCTGGAAGGAAAAACGTGACCTACGAACTCAGGTGGAACCCAAAACGTTTTTTTTTTTTTTTTTTTTTTTTCCCCCCCAAGTACCCAAGTGCAGCGGGTGGAGCTAGTGGAGTACAAGCAATGGCGCTAAATACCTACCTGAGAACGCCCAAGCCTAAGTAATCCCCAAGACTGGCGGGAACCTTCAGACGTCTGTGGGAAAAAACGGAATGTATAGGGGTTTTAAATTTTTTTTTTTTTTTTTTTTATTAACGTGCAAGGCGTATGAGCCGAAACCCAATACCTAGACCTGAGTTGTCAGCGGGTCACGAACAGACGCGAAACCACAAATGTTAAGCGAACCTAAGGGAAAACACAATTAGCGGATATATGGATAACAGAGACCGGAGAGTCGCTGAGTGGGTAAGGAATGGGACCAAATGGCGGAACCGGTGTGTAACCATGCTGGATGGCCGTCGTGGCCCTTTGCAGTATGGCCGGCCCGGCTGGTGACGGTTGGCGCTGAATGAGTGTTTGACCATAGACTGAGGCCACTAGGACCAGCTCCCGTGAGGGAGATACTGTGGAGAGGATGTGGCCATAACTGCCAACCAGTGCCTGGAGCGGCTACGTCGCCCAACTGTTCTGACCCCTGCTGACCTGGCCACCCCTGTAATTATCTATTATTTTATTTGTTTATTTATTTATTTATTTATTTTTAATCCCTGGGCAACTTGCCTGCCGCTGCTGGACCCTAAAGCGGGCCCCCCGGTGCCCAACTCTGCCCGGCCTGGAATCTGCCCCCATACAGCCCTGGGCTGACTGACCCTGTTAATTCTGCAGCCGGGACGAGAGGCGGTGACCCCGTGACCGCCCTCTCGCGATAGCATGGACCTGCAGACGTCGGCGCAGGCCAGGAGGAGGCGAGGACGGACGAGTGGGAGCGCGAGTCCCGGCGCCGAAGGGTTCGGGGGGGGGGGGGGAGACGGGTAGAGGGGCCCCGAGCCGGGTGAAACGAGGGTGGGGAAGCGCCAGTGACGCGAGGCCAGACGGCCTAACTTACCTTGCTGCCGCGAACCGGAAATGACGCTGTCGCAATGCCCCACGGGTAGGAACGGCATGCGAGCAGATTAGGGGAGGGAGCGCAGCTTTTAAAGGGGAAGGACCTGGCTCCGCCCACAAACCCAGGCTGCAGGCAGCCTTACCTATATATATATATATATATATATATATATATATATATATATATATATATATATCCATTCACTTAAAATTATGTACTGTTCAATTCAGCCCCTCTAAATGGTATGTCATTTATTTTCCTCTGCTAGGCAGTGATTGCTGCTTGGCCGATTTTAGGTCATTCTCATTAGGTTAGATATAGGTTTAGATGACTACAGTTTAGGTTCTATGCCTGCTGGGAGTCGCAGGTAGTCTGAGACACACCTCCTGTCTCATCATTGGTTGAGGCTGCTGCCCCTCCCCTCTCTCTGCAGCGCTGCCTCCTCAGATTGGCTGCTGTGTATATACACAAGCCTGTTCCAGGCTGACTGGGAAGTCACTGCATGGAGAGGGGATTTCTATGAGAACAAGGGCAGAATGATTGTAAAGTACAGGCTACTTAGCGATGGGTGAGAATGAGATGATTGTATGGAATCTATAACATGTACTGAGCCGAATAAGCCTTGGTAAGGAGTAGTCTGGAGAAATCAAAAACAGTCACATTTTTTCCCCATGTCTCAGATCAAAAAACTAGAGTCGCGGTTAAGCAGCACCGACTGCACTGATGAAACTGGAAGGACACACACCACTAACGACAGATGGGACAAAGATCCTTGTACAAAATGTGAATGTAAAGTAAGTAAACAAAATAATAAAAATGCAGAAGAATAAAACCTATTTTATTTGTACTAAACTGTTTTTCTGACCAATTTTTGTAAAACTTTGTAAAGGCCCATTCACAGGGACTGATTGGATGAACGATCGCACTACTGAACACTTGTTCCTTACCATTCCTCCATGTAATGTCCCATCAGTCGGCCAGCAAACAAGCAAATGCTTGTGCCCTAAATTTCATCTTTCATGCGGGCATTAAAACATTAGTTGTCAGCAGCACATTGCCTGGTGTAAACAGTGGGTGTGCTGCCAACAGTAATGGGCCCGAACAATCGTACAGGTGCATACAGTACTGAGAAATGCTTCTCAGTCAGATTGGCCAGTGTGAATGGGTCTGTACCTGTGATATGGGAATAAGCAGTTATGCTTCTTATATTTGCTTGTTTTTATTTTCTCCCTTTCCTGCTCTGTCTGCCTCCCTCTCCCTTTCCCGCTCTGTCTGCCTCCCGCTCCCCTTTCTCGCTCTGTCTGCCTCCCGCTCCCTTTCTCGCTCTGTCTGCCTCCCGCTCCCTTTCTCGCTCTGTCTGCCTCCCGCTCCCCTTTCTCGCTCTGTCTGCCTCCCGCTCCCCTTTCTCGCTCTGTCTGCCTCCCGCTCCCTTTCTCGCTCTGTCTGCCTCCCGCTCCCCTTTCTCGCTCTGTCTGCCTCCCGCTCCCCTTTCTCGCTCTGTCTGCCTCCCGCTCCCTTTCTCGCTCTGTCTGCCTCCCGCTCCCCTTTCTCGCTCTGTCTGCCTCCCGCTCCCCTTTCTCGCTCTGTCTGCCTCCCGCTCCCCTTTCTCGCTCTGTCTGCCTCCCGCTCCCCTTTCTCGCTCTGTCTGCCTCCCGCTCCCCTTTCTCGCTCTGTCTGCCTCCCGCTCCCCTTTCTCGCTCTGTCTGCCTCCCGCTCCCCTTTCTCGCTCTGTCTGCCTCCCGCTCCCCTTTCTCGCTCCTTACTGTACGAAACCCCTTAATGCCATCCTCCCTGATATTTTGTTTTCCAGGATGGGTCCATTACATGTTTTGTGAAAACCTGCCCCACTGCTCCATGTTCAGCACCAATTAGAAAGGAAGGCACTTGCTGTCCAGTCTGCACAGTTAAAGCAGAGACCACATAACACTCCGTATTTCCGTGGTTCTGGAGAGCAGAACTCATCCAATCCAGGGTTACAGCAGACATGTCTACACTGCGTTTTTATTTTTTTGCATTCACAGTATTGTACAATTGTATCTTTTTCCTTTTATACCTAGTTACGCCTAGAATGGTCTCTTTTAAAGGGAAGTATATAAAGCAATGACAGGATATTAACATTTGTGTCAGCCATATTTTATTGGTTAACGCTTCTCAGGTTGGGTATACAAACTGGTGCTAATCACAGTATCTTATCTGGTAAATTTGACATCAGTGCAACCCAGTACAGATTTTACTGATCTCACAAATGGAAACTTCTGGTATGTATAAAGATTTTATAGCAGTTTATCCTGTAGTGATGGCAGTTTATTATTTAAGAGAAAATAATTGTTTTTGCTTAAAGGAGAGTATACCTTTGGTCTCTGTGAGAGTATCTCAGTTTTATGTTAACTCAGGCCCAGCTTTGATAAGAGTGTTAATTATATATTTCTTTGTCTATACAGATTAAACTTTGTGCCTCTCACAAGTGAAAGGGGTTGTCTAGGATTAGATGGATGCTTTCTTCCAGGTACAGTGTTCCACCGATCCATGGGTTTGTTTCTGGTATTTTAGCGCAGCTCCTTTGAACGGAATATGGTCAAGCTGCAGTGCCATGCACAACCTGTGGACAGGGGTGGTGCTGTTTTTGGAAGAAAGCAGCCATGTTTTTCTAATACTGGAGCACCTCTTAAGCCAATGCACAGATGAAATCACAGTTGTGGCTTGACTACTTTGTGGTTCTTTTTTTCCCCCCTCTGCTTTTTTTTGTATGTAGTGTTACAAAGTGTTATTGTGCTTTTTTATTAAGTCGTAATTCTTCATAAAAATATGTTTTAATTGAACCATTTATCGGAATTTGTCTGTTAAGTGAACTTATTTGCTACACACAGTGGAGATAGCCATTTTGTTAGCTTGAGCAGTACTCGGAGAAGTCTGTAAAAGCACTGTTCGCTAGTGACCACTAGAGGCGCTAGGCCGTAGTAAAATGTTAGCGCATATTTTTATTAATATAAACCACAAATGGCTGCCGTTGGGGACTCAATAGCATACTATGATAATCTGGTCGCCTAAGCTTACTTTTTCACTTGCCGTTAAATCATATCTCTCAGGATTTCTGCTGCCTAAGAGTAGAATATGATAGAGAGAGATAAGCTGATCGTTTATGATCTGGAGCAGGATTTATGAGTAGAAAGCAGAGTAGATGCTGAAGGACTCTTAGGAGGGACAGTGAGACTTTTGATCCTGCTCATGAAGGGTAATTGCTGTCTCTTTTTGCGTGTTTGCATAGAGAAGGCTGTCAACAAGAGTTCTGTCAGGATTTACTCAAAAAACCTGTTCCATATCCTACAATCCTATAGACCTCCCTCTGTCATATCCTGCTTTCAGACACAGCAGCAGAAATCACCTGATAGTTTCCCTTTTAAAGTGTACTTGTCAGCTCCCGTGACATTTCTGATTTAGTAAATTCTTGTATTCCCTGGAAAATGGAAATTCTGGAGAAAAAAATCTGAAATCTGTTTTTCATTTATTACACTCAGATATTTATGAATAAATTGACACTTGGGTGTTACCATTCTATTAGTCATAGGTGCCTGGCATTACACAATCAGCACTGGTTGGACACTGTCAAACTGTGTAGGGACACACTACTAGTAACAGTTTATTCATATTTTTTTTTAGTAGGGAAGCCACAAGACCTACAAAGTGTAGAGTTATAAGAGATGATGTTCTAAAGAAGTTATTTTATAACCAATACAAATACAGACATGCCAGGATAGGTGAGAGGTTATCTTTAAGAAAAGCTTTACATTAATCAATAGTACAGGTGAACATAAGAAACTTTGTAATATACAGTATCTTATCAGAAAAAGAAAACTTTCTCCCCTCCCTCCATATCTATAGGGTACTTCACACAGTGGATTTCGGTGCTGCGGTTTCTGGTGCAGTTTCAATGCCATGGACCCAGAGCAGCTTCTAGCGTCGTCCGTCAGGACACCACACCTAGAAGAGACAGATCACCTCTTAGGCGTTCATGGCTGTACACTGCTGGCCGCGTGAACTGAAGCTTAAACTCCCATTGAGAATCCATTGAGAATAATGGGAGGCGGACACATTGCCTCTGCACCAGAACTTTGGTGCAGAGTCTTCCAAAATTCCGCCAACAAATTCCACCGTGTGAATGAGCCCTAAATGAAATGAGGGATCAGATTACTGCTGACCATAGAAGTCTCTGGAGAGAGAAGGGGGGATTATGAGCTGCTATAGGGAGAAACAGTCATATATTGCAAACTTTCTTATATTATTTTGTGCTGTTGATTTATGCAGAGTTTCTTGAAAGTACAGTTACCACTTCATGGTTTGGGCTTGGACAACCGTTATACCTCATTTCTCCATTGAATGGTGCCTGCGATAGGCAGTAAAACATAGACTGATGTATTATATCTGTGTAATTACAGTTTATTACCCTTATTCCAATATACATCTACATTATAGTTTTCAGTAGTATTTGTTGAACAGGTTTTTGAGCTGTAAAATTACTGAAAATATAGCTCTAAACATGGAAGTACCTTGGACTTGTGATTTTCAAGGACAATTCCAGACTCCCAACATTTTTCTTTTTTTTTTTTAAGGATGGCACTTGGTTCAGTAGCATTATTCCAGTTGTATCTTGGCTTTCCTTTACCTGGGGGAAATATTTAGCCCTGTATCTAAATAACTTGGCCAAGGAACAGACCACCCCCTGGCACCAAGCAGAGGGGGCAAGTGCCCTGCCAGACCCTCTGGTGGCTACTCCCCTGCTTACTTATGTTATTTAACATTAGCATTTAGCAACAAACAAATAGTATCATTTTTGGAAAGTCCATAACATTTTCATTAACTTACATTTGTAAGGATTTAAGCTTGATTAAATTAATTCTCAAAATTGCTAAGTCTGTGAAGGGAGTGATTCTTCATCAGGCCAGTATTTCATGTGAAATAGTAACATTTTACAGTGATCAGATGTTTCCAATTACATGACTTCTAATCCTATTCCAGTATCAGTGCCATTTTACAGTTCACATAAATATTCTTCATAAAGATAGGAGATTTTGTATATACATTGTATTCACATTATGCTGGCAGCATGTTACAGTAAGCACTATAGCCCTGCACTATAGCCCTACTCAAACCTCAAATCTGCCAGTATGCCCTGCTGGCTCAGTGTCTGCAAAGAACTTGGTCTGCTGATTTTCATTCTCACATTGTTGTCTGTACAGTAATTTGAAATGGCAAACATGAACTGTCCTACTATTTCAGGTGCTCAGCTAAGATTGTGGGGTCTGATGACCAGCTTATTGACTGTATCTGGTGGCAACAAGCAATGCAGCCGTGGACTGTAATGCAGATTCAGTATAGCAGAAAGTATAAATAAATGCATGTAAAGATTCTGTTAGATTTGTTATGTAGATTACGGCAATGTCTAAATTGTAAAATGAAGTTCGAAGGCCACCTACTTTTAGTTGCTTATAGAGCAATTTCAAGTCTCTCCATTTTTTTGGTCCCTGCCGCTCCGGCTCTCCACACTAGCTCCAGCATCTCCATCTTCTGATCTGGGGTTTGTTTTGTTCCTAACTGGCATGACCATGGCCGGCCACTGTCTTCAGCGATGATATGTCTCTTGTGGACACATCACCTCTGAAGAGGATCAGACGACCATGGCCATGCCGGGGAGGAAGAAAACAAACCCCAGACCGGAAGATGGAGACTCCGGAGCTAGTGCAGGGAACCGGAGTGGGCAAGTATGATTCATTCAGTAGAGGAGACAGACTGCCGCCAAATTTTAGAAATTATGTATTGCAGTTTATGAAGATGGTCCTCGGAGGCACAACCCTCCAGACCGCTGCTTATGCCCTGACTGTGAAGACCAACTTTGTAGATGGCTGTTATAGCTTGAGGGTTCTACACTTTTGTACATTTTGATAAACTTACTATCCACATTCCATTTCTAGTTCCATTCTAAATTGTAAAGTATCAGCTTTTGATGGTTGGTTTATTCATCATAGATTCTAAACTTAGGTGGCATCATGTCCTGTAGACAGTCATTACTAATGCTATTAATGAGACTTGCATGTTATTTAGAGATACCACTATGTATGATGTCATTTTCTTTCTTTCAGTTTGTTGGGATTTTCTCTACCTATTGCATTGATGATGTTTGTACCAAATCGAATTTGCTTTTGACACCTAAGTTAAAATCACATCTATTGCAGAGCTTTATTCTTAAGAAGTCCTTCATGGTCATTTTGACCCTTTCACCCTGTACTACTTTGGTCATTGTCTTGATTTCCGCAATCCACGATATCACAGAGACGGATTCCATAAATGTTCATGTGAAATGAACATTTCATGGAGGCTTCTTTCATTCACTTTTAGAAACCTCTTTTCAGTACAATGAATGCTACAAACTGTAGACCAGAGTTTCTCATACCAATCCTCAAATAACCCCAACTGGTCCTGTCCTGAGCATTTCCCATTCATTCCATGCCTTTTTTTAAATGTGATTATTAAAGAGGGCCTTTCACAATGGTATGGGTATGTTTTTTATTAAACAAAGCAGTAGCCTTGTATTTGGCTATCTTTAGCAGTCCATGAGTGAACAGATGTTTGACCATCACTCCATTCACTCTAGGAACTCCAGAACCCTGTTATCATGATTATAGGATGACCCTCACTGATCAGATTCTTATCACCTTATCACCTTTAAAGGAGTTGTCATGAAGGCGACACCTAACCATATGGCCTATTTAGTTTGTATAGGCTTCAGTTATGAGCCTGAGTAAGTAAGGGCAGCCGCTCCTTTGTACTCAGCAAGTCCACGTGTTATGAGTGGTTATTTGATTGGCTAGCCTGTAGTTCTATATCCCCCTCATGGATCTGCTGCAGGGAAAAAACGTGGTCAGTAGGTGCTTCTCCAGGAGAACACAAATGATCTCTGGGGGATTTTGGTTGCTGAACCCACAACTATTCAACCAAATGTTGGTGGAAATGGGTATCATAATTACTTGTAGTAAAGTTGGAAAAAGACAGATCCATCAAGTGCAACCTTTAATCCTGTAGTGTTAGTCCCAAGCAATTAAATTAGATGCCAAAGTCCCCAAAGGGAGAAAAAAAATCCTATAATGTAATCAAAATAAATGTCTGGATCAGCATCCTATCTCCAAAAATCTAGTGCACTTATTCTGCAATATTTTACATTCAGTAAATGCATCCAGACCACTTCTTGAACTTGTTAAATGAGCTACCCCTGGCAGTGTGTTCCATAGCCTCACTGCTCTTGCAGTAAAGAATCCCTGTCTGTGGTGAAGGTGAAACATTCTTTCCTCTCTATGTAGAGGATACCCTCTTGTCATGGTTACAGGCCAAGGTATAAAAAAGATCTTTAGTAAGCTCTACTGAACTGTCTATTCATATATAGAAACACAACAATACCTGGTCTCAGGGAGACCAGCTACAAAAAACACCGCAGAGCCTCACTTAAGAGTCTCAACACAGCAATCCGAAGTGCAAAGTTCCCTGGGAAACAGGAATATGCAAAATAAATGTGGAGCCCCAGTTATGGGTCTACAACACAATGAAAGCCAGATATCCCTCAAAGGAAGGAAAACCAAGCAAAGGGGTGTCTCCGTTACAGAGATCACCAAATCCACCATATTAAGTGGCCCCTATGTCAAGATCCAGCTTTTTTACAAGCTTTAAGGATGTGACAGGGAAAACCTAAGCTAGGTATCCATCCACAGACAGCTGTTTCAGGGTGTTGCCCTCATCAGTGTGGAGTAGGATTCTGGCTAACCGGGAGCAATGCCTCGGAGACTACTCAAACACAACAATAGCTGGTCTCAGGAGACCAGCTACAAAACACCGCAGAGCCTCACTTAAGAGTCTCAACACAGCAATCCGAGTGCAAAGTTCCCTGGGAAACAGGAATATGCAAAATAAATGTGGAGCCCCAGTTATGGGTCTACAACACAATGAAAGCCAGATATCCCTCAAAGGAAGGAAAACCAAGCAAAGGGGTGTCTCCGTTACAGAGATCACCAAACCGAGACACCCCTTTGCTTGGTTTTCCTTCCTTGAGGGATATCTGGCTTTCATTGTGTTGTAGACCCACAACTGGGGCTCCACATTTATTTTGCATATTCCTGTTTCCCAGGGAACTTTGCACTTCGGATTGCTGTGTTGAGACTCTTAAGTGAGGCTCTGCGGTGTTTTGTAGCTGGTCTCCTGAGATCAGGTATTGTTGTGTTTGAGTAGTCTCCGAGGCATTGCTCCCGGTTAGCCAGAATCCTACTCCACACTGATGAGGGGCAACACCCCGAAACAGCTGTCTGTGGATGGATACCTAGCTTAGGTTTTCCCTGTCACATCCTTAAAGCTTGTAAAAAAGCTGGATCTTGACATAGGGGCCACTTAATATGGTGGATTTGGTGATCTCTGTAACGGAGACACCCCTTTGCTTGGTTTTCCTTCCTTTGAGGGATATCTGGCTTTCATTGTGTTGTAGACCCATAACTGGGGCTCCACATTTATTTTGCACATTCATATATAGGAGAGGTTATCAGTATTAAACACTAGTACAAGCCCTTTAATGCTTCATATGCACTAGACCTGGAGGGAGAGAGAAAATAGATGCCTCTTGAGACACATATAAAACGTTTCGCTTTACCATGCTTGGGTTTGTCATGTAAAGCTAAGCAGAATCAAGGAACTTTGTCTCTTTCCGCTTACCTCCATCTCACCCGAAGGACTGCAGTTTCAGTAGGAACATCTTCTGATTTTGCTAATCTTGGTTTCTTAGCCACAGAAAATAGTAGTTGTTACCTTTTTAATCAAGGAAACTAAAGGGTTTTCCCAAAGTACAATATATGTACAGACAAGCCACAAGCCTTGGAACACAAAACTGCACCGCCGCTGCCAAACTATTGCTGCAAAAAAGGTTATATAAACGGTTGAGTCATTTCCATGTCTTACAATAGTGAATAATGGTCTTTGTTTTGTGGCGATACCTCTGAAATGCTGAAAACTGTGCATATTTATTGTCGGATCTTACTGTTACCAGACATAATGAGTGCCTTGTTTTTTTTTTTAAACAGTAATTTTTACCAAAGAAATGTTTGCACTGTGTAAGGAATGCATCTTAAATAAATGGGTCATATCTCGAAATTTTGCCTCTTGTGTTTTCTTCTAACCAATCACTCATATAAGTCACCAGTGCTTGGGGACCTGCAGCCATCTTCCTCTTTGTGCAACAAGATTTTTTGCAGTATATTGAGTAACACTGAATGCCTTGGCCCTTCAGAGACCTACATCCATCAGTTGGCTTGAGGAAGCAGTAAGGGTCCGTTTACATGGCGCTGTGTTGACCCTGAACCAGCCTTGAGCAACAATATTCTATACAAGTCATTTGGCGCTTTCTTAAAGGGACTTTCACATGGCCTTTTGTAAACTGAATAGGAGATGAACGATTGTTACTCTGATTGAAGATTTTTGGGAATTTTCCCGATTGGGGCCACCCAGCCCTCCTCACTGCCACTGGCTGGGTGATAGTTGAGTAATGTGGTGGGAAATAGGAGCCCATGGCTCCATGCTGTTCACTCTCATAAGCCACTATATGAGGCAGTACACAAATGGAGCAGGAACACAGGCGTCTCAAGCTGCAGACTGGAAAAGGACTCTGGCCTGCATCGAAGACAGCTACTTGAAATGGCACTCAGGGATTTCATTTTTTCACCTTTCCTTGGCCACTATTAGGGCACTATAGAGGTCAAATGTAGGGGAAGTCCAGGCAGCATGCTGAAGATAGGGCTGGCTCAGAGCTGTGACCTGAATCTAATCTCCTAAACCCACTGCTCCATATCTTGGAGACAGTTGGAGGTGGGAACACACAGATTGGCTTTGGACCGCCCTTGGTGCACTTAACTGCTCATTTGCATGTGGATTGAAAGTACTTTTTGGCTAGAATGAAGCAATGGATCGCTAAGGGAAAGATATTACATTTAGCAGAGCTAGCCCTACAAGGCATTGTACCTGGTTTAAAGACCAGGGGCAAATTTTTAATCATTGCATTCTACTTATTTTGGGCTTAAATCTTTTTTTTTATTTTTTTTTTATTAATCTTTATCGAAAAAATTATTCCTCAGCAGATTTTACTTTCAGGTCATCTACAGCTTTTTGCTTTCTGCTTCACAGTCAGTCAGAGAGTTCCTCTGTAGCTCTTATCTCTGAACTCCTGACATCTCGTAAGCGCTCATTATAGCTAAATTCTTATCAGCTTAGAAAAGTACAGACACAGTAAGGGCTGTATTAGACCTGCCGATGGTTGGACAGATCATCGCTAACGAGCATTCATAGGAAGTCTCGTTAGCGATAATCTGTGTAATACAGCCCTGAAAGTGCCGCTGTTTATATGATAAATCAGCAAACGCTCACTCATTGGGCAATCGCGATTTTGTATACTGTACTTAAAAAAATAATTTGCTGACAACAGATTGTGCCGGCAAATAATGATTTTGTATGGAGACGAGTAATGGCATTAGCTATCGCTCCTCCCTATACTGTGGAGAAGACTGCTTTATGTAGTAGCAGTGATCTCCTCCACTGAGGAGCAGGTGATTGCCGGGATGGAACACTTCCTTCCCAACAATCGCCTGCAAAATCTGCAGGTCTAATAGAGCTCTAAAGGATGGTTTAGATGGGGTGAGGAGCAGACGGTAATTGTGAAAGAAGCGTGCCTTCTCAACAACTGGCTGCTTGTTCAGTGGGGGTTAAGTGCGGTATTTACATTCAGTGATCACCACCACAGCTCATCCTCCTAAAGCTGCATTGTTTCTGGGCAGCAGAGTGCTGTTTAGACAGAAACAATATGCTGCCGAGAAACGATAACTTGTCTGCACTAACCACAGTTTCACCCGATTCGCTCATTCGCAGGAACCTTTCGTCCCTGACTATTCGCACGTGTAAATCCACTATTAGAGTACAGACCAAGCAGTCAGAGCAGCTCTGACAAATTCAGTGTGAAACAGAAAACAGTAAGGCCCCTTTCACACAGGCGAGTTTTCCGCGCGGGTGCAATGCGTGAGGTGGACGCATTGCACCCGCACTGAATCCTGACCCATTCATTTCTATGGGGCTGTGCACATGAGCAGTGATTTTCCCGCATCACTTTTGCGTTGCGTGAAAATCGCAGCATGTTCTATATTCTGCGTTTTTCATGCAACGCAGGCCCCATAGAAGTGAATGGGGCTGCGGGAAAATCGCAAGCATCTGCAAGCAAGTGCGGATACAGTGCAATTTTCCCGCAAGGTTTCTAAGAGACGGGACCCGATCTTTATTATTTTCTCTTATAACATGGTTATAAGGGAAAATAATAGCATTCTCACTACAGAATGCTTAGTAAAATGTGCATTAAGGGGTTAAAAATAAAAAAAATAAACTCTCCTTATCCACTTGATCGTGTAGTTGCGATCTCTTCATTCATTAGCTGCCAGCTAAAGGACCTGTGGTGACGTCACATCACATGGTCCATCACCATGGTGATGGACCATGTGATGAGCTCAGTGACGTCATCACAGGTCCTTTAGCCGACAGCCAATGAATGAAGAAGAGAGAAGAGTTCGCAACTACGCGATCAAGTGCATATGGTGAGTTAATTTTTTTATTTTTAAACCCCTTAATGCACATTTTACAAAGCATTCTGTATTGAGAATGCTATTATTTTCCCTTATAACCATGTTATAAGGGAAAATAATAAAATATACAGAATACTCAACCCAAACCCGAACTTCAGTGATGAAGTCCGGGTTCGGGTCTGGGTACCAAACATGCCGTTTTTTCCCACGCGTGTGCAAAATGCATTAAAACGCTTTGCACTCGCGCGGAAAAATCGCGCATTTTCCCGCAACCCACCCGCCTCTTATCAGGGTGTCAAACATGACGCCCGTGTGAAAGAGGTCTAAATTCAAAATGTTTATTAAAGTCCAATTGTAAAAAAAAATGTTTAGCCCAAAATGAGTAGAATGCGATGCTTAAAAAAATTGCTTCCAAAGTTGTCCACAGCCTTTAACAGTGATGGGGACTTGTAATAATACCAGACACAGCCCATAGTGGCCCATAGTGAGCCTGTTCCACCTTTGGGCCCATATTGCATTTGCATACGCACAGCTATTATTTACTTTACCTCTCTATATTTTGCTGTATGGTTGACATTTGTGCATCCAATGTCACACTGAACATTATTTCCCTTTATATTTCCCAAATTTCTATAGATTTTCAAATGCCAATTACTATACTGTCTGATGTAGTCACTTACTGTAAGTCCCCAAAATATACTGTACTGTCAACAAAACCGGTCAGAAATGTGTGTCCACAAACTCTTATCCCATACAGTTTATTACAGCTTTCCTGTAAAATGTTTTGTACTCAGCATCTCTCCCCACATTTTAATAGCTTTATGTACTGCATATTGCACAAGCCTTTCAATAAATCTGTCATTAATGCCCATGATGTCTGATTTTATTTCAGTCTTGTTCACGTTTACAGTTTCCCCTAGAGGAATGTTGTGGTTTTTGCTGTGCATTCTAGAGCGGGTCCCCAATCCCCCACATTTACTATGAAAATGGACCATAAACAGGATGTTCACATAATTTCCAAGTGCATGGCTGTGGTTTTGAAATATACATTTTTAAGTTGCAAGGAATTTAAGAAAGTGTATAGCTCAGGAAAATGGCTGAGGAACAGGGGCAGAGTGGGAACTTAAAGTGTCCCGGAAATAAAAACGAAAAGTAGCCCCATGTTGTAGGAGGTTCCAAACGGAAAGAAGGTGGAGCAACACATGTAGGCAGGAACAACCGAAGTAAGTGGGGCAAGCAAAACCATAGTGCAGCACAAAATACCGCCACGGCAGGACCAAATACTGCCATCCCACTGCTGTACTCAACTGTTTCACTGTCCTGAGGAGGGCACCTGTGGTCAGATGCATAAATACCTGATGCGCCTTACATTAATGCTGAGAACATCAGATCATTATGTACCTGACTGGTGGTGTGAGGAGAGCTTAGGTGGCCCACTGGGCATCAGCTCACTGGGAAATTGTATGGTCTATGGCAAGTCCGCCACTGCTGAAGTAGGGCACTGCATGATGTCTGTTTTTATAGCAGTATAAGGTTACATGCACACGAACGTATTTTGTATCCGTGTCCGTTCCATTTTTTGTTTGTTCATTTGCGGATAGGATGCGGACCCATTCATTTCAATGGGTCCGCAAAAAATTCTGAGAGCACACTGTGTGCTATCCGCATCCGTATGTCTGCCCTGTAGCCCCGCAAAAAAATAGAGCATGTCCTATTCTTGTCCGTTTTGCGGACAAGTATAGGCATTATTACAATGGATCCGCAAAAAAACGGATGCCATACGGCCGTTGGCCTTTTTTTTTTTTTTTTTTTTGCGGACCGCAAAACACATACGTTTGTGTGCATGTAGCCTAAAGTAGTGACAGATCCCTTAATTGCCCCAGCTGTTTTGCTAAAATCCTGTACTGAACTGCTCAAGTGCTTGTCACTGATTGTGGTAGGAAAAAAAAAATCTAAACTTTAAATGACTGATGACCGAGAAATATTGCTTGCTGCCTGCTGAAGAGCCGTAGTTGGCAGTCATGGGTGTCAAGAATTTGTCTACAGAATTGCAGGTTCATAACGTTGCTCCACATAAAGTGCTCCCTCAAGTTACAACATTAATTGGTTCTGGGATGACCACTGTAAGTTAAAACCATTGTAACTTGGGTCCATAACTGTATGGAAACCCATTAACTGGTTCCAAAGCCCAAAAATGTCATCCCAAAATAAGAAAAAGTAACATTTTAAGATAAAAATAAGCAGATAACCTAGACACATAAAGAAAGTCCTTACGCAAAACAGACATTAATAGATGCTGGAAGCTGTAAATCACTTTCTATGGTTCTTCAGGGTCTTGCTCAGTACATGCATGTACCAGAAAAATAAAATGAAGCCGCAACTCACCTGGTGTCCAAAGGAGCAGCTCATCTTGGCACAGATAGGGGGCAGTACAGAGCATGTACTACCGCAGAGGAGCTACCAGATACCAATAAAGGTGTTTTACCAGAGGCCATGTTGATGGTTTGGACCAGAGTCTAAAGTCCTCTTTACACTAGCCGAGCAGCGGCCAGATAATCACTAACGAGCATGTGTATGAATGCTCATTAGCAATGCCACTGACTTATCACGTAATGATCGTTTGTGCGGTCACTAAAATCATTGATGACAATGATTCTGAATAGGGACAAGATCTGGCATTACGGATCGCTGCTCCCCATACTGTGCAATAGATTGCTGCATGTAATAGCAGTGGTCTCCTTCACGAACTGAGAGGCAATTGTTGAGAAAGAACGCTTCCTTCCTGACACTCATCTGGTAAATCTCTCCGTCTTAAGATATTGTATGTTGGGTTGAGTTTCAACGTATGATGGCCCAGAAAAGACCATTGTATGTTGAAAGTATTGAATCCTGAGGCCACTGTATTTTGAGGGACATAGCAGGACATTGTCAGGAAGGAAGTGTTCCAACCAGTGCCTGCTCATCAGTGGAGGAGACCAGTGCATTTATGTGCAGCGATCCCCTCCACAGTACGGGAGGAGCGATCGCTAATGCCATCTCTCATTCCCATACAGAATCATTGTTTACTGGCAGCGGAGACTGTTTACACAGCACGATCTGCTGTTGGCAAACAATAATTTTTGTAACCGCATGAATGATCTATTAGTAATCGGCGGCACATTTAGGCTAGGGCAACGAGGCAACATTGCAACATTTTTTCGAATGATGGTCAATGGTGCGACATGCTGCGACTGCAACGAGACACTCGCACAGAAATCCAACTTTGATGGATGTTTTACAACTGTCATGTCGCAGTCGTGCGACACATGTCACCGTTAGGCCCAGTCTTCCTATGAATGCTTGTTAGCGATTATCTGCGGTATTCTCAGCCTGTGTAAAGGACCCTTAAGAACTCGGTTGACAATCAGTACCTTTGCCACCTTGAACTTTTTTTTTTTTTTAGACTGTTTTTGCTTACATACAGGCTGTCTATTCTGCAAAGGTTCATAAGGAGTGCCCTGTATTATTGTTCAATTTGTGTGAAGGAAGAAAAATGGACCCTTTTACGGTGCTGCCGGCGTCATCAGTAATCCACAGGAGAGCTCGCTGAGTTTTACTTTTTTATTGGTTAAAACATATATTTGCTTGTCTATGCGTTTCTGGGACGGACTGTCCCCTTCACCAGGACAATGTGCAATTTACAGAGGAAGTGCATACACATTCTTTTAAAGGGTGTTTTTTTTGGCCCTAAACCACCCTAAAGGGGGCGTGGTTTATGAAAAAAAAAAAATAAATTCCCCCCAACCATCATCTTATTTAGGTTTTTTGTGTTATCCCCAATTTTTTTTTTTACTTTTTTGTCTTTTCTCCTTTCTTTCAGGCAATTCAATTCACCCCCTCTTTTTTGCATGACATCGGTGCGGCAAACGACAGCGCAAAAGAGAAAACTCTGGGGCCGCTGATGTCACTACAGGGAGGCGTGGCCGAGTCGTGATCGGAACTTGGTCACATGATCGGGACTCGCATGTCCCGCTCCTTTCAAAAGATAAATAAGCCCATTATGCCCGAAAACAGTGCGATTCGCCCTGCATAAGATGGGGGCACAGAAGGGTGAATTGAATTGCCTGAAAGAAAGGAGAAAAGAGAAAAAAGAAAAATTGGGGATAACACAAAAAACCTAAATAAGATGATCGTTAAGGAAAAAAATAAAAATAAAAATTTACACAAACCACGCCCCCTTTAGGGTGGTTTAGGCATAAAAAAAAATATTTCAGTAGAAACGGCAATAGTGATTTCCTCATCTCAAACAATTTATTGAAGCAAAAGTCAAAAACAGTGTTGGTTATACACCACAAAAAATGTCACTGTCTCAATAACTTGTAGATAATCGGGCGGCACTGCTGTTGGATGTGGGTGCACGGTCGACGGGCGTCCCCCAAACACTTCAAAGGAAACAAAAACCGGCACTCCTCAGTTACTGTGGTATAATTCGCCACTCATGAAGAAAGTGTACTCTGCTGCTCTATATGTGTTTGACAAAGGCACTTGTACGTGCCGAAACGCGTGTCACTTTCTTCATGAGTGGCGAATTAGGAATTATACCACAGCAACTGAGTGCCGGTTTTCGTTTCCTTCGAACTGTCTCAATAACTTGTCATGTGGCCTTGAGCATCAATTTTTGCTTGACAATGTTGTCTCATGTTGTTCACAAGTCGACTTATTGTTTGCTGAGGCATGGCATCCCACTCTTCTTGACGAGCGGCCCTTAGGTCATTGAGGTTCTGGGATTCAGAGTTACGAGCCTCAACGCGTCGACTCGGCTAATCCCATAGTTTTTCAATGGGATTATGGTTTGGAGAAAGTGCAGGCCACTCCATTTGAGGTACCCCAGTCTCCAGCAGCTGCTCTTTAATGATGCGACTACGATGAGCTTGCGCATCGGCGTGCATGAAGGTAAAATTAGGCCTGTGTTCTTCATGCAGAGGCATAATACTGGAATAATGATGTTATTCAAGTAGTATGGGATTGTCACTGTACCATTCACAAAGTGTAGGGCACTTCTGTATTGACTAGACACATCTGTCCACACTTTAACACCACCACCACCAAAAGCTCACCTGGTGACGATAGTGGCTGATGCATAGCTCTCTCCTTGATGTCTCCAACATCAGTGAACAGCACTGAGGCCCACTGATCCCTTGTCCAGCGTAGATGCTCCCTGGCCCATGCAAGATGATTACACCTGTGCCTGGTGGTGTGCTCGGGTACCCTTGCAGCTCGTCTATCACGCAGACCACGCTGATGTAAATGGTTTTGAATGGTCTGATGTCACTCTTGGGTGCCTCTCACCTCCCTTATGTGTCTGGAGTTGTGGGACATTTATCATCCAGTTCCGCAGGGCATTGGTCACAATGAAGCAGTCATCAGTGTGGGATGTGGCCGAAGGCTCTCTGTATCTCTGTTGCAACCTGCTGATGACACTCTGTGACACTCTAAGCTCAGTGTCCACTTCTGTCTGAGAACATCCTGCTTGAAGCCTCGTAATGGCGAGATACTGTTGATCAATTGTTAGGTGTCGTCTTGGTCTCATGATGTCAAAATGTCAACGGCATGATGATGAGACTGTTTAAATACTAATTCGAATTGGACCAAGAAATTGATTGGACGATTCATGGATCAAACACCTGTTGTGAATTTTGCCATTAAGTTCCTTGTTAGAGAACAGCAAGTTGTGCAAAAAGTACTGAAACACTGAACAGTTGGACATTCAAAAGTTTAGAGAAGATCACATTAAGTTCACCTGTGAAGGTTAGAGTGCATTTTAGGTTCACTAATAATTACAAAAAAAGGGGATGTTAAAAACACAAAACAAAAAATATTTATTAAACGATAATCAATATAGGAATAAGTGAAAAGAACCCAATTTTATTTTTTGTTCACACCAAATGATCTTGCTCATGTATTAACTCAAACCGGGCATCATGTTTATTCAAAGCCCAGCGGTTGAAGATAAGGTAAGCAGACGTAAACAACTTTTAAGGTTATAATTTCAAACCCAAACGTCCTAGACCACTACCAAGGTAAGAACTATTTCAGTGGAGACTGCCGTTAGTAGGTTATGCCTACTTATCTCTCAATAATAAGAACACTAGTCAATTCACCACTCTTGATGCAATTCACACAGGTGGTAAATAGCCACAACAGTCCTGCAATAAAATGTTGCTACTTAATATAACAAGTTGCCCTCCCTACTCTAAAAGGCTACACATCTGCTATTATCTAAGGCTCAACACGTTTCTACATCTTACTAATGCCTCATCAGGAGCCTACGATGTGACCTAATATTCTGAGCCAAAACTAAATATGAATGGGCGATAACAATGTGCGGCCCCTCTCACACAGGGGCAGCGCTCCAGTGCTATGATGGCCATGAAGCGGCCGCTAAAAATTCAGCTATTTTAATCGGATAGCTCCACCTACCCTTACGTCAGAAGCAGGCCGCCCTCCCAGTCACTCGGGTTCGTGACGAAAAGAGCACTGAAGAATCACGTGCTCCACATGAAACCCCGTACTGTCAGATGGAGGGGGAGGTCCACTGGGAGACAGCGCTCCAAGAGTAATGCAGGGACCAAAGGTGGATAACTATTGGAAACACTTATGAAGGATTATGAAAAAATGGGATGATAGATCTTGTAGATATAATGCTCAGAAGCCTCCTTCTGTAGTATACGTTTATCAAAATCTCTTGGAGTAGGTCGAATGATTTCAATCCCCTAAAACCCTATAACCTTGGGGTCACTACCAATTCATTCCGCCACATGTCGTGCCACTGGAGTATCCGCCTCATTCTTGATATCATTGAGGTGTTCCCCAATGCGCCTCCTGAACTCCCTCACAGTCTTACCCACCTAATGTAACCCACATTCACATGTAATTAAATACACCAGACCCATGGAACGACAATGTATAAAGGATCTGATGTTGTAAATGCGGCCAGTTGTGGTGATCGAAAAAGGTTCTTCCTTTCTTAATCGATCCACATGCAATACAGCCCCCATATTTAAAGGTCCCCACAAGGGTATGGAAACTATGGTTTCTGCCCCTCCTATATGTAATTGAGGGGTACTGCCCACAAGATGCCCTACATCGGGGTCTGCTTGTAAAATCCCCCAAAACCGTGACAAAATTTGCCTAATAGGGCTGTGGGCTTCATCATAGTCTACTAGAATCCGAATTTAATCAGATCCATATGTCCGCATGCAGGGATTCAAAAGAGTTTCTCTATTGCTACTCAGGGCATCATGGTAAGCCTAATTTAGGACACATTCAGAATACGCCTAGCTTTGAAATCTCAGTCTCAGGTCACCAGCAGCTACTTTAAAATCCCACATGTTTGAACAGTTATGGTTGAGGCGCAGATAGTGTCCCTTCAGGATCCCTTGTTTCAGAGCCCCAGGCTGACGGCTCCGCCAATTGAGCAAACTGTTGGTGGCCGTCTTTTTCCTAAAAAGGTATGTGCCTATAATGTCATTAGGATCTTTAAAGATGGTGAGATCCAAAAATGTAACGGCAGAGGAATGAACCTCTGATGTGAAATACAGCCCCCAACTGTTGATATTCAGACGTTGAACAAACGTTGCAAAAGTATCTTCATTGTCTCTCAAAAAAAATCTGTATATCATCGATATACCTCAGCCACATAATTATTGATGATGCGAAATCCATCATGTCCACACCAAACACAACTTCCCTTTCCCAACCACCCAAGTAAAGATTTGCATACGTGGGGGCACAAGAGCTCCCTATCGCAACTCCTTTCACTTGGTGGTAATCCTTGTTGTTAAAAAGGAAGGAGTTGTGTTCAAGGATGAACTGCAGCAATTTCAACACAAATACATTGTGAGACCATAAAGGAGTATCTCTCTCGTAAGAACATGGCCACCACCTCGCATCCCTTATTGTGCGGTATAGAATTACAGAGTGCTTCCGCGTCCAAACTTGGACATGGAGGCCATCCACCAGTCTTAATGACCTCCATGGAGTCATGGACGTAAGAAGGGAGAGAGACAACAAATAGTCTTAAAATTAAGTCGACATAGGTACTTCAAGCTGTTAGTCCCTGACACAATAGGCCTCTCTTTTAAAGGCTCTAGGCCCTTGTGGACCTTAGGGAGGCCATAACAACATGAAATTTGTGGAAATGGTGGTAAGAGAAACCCTAGTTCAGAGTTATTGATAAGTTTATGATGGAGGGCTTCAGTCAATAGATCACTAAGTTCCTTGCAATCCGTTTAGGAAGGATTTTAAGGGAGGATGTCATAATAAGACTTATCATTCAAAATCCTCAAACACATCCCAGTGTATTGATCATAGTCTAAAATGACTATGTTGCCCCCCTTATCTGAGGATTTTATCACAATTGATTTATCAGCTTCCAGGGCTAGCTAACCCTTCCATTCAGCATTTGTCAGATTATTGTACCCAAAATTGTGTCCACTCAGAGTGGCCAATTAGTCAGTGACCACCCTAAGGAACACATCCATCGGCATATGTTCACCAATTGGTGGATTTTTGGAGGAAGGCGGTCTCAGTTTGGTAAAAGGTCCCTTCCCTGGACCCCTATTACTCTCTTCCCATAGTTCAGCAAGAGCTTGAACATCCACCAAATCCTCCACTTTAATCCCCAGTTTGGTGCACTGCCTTCTGTCGTGCCGAACAGATTAAGATCTTTGACCCATCTTAATAGATAGAATTTATTTGTGGGTTCAAACAACATACCCTTTTTCAGTACCTTAATCTCATCCACACTAAGTGATCTCTGAGATAAGTTGATAATTTGCATCTCATCACATAGACTCGAGGGCAGAACTATTTCCTCTCCCTGAGCAGCTAATCGTATAGTGGGGGACCCCTGCCTAAAAAATTGCCCCTTGGATATGTACCCCCTGCCCTTCTACCTCTGCCCCTTGCTCTAACCCCGCCAGAAGTAGACACCTGAGGTTGTATTGAACCCTGTCTGGTAACTTCTGCCTCAGTTTCACCTTCAGAGGAAGAGCGTTCCGTCTCAGACTTTAGCACCTTACTCTGTTTTGTGCTATAATCAAAAATGTGATCCTCCCGAAAATCTGTAGTATCTCTTACATACTGATGGTGCTTCCTCTCTTTTAACTGAGAAGTAAACTGGTTGTTGAAGCACCTGCTCCTTCTGAAAGAAATCTGAATTATTGGAGAATTTTTTAACTAACTCAATTTATTCTTTCAAAGTCACAGTTTTTTTCAAAAACATTATGTTGCTTTTCCAATAATAAAGTCATCAGACAGAGCGAGGAGTCAATGGACTCCTTCTCCCATCTGGCTAAAAAGGCAGGGGAACGAATGCTTGACTGGAAGTAAAGGAATTCTCAAACCCCGTGGGACAATTTTTAGTTTTAAATAGGTCTCAAGCGATTGAATCTCCCACCATCCCCTAATATGGTCTTTCCTTATATGTATTCGTCAATGACTTAAAGGAGCTGGAGATGCTGGGTGACTTAATCTATGTTGGTAACTGAGCATCTGAAAAAACAAAGCTGGCCTAACTATCCCAGTTCGCAGTATCTAATCCTAACGCCAAAAATCCTGCCATCCCTGTTTTGAATTATCTACGATAAAATCAGGGCTCACATATAAACTTTGACAATACAGGTTTGCAACCCCTTAATACTTCACTAATAATTATAAAAAAATATTCAGACTAGTGGACTATGATGAAGCCCATGGCTCTATTAGGCAAGTTTTGTCACGGTTTTGGGGGATTTTACAAGCAGACCCCGATGTAGGGCTTCTTCTGGGTAGTACCCCCTCAATTACGTATAGGAGGGGCTGAAAAATCACGATTGGTCCATAGTTTCCATACCCCCATTGTTCAGCCCATTAACCCTTTTAGGTACCAGCTAGTGGGGACCTTTAAATGTGGGGGCTACATTGTATGTGGATTGATTAAGAAAGGAAGAATGTTTTCGATCACCACAACTGCCCGCATTTACAACATCAGATCCTTTATAAACTGCCGTTCCAATGGTCTGGTGTATTTAATTACATGTGAATGTGGGTTACAGTATGTGGGTAAGACTGTTAGGGAGTTCAGGCGGCGCATTGGGTAACACCTCAATGATATCAACAATGAGGTGGATACTCCAGTGGCACGACATGTGGCAGAATGCCACGGTAGTGACTTCAAGGTTATAGGCTTTCAGGGGATTAAAATCATTCGACCTTCTCTAACAGATTTTGACAAACGTGTACTACAGAAGGAGGCACAGTGGACCTTTCGGCTCGATACTTTTCGACCAAGTGGTCCTAATGATCTGTGTTTCCTGTTGGTCAGTCTCGGGGCTCCTTAGATGACATCTCACTAAGAATTGATATGGATTTGTATTGCCCCTTTTTGGATGTGTCTTTTTCATTCACATTCAATGTGGGGTTATTAATGGTATCGGACCACAATGAATCAAGTGGTTGCTTTGATACCACAATCAGTATTCATAAGGCTTGGTTTCAGGCTTCATTACATTGTACCTGTGTTATCTGTGTTATCTGTGTTACATTGTACCTGTGATGGATCAGATGATATTGCCTGTTCATCACTGTAGAATATCGGCCTTGAGACTTTTATTTAAGGTTGGCCTCTTATTGATATATCCTGGTTACCATTTTTGTAACCACCTATGATCCTAATTATACAGTTTGTTTGAATGAGTGGGCATGGTGTTTTTAACATCTATTACTGTATATAGACCACTGTGTAAATTGTGTTTCTGAAATCTAATTTGCCGGCCTATGAGCATTATACTTACAAGATCCATCATCCCATTTTTGCATAATCCTTTATAACTGTTTCCAATAGTTATCCACCTTTGGTCCCTGCATTACTCTTGGAGCGCTGTCTCCCAGTGGACCTCCACTCCATCTGGCAGTACGGGGTTTTATGTGGGGCACGTGATTCTTTAGTGCTCTTTTCGTCATGGACCCGAGTGACTGGGATGGCGGCCTGCTTCTGCCGTAAGGGTAGGTGGTAAATAGCCGTTTTTTCGGCGGCCGCTTCACAGCTTTAGGTTTATCCTTCAATTTCACCCACAAGCCAAATATCCCTAACTTTTTGAGTAGTATATACAGTGTCAGACTGGGGTGCCTAGGGCCCTCTGGTAAAATTTATTTTGGGGGCCCACCGTACGGATACATTCAAATATTACTTGCTCACACAGCAGCAAGATGCTACCAGATGATTGAATATGAGGTCCCTGCAGCGACTTTCATAAGGTAGGTCCTGAGGAGAAGAGGACGCTGGTAGCTGTACTCTATACCTAGAAGTCATCTCCGCTCTGATCGTATCTATAAAAATAAACTGGGGAGTTTCTTTAATAATCAAGTTTTTTATATATTAACATCGGCTGTTTGAGGTGCTGTACATTAAATATATGTATGTAGTGCAGTAAGTCTACTGTTTTATGTGCCACTTGTGCAGATGGTGGGAGACTAGGGGCCCACCTTGCTCAGGGGCACACTGGGGGTTCACCTGTGCCCCTGTGGGCCAGTCTGAGTATATATCATCATTACATTCACACATAGAAAATTTCATTCGCTTCCAACAACTCCTTGTTGCACGAGGGTACGGCCACACGGTCCTGGAGTGAATTAAAAAATGGGAAGTTGTGTCTGTCCTTTATACTTTCTCTCCTTTTATAATTCACTCCTGAATTTGGCTTGCTGTTTTGGAAACCTTAATATATATATATATATATATATATATATATATATTCACATATATACAGTATGCATACTCAGATTTATGTTTTTTTGTTGTTGCTTCCTTTAACTCTGTATTAGTATTGTGCATTGTCGGCTAAGTGACCCTTTAATGATTCTGCTGTATCCGGACCTCACATCACATACAGACCCAGACACATTGCAGATCTAGAGCTGGCTCATGGATGTTTCATGTTAAGTGATAATTGGAAAACCAGAGCTCCCCGGCTTCCTGTTTGACTCATGTTCTGTAACTACTTAGCACAGCTCGGCTGGACGGCCATTCCTGCTTTGCAGCCTGTTTACATGAGAGTAAGGTTATAGTTGGCACACAATAACTAATTCCAGATTTATATTTTTTGCTGTGACCTCAAAGTGAGGTGTCATAAATACAACAATGCTCAGTCTATGAATCTGCTTCATCAAAATCTTGAAAAGCTGAACAGAAAAGGCCGGGAGCTAAATCACAGTATACAATGCAAATTGTTAACATATGAAAGGGCTTTTTGTCAATTCCAAATATATCAGAGGCATTTTTTTAAAGGCAAGAATTCTCTATAATTCAGTATTATCTGTGAATTTCAAAGGTCTTTCTGTTTATAGCAGCAATGTATGAAATAATGTGGTAAAGGAAACTGGTATTGAACAGATGCATGTAAAGCTACACCCGAAGAATAAATTCATCACATTATAAAAAACAAATGTACTTCAGATTACACATAATAAAAAAAAAAGTTATAAATAAAGACAACCACTTTCCATTAGCCCTTTTAGTGCTTATGACAGATGTGTGAACGGATTCTAAAATTCTAAATTTGACCCACATTTTTTGAAAAGTGCTGATTCTAAGGAACCCAAATTTTGTGTGATTTGATGCGGAGGAGAGGGGTTTTACTTTGGTGCTGGAAGTTTGTTGTTTAGCATGTAATAATACTCCCATACTTTATCTTGCATATAGACGAGTGCAGAGCAGGAGACTGAACAACTGCCCTGTGAGAACTCTGCCCTGGAAGTGCTGTCCTTGGGGGCAGGGGGCTTGGAGAAGGGGGAGGCTCTATCATCCACTGCTAAACAAACCCTGTGCGCCCAGACAAAAAAACATTACTGTAAGGCTGGATTCACAACACTGTTTTATTTTCTGTTCTTTTGATCCATCAGAAAAATAGAAAAAAAATACAGGATCCTGTAGTTATGCACATTTTGCATCTGTTGCGATTTCTCCGTTTGTAGATGGAAGAATGTAGAGTGCAAAGAATGAGATATAGTACATCCAGCTGTCGTCTGTACAAGGTGAAATGTCTCTGTCCTCAGATAATGAGGTATGATGGCAGACAATAGCACTCTAGGGTAATCCTCTCTCCTGGTTTTCCTTCACTAACAGCAATAGGCTCGCACTTGTGGCTATAGGTGTCCACTTATGTATCAAATGCGTTTGAGTGTGCCTATTCTGAACTGTGGTGATGGGTGTCTTAACTTGTTATCCCCTCACCTTGCAGCAGAGTGTGTATAGCTGTAGTGTTGACCATTCTGCTGACTTTGTACGCTGTAGCTTGCAGTTCTTCTGGACTTCCTGTAACACCGTTTTTGATTGTGTGGCTTGACTGCAACACGTGGTCTAGGCTTTGCCTAACTTTCCAGAAATCCACTGACTCTGTGTTTGAAAACTGTGATTTTCAGTTTAATTTTTGGTAAGGTACATCATGTAAGGTAATAGTCCCTCACATAATTGGTGAACCGATCCCTAGCAAAAAAAATTCAGGCCTACAGTACATTGTATTCGTCTTTGACTGATAGTCTGAAGCACCAGTGTATGGTTACTGCTATATAGGTTCTTTTTTTAAATCCTCATAAACAATATATTACTGCTGCTGAGTAACAAGAGAATGGCAGTGTTTGGTTGCCAGTCTTCCAGAGTTTAATACGCCCATCATTTCTTCCAGGAACATTACAACTGGCGGACTGCATATATTTTCCTGTCACTACTAAGGCTGACTGTCATGATAAGAAGGAACACATACCATGTTCATAGGCTGTAAAAGTGTCCATACACAGGCAATAACTGTCTTCCTAACACCCCCATGCACATACACACATGGTATGGCCTAGCTTATATGTGTTTTTAATGGCAAGAGGGGAAAAAGCTGCTGCCAAACTTCTCTGTTGGCAGCTGATCTCCTACCAGAACAAAAGTATTGGGCGTAGAAGTACAATCTTTCTTTTCCATAACATAATCTGTTGGGGAAGAGTAGGGAGGCTGTAACACATTACATTTGTTTATTATTACATTATACCTATTCTTGACTAAAAAAAAATCATTTTTCTAATTAGTCTTTATTAAAAATACACAACAATTTGTCTGCTATAGCCTTTAGAGCTTCACTGATTGTGCAGGCTGTTCTTCCTGCTTTTCGGGGTACAACACACAGGGATGTGCCTGTTGCATCAAGTTTGTTTAGTTACTAACATTGTTTTGGCAGCTGCTATGCAGCCTTACCTGGTTGATTAAGGTGGAGTGCTGAGTGTTGAGTCTGTTTATATCTGTGTCTCACTTCACTCTGGTTGTCAGATATAGTGTCTGCCATGTATATTTCATTCCAGATTCTGTTATTCTGACCTTGCTCTAGTTTAGAATGTATTCTGGAATCTGTACAAAGAGAGAGAAGATCCAGCATTTGATATCTCCAAATAAAATCCAATGTTTAATAAAGTCTGTTAAAATACATCATGAGCACATACCGGATAGCTGATCAACTCGTTTCAAACACGCCGATCAGCTATGCGGTATGTGCTCATGATGTATTTTAATGTGTATCGTATACTGTCTGCTCTGGGCTCCGTGCACAGTTGTTTCTGAGTCGAGGGGTTTAAACTGATCCGGTTTCTGTCTTTTATTCTGGAATCTGTAGTTCCTCAGAGCTTTGTGTGTTTGATGTGTGTAGAATTATGTTTGTTGCGTTGTCCTGGCTGGATAGAATTCAGATGGGCAATTCAGAGTTGCTCCATTTTTCTTAAAAATCAATCATTCTCCCTTTACCTTTAGACCATACATCCACCATCTATGTCATTGCTGGATCAACTTCTCCTTCCATGACCCTCAGCATTTGGTTCCTAAAATCCACTAGTGAGTTTGAGTGTTCTGCTTAATGCCTTCGTTGATACATGCTTCATTTATGTGGTTATTGTGACCACATGGTTGTTGTCGAAGTTCAATTCTGCAGTCTTGTGTACAGCATCATTACATTCTCACTGAAATCCGTCGAGAGATGCTCTGATGGTTCCATCCGTAGTCCTTATCTTTTTACTTATGACTGATCTGCTAATGGGTAAGTGGATTCAACACACTGTATATCTGTAGGACATGCCATGGAATGCAGAGCTCTGGTTCCATCCACCTCCTGTGCAGAGAACTACATACGGACTAGCCTTTAGGCTGAGTTTTTCTGTTCTGAAAAACACCTATGCAGAATCTGCTTCAAAATTTCATACTGTTTTTTTTCTGTGGTTTTTGACCCTATCCATTTCAATAGGCACTTTGGACTTGGCACGGAATCTGCACCAAGAATAAACACGTTATTATTATTTTTTTTATTCACTGTGTTTTTAAAACAACAAATGGAAAAAAATCTGTGAAAGTTATCATGTGGGGTTGCCATTAAAATCAATGGACTGCATTTTTTTATGCATGAATTTTAGGCACCAAATCCATTCCATAATCCACACTGGAAAAACTGAATGTGACTACTGAAGGCCAGTGGTCACTACAACTATATTGGCCGTCATGGTGTAGACAACCCCAGCTTGTATCCTGATCCAACACTTGCACCTGAAATGACAGGTACACTTTAAATAAAACTTCAGCAAGTAAATGGTTGAAATAAGTCTCTCCGCATGTAAATCAGTGTTATCTGTACTCGAGCATGCCAGTCAGAATGGTAATTTCCCTTCTATACAATGCGGAGGCATCTGGGCCGTGCTGACAGGACTTGTTTATTCTCCATGTAATTATAGATGAAGCGTGACTTGTACATTGTAGTAATATTCCACGGATTGAACTCATTTGCCTTCACTTCTCCCACAGGCCTCATCAATGACGTATCTGAAGTTAGAGAAATGTTTCTTGCATTGAATAAAATAGCTCTGAGAGGATTAAATCATCAGTTTACGGGCAAGGAAAGTTTCTGTTGAGTTGTGCACCTATAATCAAGAGATAGGAACGAAGATATTTGTACTTTTGTATAAGGAGATTCATTTATATATACTGTATTTTTCGCCCTGTAAGACGCACCGTAAAAGGGGGGTTGGGTGGAATGTCAGTGCGTCTTATCGAGCGAATACTAATGAGTGGTTCCATTATGGTGGTTCTCTATGTGGTTCCGATTAGTGCAGGAGGACCAGGAAGCGGTGAATGGATCGCTACTCTGGCTCTGTACTCCTGCAGGACTCCGAACACTGTGCTGTGGCCTGTACACAGTGTGAGAAGGTCGGCACTCTGTGACCTCATGCTGTGTGACATCAGGTCACAGCACAACAGGGCAGGAAGAGTGCTGAATGTTAGGGGCGACGTCCAGTGCAGGAAAGTTAAGTAGATTTTTATTTTTTGTCTGCTCTGAGCATGTGGGTATGAACCGTGGTCTGAATGGGGGTTATACACATTGGGGGTCCATTCTGAGGTCTGAATGGGGGTCATTTACATTGGGGCTCTAATCTGACATCTAATTGTAGTTAATTCACATTGGGGGTCTGATCTGAGGTCTGATTGGGGGTCTTATAAACTTTGGGGGTCTGATCTGAGGTCTGATTGGAGGTCTTATAAACATTAGGGGTCTGATTGACGGTCTTATTAACATTGGAGGTCTGAGCTGAGGTCTAATTGGGGGTCTTTTATTAACTTTGGGGGTCTGAGTGAGGCTCTGAGCTGCGGTCTACTGAAAAATATATATATTTTTTTTTATTTTGCCCCTCTAGAACCTAGGTGCGTCTTATGGGCAGGTGTGCCTTATAGAGCAAAAATATGGTATGGTATGCTTAAAGCATCATTCGGTTACATACATGTGTAGAATCTCAAAAAATTGTGATTTCAAAGATGTGTACTTGGAAAGCTCTGCTAGGGTTCTATGTTTAGATATAGCAGGTTGAATCTGTAGCCTGACTCACATTGTAATAACTAATAATATAGTAGGTTTACCTACAGTGCCAAATAACAAAGCCATATTAAAGGGTCATGCAACGATCGATGTATAAAAGAAAAATTGGACATCAAATAGTACACGAAAACCTCTTTGCAACAAACTTAGAACCGGTTCTGTACCTCACACAGATCTTCTCGTTCATTACACCAATTGTTCAGGCTGGCAGCTCAGTGAGCGTGTCCTTTATCAGGGGGAGTGCCTTTTCACTGCAGTTCTTTCCCTGCAACTGTCCCTGCTTCTAACAGAAGATATGGCTGGTGGCAATTCAAAATTTAAACTGAGCATGTGCGATGACCTCAGTGAACTGAATGGAAAAATAAGGAAAAGATCAGGTGGCGCTATACAGATACATTTTATGAATAGCTGAGTGGCTATACAAAATTTTAAATTCAATGCCATTACAAAAATATTCAGATCCTGTTGCTGGTTTAAAAATTTTGAATATTTTTTATAGCACAACCCATTTAAGTGCATTCCCTTAGCCCATTTATCAATATTCTAATCTATATGGAACAACCAGCCAATAATCTCTCTGTTCTCCTCGCAGTGAATAAAGACAGTGTACATTTTTACAGCCATTCCTATTGCTCAATAAACCTAAAATAAAACTATGTTCTAAAAAAAATCTTGATGGAAAATATCCCATCATTCTATGTATGCAGCTTTCATGCTTACCTGTGTGTCTCCATAGTTACAGACAACAAACAAACCTTGTGTGTAGTCTGATCCTGTATTACTCTCTTCCTTCCGCTCCATCTTCTAGTGTCTGTAGACAAGCAAATAGAAGAGATAAGAAGGGCAGGAGAAACACAGTTGCAGGATCATATTGCACGCAGGGTGTGTAATCATGGGGACACATAGGTCTGCATAGGAGTTGTAGACACAAAAGGGCACATGTATTAAGACCGGCGTTTTAGACCGGCGCCAGCCTCTATATAACTTCGGCATGTCCACCGCTGCTTCTAAATGTAAGACAGCTTCCTAGCTGTCTTACATTTAGACCTTTTTCTACGTCTAAACCGGGCGTAGAAGAATGATAAAGGAGACAGATCTGTCACGCCGCCCACAATTTTAGACCTGGCATGAGTGGGGAATAAGTCTCAGATTCTGCCGCATGATGGTACATGACAGAATCTGCGCCAGATCTATGCAACAATAGCGGAGTATATCTGGTCATAAATGACCCCCAAATTGGTAGATAATGCTTGGTTGGAGCAATAGAGCCTGGTTGTCCATCACCAAACCAAGGAAGCAGTATGAGAATTACGGAGCGGCAAGTGATGTCTTCTCAGTACAAACATGAAAAGAAAATCACATAAGCTTTGGTAAAGGGTTAGCTTGAGGCCCAATGGACTGTCAGATAAGCAAGGGATAAGTAATTACATTCAATTGAAGGCTGCCAAGATTTATTCCCAGACATCGGGAGAGGAGCAGGAAATCCCATAGCTGTTAGGGTATTTCCCATTGTCCGTTTGCAATTAGAAATTATTTTTGCATCTGGTGTGCACACCACGACCAAAGATATAGACAGTGTCATGGAGGATCACAGGACTGACTAATGGAAAATGCAATCTGCTTTCTTATAATGCTGTCCTCTAATTTCCAGGTTGTCATTAATAATCTGGACGCATAGACATGTCTCCTCAGTATCTCTGTACATTGGATCCTTGGGGTTGGGAAACCATATCCTGCTGATTCTTTGCACCAGGACCACAAGGTCAACTCATAACTTCTCCTCTTATGGCTCTCGCATTTGACTTCTGACTGAGTTGCACCTCCGTACGCATATGTGCACACTTGAGCAGTACTCCCCGCTCCAGACCAGGCCGATGCTCCTTCCCCGTTCATGAATAAGGACTGAGCACAGTCCAAAACGCGTTGACTGGTGTGGGGAGATGTCCTACTGTGTGCCAATTTTTAGACTTTAAAAAAACAAAAGATTTATGATTTAATTCAAGACCCAAGAGCTGGACCCGCTATTTTGTTTTTTACAGTGGATAGGTCATCCACTCCAATCCTGACCAATGAACTTGTGCCCTCTGTTGTATGATACAGGTGCATAGGAGTTAGATGTATGATATTTCACCGACTGGGTTTACGGAGGGTTAGGCCTCATGTTCATGACACCTGGAAGTTCACGGACTTCAGTATGGGTCTGCAGCATAAAGAGATCTTGCCAGTGGCGTAACTAGAACTTACTGGGCCCCTCAGCAGATTTTTGAATGCTCTCACTTCAGGTCAAGATCGCTCAGACCAGCCCCGGCATCCACTCTGTATGTTTTCTACACAAATATACTGTATGTCATGTCACTGTATATAATGTCATTATACAATACTGTTGAGGAGGCCCTGACAATAAAATCTTTCAGTCCTCCTCTCAGACAGGCTCCTTTTGAATTTGGGCCCCAGAGTAGCTTTTTTTCCTGCTTCCACTAAAGCTACGTCTCTGGATCTTGCAGTCTTTGGTTTTGTGTGGCTTGGTTTTTTTATTCACTGAATCAATGCATAGTTGCCAACAGTTCCTAATTTGCAGAGACTGTCTATAATTTTCAGAGACAGTCGTAGCAAATTTGTGCTGTCCCAGGATCGGCGGTGCTGTCCCTCTTGAGGGCAATACCAGGGGCCAGGTTTATTGGTTTCAAATTTCCTAACTGCAAGGTTGCTAAGTATGTGAATGTGAAATCAAAGGGCCCACAGAATACACGTTTAAAATAAGATTGTGAGCGTGCGGCTGTAGATGGATGAAGAACCACTTTTCGTGATCATCACGGGTCAATCAGATTGTAGAATAAGCATTTCTTTTTAGGGGTTGTACCATGACAATAACATGTCCACAGGATTGGGGATACATGTCTTATTCATGGGGGTCTGACCTCTGGAGTCTCCTCCAGATCACAAAAATGGGGGTTTGTGTTCCCCTATTTGAATGTAGTGGTGTACTCTGTGATTGCTGGAGATAGCCGAGCACCTGTACCCCACAATCTCTGGCAGTTCCATAGAGCTGAATGGAGCGGTCTGCCGATCAGACATTTATCCCCTATCCCGTTGATAGGTGATAATTTATTGCAATCGGACAACCCCTTAACTACTGCTTAATACTTCTATGTCAAATGCACCTAAAGTGTGCTTGTCCCATTTGGGCATTTAAACATTACAGTGGGCTTCCCATCTCTGTGAGTTGTCAAGACCCAGGGGCATGGGCGGTTTGGCCATAGACCCTACAGGAAAATTTCCCGGTGGGCCGATGTTTAGGGGGCCACTTGATCCCTGCTGTTGGTTGTCAGCAAGGTGCATAAAGGTCTGAAGCTCATAAAGGTCTGAAGCACTGTGCTGCACTGCGGTATCTGATTTCCCAAAGGCTGTATTTAGTGCTGCACTGTGGTATTTGGTTCTGCTGAGGCGATATTTTGTCCTGCACTACTGTATTGCTGGACCAGCCTACTTGTGTTGCTCCATTTTCTGTCAATTTGGGCCTGCCCACATGAGGCCACTGTTATTTTTTTTTTTACAGTGCTACTTTAAGTTCCCAGTCCGACCCCTGCCCAGGGGATGATTAATCAAAACTGATGTAAATGACGACTGGCTTAGTTGCCTATAGCAACCAATCAGATCCCACCTTTCATTTTTTAGAGTTCCTTTGGAAAATAAAAGGTGGAATCTGACTGGTTGTTATTGGCAACTAAGTCAGTTTTCCTTTGCACCAGTTTTAATAAATCTCTCCCCATAGTGTCCACATGTAAGGTTACTTACACGCCGATGGCGGCCTAGAGAGTTTCCTATTCTCTTCAACTATTGGGCCTGTATACATCGTGTATCTCTTTTTTTGTATGAAGTATCACAGAAGACTGTGCTATTCCAGTAAATATATATATATATATATATATATATATATATTGTATATATACATGTATTTATTTTTACAATGGCAGCCTATGGGTTAGGGATGCCAGTGTATACCTATACAATCGCATCTGTCAGAGGTACAGATAAAAGAAGTGGCAAACAAACATTTTGAACGTTCAGTCCGCCATTCATCTGACACGTTGCTTGTCTAACCATCGCTTTACGGAGATATTCCTGGCTGTAGATATGACTCTTTTATGATCTTCATGATTTATTATAGTTTTACACTTTGGAAAAAAAAAATTAAGAAAATTTGCTGTCCTTGATTTTTGGTTAAAGGAGTTGTCCAGGAGTAGAAAAACATGGGCACTGTCTTCCAAAACCAGCACCACCCCTGTCCGTGGATGATGGAAGTTCAGTCCATAGGGCAGAGCTGCAATGCCGCACATAACCTGGGGACCGGGGTGGTGCTGATTTTGGATGCCATGTATTTCTACTCCTTGAACATCTCTTTTAAGTTGTACAGAAATAAATACAGTATAGTAAAGGAATATTCTTTAGAATTATTTGCCATTCTGTTGCATACCCTCTTGAGTTCTGCTGTCCTTTGAATGATGATGTTATATATGGGCTCGTCACATGAGGCGACGCGCTGTCCGCTGTGACTTCATGCTCCCCTCCCCCTCATTTTTTTGCTGCTTCTACAAAGTGCATTGGTCAGCAGAAGTTTTAGCAGAACCCATGTATTAAAATGATCTTGGGAATGTTTTTGTAGCATTGATGTGAATACCGCCTGTGACTTCAATTCTTCTCTAACCACCTTTCAATGTGATACAGAATTACTTATGTTGTTTCATGCATGTTTTCAAAAGGGATGCGTGCCTATAACTTATCTTCAGGGCATCTCAGTAAAAACACATCCTTAGTTCAATAACATTGCATGTTTATCGTAAATGGAATTTCCTGTGTCGCAACTGACATACTAAAATTGCCCCTACATCATCTATTTAACTGTCTGACCTTAAGGATGCTATTAATACGTCCTGAGAACAACATATATCTTGGGAGACAGCTGCCGCCAGCTGCAAACAGGAACTTCACCAGGCTTCATACAGCTGACGCTAGTGTACCAAACAAGTTACCACATTAAGGCCCCATGCACCCAACCGCGTCTGATCCGCATTTTTTGTGGTGCGGATGAGGACCCATTCGTTTCAATGGGGCCACAAAATATGCGGACAACACACAGAGTGCTTCCACATCCGTATGTCCATTCCGCGGCCCCGTTTTGTGGACAGAAATAGGACATTTCTACAGGAGATGGAAAAAATGGGGGCATGCACACAGCTGCCCTTTTTGCGGACCGCAAAACATACAGCCGTCTGCATGAGGCCTAAATCTATTGCACAAAAGGAGCTCTGAAAAATGAAAGGTGGAATCTGATTGGTTGCTATGGGAAATCTCTCTACCCATATCTACCCATTATGTTGAATATACAATGGGTGAATTTATCACATCTTGAACTCCAGAATTCTCGCTTTGAAAAGTCGCAATATAGTTCTTTGTGCATTTTTGAGCTCACTTGAGCAAAAATTGGGTAACTCTTTGCATCGTTATACCACTCACTCTAGTTTTAAAATGTGGGAGAGTCAGCATCTGCAGTAAACCAGTGGGCTTCTTACTGGAGGAATTCAAGTGCAAAACAATACAGGCAAGGCATAGGGCTGGCTTCTCCAGTCTCCTTTCTGGCCGAAGAAGGGTTTGATGCTGAAGAAAGGCTAGCTTTCTCTCTGGCCGAAGGCTGGTGCTCTGGCCAACGGCTTGTGATCCAGGGTCTGGGGCAGAGTATCCCCATTTAAGCGTCTTCTTCTGATCATTGATTAGTCTGGCAGAGTCTCCTCTTTTAAGCACTGTTATGTAACTGTAGAACACTAGGGGCTCTGACTGATCTCCTTATATACAGTTTCTAGCTGAACGAGAACCTTCTAGTTGGAGAGGTGGAGTGGAGAAACTTAGCACAAACAAATACAATGTTACACTTTCCGTCTCTCATAGACTTGCATTAGACCTTCAATGATACTCAATGGCAATGACGCAGCAGTTTTTCCAGACAAAAACAGGCGCTCTAAGGCACCACAGTCACCTGATCATGTCCATGCAGTCCTTTTGTATTTACTGTGATGTCATTTCCATGGGCATGTCAAAGCAGAAAAAGGGCAGTAACAGGGAATGGCTTTGTAACCAGCTGTGTAGGAGGAACTATAAACTGGGCATTGTTAGGGACGGGGCTTGAGCTGTGGCAGAGAAATGAGAAGTGCATCATGGGTTTTGGTAGCACACAGCAACAGGAAGTGCTAAAAACCATAGTAATTCTGGGAAATCCCTTTAATTTATATTCTACATGCTTGGTATGTAGTGGATTCATAGCTGTTAAAAACCCTTGTCCCTCTTATATATCAGTAAACTTAAAATTCTGTTGCAAATCACTACTGGGGTTTCATGAATGATTTTGTGCATTTCTATAGTCTCAGGAAGATCATAATATTCCTTTGGAGCCACATTAATCCTCAAGGGGGTTCACCCTTCATAGCACTGACCATCACCTCTTACAAAGTAGTACATTTGAGCTGTTAAGAGTGTATAGTAGATGTTTTGGTGCACATCATGGTCAGGTGTAGTCAGCCATTAGTATGTAAGAGAGGGTGTCAGGGCAATATCGTTGCACACAGTGTTCAGAAAGCCAGAGTGGAGATGAATGGAGTCCTGCCAGTGTATCTCGTATGGAGGCCCTGACAATCTGGCTTAGCAGTGGCCAGTACCTAGACCCTACTAGAATTCTGCTATTTGGGCCCACTGGGGAGAGCACTCTGATACCCTAGAGCAGTGATGGGCAAAGTGCGGCTCCCCAGCTGTTGCAAAACTACAACTCCCACCATGCCCTGCAGTAGGCTGATAGCTGTAGACAGTCTTTGCATGCTGGGTGTTGTAGTTCTGTAACAGCTGGAGAGCCGCACTTTGCCCATCACTGCCCTAGAAGAAGGTCCTGTGAACCAAGAAAACGTCCGGCATGGTCTTGGATCAAGACAGGTGGTATCTCTGCTGCCCTGGCCTGAGAGAGTGACCAGAGACCAAGGCAGTCCACAGAGGCCATGCATGGACTTGTACCATAAGTTGCTCTGTGAGTGCAACAGAGATTGCACTGCCAAGTTGTATGCCCACTAGAGAGTGTAACCACAAGCTGTGTTGCATTATTTGTATCCACCAAACAGAATGTTTGCTAGAGACCATAGCTACCAGAGTGTCCAATAGAGGCTGTATGGTCTGGACCTTCTTGTTAATAATTTGTGCAATTGACACAGAAAGAGATGGTAACTATGTCATATGCAGAATGTGATGGATAATTCTGTGTAGTGGGTGCAGTGTAGAATATCTGCAAGATACAGTATTTTAGGACCTAATGGTAGAGGCATTCTGATATGGATATAGGATGAAGCACTCTGCAGCATCATTGGTTCACCGGATCTGAGAGGGCGCATATCTGTAAGTGCGTGGGAGGGCCCATAGACCTGGTGTCTCATAAGAACACACCAGTATTATAAATGGTAAATGGTAGTTGGGTTGGCTACAGATTTTACATTTGGGCCCATTTACTTCAAGTTAGACTTTTGGGTCTGAGTAAAATACTGATTTAAAATTACAACCAGGATTGTTTTTTGCTGCTGCTATGCCTCCATCATTTTCGTCAGGGCTCCAGAATCGCCCTTTACTTTTATTGTAACTCCCAAACAGCTCTTAGTTGGACACCCCTGCTATTTTCTATATTCTGATCACACAGCTTTGAGGGAATATTGTTTGCCATATCTAAGTGGGCATAAAAATGCAAAGTCAAAAAACGAAGACGCACAGGAAAAAAACATAGGAAAGGAACCAACAATTTCCACTCGGAGACAGAAGAGAAAAACCTAGAGACATTACCAGAAAAATCTTTGGATGTAGTCAATTTGTCGCAGGTTGCTCTCTCAGCAACCCAAGAGGAAGTCCTCTCATATGGTTTAAACTTTGTACCGGCTGTGAATTTTTATTTATTTTCTACTTTATTAGATTTAAATAAGTTTATTCGTAATCTTACTGTCAACAGGCACTTTTCTGATGTTCCTTCTCCTATTGCGGATCCTAGTGAACAAAGTACATCTGGGAATTTTTTAAATGCATATGAAAATAAATTATTTAAAGAGCAACTTTCCCTAGTGTACCTTGAGGATCTACAAAGGGAAAATGATGACCCTGTTTTTTTGTTCAAAGGTGATACCATGAAAATGTCAAATCCAAATTTTTATCCACTTCTGTCCTGTACGCCAGGTATGGACATGTTCCAAGAAATACTAGAAAAAGAGCTGAGTGTTCTGTCCGCCCGCACAGAATCTAGCAAGAAACATTCAAACCTTTCCTTTTCACAAAGGAAGGCTTTGGATGAATTGCAAAAATGCGATCAGATAGTTATCAAGGTGGCAGACAAAGGGGGCGCAGTGGTGGTGTTAGACAAGCAAACGTATTTTGATCAGATGATGAAGGAGTTGTCTCATCCTCTTACCTACAGGAGACTGGATACAGATCCGCTTAATTCATTTAAGAAAAAATATCAGTTATTAATCAATAAGGGACAGAACATGGGTTTTCCTGATCAAAAAGTATCCACTTTCCTGTTGGTTGAGAATCCAGTCACTCCTATAATGCATGCGTTACCGAAAATACATAAATGCATGGATCCTCCACCACTGCGTCCTATTATATCAGGAATAGGCTCTTTAAATGGACGCCTGGGCCAATGGTTGGACTCTTTGCTTCAGCCATTGGTCAAAAGAATACCAGGTTACTTACGTGACACGGCTGATGTTTTGCGGTCTCTGTATAATGTGAATTGGAGTCGTGATTTTTCATGGATTGCAGCTGACGTCGTGTCAATATACCCGTCCATACCACACGAGGTAGCTTCTTTAGCTCTTGAATATCATTTGCATAGATATACCTGTCATTCCAACGAGTTTATTGATTACATCCTTGAAGTGATGCAGTATCTACTGACACATAATTATTTTTCTTTTGACTCAAACTTTTTTGTACAAATGAGGGGAGTTTTAATGGGCGCAAAATTCTCTATGTCCCTGGCAAATCTTGTCATGGCGTATTGGGAAGAAAGATATATTTATAATGAAAAAAATCATTTTTATGGGGATATAGTCTGGTATGGCAGGTATATCGATGACCTAAATATTAAACTTTATTAATGAATATCGCGATTATTCCTTTTACTATATACTATTTGCATCCTTTTGAGGAACTATTTCCACCCAATACTACCTCATAACAAAACTAAGATTGTGTACATCTACATTTCATAAATACCGATGTATAGACACTTATAACCCTCATTTTATTTGATTTTATTTTTAGCCTATTGAATTGAATAAATAATATCCATATACCCCTTATGATTGTGAGTGCCGTCCATTTATCCATATATATATTGATGACCTGCTCCTCATTTGGAGGGGTGGGGTATCTGCCATGCCAGACTTCCTTCAATATTTAAATAATAACCCCTATGGCCTCCGCTTCACTAGTCACAGTGACCCAAATACAATTTATTTTTTGGATCTTAAACTCGTTGGTAATGAACAAAATATCTCTACGCAGACATATAGAAAAAGTACAGCAGGCAATACCATACTTCATGTCGATAGTCATCATCCCAAACACACAGTGAAAAGTGTGCCAGTGGGGGAATGTATAGGTGCCCGCAGAAATTGCAGTTCAGACATCGCGTTTTTTCAGGAGTGCAATAATATTGGCACTAGGTTAAAAGCACGCGGTTACCCACAGTGAATGTTAAACAGAGCTTATAACATTGCACAAAATAAAAACAGACATGATTTGCTGTTTTATAATGACAAACGAGTGCCAGAGAAAAGGAATCACATGGATTTGCCAAAAAATGACATCCAATCCACTCCATTTCGGAGGATTTGATGAAATCAGCAATATTGTAAAAAAGTGTTTACCTATCCTTTTTGAGGATCAATTTCTGCGCGATACACTTGGGGAGGGTTGCCGGATTGTGTCCAGAAGAGCTCCCTCTCTGGTCACTTATCTTTCCCCCTCCTTATTTGTATCGAGGAAAAAAATCTTCAGATACATGGTTGAGCTATACAGGGTTCACACGATACCGTAGCCGGAGATGCAAAACCTGCAGTTATGTCACTCCTACACAGGAGTTCCACAATGCGGAACACACAGAGATGTTCAAAATGAAGGGTTATATGAACTGCAACACTGAGGGTGTCGTATACATTAAACGCTGCACAGAATGTGATTTGATGTATGTTGGGAGCACTTCACGCAAATTCAAAAATAGAATACTGGAACATCTGAATTATATAAGTAATCCCTCAGCACTAAATATTTCTAATGTAGCTAGATACTTCATTTCTGCACACAATCGCAGAGTTCAATCGTTCAGTGCATTCGCCTTAAAAAAGTGAGAAGACCAATACGGGGTGGAGACTATAAAAAAGCTATTTTATTACGGGAGGCATATTGGATTCTGAGACTCAATACCAGAGTACCTAAAGGGTTAAACCTACGCAAGGAGCTTATGTATCTATACAACTGAACAGGTTCCAAACAATGCGTTTTTTTGCCATTTGGTCTAGTACATTTTGTCTTATTTTTTTATTTTTTATTATATCTTATTGTCATGGTGTAACTATTTAGTGAATTACCTGCAATATTACTGTCACATTATAAAGTTTGCATGTGGATAATTCATAGATTTATGGTTGCCAGCATAGATGTCAGATTCACAAAGTTGATTTTGTACTTGTTGTACTACCAGCAAGTCAGGCACTCAGGTGAAGGTGTTTAACATTTGGGGAGGTCCCTCCCCATTCTAATCAAGAAAGGGAAGTGATACTAGTTGTAACTCACATATATAAACCTACCTGGCTGCGTCACTTGCTGTTATGACTAAGGACCCCAGGGTCCGAAACGCGTAAATCTTTTACTGCCTGTGGTGTGTTCCTGTACTCATCTTGTTAATTTGAAATAAATGGAAGAAATTTTGCACGAAAATCCATGCAGTGCTGGACGTGTTGTTTTTCATCTGATGCCATATCTACTGTCTGATTTATTGTTTAAAGGGCATCTGTCAGTAGATTTGTACCTATGACCCTGGCTGACCTGTTACATGTGCGCTTGGCACCTGAAGGCATCTGTGTTGGTCTAACTTTCATATGTATTGAGCCTCTAGAAGCAACGGGGGCGTTGCTGTTACTCATAGAGGCTTGGGTCTTTCTGCAGCTGCCACTCCCTCTCCACTCTAATTAACAGGGCCAGACATTTTCACTGCCTTTTACCAGGATACACTGTGTACACAGGTTGATGCAACTTTTGGCGAGCAGATGCCTGCTGTAGCCACCCCCACCAGGTCACCCACCTACGACTGTCTCTGCAACCGCAAGCAGCAGAAGTCACAGCAGCCAGTTAGGTATTATCAATATAATGGAGCAGTTTTTCCCTGTACTGTCCCAGGCTGACACAAATCAGCAAACAGAACAACCTAAGCCACTAGGTAAGGGCTTCCTCTGACTCATACCGTGTTCCCTGAACCCATGGACTTTTTGGCAGGGAATTTGGAACAGTGGCTGGAACTGACTCAGTTTGATCTCTCTGTAATGTCTTGTCCAGCCTCCTGTGTCATCTCAGAGAGGGTTTTCAGCGTTGCACATGGTGTTGTCACACCTAAATGGGCAAAGTTGTCCTCTGCCAGCATACAAAACATCACTTTAGTCAAAATGAACAATGCTTGGATTCATGAGGATTTTCATACATCTCTAGCTAAAGTCAATGAATAGAACTGCCATTGCCGATGCCTGCCTGCCTACCATCATGTTCCATACCATATGGCTGCTGCCACCACCATTTTTGCTACTGCCTCCTGCAAATCCCTCTACTGCAATTTCCATCACCCCCTACTACCATTACCACTACATAGCTGGCACTACTGTCTGACCGGGGGGGGGGGGGGCCCTCTGCGCTCACGTTCCACGTCCATGGCTGCTGGGGAGGGGTGGGGTGGCAGGAGCAGTACCAGATCCATCAGCAGCAGCCTCAGTCTACAGTCGCTGATGAGCAGCTTTCTTCACCCGCATAGTGAAGAAACTACTCACCAGCAGCAGGTAGACCTGGAGCTGGAGCAGGACCTAAACCAGCAGGTGGTGGCATACTTGGAAAGAACCCTGCCAACCCACATTGAAGATCCGCTGAACTACTGGGCAGCCAAACTGGATTTGTTGCCGCAACTGGCCGAGCTTGCCCTGGAAAAGCTGTCCTGCTGGGCCAGGTAGTGTGGCATCAGAGCAGGTGATTAGTACGGCGTGGGCCATAGTTACCCCAAGGAGAACTCACCATTTTGTGGTCTCCTGCTGCTGCCATCTCCACACTATATCACCTTGCCACTCTGTGGTATCCTGATACTGCCATCTCCATACTATGTCACCTTGACTCTCTGTGGTATCCTGATGCTGCTGCTGCTGCCGCCATCTCCACATTATGTCACCTTGCCATTTTGTGGTATTCTGCTGCTGACGTCTCCACACTATGTCACCTTGCCATTTTGTGGTCTCCTGCTACCTTCTCCACACTATGTAACCTTGCAATTTTGTGGTCTCCTGATGCTGCTGCTGCCATCTCCACACTATGTCACCTTGCCACTCTATGGTATCCTGATGCTGCTGCCACCTCCAGAATTGGTGATTGTGCCACTCTGTGGTCTCCTATTGCTGCTGCCACCTCCACACTTGGTCATTTTGCCACTCTGTGGCCTCCTCTTGATGCTGCTGCCACCACCTCCAGACTCGGTCATTGTGCAACTCTGTGGCCTACTCATGCTGCTGCCACCTTCACACTCTGTCATTGTGCCACTCTGTGCTCTCCTGATTCTGCTGCCACCTCCAGACTATGTCATTGTGCCACTCTGTGGTCTTCTTATGCTGCTGCCACCTCCAGACTATGTCATTGTGCCACTCTGTGGTCTTCTTATGCTGCTGCCACCTTCACACTCTGTCATTGTGCCACTCTGTGCTCTCCTGATTATGCTGCAACCTCCAGACTCTGTCATTGTGCCGCTCTGTGGTCTCCTCATACTGCTTCCACCTCCAGACCCTGTCATTGGGCCACTCTGTGGTATCCTCATGCTGCTTCCACCTCACCACTATGTCATAGGTCCACTCTGTGGACTTCTCATGCTGTTCCCACCCTCTCCACTTCATGACTGGTCCACTATTTTGGCTTTTGGCCTGGCTGACATCATCATTTATTTGACCTTTCTTCTGATCTATCAGAAGCAAGAAAAATGAAACGCACAACGGATCCTGTCTGTGTAGCAGCTGCAAGGCCTGTATGGTCCCATCAGAATTGGCGTATGATTTGGTAGCCAAAAGCAGGAGTGGGTAAAAAACACAGAAGACATGCAAATATCCTATTCACGTGTCATCTCTGTTTCGGATCGACTTCTGTTTTTTTTGGAATTAGCAATATGGATGGATTATTGAGCAAATGCTGACCTAGTGAAGGCGTATGCTCCACAGACAGGATCCGTTTTTTGTGGGTTATTGTTCTGACTGATCAGAGGAAGGGCATATTAATCAGTGACGTCAACACAAACTTACTGCTGACACCCTCTCCACTGTGTTGGGGGGCATGTATAAGCATTTAATAGAACAGGTTCTGTAGACATCTATGTGGAATCAGCTAATGAGGGTGTAAAAGGACTGTGCTTCTTCTAGGCGCTAACATCTACCTGTAAGGCTGAGTTGATACTTGTTATTTGGTTAGTTTTGGCCCCGTGACTGCCCAATTAAGTGAAGTATGCAGTTATTCTAAGAGCGACGCCTGTCATCTGCTTGTCATACTAACTCACAGTATTATTTCACTACCACAGTAGACTCCCTATGCGTGTTACTGCAAGTCACAGTGTTCTACACTCCTATAAAGGCTCTCTGCAGCCCGGAAATAGCCGTTTTTTAACACTATTCACTGCAAATAAATTCGGATCGAAGCAAATTTTTCTGAAAAATTTAGCGAACCGGCCAAATCGAATTTTTGAAAAATTCGCTCATCTCTAATTGCTTTCATTGTGTTCAAGAACTTAAAAAGAAGGGGAGAGGAGAGAGAGCAAAATGTTTTCAAAAATTAGAAAGAGAGATAATGAAAATATATTTAAAAAAATATATAATAGTGTGTGTCATATACAATTTTTCAGGCCAATCACAATTTTACAAATCAGACATGAAACGAATTTCAAGAAGTTCGCTCATCTCTAATTCTAATAGTATTTAAGCTCCATGTATCTGAAGTTTATTTTATTATAAAGAACCTCCAACTTGTGGGACCTTCAGTTTTGTGCCTTCAGACGTTTCTCTGCTACTAGATGAACAGCTGCTGTTCCTGTCTCACCAGAGGACATGGTTCTTAGGGATCATGCTCCATAAGGAACAGGCCCTAATGAAAAGTGGTAGCCTCCAGAGAATCCCATTATTGTGTTGAAGATTGGGTCTACCATTGAACTGATAGATGTGCCGTGAGTTTCCCGCTATAGATTTGTCCTCATCCATTATTATTTTTTTTTGTAATGAACTAAGCCAAAAATATAGTCTGGCTTGAATCACTCTGTGAAATACATATTATGTATGCAAGATATTTTCTTTTTGTTCTGCTTTCCTTTGTAATCTAATAAATGTCCTTCTTGTCATACATCACCACATCCTCATATTCCTAATCCTTTGTACTGAGAATTTAAGCCCGTTCTATACTATGAATGTTCAGAATATTGAAGGTTTTATCCTCTTTATTTGACACATAAAAAGAAAGAGCAAGTAGAATTATATACTAATTAATGTCAGTCTCTAGCACTTTAAGGATGAAATTCCATAACGCTATGGAAATATAGCCAAAACTGAGCATGTAGATCAAATTATATTTATTCACTGTCCTATGGTGCTCATGCATTATTACATTATGGAATTGTGTATGTGTGTGACCAAGTTTTGGATTGTGACTTTGTCTTGGATTGTTATCTACAGATAACGTGGTGCATTGGTGTATAATAATTAGAATCTTTATTTATATAGGGTATAGGCCCAACATATTCCACAGCGCTTTACAACCAAAGGGTTCATGTACAAACAGAATCATGCATAAGGCTACTTTCACAAGGAACAGCCTGCCGGACCCTGCTGCTGCAAGTGTGAAAGTAGCCCTACACAGCAACAACCAAGTCAAAAATTAAAACAAGTAATGAGGACCCTGCTCGCAAGAGCTTACAACCTATGAGGAGATAGGGGTGACACAAAAGATAAAACATGCTTGTTTTGTACAATTGTCCAGCCATCTTAGCAAAAATAGTGGCGTAGGTATAAATAAAATTGCATGAGCCAGTCACCAGTCGATATCTGTAGCGCTTCTCAGTTCCTGGGTGTGGATATTTGACAATGGATCAGGTTCAGAAGAATGATGACGGAGGCCGGGATAAGGAGAAGCGTTCGATTAGGCGATGTGATAGGCCACACTAAAAAGATTTGTTTTTAGGGAGCACCTAAAACTGTGGATTTCGGGAATTAACCTCATTGCTTGGGATAGAAGTGACAGGAATGAGAGGTTTGGATTGTAGTGGATGTTAGTTCTAAATCATTGACGAAGTGTAGAGCATAGGTAGGGTGGTAGACAAATGAGGGAGGAGATGTAGGAGGTGCAGCACTGCTTTGTGGGTGAGAACAAGCAGTTTAAATGGAATCCTATACTGTATGGGCAACTAGTGCAATGACTGGCACAGGACAGAGGCATCAGAGTAGCGGTTATCTACAGTTTGGGGTTACAGAATGATGGAAAAATACTTAAAATGCATGGGATTATAAATCACATTAGGAAACCCAACAGATTAAAACAATAATAAATTAATAAAACACATGGACACAAATATAAGTGAAATAAATTAGGCCACGGCCAACTTTATTAAAGAATAACTTAACATTATGTATAATAACCATAAAACTTATTTAAACCACAGATTAGACCAGCCATAAGCTGGGCCTAAATACCATATCATCTAGTCCACTCGCCATTTCTCAGCGAGTGACTTTTCCCACCAGGCCATGCCACCTAAGCAGGCGGCACTGGCCCCACCCCACCAAAAGCTAACTCAATCATAGCTTGCAAATCCAAATTAAAAATATCTAAACCAATATCCGAAAGATAAATCTTATCTGCAAAATACAGGCCGGGCAAACCACCTTCTAGATCCATATGCCGAAAAGAAAAACCCCAAACAAGCCGCATGAAGCGGGCCATAATTCTGTTTATGCGAATTCAAATTTTATCCAGATACTTAAAGTTTGCATAAGACAGCCACAATAAACGAGGAATCATTTCATAAAAAATGAGACGGGAGTCTGGAAACAACCGCCTAGTTCTCGCCATGCTATTCTTCATGCAAAATGCTAAATCGGTTGCGCCCATCTTACCTACATCATTACCACCGGCATGAAAAATAATAATGTCAGGATCTGGATACAGGGAGCATATTTCAAGAATTACATCCATGAAACCTTTCCAACATAGTCCCCTAACCCCGTTCCAGAAAACTTGGATGTCATCCGTTGAGAAGGAGAGATTATTACCGTATGATCTCTTCACCACTCTTTCACGGGCCCAATGCACAAAGGAATGGCCGACGATCCATACAATGATTCCTGTAAAGGCTACCGAGAAACAGATACAACATTAGACAACATTAAGGGATGGCCGAATATAAAGCTGAAAATGACTAGAAGACCACCTCCCAATCTGTTTAATTACTGATTTACTTAAACCAGACTGGGCCGCCGTAGTTGCTGTCCCGATCCTAAAAGAGTGTGACATAAAATTAAAACCCTTTAAACCCAGCTCCCGTAGACATTTGGACAAAACAGAACGAAATTGATACTGCGTTAATGGAGAAGAGTCTACATGGATAAAAAACTAAATACCACCAGCTGGCCTATGGTGCCAATATTGAGATAACATACTTACCAGGCAGATTGCCCCAGCCTTGATTTTGCCCACACAGATCCAGGAACCCTTACCTGCCCGATCCGTTTTAGAATTTGGAAGAAAAAACAAAGCATAAGTACTGTGAATATGGACATTTTGTAATGTCAGACCAAGCTCAGATCCTCTATTTTTCGGCAATAGTTCACTGATCCGAAAGGCTCCAAAAAACATGCAAAACGCCGTGGAGAAAAGCAACCCCTCAAAATCGCAGTGAACATTACAAACTAGGGGAAACAGGGCACCTGCTATCAGGGGCACAATTCCCTTTCCTATAACCTTTTAGCATCTGCTTCACCATAAAATGATCCAAAAGCGCAGGAGCGCCCAAGACCTTAAGAAAAAAGGAAAACACCAGCTAAAACCCAAACCACTGTAGAATGGGCTAACTGTCTTCTAAAAAGCGATAAACAAAAAGCTAATGCCGAAACCTCACTTGCTGCAAAAGGAGACCAAACCCTATCATCCGGAAACTGACACCACCAACCCCATAAACGAACATAATCAGACCAAGTTGCAGGGGCCACAGAAGACTGCAGATAAGACATACCTAGGACCAAATCAGATTCCAAAGATAAGGCGGGCACACTTCCCCTTCTATGTAGGCCCCACTCGTCAATATGCAAAACTTCTGAAACTGAAAACGGGAAAGCGAGTCAGCAATAGAGTTATCCACACCCGGAATATGCCGTGCTTTCACCCAAATATTTAATTTTAAACAAAGAAGCACTAGATGACGTAACAATTTAACAACTAACAGGCACTTGGACGATAAACAATTAACTGCAAATAAAACCCCTTTATTATCAGTATGCAGAAAAATTTGCTTATTAGCGAAAAACCTTCCCCATAGCACTAATGACACCACCACTGGGAACAATTCCAATAGCACAATATTCTTTGTTACCCCATTCACCACCCATGACGGGTGCCATTTAGAAGCATACCGGCGGCCCCCCCAGAATGCACCAAAACCACAAGCACCAGCCACATCCGTAAACAAATTCAGAGAAGGAGCCAACACAAATTCCTCCTGCCAAAAGAAACAACCATTATGTTGCTGAAAAAAACTCTAACCAAATGGACAAATTCTCTCTAACCTCCTTACACAATGGCACATGAAAAACTGGATTACGCACACCCGAATTTTTTTTAGCCAACTGCTGACAGAAAACACGACCCATAAGCATAACTCTAGGAGCAAATGTCAACAAACCCAACACTGAATCACTTTCACTGTCGCTTTTTTCCTACCCAACAATTCAGATATAGCAGAACGTAATTTATTAACCTTTAACAATGGAAGACGAAACTCCCCTTTCACCGAATCAATAACAATGCCTAAGTATTCTAAACAAGTAACCGGAAAAACAGTCTTCTCAAATGCCAAAGGAATTCAGCGATGCCCCATAGGGAAAAGATAAGGGTCCATTCACACGTCCGTGTGTGTTTTGCGCATCCACGGATCCGCAAAACACGGACATCGGCGATGTGCATTCCGCAATTTGCGGACCGCACATCGCTGGCACTACATAGAAAATGCCTTTTCTTGTCCGCAATTGCGGACAAGAATAGGACATGTTCTATTATTTTCGGGAACGCGATTGCGGACCCGGAAGTGCGGATCCGCAATTGTGGACCCGGCCGGGACATCGTCTGTCCCCATTAAAAATAATGGGTCCGCAATTCCGTTCCGCAAAATGCGGAACAGAATTGCGGACGTGTGATTGGACCCTAAATGATGAATTAAACGAAAAGCATTAGGCTCCTTTTAAGGCACCACACCTGAGGAGGTGAAAATCATGAAAAGGAGGGAATGGGAAAGGACTAGCGATCCTGTTCGCAGCCAATTCCTTCCATAATTTTTCCTCCACTCACAACCTACTACAGCAAATGACGGTAATCTATAACCTACTGAAAAGCCCTCAAGAAGCAGATCTGCATTCTTGCGACTTGGATATTGCTCTAGCCATGGACGCATGCTCTCCAGTCTTACTGGTGTCCAAGCTCTTTGAAACACATTCTTTTGTAGATGGCTGAATGGGCAAATTAGCTCTTTTAAAACATCGCGCCATGGGGTGGCTGCCCCACACAAAATGCACATTTGTGGCGATACTTACAGGAGGAAGGCCATTGACACTGCACCCCATTAAATGCAAAGCACGTGCCCTTCTTTAGTCCTGAAGACTGGTGTACCATGAGAGAGGGCTGCTGCTTATGAGCCAAAAAGGATGTATGCTGCGGCACCAATAAATTAAGCCACAAACCCATATCCTTTGCACCCCAACTCATGCTAGGGTACACCGACAATCTTTGCCTAACACCTTTATCATAGCTAAACCACCCGATACCTCGAAAATTTTGATATGCTTCTAGAACATTGTCTAGATGCTGAAATAGCCCCGAACATCTCTGAGGAAATTTCTCAATACAAAATATACAATAAGCCTGCAACCAATTATTAAAATTCCGAGGGATCGGACGTCTCCTATCTTCCTCTGACTTATCCTCCCTTTTTCTAATTTCATGACAAACTCCTTGGACGCTGGCAACATAGAATAACATATCCACAAATTCATTTCTCCATATCTTTTTTTCACAGATGCGGACAAATGAAAACCAAGAGGTGAAATGCATCCTTATAACATGCCTCCGCCACCCCTTTTCTTTTAGCAACTAAGGGAACTGGGAGAGAATCCTCGCTGTCTGAAACCTGTTCACCCACCCGCCAAGCGCTCACAACATCATCCGCCAAAGTAGCCGGTCCAGAAGGAGGAGATAAAGAGGGAACCAATTCCCCTAATGAGGACAATACTCCCGAAAGGGACGCAATCAGAGGGCAAAGCCCATTGAGGCACTCACCATTCAACGCATTCTCAGTCCAGACCGGAGGAGGAGAAGAGATCATAGGGCTCTGTGGCAGAATTTCCGTGCCTGCATCTCCCTGCTGCTCAACACTGGAGTGGAGCTGCTGGGACAGATGCTGCACCGGCGGCACTCGAGTCTGGTGCTGACGTTTTTTCTTATGCCTGGCCGCAGATGAAGCTCCCTCCAAGCCAGCATCCCTTGAAGAAGTAATCTGGAAACCGTGAATCTGCACAGGGAAAGCGGAACTCGACACCCGACCAATGTTCCTGGGGGGAGAAATTCTCTGGTGCACATCCGGAAGTGACAACATCAGCTCAAAGCCACTTTCTGTTTTGGCATCTGCAGCCGGCCGCTTCTCCCCTCTGTGCCGCTCCTGGGTGGACCTGGAAGGGGAAGGAGAGGAACGAGTGAGCTGCCTTCTCTCCCGCTGAGAGGAGCGCAGCGCAGGTAAGACAGGAGGAGCTCCCACATCCAGCACTGCATCTGCCGAAACACCCGGGTCCTCCACAGCACCGGACTCCATCTCCTCAGATGAGGGAGACACAATGTCCCGCAGACAGGCTTCCAGCCAGGCCGACATGTCCCCGCTCCCAGCGTGCCTCCGGAGCTCTGCAACCAGGTGTTCCATAGTAAGTAGTAGACTGGACCACACGGTAGGGCAGAGATTTTCACTACAGACGGCAATCAGGCAGCAGTCTTCACAGGGGCGGCAGGTGGGCAGCAGCTCCTTCCACGCGGCTTGGTAGACAGCCAGAAGCCACTCATCACTGGCTTAATTGACCCCTTGGGCATCCCACCCCATAACCATGTAACCAATGCCCTAACTGTTGCTGGGTCCCCTACACCTTTTTTTCCCCAGCAACAAACATACCATAGGACCCTTCCCTGAACCAATACCCTAAAACCTGCCCTAGCCCAGCAACTCAACTATTTTTAGACAACCTGGCCACCAATTTTGCCTGGAAATTTCCCGCCAACATTAGCCATACTCCATTCTCTATAGTGATTATATCAATATGGGATTTTCGGGATCCTAACATTCATTTCAGCAGTATCTCGGAGTGTTGCTGTAAGATGGTGAAACTCTTTTATCTTCTGGGTAAGAATTGTGGTACTGCTTGTCTTATTTTACAGCTTGTCTTTAACCTTTTCAACTAGGTACTTTGTTCATGTACATTTTATGTTGTATATTGGGTTTCTGGACAAGGCACTAGCTTTCAGGAATCAGAACCATGTTATATTGTATTTTGTTTGGCTGTTCACTTTACATTTGCTGCATATTTTTAGACATAAACAAAGCGACTTTGAATGCTACATCCAAAGCCTCTTCCCTAAAAAAAGAGTTATAATACTGTACAGAGATTCTTCTCTGTACTGTATTAGAATGTATGGGCTCCGATGAGCTGAAGTAAGTTATTCACAACGTCGCGTTTCAAGGTACCACTAGGAACTGAAGCCGAGTTCAGTTCCAAGGTTTTTCACTGTAATAATCAATTACTAAAGTTATTCAATGAAGTCTTGCACGACTTTGTGAACAACTCACTTCAGTTCATCAGAGCCCACACATTCTAATACTGTACGGAGGTGAAGCGGCTTCGGATGTATTACCCGAAGCTCGCTTTGCTTATCTCTGCATATTATGTAGCTGGCACTTGGGGACTTCTCCCACACTAGCTGGGTGTTGATTGGCCTCCCATTCCAACTCAGACTGACAACAGTAAGAACAGCTTTGGGCCCCATTACCGAGGGGAGGCAGTGCAATGTGTTCAAGGTATTCCCCATAAGACAGCCCTGTATACACATGAGAACACAGAGGTATCGGGATGCATTCTGGGATGAGTGTAAGAGGATAGAAATAGTGTTTTGGCGCCAAGCAGCTGGGCATAGCCTGTGAATGTGAAGAAGTCCCCTGAAAGTCAAATGGATTAGAATAGTAACACAGTGAGAAAGCCACAAAGATAGTAATCAAAGCTGTCTAGAAGAGACAAAAAAGCTGCTGCTGTGTAGCAATATGACTCAAGCATGTCTCCTAAATGTAAGATGCAGAAAGAAACAGAGACTGGTATGTAAGCTGTGGTATGAGAATCTGACAAGTGCATGTAAAAGACAAATCTCAGAGAATCCCCTAAGCAGTAGGAGAGAAGGAGTCCCACCATGAATTACTGGGAAGTCTGAGTGGAAAGCTACCACAGCCAACCAGCTTGCCATCTGTGTACATGGTGCATCATGTTGTGCTGTTGAATAAGGTCCTTTCCTGTGGACCGATTATAAAGCTATCCAGTAAAGTCATCCTGCTCAAGAACCATATTCACTGTTGCCCCCAGATTGGGGCCTATACAGAAAATCAAAATAATCATGTGGTTTGACACCATCGCCGGTAGTACTGTCTGAGGGATTAGAAATCCCAGGAGTCTAAAGAAGTTTGAGCCTTTGGCTGTTGTCATCACTCTCTTTGGAAAACAACCTTTCCGCAAGGCTTTCATAATTTGTACTTTGGTGCATGATGTTTAGCATGATTGCCACTAGACACTTATTAGTTTCATGACCAAAACCTTCATTCATAGCCATCAAGCCTTAGCATTCTTATTTGTAATGTATACTCTCTACCCTTTTCCTTCCACCGCAATCCCAGTGCAGGTCACCTTACTGCATATCTCCAGGTTTACCAACTCCAGCAATTCCATTCCTGATTCCAACTCTCACCATGCTTGTATATTATACCTTTATCTCTATCTAGATATTTATCTATATATCTCAGCTGTTTCTCATACAGGGAGTGCTGATTTATTGCAATGGGTGCCAGAGTGATAGTCAAGAATTTGACCTTCTGGAGGTCTGACATGACCCCACATGGCAACTGGAAAATTTCCCTTAATAAAATAGAACATCATTCTCTGACAAGAACTATAATTCTTAAAGCCATTGGTAGTGTTTAGCCTTTATACTCTGTCAGTATTTTCCATGACTACCTCTTGAGTACTCTAACTGTAAAGATCCTCTTCCCATACTGATGATTGTACTGTCTTCCTTCAGACACAAAAGATGTCTCTGGGTCCTTTGGACAGGGCAACTATTATCTGAGCCCTGTTCATGGTATGGAGCTGTGCTACAATACAAGACACACTGCACAGATGGCAATGTTGATGGTTAAAAGTTGGAGGGGCCACCTGATTCCATGACTCGGTTGTCCTCATGACTGACAGAAATCCCAGTGGTTGACATATATTGATGTTATGTCTTAGTGACCTCCCATCAATCAATAATTAGTAGCATTGCTTTATGAGAAATAGATGTTTTCACATAACTATTATGAGTACAGCTCAGAAGCCCTTTGTTCTCTACGATATGACTGAGGCAGCCTGTGAAACATGTCCGTTCATGATCCTTGCCACTGAGAAGAGGACTGTATTACTCTCTGTTGACATATTTCATTACAGCTGATTAAAGAGAAAGCCTTGTAAGCATTTGTAAGAATGTGCAATTCAGCAGAACACGCAGGGCAGGATCCATAGCCACTCATACAATTGGGACTTTTTTGGCTGACCCCGTCTACTAACTGTAAAAGATATTTAAGTCTCATAAATAATGTAAAATGGAAAGAGTAACAGGGTCACATATTAAAGATGCCATAAAATGCTGAAATGAAAAAGATTGTTTATTAAACTGAAATATCCTGTTGCTTTTATAGAGAAATCTCCCACAGATGTTTGTGCTTTGTTTATGGGGAATCCAGTACTTGCTCATTTTCCTAATAAGTAGAAGAAGCCATATTTATTGAAATTTATTCCCAGTTATGTGTCATGACAACCATGTCTATATGTGATATGTAGGGATGAGCGGAACCGTGGATGTTCGGGTTCACCGGGTTCGGCCGAACTTAGGGTCAAAGTTCGTATTCGGGACCCAAGCTTGTCCCGAACTCGAACCCAAACCCGAACCCCATTGAAGTCCATGGGGCCTGAACATTGGTGCACTAAAATGGCTGTAAAGTAGTCGTAGTAAGGGGTGCAAAAGGAAGCAAAATGGGGGTAAGAGCAGGACAGTTGCCCAGCCAACAAATGTAGATAGGGAAATTACAGTAATATAGAATAGAAAAAATAAATAAATAATAATCTTGAACTAGGAGGCAAAGGTCAAAGTGGAATAGGTAGTTGAGGAGGCGGTGGATGTGGTGGTGTAGTTGGAAGTGGAGGAGGAGGAGGTAGCCAACACTGATTTTGTTGTTTTTTTATTTTTATATTTTTTCCTCATTTCAGCCATGCTAACCCTCCGCTAACCCTCCTCTGAGGTGCTGGTGGTTCCCCAGCTGCGTTGGCGACTTCTTCCTCCTCCTCCTCCATTTGCCTTGTGCTTCCACTGAACCCCCGCTGTCAGGTGTGAATGCCATCAGCAGCTCGTCTATCAGCGCGCGCTTGTACTCGCGCATCTACCAATTATGCTCCAGTGACGGAATTAAGGACAGCACGTTGTCCTTATAGAGGGGATCAAGCAGGGTGGCCACCCAGTAATCAGCACTGGTTAGAATGTGAGCAATTCGGCGGTCGTTGCGCAGGCACTGCAGCATGTAGTCGCTCAAGTTTTTGGCAGGATGCCCAGAGGCAATGACATGCTGTCCTCTGTGGGAGGTGTATCGTCTGTGTTCTCTGTATCCTCCAGCCACGCTCTATTGATGCCCATAAACTGCTTTGGGTGCCACCCTGCTGTGAACACGGTTGCTCCTCCTCATCCTGCAGAACTGTGCCGTGGCTGAATAGTTGTGTACCTGACCTCTGTTGGTGCAGGAACCCACCCTTCAAGTCACTTGTGAATGACTGGCCTAATAATTGTGGAAATGACCCCTTTTCCTCCTCCTCTTCCTCCTGTGCCACATCCTTTTCCATCATCGCCAGAAGTGTTTTTTCAAGAAGACATAGAGGTGGGATAGTAACGCTGAGGACTGCGTCATCGGCACTGGCTATGTTGGTGGAATACTCGAAACAGCTCAACAGAGCATGGAGGCTGACTCGTTGGTGGTAAAGTGGAGCTGTTCCACAGAGTGGCTCACCCGTGCGTGCTGCAGCTGAAACTCCACTATTGCCTGCTGCTGCTGGCACAGTCTCTCCAGCCTGTGCAAGGTGGAGTTCCACCTTGTGGGTACGTCGCATATGAGGCGGTGAGCGGGAAGGCCGAAGTTATGCTGCAGCTCAGACAGGAGAGCAGCAGCAAGGTGAGAACGCCGAAAGCATGCACAGACGGCCCACACTTTATGCAGCAGCTCTGACATTTTGGGGTAATTTTTCAGGAACCTCTGCACTGCCAAGTTCAGCACATGTGCCTGGCAAGGGATGTGCGTCAAACCAGCTAGCCCCAGAGCTGCTACAAGATTTCGCCTGTTATCGCACACCACCAGGCCAGGCTTGAGGCTCAGTGGTACCAATCATGCATCGGTCTGTTGTTCCATGCCCGTCCACAGCTCCTGCGTGGTGTGGGTTTTTTCCCCCAAACAGATGAGTTTCAGAACAGCCTGCTGTCTTTTCCCCCTGGCTGTGCTGAAGTTGGTGGTGAAGATGTTACGCTGACTAGATAAGGAGGAGGTAGAGGAGGAAGCGGAGGAGGAGGCAACGAGAAATGTCCTGCAATCCTCGGTGGCGGTAGGACATGCGCCTCAGGCCCAGGCGCCACTGCATTTACCCAGTGTGCGGTTAGAGAGATATAACGTCCCTGCCCGTGCTTACTGGCCCATGTATTGGTAGTTATGTGGACCTTGCCACAAATGGCGTGGTGCAGTGCACACCTGATTTTGTCCGCCACTTGGTAGTGCAGGGCAGGGATGGCTCGCCTGGAAAAGTAGTGGCGGCTGGGAACCACATACTGTGGGACAGCCACCCCCATAAGGTTTTTAAAAGTCTTTGTCTCCACCAGATGGAATGACAGCATTTCAAAGGCCAGGAATTTATAAATGCTGGCATTCAGGGCCAGAGATCACAGGTGGGTAGGGGCGTACTTCCTCTTTCTCTCCAGTTTTTTGGGGAAGGACAGCTGAGCGCTTCCATGGGACATGGCAGACATGCTGGGTGATGGTGGTGGAGGTGGTGCTGCCACAGCCTTTGTTTGCAGGGTGGCAGGTGCCACTGTCACTCCAGAGGGGGTGGAAGAGGCCGAGACCGCAGCAGAAGAGGGAGCAAGAGGAGCCTGAGATCTTTTGTGGTTTTTCAAGTGTGTATTCCACTGCAGCTTGTGCTTTGTATTTAGATGCCTGGTTATGCAGGTGGTGCTCAGATTTAGAACATTTATGCCTCGCTTCAGGCTCTGATTGCACAGCGTCCAAACCAATCATGTTGTGTCGTCAGCACATTGTCTGGAGAACTGCCACGCCAGGAAACTCCTTGGAGCTGGCTTTGGTGTGCGCATTCCCTGGGTGCAGAGGGCAGTAGCAGGTATACTGGCTAGGGGACGGCCACTCTGCTTTTGCACCCTGCTCCCTCTTTTGCTGTGTGGCTGGCGCTGTGTGACCACCAACTCTTCCTCCGAACTGCACACGTCACTCGCATGACCTTGATTCCATGCTTGGTCTAGGACCTCATCATCCTCCACATCATCTTCTACCCACTCTTCACCCCTGCCCACCTTGCTGGTCTGCAAAGGACAGAAAGCAGCAGCAGTTGGCCCCTGTTTAGTCATCATCATGAGACGTGCTGTGGTTGTCCTCCCTTGTCCACATCCTAAAACATAAGTGGTTGAGCATCAGTGCACTCAATCTCCTCCACTTCTGGGGCAGAGTTAGGTGAATAGCCCGTGGAAACCCTGTCAGCAGAGTCATCAAAAAGCATAAGGGACTGCTGCATGACTTGGTTCTCAGACTGTTTGGCTGATTTGCAAGGGGCTGAAGACCGATGCCCATGGGCTGGAGTTGGCAACTTTGCTGTTTAGCAGGGGACCGGGTGGGAGACAATGTGAAGGAACTGAAGGCACTGTCAGCTATCCAATCTACTACCACCTCTACTTGTTCTGGCCTCACCATTCATACACCGGTATTCGGGCCTACAAAATGACGCTGAATGTCCTGTCACCTACGTGCACCTGAGGAAGGTGTTTCATTTGTGCGTGTAGCTGACACAGATCGACCACGTCCTCTACCTGCAACAGGGGCTCCACCAGCACCAGCAGAACCACGACCATGGCCATGTCCCTTATTTGATGCTCTCCTCATTCTTTGAGGTCACACACCGAACTAACAGACAGATTAACTATATTAATTTTTCTGTCACGGATGCAGTGCAGGTGTACCTCACAACAAAAATGGGAATATGTCACCCACCAAACTAACAGACGGATTAACTATAGTAGTAAATAATTGGTAAAAAGAAATAGATAAAACAAGCAACTTGCCCTGAAAAACACAAAACAAAAAAATAACCTTCATATATCTTTGTGAAAATGTATTTAATTTAGGCTATTGGAAGACCACGGCTGCACGATATGGGAATTTTGTGTGCAATGTGATGCGATGCAATATTTTAAGGGAATTGTGCTAGAGGTCTATTTGCTTGGATTTTCAAGGTAAAAGCACACACAGATGACTGATAATGCTGAAATGTAGTTATGCTTAACCGAAGAACTGAGATGCACAGTGTTTTTCAAAATAAAACATATTTTACTAAATTAAATTAAATATTTGCATTACTGCAAAAGTACAAAATACAAAACTTGCCATTTTCTTAATAGCGCTGCACAGAACAGATAAATAAAATAGAATAGATAGAAGAACATGTGTTCATTAAAATAACTACTGTACTTGCCACCAGCCCCTCCTCCCTCTCCGCACTGTAACTGATGTATCGCCGGCCGCGCTGTGCAGCATAGCGGCCGGCAAAACATCAGTGTTAGCCACATAAATAGTCAACCATCGCTTTATAAGACGCACTGTAGCATTTTTGGGTCGGCCAATTGGCGATTGCGATATGGCGATTTATCGTGATACCAGTTGCTTTGGCGATATATTGTGCAGGCCCAGCGCAGACATATTCCACAGTGCTGTACAGACATCATCGCTCACTGTCCCCAGTGGATCTCACAATCTAAGAAGGAAACCCATGCAAACACGAGGAGAACATACAAACTCTATGGGGGTATTACAGTTTGTATATAGTTTGCATTGTTATGAATTTTGTATTGTTTTATTGTTATCTTTCTGTATGTTCTAGCAGGATATGGATGGCAAAGGGGTAACAGGACAGAGCTAACCACCCTGTTCCTCCCCTCTTGGTAAGAGGGGCTGGTCCTGCTTCCTGCCAGGAGGGGGAGTTCCTGTCCAGAGACATAAGGGAGACAAAGCACATTGCAGAGCATTGCAGTGCTCCTGTTACAGATTCTACTCAAGTAAGAACTTTAGAGAACTACCCAAACTTTTCTCAAGTAAAGTCTTGAGGTGCTAGACAGCAGAGTGAACTGCTACACAAGCACTAAAGACACTGCTGCAAGGTGAGAGATTAAAGCCAAGACATTCATCACCAAACTTCTATTAGGCCAGTATAACCCAAGTGCTAATCTGTAGCCAACTACATATCCTTACTGGTGCCAGAGAGAAGATTGCACTTAAAGTCTGCTGCTACTAAATGTATCTAAAGTTCTACATTGCACTTCGTGAAAAGATGTGGTTCTGTATAATTCTGGCCTCATTCTTCAGTACTGCATTTCCACTGCTCCGATCCCCAGAGAGCAATGGCCTGAGGGAGAACATTGTGAGACAGCACTTCATCAGGGCCACTACCACTCCTGTCATCTACCCTGGCTCATCAGGGGCTCGCTGCACTAGGAGTCCACTACTTCAAGGCACCAGTGAGCCATCGTGCTGCCCACAGGCAGCTGTTTAAGGCTTCTTAGCTATTATATATACAAAAAAGCATGGATGTGCTAATCCCGCAGATATGTGATAGATGTGAATACATTTATCTATCTTCTGTCTAAGGCTTTTGATACACAGCTGACTAGCACATGATTGGGGTCGTGTTGCAACCTGCAAGTTTTCCCTACATAGTGCCACTTCTGACCTGGTATTGTGCAGAGAATTAAAGGAGCTTTCAGGGAGTTTAATGATGGCCTATCCCATGGATAGGTTATCAATATCTGATCACTGTGGGTCCAAGGGCCTGGAACTGTCGCTGACCAGCTGTTTAAAGAGGCCACGGGACTCCTATGAGCGCTGTGGCCCTCTCACCAAGCACAGTGCCATACATTGTATAGTGGCTGTGCGTGGAAGCACAGCTCAGGCCCATTCACTTGAATTCGGACTTAGCTGCACATAGGCCATGTGACCAATATACGGGATTTCACGGCCTAGGAACAGCCCGCAGTGCTCACCAGAGTTTGCCATGGCTTCTTCAAACAGGGTATCGGCAGGAGTGGTGGGAGTCGGATCCCCACCGGTCACATATTGTTCGTCTGAATGAGCCCTTAGGGTGCCTTCACATACTGCTGGTTTTGTTGCAGAAAATTCCACAACTGAAAATCAGTTCTATTTACTTGAATGAGGCTTGCTGAAATCCACGTGCTTGCCTTCTCATTCAAATGAATGGTACGTATTTCCAGTCGCAGAAAAGTCTGCCACAAAATCTGCAGTGTGTGAAGGCACTCTAAGACAGCTCTCCATTCTCAGTCCATAGCCGGTAAACCCCCCTATAATATTCATACACCCTAATAGGGCGTATGTAGCATCCCCAAGTCAGGGCAATGTCTGGAACTAACCTGGGGAATGCCAGTGATGGAGAGGCTGGCACACTGTTCCTCTGGGGCACTCTCTGGGTTCTGAAGGGCCACAGCCAGGTGCAGTGTGAGGTGCCCTTGGTGTTGTAGTTTAACGTGCCTATAGCTGGGTCCCTGATGTGTCGTGACGCCAGTGCCAGTAAACGGTGGCACACCGTATTTATAGTAGGAATAACAGAGGTGCAGACTTGTAACTTGAAAACAGAATTCCAACTTTACTGAAAACAGTGATGATACAGTAAGCAGTCTTTCCAACAGTTCCTTTTGCAGACAATCACAATTGCAGTGGTCTTACATCCAGCAAGGTAAAACAGAGGGTGATAATACAGGACTTGGAATTGCAGGTGAACCTTACTTTCTTCCTGACTCGTCCTGACTGGAATTGATGCTTCAAGGCCCCAATGCCCTACTTCTGGCTTATATCCTTGAATCTCCAGTTTATAATGTACCTCCTCTTGACATTTAGTACCTCTTGCTCTAGGGATTGCCTCCAGGTTGACTTCTGCTGAACTCGCCTAGGCCTGAGACATGTGGCCTTCACAGACTCCAGGGTCTGCACTCCTTCTCCTAGGGCACCATCTTCCTAGGGTGGATTCCTCACAGGCCATAAGGCCTGGGTTTGGCCTTCACAGGCACATGGCCTGCACTTGTCTAAGGCATACTCTAGACTGCCTTCCCTTCCCCTGACTGGGCCTTATATAGACTAGGGCAACCTAGCTCCCTCTAGTGACTAGAGCTGGAATTACATCCCTAGCCGGCCTGCACATAGCACATTTCACAGTAACAGGGGAATCAAATACCATAAATTACATTGATTTACATTGCATGGTACAAATAGGACCTTTACCAGCCTCCTCCTAACAGAGAGGAACGACAGCAGCCAAGTGACCCTTCCGTAGTGACGGGTAGTACAACTCCCGTACACTACATACCCCGCTGCTTTAAGCTGAGTACGCCCTCGTACTCTACCAGGGTACCGCCCTACTGGAATTTCCACCTGAAAGAGACAAAAGAAAAACATGCAAGAATACATACATATCAGTACTCAATTCTATCTGCATCGACAATTGTCATCAGGTCCAGCTGACTGACGGAGAAGTGCGGTGACAAGGGCGTCGCTCTCTTTCTTCAGGATAAAGAGTGGAACTGGGGCGCTGACCTGGCACAGCGGATGTTAGGGAATACCAGGATAGTCCATGACAATGAGTGAGTCCATAAAAGCATATCACAGAGGCTCGCACACAGGGAGTCCATCTCTGGGCACATAGACTTAGATAAAATATGTTTTAGCAATAAATACGGTCAGCAGCACATACATAAAATCACAATACAGGACTCTGACAATACCAGGGTAACATCTTCCTGGCAAGTCCTGCGTATATTTAAAGTGCTGACATAAAAGAACCCTTTTCAACCTGAAATGGGGGTCAAAAAGGGATAAGGTGCAAATAAAAGCAACTTGGAGTTATTAAAGTACTTGACGCCACAATGGTAGCAGCAGGCAGGATGTCCCGGAACAGAAAGAGGCAGGCTGGGAGCAGTGGTTCCACAGTGGCAACTTATTTGTCAAACATGCCACCGGCCGTGGGGAACTGGCAGCAAGCTCTACCAGCCTGGCAAACTTAAAGGAACAGTTCCTGCAACATGTATGATGTCCCTGTGAGGATGAGCAAAAATGGCCTAACAGGCCTGCTCACAGGTAGGTGTCAAATGAGCCCCGTTCATCAGAGGTAGTGCAGCCCTGTGCTGCCGGTAGTCTGGGCCATGCACCAGGGCCACTTGGAGGGGGTGCCCACCACAAAGAATGGGCTGGAAACATCACCGGTATTGGGCCTACCCACCTCATTGGCCCGCTGGGTTGCGGACACATAGGAGCTGCTGGTCTCGGGACACGGGCCGGCGCTGGGGTAGACACTTCCTCTGGCCGGGACATAACGCTCCCGTCACGGCGGACTCGGCTCCTGGCATAAGTCAATTTATCCGCTGTTACACGGACCTTGGGTGGCTCAGCGTTAGCGGTAGGACCTTGGACTACGGGTTCGGGTGGTACAGGGGTCACAGGTAACTCACCACCGCTGGACTGCTGCGCTGTCTTCTTAGAATCTGCCACTTGCCGCGAGGCCATCCAGGTAAGCCTGTAAGGAAGCGATCCGCTCCTCCAGGGCGGAGATCTCACTGCTGGATTCCGGCACACTTGCAGCAGGCTCAGATGAGGTTCTATCCTGGCGGTTCTTCCGCAGGTCATCCATGGCTTCACTGAACTGGGCCATCCGCGCCCAATCAGCGGCTGTCTTCTCTCGTCGCGGCAGCTCTGGAGAGGGGTAAGGACTGGGAGGCTTGTCCAGGATCGTCGGCTGCCAGAAGATGTTCGGGCCGAGAAAGGAACTCTTCTCCTGGTATGTATTCCGGATGGGTCCCGGCGGGTCCTCTGCCTCCACCAGGTCTTCGGTTTCTTCCCAGTCTTCCGGTACCGGTCCTGGACGGGTCACCGCAGTAGCATATGGGCCTCGCAGGCCCTCTGCGGGAGTGAACTCCACTTTCTCTCCGACCGCTAGATTATGCAGTCGCCCCGGGAGATAGCTGCGCTTGACGGACCGGCGATTCACGTAGTAGTCCCGGTTGGTGCCGGTTTCTTGGATGAAGCCAAATCCTCTGACCTTATCAAACTCGAGCACGACTCCGGTGCGGCGTTCAAGCTGGGGTTTGCTGTCCCTGGAATCTTCATAGATCCGCTTGGTAACTTCCTCGAAGTACTTCTTCTGCGTGGTGGTTTTTAAAGTTGCCGCCACTCGGATCTCGGCCATCAGGGCCGACCACGCGGGGTTCCGCGGGAGAAAGCCTTCTCGCTGCGGGTGGAAACGGCAGGGTTCGGCTTGTGGCCATGGACAGGTTTGGGCCATGTCGCTGGGAGTATACGCTGGGGCGCAGGGCGCTCCTTAGTTGCTCCTGAGGTCGCCTCCATTGCACCAACTACGGCTCCGGATCCCTCCGATTCAGGTAGGAAACCCCGTAGCAGGGTGAGCCACTGTTCCTGCAGGCTCCACCCCGTCGATTCTTGCACGCCCCTAGGTATTCCAGTATAGGGTAGGCGGTGTCCATATTATAATCCTCAAGGGAAGGCGTTACCTCCAGGTCGTCTCCTCCTCCTTCTTGGAGGGTTTTGGCGCCAAATTTTCGCGCCACTGAGGACAGTGATGGCGCAAGAAGAAGTCCAATAGCGCCGGCGGCCATCTTGGACGCCATGATGCATCAATTCAATGACAGCAAGCAGCGGTAGTAAAACAGCATAAAAGTCCACAAAAATGCACTTTGAAGTGGCGATTTTCTTCCTCTTGATAGCGCAACACTGCACAGCGCTTTCTGGAGGTTTTGGGACACTTTTCTGTACGTTTTAGGTCCTCAAAGTTTACTTCAAATAAACAGGCGTTTTGTCACTTGGCAAACTGGTTAAGGCACAAAGTTCACGTTTTTGCTCACAGTCCGTAAAACGTGCGTATCCTGTTCGTGACGCCAAAATGTAGCATCCCCAAGTCAGGGCAATGTCTGGAACTAACCTGGGGAATGCCAGTGATGGAGAGGCTGGCACGCTGTTCCTCTGGGGCACTCTCTGGGTTCTGAAGGGCCACAGCCAGGTGCAGTGTGAGGTGCCCTTGGTGTTGTAGTTTAACGTGCCTATGGCTGGGTCCCTGATGTGTCGTGACGCCAGTGCCAGTAAACGGTGGCACACCGTATTTATAGTAGGAATAACAGAGGTGCAGACTTGTAACTTGAAAACAGAATTCCAACTTTACTGAAAACAGTGATGATACAGTAAGCAGTCTTTCCAACAGTTCCTTTTTGCAGACAATCACAATTGCAGTGGTCTTACATCCAGCAAGGTAAAACAGAGGGTGATAATACAGGACTTGGAATTGCAGGTGAACCTTACTTTCTTCCTGACTCGTCCTGACTGGAATTGATGCTTCAAGGCCCCAATGCCCTACTTCTGGCTTATATCCTTGAATCTCCAGTTTATAATGTACCTCCTCTTGACATTTAGTACCTCTTGCTCTAGGGATTGCCTCCAGGTTGACTTCTGCTGAACTCGCCTAGGCCTGAGACATGTGGCCTTCACAGACTCCAGGGTCTGCACTCCTTCTCCTAGGGCACCATCTTCCTAGGGTGGATTCCTCACAGGCCATAAGGCCTGGGTTTGGCCTTTACAGGCACATGGCCTGCACTTGTCTAAGGCATACTCTAGACTGCCTTCCCTTCCCCTGACTGGGCCTTATATAGACTAGGGCAACCTAGCTCCCTCTAGTGACTAGAGCTGGAATTACATCCCTAGCCGGCCTGCACATAGCACATTTCACAGTAACAGGGGAATCAAATACCATAAATTACATTGATTTACATTGCATGGTACAAATAGGACCTTTACCAGCCTCCTCCTAACAGAGAGGAGCGACAGCAGCCAAGTGACCCTTCCGTAGTGACGGGTAGTACAACTCCCGTACACTACACGTACAGACAGGATTGCAGCAGTGAGTCCTAAGTGAGTAAACTCTCTCTATACATCCTGCGCCAACGGTTTTAATGACCCGTTGCTATAGTGGCGTTTCTGAAAACACGTACAAATTCCTGATTTTCAGAGCTAGAGCTGCATGTGTCATCGGAGGAGGTAAAGCATGTCTCAGTGATGCCAAGTGCCTAGAGGAGAGGGCCGCCATATATACTCATCACTACTTTTACCACTCTGTAGCCCACAATGAAGCTTATGAAAATGGTATCTATAATGTCCGCTCCTGGTGACAGGACCCCTACAGATGGGCAGTACCAGTGCATTACACAATTTCCTGCCATAAATGCCTCCGCAGGAGCCAGGGCACCTAGAAATGATATGCTAGAGCCTAAGCTTATGGCGGTTTTTATTACTTAATCACTAAAATAACTAGTGTTGAGCGAGCACCAAAGTGCTCGTGTGTTTGGGTGCTCTGGTCGAACACATTGGGATGCTCATGTGCTCTACCGAGCACCCGAGCACAATAGAAGTCAATTGGAGAACCCCTGGCACCCCCTGCTCGGAATAGATGAGGGTGTCTGGGTCCCTAAAAAACAGTTCTTACATATCTGGGCTCCATAGCCGCTCCAGTCAGGGCCCGTCCGTGCGCATGGAGCTTCCTCATCACCATGGGAACCCCTCCGGGGTTAGAATGTACTGTTGGATGTGAGATTTAGTGTTGATCTCGAATATTCTATTCTAAATTCTTCCGAGCAGGGGTGTGTGGTTTAATGCTTAGGACTTCCATTGCTCTCAATGGTACTTGAGCACACAAAGTGTTCGGCCAAATACTCGACTGAACCGAGCATGGCGATACTCGAGTCGAGCACCAGTTCGGCCGAGCATGCTCGCTCAACACTAAAAATAACCCATTTGCCATGAAGTCTATAGTAAAGCATCGAGCCCACTCCTCCCTGTATACTACACTGAATATTTCTAATATACAGCCCCACTCCATTACTATATCGCTATAAAGTGGAAAGAGCTGCCTGGTGAGAAATCCAGCAGCATCTACCACTTACAGTCATGGAAATACTGGTGTAAAAATCACCAAATGTGGGGTGCTGGGGGACACGGCTCGCTGTGGGGTGCTGGGGGAATGGCTCACTGTGGGGTGCTGCAGTTAATGTTAGTATAGGAATCCACTAAAAACAAATCACAGACTAGTATCTTGGTACTTACCAGGAATGACATGATTGTGAGCATGACAACCTGCCAAAAGCAGAGCGGGTGGGTGGGCTGCTCCCGCTCTGTGTGTGCGCGGCGACATCAGTGTGATGATGCACACACTTACAGGTCAGGAGGTGGGGCCCACAGTTAGGGTGGCCACTTGCAAAGCCCCAAAAAGGAGGACATCATACCCCAAAAAAGAGGGGCTTTGTACTGGGGACAGTGGCGCACAATAGTACTACATACTAGATGCCCATGTTATACCAGCATGGTCCATATCACTTTATACTAGAAGTATAACTTATACCAGCTGTACATATATATTTGTATACAAGAGATACCCAGGTTATACTAGCATGCTCACTGTAACTTATACATCTTCTTGTATATAGTGATATGGACCATGCTGGTATCACCTGGGCATCTGCTGCAATTATATGTTTACAGCTGGTATAAGTTATACATCTTCTGGTATATAATATGCCAGAAGATGTATAAGTTATACCAGCTGTACATATATAATTGTATACAGGAGATACCAAGGCCAGGATATACAGGAAGATGACTGTATGACATATGTAAGTATATACTAGTTTGGTATATACTGGCATATGTCAAATGTCATACAGTCATCTTCCTGTATATGCTGGCTTTGGTATATGTACAGCTGGTATAAGTTATACATCTTCTGGCATATTATATTATATACCATAAGATGTATAATTTATACCAGCTGTACATATATAATAATATAGAGAAGATACCAGTAGTACCTGGACTGAGGTCCTTGTGCCTAGTGGGCTGGCTCATGCTGAATGCTAGTGCATGACTAGTGCTACGAAACCCTGGAGGCTGGGCTAGCTGGCTGGCTGAGTCAATGCTGAGTGACTATGCCTGGGCCTGGCAGTCAGAGAGAGAGCGAGGGCAATGTCCGATGTAGTTTTAACAACTAAGTGGTGATGGGATCGTGGATGGCTGGGCAAAATGCCAGTGAGTGAGTAGAGTGGGCACTGGGCCGTCTGCAGAAACAAGAATTGGCCGGTACAGAGGCACTGATGATGTTGTGATTTCAGGTCATACAGTGCACTGTATGATCTGGATGTGCTGCCAGGCCCTGCCTCCTGCCATGGGGTTGGGGATACTTAAAGTGACCATGGCCGCAATCCCGTCACCCATAACCACAAAAAAAGGAGGACTTCTGGCCATCCGTCCAGGGGTCTAGAAACCGGACTTCTGGTCACCCTAGCCACAGGCAGTGGCACTTTTGATTATAAATATTAACGTGCAGGCAAAGGGCCCACCGGGGATTTCACCGGATCCCCGGTGGGCCAGTCCAAGCCTGCAGGTACTGCATTTGCCTGCCCTGTTACAGTTTTTGCATGGGAGAGCTTTGGGTTATGCCTTTGCCTGAAAATAGAAAAAAAAAAAATTTTCACACAATTTCTATGCATTAGATGTACCCTAGTAGTGAAACAACAAGTGAGTGAAAGATGGGCCTATCTATGGGCAATAAGCAGGAAAACTGGAGAAAAGTTATTATAGTATCAATATTCATGCTGTAACAAAAGATTGGGAAATGTATAAAAATTCCACATTTTATTATTATGATATACTGTAGAGGGGGTGTTCATAAAATGATAAATTATAAATGGGAGCTTGCCTAAAAATACAGTATCTAATTGCATGCAGTTTTCCTGCTGAAGTTCCCACAATAATCTCCTTTGTTGAGGGTAGTCCGCTGGTTTAGATAGAAAACCATTGCCACCTAGTGGGCAAAATTAGTAATTGTTTGTATTATTTGTACCATTGTATTTTTTGTTGTCTACTGCATCATGTTGCACTCTCACAGTGGTGCTATTTTCATTTTTATATGTGTTTATATGTGTCATATCCATTATTTTAGTGTTCCTTTTTGTATTTTTGTAATTTATTCCGTTGGTGTTTTAGTCAGTGATTTCCATCAGTGATTGTGAGCCAAAACCACGAGTGGAGTCTCCACAGAGATAAGATATAATGGAACGATTTGTACCTCTTCTGTGTTTTTGAATCACACCCGGTTTTGGCTCACAATCACTGCCCGAACACTGAAGTGTGAATGAGGCCGTGTACAGCAACTCTGCCTGTTACTGTACATGGAGATCACTAATTACCAGAAGCAGGGACTACAATTAATACTTCAAACCTCTTTTGGATATTAAAAATGGAAGACTGTAATAAGTAAGAACTGAGATGGGTGCATAGGGGTGTGTGGGATTTTCTCACACAGCTATATTGCTATCTATGCTTAAATGGAATATGTCACCATAAAATTCACTGATAAACCAGGCACAGTGTCTTGTAGGGGTAATTCCACTGATACCTTTCACTTAGAGATCTGCTGCTTCATTTTGAAGAAAAATTACTTTAAATCCAAATACAAATAAGCAGTTAAGTGCACAGAGGGCGGGCCCAAGCCACTCTGTGCACCCTTACTCCTACTGCTTCTTCTGTCAGCCCCTCCCTCTCTCAGAACACCTCCTCCAGCCCCTTCATTTGTAGATTGTAAGCCCCCACGGGCAGGATTTTATCTCCCTCTGTACCAGTCTGTCACTCAGTTCATGTTCATGAGAGAGAAAGCATATTCAAGGAAATGTGTTGAGATGAGCGAATTCGAAAAAAATGTTATTGGGCCGTTTCGCCAAATTTTTTGAAAAAGTTTGGTTCGATCCGAATTTATTCGCGGCGAATTGAGTAAAAAAAATGCTATTTCCTGGCTGCAGAGAGCCTTTATAGTGGTGTAGAACACTGTGCCTTGCAGTAACACGCATAGGGAGTCTGCTGTGGTAGTGAAATAATACTGTAAGTCCGTATGACATGCAGATGACAGGTGTCGCTCTTAGAATCACTGCACACTTCACTTATTTGGGCAGTCACGGGACCAAAACTGACCAAATAACTCAAGTATGAACTCAGCCTTACAGGTAGATGTTAGCGCCAAGAAGAAGCGCAGTCCTTTTACACTGTCGTCAGCTGATTCCACATAGAACAGCCAAATACAACACCAAGGGTGTCAACAAGCCCCCTGGGATGCCTGCTGTTGTTGGTCTTCCACCTCCTCAAAGCCACCTTCCTCCTCTGACTCCTCTTCTTCAGACTCCTCTCTCCAGCAATCGACGACGACAAGGCTGCTCCTGGTGGTGATGGTGACCACAACTCTTTATCTTCATGCTCATCTACGACCTGATCCAGCACTCTTCGCAGGGAACGCTCCAGAAAAAACGCATATGGGATGAGGTCGATGATGTTGCCTTGGGTTTGACTGACCAGGTTTGTCACCTCCGCAAAAGGACGCATGAGCCTACAGCCATTGTGCATGAGCGTTCAGTAACAAGGCCAAAAAATACCCAGCTCCGCAGAGGCTGTCCTCTTTTTTTTAAATTAAAAAAATCTGTTCCTACCAGTTTAATCTCTGTTTTGTCCCCTATTAGGGGCCGGTGTATGGAATAGATTTTAAGAACCGGGAGATGGAAAAAAATGGTTGGTCGGTCCTCTTCCTTCCAATTTGGGGCACTGCGCGTGCGCTGTGCAATGTACTGTGCCACCCTATATGAGTGGTGTGTTAAGTAGTACTATTCCTATCAGTTTAATCCCTGTTACGTCCCCTATCAGGGGACGTGTATGGAATAGATTTTAGGAACCGGGAGAAGGAAAAAGATGGTTGGTCGGTCCTCTTACTTCCAATTTGGGGCACTGCGCGTGCACCGCGCACTGTACTGTGCCACCAATACAAATAGTGTGAATAACTATTTTTACCATTTTAATCTTTGTTAAGTCCCCTATCAGGGGACGTGTATTGAATTGAATCCTTGCATGGGGAGATAGAGAAAAAAGCTTGCTCTGTCCGCTTCCTTCTAATTTTGGGCACTTGCAATGGAATTTGCCACCAATGCAACTAGTGTTAACTAAGTACTATTCCTATCAGTTTAATCTCTGTTTTGTCCCTTATCAGGGCCAGGCCCGGTGTAGTGAATAGATTTTTGGAACCGGGATATGGAAAAAGACCCATGCTCGGTACGCTTAGTTTGAATCTTAGGTCACTGCAGGTGCGCCGTGCAATGTAATGTGACACCCTATATGAGTGGTGGGCAGTGGGCACAGTACAGTCTGTGGGCCTGACACACACTGGCAGGCAACTGCAATTATATTAAAGGGTAAAAATTAAATGACTTTTTTATCTGCAAGGTACTGCGCCCCCCTATATGAGTGGTGTGCACACAGTACAGTCTGTGGGCCTGCGGCCTGTCACACACGGGCAGGCAACTGCAATATATATATAGAAAAAATAAATAAAAGCAGACTGATGTACCAGCCCTAAAAAGGGATTTTTGGGGTGCTGTCAGGACGCTGTCCTTATAGCAGATGGCCCCTTTCACACAAGCGAGTTTTCCACGCGGGTGCAATGCGTGACGTGAACACATAGCATCCGCACTGAATCCTGACCCATTAATTTCCATGGGTCTGTGTATATGAGCGTTTTTTTTCACGCATCACTTGTGCGTTGCTTGAAAATCGCAGCATGTTCTATATTCTGTGTTTTTCACGCAGCCCATTCACTTCTATGGGGCTAGGGCTGCGTGAAAAACGCATTGCATCCGCAAGCAAGTGTGGCTGCGTTGCGTTTTTCACTGATGGTTGCTAGGAGATGCTGTTTGTAAACCTTCAGTTTCTTATTACGCGCGTGAAAAACGCATCAAAACGCATTCCACCCGCGCAGAAAAAAATGGACAACTGAACGCAATTGCAGGCAAAACTTAAAGGCTTTGCCTGTGAAATCAGTTTTCACTGAACGCATCCGCAACGCATCCGGACCTAATCCGGACACGCTTGTGTGAAAGAGGCCGATGAGTCTTTGAGGACTGGAGTGGACACAGAACACTGGCTTAGCTAACGCTTTCCCTATTAATTCAGCAGCAGCAGCATTCTCCCTGCTCGAACTAACACTGCAGCTTCAGAAAGATTGATGCTGTCCTTGCTTTTTGATAGGAGGTGGGAGAGTCTGGGAAGGGAGGGTATGCTGATTGGCTGGAATGTGTCTGCTGACTGTGAGGTACAGGGTCAAAGTTTGCTCAATGATGACGTATAGGGGGGCGAACCGAACATCGCTCATGTTCGCCCGCCGCAGCGAACGCGAATATGCGATGTTCGCCGGCGAATAGTTCGGGACATCTCTATTGAGCATCCGCCTTCACTCAGTCAGAATTTGGTCAGTAATCCATCAGTATTGATAATGGCTAAAAAGCAGGCGTGGATCCAAAACAGAGATGTCACGTGAATGGAATATTTGCATATTTTATGTGTTTTGTACCCACTCCTGCTTTTAGCTTCCAAATCACACGCCAATTCTGATGAGACCATACAGGCCTTACAGCTGCTACACAGATAGGATCCGTAGTGCCTCTCATTTTCCTTCCTTCTGACAGATCAGAAGAATGGTCAAATAAATGATGATGTCAGCCAGGCCGAAAGGCAAAATAGTGGCCCAGTCATGAAGTGGGGAGGGTGGGAACAGCACGAGAAGTCCATAGAGTGGCCCTATGACATAGTTGTGAGGTGGAATCTGCATTAGGAGACCACAGAGTGGCACAATGACAGTCTGGAGGTGGCGGCAGCATCAGGAGGCCACAGAATGGCACAATGACAGAGTGTGGAGGTGGCGGCAGAATCAGGAGGCCACAGAGTGGCAAAGAGACATAGTGTGAAGGTAACAGCAGCATCAGAAGACCACAGAGTGGCAAGGTGACATACTGTGGAGGTGGCAGCAGCATGAGGAGACCACAGAGTGGCAAGGTGACAGTGTGGAGGTGGCAGCAGCATCAGAAAACCACAGAGTGACCCGGTGACAGAGTGGGGAGGTGGGTGGCAATACCAGTACCAGATGAAGATGGTGGGTGAAAGAAGGAGCACTTGGCATCAGATGTGTGGCATCAGGCTGGTGGCAACATCAGAATAGTAGATGAGGCAGGTAGGCAGAAAAAAACGGTCTCTTTTGTCAAAGTGTTGGTGTGGCACTATGGATGATCTTATCTGATCAGGCATTGTTAGGTGGAAATCCTGGCTGATCCACGCCTAATTCATCTTGACAAAGGTCAGTCTCTCCACATTTTGGGTGGACAGGTGAGTTCTTCTTGGGGTAATTATGGCCCCCGCCGAACTAAACACTCACTGCGATGACACACTACTGGCCAGGCAGGACAGCTTTTCTAGGGCAAACTCGGCCAGTTGCGGCCACAAATTCAGTTTGGCTGCCCAGTAGTCCAGCAGATCTTCAATGAGGGCTGGCAGGGTGCACTCAAAGTATGCCACCACTTGATGGTTCAGGTTCTGCTCTATGTATAGCTGTTGGTGAGTAGTTTCTTCACTTTAGACTTAGGCTGCTGCTAATGGAGCTGGTACTGCTCCTGCCACCCCACCCCTCTCCAGCAGCCATGGCAGTGGAATGTGAGCACAGAGGGCCCCCCTGGTCAGACCTGCGAGAGGATGGACAATGGCGCAGATAGGCAGCGGCCAACTGACTACATAGGATGTCTCTATAGTAGTTCAGTTTTTCGGTAGCGAGGGTCCAACAAGGTGGAGAGTCAGAAGTCATCCCTCTGCCGAATAACGACAATACGGCTGTGATAGCTCTTTCCAATCCGAGCTGGTTATGAGATGGTCATACAATGAGGCATAGGACCTCCACCGGTAAATTATCCCTTTCAGTGAATACTCTCTCCTCCAGCTGGGAGATAATTACAGTCCAGAACTCAATCTTGGATAGTTAAGATCTGAAGTCTTTATTCCATAGTACATGTATTTATAGGACATTGGGGGTGGGAATACCAGATTTCTTGCAGCAGATGACATGTTAATATTGGGAATTCGGTAAACAATACTGGTATCTGCCATATACAATACATGAAAGGGTATTTTACATATTACAATGGTAGTCTAGATGCTAACAAGTTAAACTCGTTACAGCTTGCTGTCATGTACATGAGGTTCCTGCTATCCATTGTATTTCAAAGTGATAACTGTCTTGTCATCTCTTGTAGTGTCAATGTCTGGTGGGGTGGGCTCGCATACTTTAATTAAGAGCCCTCTGGGGGATGTGTCTTCTGAGGAAATTAACTGTATTGTAAATGTGTATAATCCATATAAGTGGCAGTGCCTGATAGAAATATAATATATATTTAATAGCATGGTAAAAAATCCCTTTCAGGCTGTCACTACGCAAACAAGTGAGAATGCATCGGGCCATTTGTGCAAGTGACTCGGAGGGACTCCCTGCCTCCATCTCCACTGCATACTGCCACAGTGTGCCTGGGTTGTCTGCCTCATCTTCCTCATCGCCCTGTAGCTCTACTGGCTTGTCTTGCTCCTCCTTTCCTGTCAGCTGTATAGAAAAAACACCCATATCGCTACACATAGCTTGTGCTCCAATGTCCTCCTTGTGTTCTGAGCCTGAGATCAGTTGTTGTTTGTGAAGGGGTGAACCTAAATACCTGGAGCAGCCTTGTCTGGAGCCTCCTTGCTTCCGGTGTCTGCATGGGGGTCCATGTGGTTTTGGTGTCCTTTTCCCATCTTGGCTGCAGCAGGTAAGTGATTGTTGTTCCTGTGTGCTGTTGTTACACTTGATGCTTTCCTGCCGTTCAGTTGCTGCTCTATCCATCTCCCCATGCGTTACTAGGCCACTGGGAGATGCTGAATCTTCTATGTTTGGGAGGAACTGATGGTCTCTGGCCCTGTCTCCTTTTCTTAGGACTTCTCAGGGTTTCCAGGAATCTGAGGTTCCTGACGTTTGACCATCAGGGTTGGCTCATACAGCTAGGAGACCAGGGCCCGAATTAGGGATGCTGTTTGAGGTTACCTGCTACCTCTTTCCTGTTTCTGGCTTAGTCCTAGTTCATATTATACGGTGGGGAGTTTCCCTCACCCTGACAGTATATGTCAGGCATGTCCAAACTGTGGCCATCCAGCTGTTGCAAAACTACATCTCCCAGCATGCCCTAATAGCTGTAGGCTATCCAGGCATGCTGGTAGTTGTAGTTTTGCAACAGCTGGAGGGCCGCAGTTTGGACATGCCTGGTTTATGTGGAGAAAAAGGAACAAAAGAGAAGGCAGCGCCTTGTGTGTAACACCGCTTTTTTGGTGGCTAAAAAAAGTAGATTAGATGTGCTTACGCTTGGGGGTTGTGAGGAGTCACAACACCTGTAGTTCGCCTTGCTGGAAAATAACCCTGGCCAGCCTTCGGGAAAGAAACTGCTGCTGCTGCCAGGCCCTTGCCCTTCACCGTAGCTTGCGGTTAGCGGGATTGAGAGATGCGTCAAAGGGGTAGAGAAAATGGACCTTTAACGGCGCTGAAGCAGGATGACTAAAGAACAAAGTTGTAGTTGGATCAAGGAAAAGCTTTATTTTAGGTCTACGCATTTCTGGGGCGAACAGCCCCCTTCTTCAGGACAATAAAAGCTTGTGTATATCTATGATTCCCTTTTTTTTTTTAATGAGCACCTTTTCCTATTTTTTGCTATTAGTTTATGATGTGTTGTGCAGCCATCTTTTAACCAACTTTGTTTGCCTTATGGCTATGCACTTGTGAGTATAGATGCATATCTGCTTAGTCTGAACTCTGTCTTATAGTATATATTGAGGGAGGCGCCTCTTTTGGACTGAGCAACGCCCAAGTACCTGGGACTTCTCAGCACAAAAGCAATTTAGCTAGTTCCTGCAGTGCCTTGAATAAAAGGAGACTGGTAAGTCCATGAGAGGCAGTATCTGTAATGTTAGGGACCCTTGTGCGGAAGCCACCGTGACGTGGTACTTGGGCCCGACATACTTTTGATCAAAAATGTGCGCTAAGTGCTTCATTCATCCCTTTTTTTTGGAATGAGCCCATTTTCCTAATTTTTGCTATTAGGGAAAACTCTATGTCGTCTCGGGCCTAGTCCCTCAAAAGCCTTATCAGCAATAGACTTTGGTTCTTTAGAGTCTTCTAATTGCATTGTAGATTTAACTGCTTTTTTAACAGGGGTTCTACATGTTCAAGAGGAAAGAAGGATTTCCCTGCCGCATCCTCATCTGATGACAAAAACTCTGAGGACAATTCTTGATTGGGGTTCTTCCATTACTAGTTTGTCTATACAAGATTAACAGAGCTGTCTGTCATAGGAGGAAGGTAAGGGTGCTCTACATCCCCCACACTCCTTATGTTTGGATTTCCCTGAGGCTTTCTGGAAACAAACATAAAAAACGAGAACAACCAAGGGGGAATAGCAAAGATGGATCTTACCCAGGAAGGTCGTATGAAGCTTCCCCACTCCTCAGGTCCAGTAACGGCTAGATGGCCTTGAGGGTTCAATGGGGTCGGCGTGACTGGAATCCACAGGGTCTGACATCGTACTGCTGTACGAATTCTGCACCACACTGTGTGCGTCCAGGCTGGCTGCCTCCTCCTGTGGCCATATTTATTACACGCCTCGGCTCCTTTCTTCTCTTTGTTTAAAAAAGAGCACCTAATACCGGAACTTGCCGGTAGCACCGCCACCAGAAGTGACGACAGACCACCGGAAGTTGCACGGTCTTGCGCATGCGCCCCAGACTCCGATCGCCATCTTGGAGCCCTAGATGGCAGCAAGCATTACCACCCCTCCGTACCAGTACGTAACATCTCCCAGCCCCGCTCCACTAGAGCCGGGACCTTAGTACGTCACAGCCTGGATCGGGAGCCGCCTGAACACGGCCACAGTGGCTCCCCAAGAGGCTAGGAAGGCGCAGGATAGAAGACAGGCTTTGGCTACTGCTCTGCAGGGAGACTTACATAGCCAGGGATGGGTCCCGTTAAGGTGTAGAAGACCCGGACCTCCCCAGCCATTGCGTGATGTAAATCCCCCCCCCCAAAAAAAAAAGGTAAAAGGAGATATTCCTCAGGAACCTCCTATCCGGAGGAAAGGAAACCTGAACTGAGGTGTGGTGGGGGTGTGAACCTTTTTATCTCATCATATTTCTTGTCCCGGATGGGAGGTCCTACTCGCATGGGTGCATTCATGGGTGAAGGGAAAACCACTTAAAGGGGAAGTGCACACACATGCAACAACAACACGTTGCCGCAGGCAAGAGCATGTGAGGCCACCATGTCACTGCACCAACAACAGGCCATGACACTGCTACTGGCTGACATCGAAGTTACACAGGGGAGTACTCTTGTCCGATTGGATCATTAGGAAATCGTTTATGGCCTTTCTCTGTTCGTATAGTCGGTCCAACATATGGAGGGTGGAAACGTCGCTTATCAGCCTATGATGGGGAATGCCGTTCTGCTGCTGCGGCTCAAGGAGGGTGTCTTTTGAGGTGTACGAGTGGCTAAAATACATACATTTTAGGATGTCTATCAGATGGGTGGAAGACTTCTGGAACCGCTTTACAACCAGATTGAACACCACGCCATGCAGGATGCATGGCTAAGCCCTCCTTGACACAACACCAACACCATGTTCTTCCCATTGTCGGTCACCCTGGTTCCAATTTTAAGTTGTCGTGGAGAAAGCCAGGATTTGATTTCTTGATGAAGGAAGCAGGTGGAAGCTGCATGAGGAGACCACAGAGTGGCCCAATGACAGCGTGACACCCCCGTGCCCTGCACATGTGGTATGCTGGTGGGGCACTGTGAATTGTCCCTCCTAGTGGAGACTGAGGACATGTTGGAGGATGAGGAGGCAGATATTATTGCAGGATCAACGGCGTGAGAATGTGGAAGTGGCGTCACCTGGCCAAGTTGCTGGTGTTGCTGGGCAGGAACCACATTTACCCAGTGGGCCATAAAGGACATATGTTGTCCTTAATCATAGTTACACCTACCAACCAATTTTCCCAAAAAAGGCTGTATCACAAACGAATTTCCCCACTGAATGGCTAATCAACGCATTTATTCAGTCCATAAAGAAGAAAGTCTACGATCACCCATCAATTTTCCTAAAAAAGGCTGTTTCACAAAAAAATTTGACCAATGAATGGCTAATTAACGTAATTTGGTCCATATAGAAGAAGATCTACAATCACCCATCAATTTTCCCAAAAAAGGCTGTATCACAAACAAACTTCACCACTGAATTACAATGTAAATTCACTGCAGAACAGCTAATAACGTGTACTTATTTTTACCATTAATACACCCCAACAATGGGTGTATAACAATGTCGGTTCACTGCATTCTAATAAGACGTATTCTTTTTCCTATTAATACACCCCTAAAAAATAAATGTAACAATCACAATCCCCCGCAGGACGGCTAATAGGAAATACATATCTATCCTATTAATACACCCTGTAAATGTCTGTAGTTCAATGGAACTTCACCGCTGAACGGCAAATATTTTTTTGCCACTAATACACACCAAAAAGGGCTGTAATTTTCTTACTTCAAAACACAATGGCTAATAAGCCCTTTTTCCCCACTAATACACGCCAAAAAGGGCTTTAGAACATATAACTGCGTCCGAGAATGGCAAATAGGCCCTTATTTTTTTACCCTTATAAAGGCCACAAAAGGCATTAGAACATATAACTGCACCGTTAAACGGCAAATAGTATATTTATTTTTTGCCACTAATATATGACAAAAAGGGCTTTATCACATATAACTGCATCGTTGAACTGCAAATAGGCCCTTATTTTTTACACTTATACAGGCCACAAAGGCATTAGAATCATAACTGCACCGCTGAACGGCAAATATATTTTTATTTTTTCCACTTATACACTCTACAAAAGGCTTTAGAACATAACTGTACCGCTGAACGGCAAATCTATTCTTCTTTTGCCACTAACTGCACCGCACAAGGGCAAATAAGACATAAACATATTTCCTTGTAATAAACCCTGTTAATGGCTGTATCAAACAGCACTGCACCCAAATAACAAGAACGTTTGCTGGAATTACGGAGCTGTATAATGGCAATTTGGATCCGTAGTCAGTGCAGCAAGGTGTAATAGGATTGTTCCTATTACCCAGGCTGTAACCTCCCCTCCTGAACCCTGTTCAACATAAATGCTGTGGAATGATTGCTCCCTATCCTTTCCCTACACCTTGAATAATCTTTCCCTGAACTTGTAAATCATTTTTTTTTTAGCATAATAAAGTCTTTCCTAGCACTGTCCCTAGCGCCTGCTGATGTCTCTCCCTGCACTAAGTATACTGAAAAATGGCAGAATCCAAGATTGGTGAGGCTATTTATAGGGCTGTGACATCATAGGGCTGACTGGCTGCTGATTGGCTGCATGCATGGCATGGGTGATCCCACCTTCCCAGAGTTCCTTGTTCCATGTCCTCACATGTGCAGCAGCCATTTTAGGAAAAAATGCGATTCGTTACCATGAAGCACGAGGAAATTTGGATTCTGTGCGAATCGACTTTTTCCTGAAATTCGGATCGAATTCCACTTCGTCAACCTTTATTCACTCATCTCTAGTAGTCAGTGTACAAGTTGTATAAAATTTTAAATTGGGTGTGCCCTGAAAATAACTCAACACACAGCCATTAAGTAAATACACTTCTAAGTGTGATTGGCCAAGGCGTTCCGGGCAGACCTCTGGAACGCCTTGCAAACAGGACAAGACGGGATCACAGACCAGGGACCAACAGAGTACTTTATTACACATGTCATAAATGAACATGACAGTAAGGGTACTTTCACACTAGCATTTTTATTTTCCGGCATTGAGTTCCGTCATCGGGGCTCAATACTGGAAAAAAATGCTTCAGTTTTCTCCTAATGCATTCTGAATGGGGAGAAATACATTCAGGATGTCTTCAGTTCAGTAACTGTACGGCTTTTTGGACGGAGATAATACCGCAGCATGCTAAGGTTTTATCTCCGTCCAAAATGCCGAAACACTTGCCGTAATGCCGGATCCGGCATTAATTCTCATAGGAATGTATTAATGCCAGATCTGGTATTAAAAATACAGCATTGCCGGACCGTTCTTCCAGGTCTGTGCATGTGCAGACCTTTAAAAATGGGAAAAAAATATATAACGGACCAGTTTCTCCTGATGACAAATGGAGAGACGGATCTGTTCTTGCAATGCATTTGTGAGATGGCCGTGTGTGGAGTTATTTTGAGAGCACACCAAGTTTACACTGTTATACAAGCTGTACACTGACTACTTTACATTGTATCAAAGTGTCAGATCTTCAGTGCTGTCCCATGAAAAGATATAATAAATTATTTACAAAAAATGTGAGGGGTGTACTGACTTTTGTCACTGGTCACATGCTCCTTCATAGTCACATGGACAAACCCCGACAGCAGCAGCAGCTTGTGGAGGGAGGAGGGGCTGTGTGCCTGCAGGCTGCTCAGTGAGGGAGGATGTGCTGCAGTCCTGGAGTCCACAAAGCTTCATGCAGGTGAGGGGCAGCTCATGTATGAGGGGGCAGGTGGAGCACTCAGGGGCAGTGGGGTTCAAGTGGAGTGGAATCTGGTGCAATTAAGGGGGTTTATAGCACAGATCCAGGTGTATTCTGAGGGCCATGGTGTATATGATTCTGTCCCTGTCCTTGTCTCTGTCTGTCCCTGCGTGTGTCTCTGTCTGTCCCTGCCTGTGTCTCTGTCTGTCTGTCCTTGCGTGTGTCTCTGTCTGTCTGTCCCTGAGTGTGTCTCTGTCTGTCTGTCCCTGCGTGTGTCTTTGTCTGTCTGTCCCTGCGTGTGTCTTTGTCTGTCTGTCCCTGCGTGTGTCTCTGTCTGTCTGTCCCTGCGTGTGTCTCTGTCTGTCTGTCCCTGCATGTGTCTCTGTCTGTCTGTCCCTGCGTGTGTGTCTGTCTGACGTGCAAACTAGCTTATTTACTCACCTCACTGGCGCTGACATAATTGAAGAGAAGCGCCGTAATCTTACGCAGGTGCACTGCGCGAGATTACGTCAGCCGCAAGTGAGGTGAATAAATTAACTAGAAGGCGACACTGGGCTCCGGAGTGTGGCGCGATTCTGAAGAAATAAAGGTCTTTGCTTTATTATACCACTATTAATTCTGATTGTTGGGGGTCACTTATTGAGGATCAGTGTGGATAGCACTTCGGGGAGATCGGTCTGTGGATGGCACTTAGGGGGGATCCTATGCTATATATGTGTCATCCACAGATCCCTGCACAACAGTGCCATCCACATTCCCCCCCACAACAGTGCCATCCACAGATCCCCCCGACAACAGTGCCATCCACAGATCCCCCCCCCCATAACAGTGCCATCCACAGATCCCCCCCCACAACAGTGCCATCCACAGATCCCCCCCCCACAACAGTGCCATCCACAGATCCCCCCCCCCACAACAGTGCCATCCACAGATTCCCCCTCCCACAACAGTGCCATCCACAGACCCCCCCACAACAGTGCCATCCACAGATCCCCCACAACAGTGCCATCCACAGATCCCTCCCCCACAACAGTGCCATCCACAGATCCCCCACAACAGTGCCATCCACAGATCCCCCAAAAAAAAAAAACAGTGCAGTCGACAGATCCCCACCCAAAACAGTGCCATCCACAGATCTCCACCCAAAACAGTGCCATCCACAGATCCCCCAAAACAGTGCCGTCCTCAGATCCCCCCAAAACACCAAAACAGTGCCATCCTCAGATTCCCCCCAAAAACAGTGCCATTCTCAGATCCCCCAAAAACAGTGCCATCCTCAGATCCCCCAAAACAGTGCCATCCTCAGATCCCCCAAAATAGTGCCATCCACAGATCCCCCCAAGACAGTGCCATCCACAGATCCCCCCCAAAAAACAGTGCCATCCACAGGCCACCATTAGTTCAAATCCCACCAAATGCTCTCCTTTGGTTAAAAATAATTTTTTTCTTATTTTTCTCCTCAAAAACCTAGGTGCATCTTTTTATGCGTTTCTATCTTGAAATAAACTAAACCTTTAATGTTATGAAATTTAAATTTAATTTATATTAATTCACGCCCCATCCATCTACTCTCGGCCCAGCACACGGATCCAAAGCCTTTATTTAATTGTACAGTTTTCTGTTGTTCACAAAAAAATAAATATTTTCAATATGTTCCTGTTATGGCACTTCTAATATACATTTAAGCTTTTCCATCACGTCGCCCCTCCCCTTCATTACATTCTCAGAAACAAGCAGAGCATGGATGTCAATAAAATTATCCCCCCCAGAAATAATTCTGCAGACGCCCATGCACAGAGACTGGATTTAAGGAACGGGTACCTCCTGCCGGTGCTGGGGAGCAAGCTGGCCGGAATCAGCGACACAAGTAGGGGGGGGGGGGGTGGGGTTGGCAATAATGGAGGGCTGTCTGGGGGCAAAATTAACTTGTGTGAGGGCAAATTACTTAGTGGGAGGTCAGTGTGGCGGGCAAACTACATGGAGGGCCGTGTGGGGGCAAAATTACATAATGCAGGGCTGTCTGGGGGTAAAATTAACTTGTGGGGAAGGGGCAAATTACTCAGTGGGGGTCAGTGTGGCAGGCAAACTACATAGTGGAGGGACATGTGGGGGCAAAATTATTTAGTGTGGGGGCAAATTACTTAGTGGGGGCAACTTGCATAATGCAGGGCTGTCTGGGGCAAAATTAACTTGTGAGGGGGGGGGAAATTAGTCAGTGGGGGTCAGTGTGGCGGGCAAACTACATAATGGAGGACCGTGTGGGGGCAAATTACATAATGCAGGGCTGTCTGGGGGCAAAATTAACTTGTGTGGGGGCAAAATTAACTTGGGGGGGCAAATTACTCAGTGAGGGGCAGTGTGGCGGGCGAACTACATAGTGGAGGGCCGTGTGGGAGACGTCCTTGGATGTAAGAGGTATGGGCACGATATATGGGTGGGGCTGTGTGTGGGTGTGGCTTGAAGGTGGACGGGGACACAGGGGCCCCATGATCTCCTATTCCTGGGGGAAGTGCGCCTCCAAAGACCAGGCTCTGGATCCGCCACTGGGGCATTGTCGGTGGGGGGGGGGGGGCCCAGGCCTTGAGCTGTGTAAGGGGCCCCAAAATTTCTGATGGCAGCCCTGCTGATGTCCGTGACGCCAGTGCCGGTAACGGTGGCACACCGATTTGATAGGAGGAATAATTGAGGTGCAGGCTTGAATAGTAAACCAGAACTTCACTTTACTGAACAGTAATAAACAGCAAACACTCTCTTGACAGTTCCTCAGAAGACGATTGGTTTCAGCAAGCTTTAAGTTACAGTACATTTAGTGGCAGGCTTATATTTAGCAAGGTGATCACAGAGGGTTAAAGCAGGACTTCTGCAGTACAGGCGACTTTACTCTCTTCCTGACTTGTCCTAGCTGGCAAATATACTCCAAGGCCCCAATGCCCTATCTCTGGCTTTTATCCTTGGGATTACAATTACTGAGTACCTCCTCTGGTATTTGTAGTACCTCTTGCTTTCTGGAATGGTACAGCTTGGCTCCTGCTGACCTGCCTAGGCCTGAGACATGTGGCCTTCACAGACTCCAGGGTCTGCACTGAACTCTAGCCTGCTCTGGCCTAGCTATTTATATCCTAGCTCTCTAGCTCCCCTTGTGGCCTAATATCTACATAACACTCCTGCAGGCCTGTACATGGAAGCACCTTAAAGGTAAATGACATTACAATATATATACAACCAATCTCCCCACAGATGAGGGAAATGACAGCACCCTAGTGACGCTTCTGTAGTGTCGGGCATCACAACTCCCGTACAATACAACTGTATGGTGGTGTTATTTAATCACAGTATTAAGCTATTTTCCAGTACGGTGGTATTATTTAGTCTCTGCATGTTGGCAATTTGAAGCCATTAAATATGTTATTATTATTTGGGGTTAGGGGCCGGGCTAAGCTATGTACATTATGTATATTCCAATACATGATACTGTAGTGTGGTTTATATTTCACAATAGCCTAGGCAAATGACCCTAGGGCAGTGGAGGCGAACCTATGGCATGAGTGCCAGAGGCGGCACTCAGAGCCCTCTCTGTGGGCACCTGCCCACTGGAAAAAGTCTATGGTGTACCAATATGCCTTAGACTTTTCCTGCCATTCATCAGCACAGGGCACGCTATGAACAGGCAGCGCATTGAATGTAGACAGGCTATTATATCTAATGATAAAGTACATGGAAGATATACTATACTGGACTGTAGTATTCAGGGTAAATTGCCATGTTGGCACTTTGCAATAAATATGTGGGTTTTAGGTTACAGTTTTGGCACTTCGTCAGTAAAAGGTTCACCATCACTGCCCTAGGGGAACACAGTCCACACCACTGATCACCAGAACCAGGCTGTGCGCTAGGTAGCAGAGAATGGCTATTACATTTATTAATTGTACCAGCAATAATTATTTTTATGGCATCACCAGTGATAAACAATAGTTTTATCATTGATCTTCTCCTTTGATAACACTGACCACTTTATTATGACACTTGTGGAGAATCCAGTGAATTATGGTGGTAATTGGTAATTACACAAGTGTGAATGTGCCTTTAATGGGGACGTACAGTATTCAACCAGAGTTCTTAGGGCAGCATGAACTCTAAATATGAACCAGGACAGGGATGTTACATTACCACTTTACAAAGCGTGGTTACGGCCTCATCTGGAATATGCAGTTCAGTTCTGGGCACCAGTCCATAGAAAGGATGCTCTGCAGCTGGAAAAAGTACAGAGGAGAGCGACTAAACTGATAAGGGGCATGGAGGGTCTTAGTTATGAAGAAATATTAAAATACTTACATTTATATAGTCTTGGGAAGAGACATCTAAGGGGGGACATAATTAACCTATAGAAATATATAAATGGGCCCAAAATCTCCTCAAAAGACAAGTGGGCATGTTAGGAGTATAGTAGTAATCCCTTTTTGGTTCACACCAGCTTGAGAGAGAGATAGAACACAATGGAGTATGATAGCACTGGATATTTATACTCAAGAACTTCTTCAGCAAGTGGTTCAGTACAGATATCTAATATAGCCTCTTTATGAACAGGGACACAGGCAAACTGGTAGCTCAAACAGTTATTAACGGTGACCGTCTCTTTCTAGATTATTCCAATGTTCTTTACCCACCACCAAGGTACTCCTAGTCCTCAGCCAGTGCACAATGTATATGTATTTATAGTCCTCTTACATGCCAAGTAACATAACACTTAAAGGGCTTCTGTCACCCCCAAAATGCATTTTTCATCAGCTGACATTAGATATTTGCTAATGTCAGCTGATCTCAAACATGCGTTTCTTACATTCCCCTGTGATTTCGTTCTTTTAAAATTCTTACTTTTATTATATGCAAATATCTTCACTACCAGCAAGTTGGGCGGTAACTTGCTGGTAGCCGCCACATCCTCCAGTTGCCGACACGCCCCCTCTCCTCTTGATAGACAGGGCCAGCGATCGCTCTCCTGCCGCTGGCCCTGTCTTCTCATTAAGTCCCGCGCCTGCAACCTAACATTCTTCAATCGGCGCAGGTGTACTGAGTGAAGGACGCCAGCTCCGTCCTCAGTGCACCTGCGCCGATTGCGTCACAGTACACCCATGATGTAATTTTTTTGTGACTTTTTCAAGCTCTGCACTAAGCTCTCCAGTTTTGTGAAAGTGGGCGTGTTGTCTTATGTAAATGACTCTCTAGACAGATTTACTATTGCGACCATTTAAAAAGTCGCAAAAAAGACATAAAAAAATGCAATTTCACTCCAGGGGGGACAATGCTTATCTTATGCGACTTTTTAATAGAACATGCGACTTTTTTGTAAAGACGTGCGACTTTTGTAAAGCCGCTTCAGAAGGATAAACTGCTACCGTCAATCCATATTTATCACAGTATTAAAGGGCCATTAATAAATCTGACTGAGCCAAAAGTGACTTTGGGCAGATGTAAAAGTGGAGTACGATGTAAGTGTAATGAGAAATCTGGCCCTCTGTGTGTAGTCTGCACTTGTTGGAGGAGGCTTCTCTTCTCAAAGAAGATGATCAACTCATATAATCCTGATGTGTAGCCTTATTCTCTGAGCGCTTTCTCCTCTCTGCTTCTCTGTCTCTCAGCCAGAACTTTCCTGTTCTTTACCTGGAAGCGACATCCTCCAGAATCTTCTTACAATTAATGTCAGAAATAGATGCAAGGTCTTGCCCCTAGATGGCAGCAGAGCACCAGTAATGGCATTGGAATGCACAAGTCAATATTGTTTTGAAGGGGGTTTGCCACTATCGAACTTGTACCCCTTACAGGCACTGCCTCCGACTGGAGAAGAAAAAGTTCAGTCTCCAGAAGCGTTAAAGCTTTTTTACTGTAAGACTGTGAATCTGTGGAATAGACTTCCTCAGGACGTGGTCATAGCCGCAACAGCGGACAGTTCTAAAAAAAAAAAGCTTAGATGAAGTCTTAGAATTAAAGTGGTTTTCCAAGAGTTTATAACTGATGACCTATCCTCAGGATAGGTCATCAGTATTTGATCGGTGAGGTATTACACCCATGACCCCTGTTGATCAGCTTTTTAAGGAAAGTACCAGGACACTGTTGACCACTGCATCCTTTTTTCAGCTTTTCTTAGGCCAGTGATGACACGTTCATCTGTCACGTGGCCTTGGTACTGTTCAGCCCCAAATAAGTGAATGCGACTGAGCTGCGATACCAAGCATAGGCGCTATACAATGTACGGTACTATGGGCTGTGTCCAGAGGATAGGTCATCAATATTAAAGTCCTGGAAAACCCTTTTAAATAAAATTAAAGGCGTATTCCCTTCTCAGACAATGGGGACATATCGCTAGGATATGCCCTCATTGTCTGATAGGTGCGGGTCACACCTCTGGGACCCGCACCTATCTTGTAAACGCAGCCGGCAAAGTCTTGTGGCTGCCCTCCATTCATTTATATGGGGCTGCGGAAAATAGCCGAGCGCTGGCTTGGCTATTTCTGTCGGCCCCATAGAAATGAATGGGAGCGGTGGCATTGCAAGCGGGGTCCTCCAGCCACCACCTTCTACCACCGTTCTCGATTTAGGTGCGGGTCCTACCTATCAGACAATGGGGACATATCCTGGCGATACACCCCCTTTGTCTCGGATGAAAATACCCCTTTAATGCTTACAAAAATGCGTAGAAGTCCGTTCTCTCTCCCTTTCCTAAATTCACATCCCCACCCATTCCTTGGTTGAATTTGATGTACTTGTGTCTGTTTTCAACTCAACTATGTAACCCCTTTGAGCATTACACAGTTCCTATGGAAATCAATAGTCTATATGTAATACCATTTTTACTCCGAATTCCCTAATGTGGCATATAAAAATAAAGGTAAAACATCACCGCAAAGATATTTACAAGTCTTTATTGATAAATGCTGGCTGGGATAAGACATATTCAGTGAATAATAATTTGTATGAATGCCATGTAAGAAATCCATTTTGTCCAGCAGATGGCGCTACTCCCTCACCGCAGACATTGCTCCAGTCGTCAGCCGTACGGCGAGAGTTAAACCGTCCATGTATAAAGATGATGCATCAATTCTAATACATGCCAGGGAAGAACAGCACATTTTTATTTGAATGGAAGCGATCTTTTCTCTTCTTTAATGGCAAAAATAATTGTAGTGCAAGATGCTGAGACTTCTGTTCCAGACCAGGCTGATGCCATTTTATGATCCTTTACTATCAGATATGTCACTATCATTTTTAGAAAATATTATAGTACCAAAAGTTTAAAAGTTAAAAGCTAATTATGTGCAAAGTGATATTGGCAAAATCACTTAGGCAGCTATTTACTATAGCAGATTTTTTCTTGGTAGCTGAATATGCTGTAATTAATAGTGACCTCCAGGCACATGCTGTGCTCCTGTTTGGGAGGGGGATATTGAAGAACAGACGCGGGCAAGAAAAATTATGAAAGTGGACTTCGACATAAATATATGTATTCTAACCTTTCCCAGGTTATTTATAATGGGCCCAATGATAGCTATGAAATTGGCACCCGAGTGTTGGGTGTAGCCCTGTGGGCAGGAGTGGCAGTGGCCTCGTGGGCAGAAGTGGCAGTGGCCTCGTGGGTAGGAGTGGGTGTGGCCTTGTGGGCTGGAGGCTCAGTAATCTGATGCATTGGTATATCCTTGGTCAACTTGTGAAACTGCGTTACACAATTAGCAACATGTCACATTGGATCTACTTACTGTATTTTTCTCAATTACTGGACTGTTGGCAGTGAGCAAAAATACAGTAGATTACTGGGGGAAAATACAACATCAAACAGTTAAATACCTCTATGGTTCTACATAGGACCACCCGCTAAATCTACTGTCCTGTTGCATTAGTTTCACTTCAGCCAATGGCATTTATCACGTACATAAAGTTAATACATGGCACTTACTAATGTAGTGCGATTGTCCATATTGCCTCCTTCGCTGGCTGGATTAATTTTTCCATCACATTATACACTTCTCATTTCCATGGTTATGACCACCCTGCAATCCAGCAGAGATGGTCGTTCTTGCACACTTTAGGAAAAGGCGCTGGCCTCTGTGGTTGGGGGGACTGTGGGAGCAGGCAAGGGCGCACAAGTGCAGCACCTCATATCTGTGCTGCATCCGTGTCTGGAACCCCTGGAAGCGAGCCATGTATAAAGTAATAATCCAGCCAGCAAAGAAGGCAATATGGATAATCACAATACAATAGTAAGTGCCTTGTATTAACTTTGTCTACAGGATAAATGCCACCTGCTGAAGTGAGATAACCCCTTTAAAGTGAACAACTTTATTGAATAATAAAAAGGTTCTGCAATTTCTCAAATTCTATTTGTGTTTCTATTCCTTATATGCTTCAGGATCTCGGTTTACTATCAGTGAATGGGATCCTTTTTGTTTACATATAGAAACTGAGAGCACACTTGCATAATACTGTATGTAGCTTAATAATTCTCATAGTTGTGCCCAGTCTTTTTTTGTTTTCTTTATTTATAAATACATAAAGACACAACAACATATTTTCATACAAATAAATAATTTCTACTTTCTCCCCTTTAATCCCTCATAATCCCCTATACAATACAATTCTCCAACCCTCCTCAACCCAAAACCCTTGCGATAGTTGTGCCCAGTCTGGTTATGGCTTTATTCACATTCTAGTTGAGCAGAGGGAAGGGGCAGTGAAACAGCTCAATGCTGTGAGCACTTCACAATGAAGCTCTGCTTCCTGAGCACTTAAGGACCGTTCAGAGTGTTTTAGATGACCTATCCTCAGGGTTGGTCTGCAGTATACGATTGGCAATGGCCCTATACCTAGGGCCTCTGTTGATCAGCTGTTTGAAAAGGCTCCGGGGCTCTCAGTAGCACTGCAGCCTTCTTGAAGCTTTCCCTAGGCCAGTGAAATCAAATTCATAAGTCACGTGGCCTAGGCGCAGCTCAGCCCCATTCAAGTGAATAGGGCTGAGGGCAATGTATAGCACTGCAGCTATACAATCATAGACTCTGTGCTTGGTAAGCTGCGAGGAGGCCCAGATCACTGGAGCACCTCGGCCTCCTCAAACAGCTGATTGGTGAGGGTCTCAGTGTAGGACCTCCAACCAATCAGATATTAATGACTCATCTTGAGAATAGGTCATTGTTATGCAAGTGGGTGTGGCCCCCCGGGCCATTGACTGGCTATACTCTGGAGGGGCTTGACTGAGCAACTACCTGGTCTTCATTAGAGCCTCTGATGGTGAGGATAGGCTTGGGCCGTTAGGGTAGTTGCTAGGTGCCACTCCATAGCGGGGGGGTCAGAGATACCGGTGCAAGCACTGAGGGGAAGTGCGTGGTCAGGGCAGGCAGAGATCAAGCAAGTTCCGTAAACGAAGTCCAAGGTCAGAGGCAGGCAGCAAACAAGCAAGGTCCATAAACAAAGTATGAGGTCAGAGGCAGGCAGCAAACAGGCAAAATCTAATAATTCCAGAAGCGGGGTCCGGTACACAGCAAAGCAGAACTGGAAAAACACCTTCACACTTTGAACTAGGCAAGCTAGTGACCATGAGTGGCTCAGGCATCTTCCTATGGTTGGAAGTGCCTTTAAATTCTTCCTGCAATGCAGCCCTAGGCTGGTAAGACAGAGGGCGTGTACGTGCTGTCGCACAAGTGAGGAGAGACACACCCATGCAAGCCCTAACAATACAATACAGTACATGTAACGCCCCAGAGTGGCATTATCACCTTTTACGCCTCCCCACTATCTCCTATATTTAATATAATGTTATCATGTGTATTTATCCCAGGTTCAAACTATGTGCATTCCTCATTTCCTTGCATTTATGTTACCATGTAATGTACCTGGTTTACCAGCAGATGGCGGCAACAATGGCAGAGCTAGTTTTCCTAGAATGGAACCTTCTATCCATTCTAGCCCTCTCTAGAGAGAAAGGAGTTTTAGTTAGTGAAAGTGAGTTCAGACTATCCCCTGGATGGGGTAGGCAGCAGGCCCTCGTCCCTGCTGGATGAGGACTGCTAGAGCCAGCCAGAGTACCTTTAACTCTGCTGGGACAAGAGGAAAAAGCTGAAAGCCTCACAAGCCAGGAGTAAACTGCCCTGAATAAAGATAAAGACAGAATCAAACTAAAGAAAGTTAAGTACAGCAGAAGAGAAAGGCAAAGTTTCTATGTCCATAGCATAGCAGCGCTAGAGAGAGACAGATGTAGCAGAGCTGAATGTGTTTGCCTTCCATAATTTATGCCAAAGCCTGCTGGTGACCAAGATAAAGTTGGAAGATTGTTATCTGATCCAAGTTTATTCAATTAAAGCTGTTATTAACTTCAGTACTTGTCTGGACTCAATTTATTCTACAAATCCCTCAACTGGTCACCCTATTTTCACTGCTTCAGACGACAATGCCTGGGGTCCAGGTAGGAGCACCGTGACATGTGCACAGCCACACCTAAAGGGACACTATAGGCTACCCTTACACCACTTTGGCATTCCTACACCTGGGTACCACCATCACCATCTACTTAGGGACACTTCGTCCCCCGTTGCTGAAATGCAACTGGCGTCACAACAAAAACTCTTTTACTTTAAGGGACCCCCGGGTAGTACCCCACTTGTTACATACAGGTCTCCAGCAGGAAGTAAACTTTGGCATAAAGCACAGATGCAACAGTTAAGCTACCGCTTGTCAGCACGGTGCATGGCAGCAGAAGGGAAAGAGGGAGCCCGGCGCCCGTGCCCGCCGGTAGGGGCAGCAGCACTGGCACGGTCTGCTGGGCTAACAGTCATCAGTATAAAACACTTATAAAACCCCTGTAACACTTCTCCTGATAATAAAAGCTCCACAAAAAGTATGTGTGATCTGCTCTCCTCAGCACCTCCTTAGTGCTGTCAGCAGTTTCTTATGGTCAAAACTGCTGATAGATTCTCTTTAATGTGCATGATGTTAAGCAAAAATATAACAGGAAAAGGTTTAACCAAGACAGAATGGGTGATTAAAGGGGTTATCTGCAATTTTTTTTCTGAATGATACTCCCTTTATGTAATTAAGTTCTTTAACCTTGATAATAGTGAAAATATTCCTACCGGGCCAGCCCTGCGCTCACTGGTGTAATTAGGTTGCGACCACTTGGTCGGAAGCTCGGGTGCTCTAAGCAGTCAGTGGCTAGGTTGCCTCACTGCGCAGGTGCAACCCACATACGTCTCAGGTTGTAATTGGGCTAGGATCTAGGAAGTGGCTACAACCTAATTACACCAGGGAACCCTGGAAGCGCAGCACTGGCCCAGTGGAAATATTTTTAGGATTGTAACTGTCAGGCCTCTTGCACACGACCGTATGGCTTTTTCAGTGTTTTGCGGTCCGTTTTTATCGGATCCGTTTTTCTGTTTTTTGGTTCCGTTTTTCCGTATGGCATATACAGTATACAGTAATTCCATAATTTAAATTGGGCTGGTCTTAAAATTTATAGATTGTTCAATAGATTGTTCAGCAAAAAACGGAACGGATACGGATGCCTTTCCGTATGCTTTCCGTTTTTTGGGGACCCATTGACTTGAATGGAGCCACTGAACGTGATTTGCAGACAAGAATAGGACATGTTCTATATTTAAACGGAACGGAAGAAACGGAAGGCATACGGAGACACTTCAGTACTTTTTGCAGACCTATTGAAGTGAATGGTTCAGTATACTGTAAGTATACTGAACTGAAAAAACTGCCAGCATACGGTCCACAAAATACTGTTGTGTGCAAGAGGCCTTAGGCCGCTTTCAGACGAGCGAGTGTCACGCTGCGGACTCGCAGCACAGCACCAGTTCTGAACTTCCATCACTGCCGGGGTCGCATTGCATTATACTGATTTATGATGCTATGTAACCCTTACAGTTCTGGAATGTATTGGATAACATTGACATACTGCTGACACCGTTATCCAGTACTTCCACACCTCTAAGGGTTACATAGCGTCATAAAATCATGGTGGTCCAATAAAATCATCTTCTGGACTCGCTATATAGATGATGTCTTCCTGGTCTGGAAAGGTGGAAAGGATGAACTCATAAAATTTGTAGGGGAGATCAATAGTAATCAAATTGGTCTCCGCTTCACATTTGAAGTGGACCCCACTGAAATCACATTCCTGGATGTACGTATCACAAGGAAAGATGATAGGCTAATGACCAATGTGTTCAGGAAGACCACCGCGACCAATTCCCTCCTCCATTGGGAGAGCTACCACCCTGTCCCCCTTAAGCGTGGAATACCAAGGGGACAGTATCTTCGGATTCGGAGAAACTGCTCCAATATGGAAGAATTTCAGAAAGAGGCAAGGGATCTACGGACCAGATTTTTGAACAGGGGTTACCCACGGGGTTGCCTCAAAAGGGCTTTTTGGACGCTACTGAACAGGACCGCACAAAACTACTTGTCCCCAAAATAAAGGAACAGCAGGAGAACAAGATACGTATAATATCAATGTTTGATTCAAGGAATGATGAAATTAAAAAGATCCTGGAGAGATACTGGCCAATTCTCAAAATGGATAGAGACATAGTGGATGTATTGAGTGAACGACCAGGGTTAACATACAGACGAGGAGAAATCTACGAGATCGTCTGGTTCATAGCCACTATGTATCACCACGACGAGAAGGGTCTTGGCTGGATCGGAAACCAGTAGGGATCTTTAGATGTGGTTCCTGTAAGGCGTGTGAATATATCTGTCCAGCGAAAAATGTCATTTGTTCCGTAACCAGACAGACCTTTGCAATTAGAGACTTTTTAATTGCCGAAGTAAAGGTGTGATCTATCTTTGCCAATGCCCCTGCCCATGTGATTACGTGGGCAAGACCATTAGGGAAGTGAGGAGGAGAATATTGGAACATGTAAATGATATAACAAATAAGAGAACTACACCTGTTGCATCTCACATGTTAGAAAGGCATGGAGGTAACCCACGACTTTTGAGATTCTCCATTCTGGAGGTAGTACCGGAGCCGGTAAGAGGTGGAAATTGGGATCGGAAGATCCTTCAAAAGGAAAGTGTCTGGATACATAGATTTAGATCACAAGCGCCCGAAGGGCTTAATGAGAGACTGGACTTCTCGTGCTTCCTATAATGGTTTTCCCTTTATGAAAATAGCCTGCTGTAAAATGGTAACATTAAGGTCCCATTTCTGGCTAGAGGTGCATGAAGCACCCTTTTGGGACACTTGCAACTGTCATCATAGTTGCTTATATGTAAGTCATAAAGTTCTATTCTTTACTTTTTGCTCTGTTGAATAATCAAACTTCACCTGATAAACTAGCCTCAGCCCCATTGATATTTGAATTAAACTCCGTACCCTCATCCTCCCAGGTATTAACATATCATGAGTCTAATGACAATGTCATCTTGTATGCCCTCATATATCACAAGGATCATCTACACTTTACTTCTAGACCATTTACACGGTTCCCCATTCTATGGCCCTTATATATATATATATCAAAAATGGTACACTATTAAAAAATTTAATTTATGAATTTTTGCCACATGTATAATAGGGCTGTATATATCTGGTGACTAACCATGAATGATCTAGATACACTAAGCGGAGGATTCGCTGTGCGCTCCATAGACAGGAAATGTCTTGCGCTTCAAACACCGGAAGTCCGATACCAGGTGACCGGTTACATCGAAGTGAAGTATACGATGCCGTCATGCGTTCCACGGACCGGAAACCTGTGTTTCAGGTGACCGGAAGACTGAGTATCAGGTGACCAGTCATCGGTGGAGGGTAAGTGGAATGCATGGATGCGCTCCTTTGATAGGAAACACATAAAAGTGATGGCGCATGATAATTAGAAAGGGCTTGTCTTTTCCTACACGCCCATCCCACGTGGGGAGAGATATGGGCGGTGTCAGAACCTAGGTGTTGGAATTTTATTGGCTAATTGATGATGAGTGGGGAATTTAAAAGGGGTTAGGCTGGTGTTCTTTTGAATCATGGCGTCAGAGGAGGAACATTGATCTGGGCAGTTACATGTGAGTAGTCTGAATACAGAGGCATTATGGATAGTTATTTCTACACCGATTTGGTATGTTTTTGTATGGGCATGCTGTTATTATATGCTGGGACTTGTATATGCCTTTGGATAAGGTGAGGTCACATCGACACGCATGAGCACTATACAATGCCATGTGAATTGGCACAAGTGAGAGTATCTCTCAGTCCCTCCATATATATGTATCTTAACTTGCATGAACATACACATACATATATATCTGGCCTAACTGGCATTTTGTCTCAATTTTTTAGATCACATGCCTGCCGTATCGATACTCTGCGATATCTGCACTGTTTGAAAGATCACTCCTCTTGACATACGAGCTGTATCAGGTTTTTGGTATCAATTTTGTACTATTGTACTAGTGTACTACATTAATTCCTACCACATCAATTTGGGATATTGATGCCCATCATGGCCTCCTGATGAACTTCAGTATCCTGAAGGGAAACGCGTCGAGGTTTAAAAATATATAAGGCATAATGAAATATGATGTGTAAAATTACACGGACGGACAACTGAGGTGTTAAGTCTTATCTTTACCTGATAGACTCAGAGTCCAGGTTCTGGTCAGGGAGAAGTCGGTGACATCTCAACCAGGGATCGTCATTGGACTGACTGGACTTACGTGACTGGGACGCTAATTGGGACGTACACACCATTTGTCCCCGTTTCTGTGTTTTAGCAGCTAACGCCAGCTAATCCTGTGATAAGATTAGGGTAAGACCAAGGGTGATTTAGCCTTAGGCACGAGGACAGGGAGGTTCCACCATCAGGGGCCGTCCCTGGGCAAAGGAAGAGAGGAGGGCTAAATACAGGGCTAGTAATAGGACCGTACCCTGATTACCCAATATCTTCCTTGGCATACCCATTACCAATTAACAACTACATAGCTGGCGTTGGCTGTTATACACAGATGTTGATAAATGTTAGTAATATCACTTGACAATTAATGTGGGGTGGGGTTTGGTTAAGCTGACTTTAGCATCAGCAATCATTTTAGTGATAATAATTAAAAGTGACATTTTATAGAGGGGGGTTGTTAATTGCTGGATGTTTTTTTGATATATAATACTCCCTACTGGGATGCGATCATATTAGCTGGAATAATTTGTTTTGATTTGTTTAGTATGGCCAGTTTTTTGACTGGGACGTTATTTACAGAGACTCTAATCAACGAGGCGAAAAATATTTTTTCTGATAGGGATATCCCAGGCTTGGGAGCCTCCCTGACCTGTAAACAGGTATTTCAGGAACTATACGAGAAGTATAAAGCCAACATTAGATCTTGGTGGGAGATCAAAGCTATTGAGAATTACCTCGAACATAAAATTGTCCCCAAGGGACTGAGACATCAGGTTAAACCTGCAGACCGAATTGCCTCGCCTGAGTTCCTAAAAAAATGGGAGGAGGAGCTAACCTGTAGTTCCCTGAGGCTGATGGGACTTTTATTAGAAGAAGAAAAAGTGTGCTTTGAAAAACCTCTGCAACTCTGCAAGAACAAATTGAAGCAGCCCTTAAATTTAAGGAAGAATCGGACTTTGGCAGACGGGAGGCCTCTCTGCAAACATCTGTAGAGAGATTTCAGAATTTTATCAAAGAACGTAAACATCGTCAATTTGTACGTGATCTTGCAGAGTTTAGAGAGAACAGGGTTTATAAATCGGCACCTTCTGTCCCATCAGCCTCAGAGACATCGATATCCGATATTGATTCCTCTGACACTGAAAACTACCCTAGATCACAGGGTCGAGGGTCATCTAGATCAGGTCGGGGAGGCAGGAGATGGCCTCGAGGTGGGAGCAGAAATCGAGGATATGTGAGAGATGGTGCATACTTAGCACCATCATCTTACTCACCTCCCTCTACTACTCAGAACAATGTATCCAGAACTCAACAACACCAAACGTTGCCTGCTGTCTCTTTTTTAGAAAAGGGCCGAGCCCCTTATCATTTGCGAAATCAGGACAGGATAGAAAAGATCTAAAAACTGATCCTGCAAGTGACCTCCAAGTGATTAATCTTACTTCCAGAGTCCTTGAACCAGCAGAGGTTGATGTGCTTAGGAGGGGCCTATCCTTCGTCCCTACCAATAATTTTGATCTATTTACATGGACGAAGGATCTGCACCTCTTTAGCCGTAAATTGAGGTGGCATAAATTTTTTAAAAATAATAATAGGGAAACGTGTGAAAGACTAGGCCTATGCGAGGGTGACTTTGGAGATTTCCAAACTCTCATGGAACTAAGTAAGGAGAGTCAGAAACCAGCAGGAGTGGGCCCTTTCACAGATTTAAAACTTAGAAGTAGGAAAATGCCCCCCCCCTCAAACTACGAATGCATTGACATCTTTATGCAAATGGTACTGTCTGAATTAGAGAAACTTGCAGGACCACACCAGAAAAGCTTTAATCTTTCCCAGCGGGAAATGCAGGCCTTACGGACTCTAGAGGGGGACCAGACAATCATAGTTAAACCCTCCGATAAGGGGGGCAACATGGTGATTCTGGACCATGCTCAATATGTCCGTATGTGCCTTGACCTACTGGAAGATGAAGGAGGATATAGGGTGTTGACATGTAATCCCACAGAGAGTTACATCGTGGAGTTACAGAAAATCCTTGAGATGGGTTTGATAGATGGGGTACTTACGGTTGTTGAGTATGACTTTCTATGTCCAAAATATCCAACTACAGCCACCTTTTATGGACTCCCCAAGGTCCATAAGGGGACTAACCCATTGAAGGGTCGCCCCATCATTTCCGGGGTTAACTCCTGACTCAGAATGCAGGGATATACATTGACAGGGTGCTGAGGGAGTTCGTCGTGTCCCTCCCGACCCACACGAGGGACACGATGGACTTCCTCAACAAGATTGACAATCTAACTATAGACTCTGACTGCCTCCTAGCAAGTGTGGATGTTGAATCCCTTTATAGCTCTATCCCACATGAGGGGATTGGCCGCGGTCGTATACTTCCTGAGGTCTAGAGGGTCCAGTATCAAAAACATAACAACTTTATTGTTGAGCTCCTTGGGTTCATCCTTACCCACAACTATTTTATCTTTAATGGGCGTTACTTCCACCAGCTCAGGGGACGGCTATGGGAGCCCCTGCGCCCCACTTATGCCAATCTCTTCCTGGGCTGGTGGGAGGACACCCATGTCTTTCCAGACCGGGAGACCTGGTGGTCCAATAAAATCATCTTCTGGACTCGCTATATAGATGATGTCTTCCTGGTCTGGAAAGGTGGAAAGGATGAACTCATAAAATTTGTAGGGGAGATCAATAGTAATCAAATTGGTCTCCGCTTCACATTTGAAGTGGACCCCACTGAAATCACATTCCTGGATGTACGTGTCACAAGGAAAGATGATAGGCTAATGACCAATGTGTTCAGGAAGACCACCGCGACCAATTCCCTCCTCCATTGGGAGAGCTACCACCCTGTCCCCTTAAGCGTGGAATACCAAGGGGACAGTATCTTCGGATTCGGAGAAACTGCTCCAATATGGAAGAATTTCAGAAAGAGGCAAGGGATCTACGGACCAGATTTTTGAACAGGGGTTACCCACGGGGTTGCCTCAAAAGGGCTTTTTGGACGCTACTGAACAGGACCGCACAAAACTACTTGTCCCCAAAATAAAGGAACAGCAGGAGAACAAGATACGTATAATATCAATGTTTGATTCAAGGAATGATGAAATTAAAAAGATCCTGGAGAGATACTGGCCAATTCTCAAAATGGATAGAGACATAGTGGATGTATTGAGTGAACGACCAGGGTTAACATACAGACGAGGGAGAAATCTACGAGATCGTCTGGTTCATAGCCACTATGTATCACCACGACGAGAAGGGTCTTGGCTGGATCGGAAACCAGTAGGGATCTTTAGATGTGGTTCCTGTAAGGCGTGTGAATATATCTGTCCAGCGAAAAATGTCATTTGTTCCGTAACCAGACAGACCTTTGCAATTAGAGACTTTTTAATTGCCGAAGTAAAGGTGTGATCTATCTTTGCCAATGCCCCTGCCCATGTGATTACGTGGGCAAGACCATTAGGGAAGTGAGGAGGAGAATATTGGAACATGTAAATGATATAACAAATAAGAGAACTACACCTGTTGCATCTCACATGTTAGAAAGGCATGGAGGTAACCCACGACTTTTGAGATTCTCCATTCTGGAGGTAGTACCGGAGCCGGTAAGAGGTGGAAATTGGGATCGGAAGATCCTTCAAAAGGAAAGTGTCTGGATACATAGATTTAGATCACAAGCGCCCGAAGGGCTTAATGAGAGACTGGACTTCTCGTGCTTCCTATAATGGTTTTCCCTTTATGAAAATAGCCTGCTGTAAAATGGTAACATTAAGGTCCCATTTCTGGCTAGAGGTGCATGAAGCACCCTTTTGGGACACTTGCAACTGTCATCATAGTTGCTTATATGTAAGTCATAAAGTTCTATTCTTTACTTTTTGCTCTGTTGAATAATCAAACTTCACCTGATAAACTAGCCTCAGCCCCATTGATATTTGAATTAAACTCCGTACCCTCATCCTCCCAGGTATTAACATATCATGAGTCTAATGACAATGTCATCTTGTATGCCCTCATATATCACAAGGATCATCTACACTTTACTTCTAGACCATTTACACGGTTCCCCATTCTATGGCCCTTATATATATATATATCAAAAATGGTACACTATTAAAAAATTTAATTTATGAATTTTTGCCACATGTATAATAGGGCTGTATATATCTGGTGACTAACCATGAATGATCTAGATACACTAAGCGGAGGATTCGCTGTGCGCTCCATAGACAGGAAATGTCTTGCGCTTCAAACACCGGAAGTCCGATACCAGGTGACCGGTTACATCGAAGTGAAGTATACGATGCCGTCATGCGTTCCACGGACCGGAAACCTGTGTTTCAGGTGACCGGAAGACTGAGTATCAGGTGACCAGTCATCGGTGGAGGGTAAGTGGAATGCATGGATGCGCTCCTTTGATAGGAAACACATAAAAGTGATGGCGCATGATAATTAGAAAGGGCTTGTCTTTTCCTACACGCCCATCCCACGTGGGGAGAGATATGGGCGGTGTCAGAACCTAGGTGTTGGAATTTTATTGGCTAATTGATGATGAGTGGGGAATTTAAAAGGGGTTAGGCTGGTGTTCTTTTGAATCATGGCGTCAGAGGAGGAACATTGATCTGGGCAGTTACATGTGAGTAGTCTGAATACAGAGGCATTATGGATAGTTATTTCTACACCGATTTGGTATGTTTTTGTATGGGCATGCTGTTATTATATGCTGGGACTTGTATATGCCTTTGGATAAGGTGAGGTCACATCGACACGCATGAGCACTATACAATGCCATGTGAATTGGCACAAGTGAGAGTATCTCTCAGTCCCTCCATATATATGTATCTTAACTTGCATGAACATACACATACATATATATCTGGCCTAACTGGCATTTTGTCTCAATTCTTTAGATCACATGCCTGCCGTATCGATACTCTGCGATATCTGCACTGTTTGAAAGATCACTCCTCTTGACATACGAGCTGTATCAGGTTTTTGGTATCAATTTTGTACTATTGTACTAGTGTACTACATTAATTCCTACCACATCAATTTGGGATATTGATGCCCATCATGGCCTCCTGATGAACTTCAGTATCCTGAAGGGAAACGCGTCGAGGTTTAAAAATATATAAGGCATAATGAAATATGATGTGTAAAATTACACGGACGGACAACTGAGGTGTTAAGTCTTATCTTTACCTGATAGACTCAGAGTCCAGGTTCTGGTCAGGGAGAAGTCGGTGACATCTCAACCAGGGATCGTCATTGGACTGACTGGACTTACGTGACTGGGACGCTAATTGGGACGTACACACCATTTGTCCCCGTTTCTGTGTTTTAGCAGCTAACGCCAGCTAATCCTGTGATAAGATTAGGGTAAGACCAAGGGTGATTTAGCCTTAGGCACGAGGACAGGGAGGTTCCACCATCAGGGGCCGTCCCTGGGCAAAGGAAGAGAGGAGGGCTAAATACAGGGCTAGTAATAGGACCGTACCCTGATTACCCAATATCTTCCTTGGCATACCCATTACCAATTAACAACTACATAGCTGGCGTTGGCTGTTATACACAGATGTTGATAAATGTTAGTAATATCACTTGACAATTAATGTGGGGTGGGGTTTGGTTAAGCGACTTTAGCATCAGCAATCATTTTAGTGATAATAATTAAAAGTGACATTTTATAGAGGGGGGTTGTTAATTGCTGGATGTTTTTTTTATGTCCATAGCATAGCAGCGCTAGAGAGAGACAGATGTAGCAGAGCTGAATGTGTTTGCCTTCCATAATTTATGCCAAAGCCTGCTGGTGACCAAGATAAATTTGGAAGATTGTTATCTGATCCAAGTTTATTCAATTAAAGCTGTTATTAACTTCAGTACTTGTCTGGACTCAATTTATTCTACAAATCCCTCAACTGGTCACCCTATTTTCACTGCTTCAGACGACAATGCCTGGGGTCCAGGTAGGAGCACCGTGACATGTGCACAGCCACACCTAAAGGGACACTATAGGCTACCCTTACACCACTTTGGCATTCCTACACCTGGGTACCACCATCACCATCTACTTAGGGACACTTCGTCCCCCGTTGCTGAAATGCAACTGGCGTCACAACAAAAACTCTTTTACTTTAAGGGACCCCCGGGTAGTACCCCACTTGTTACATACAGGTCTCCAGCAGGAAGTAAACTTTGGCATAAAGCACAGATGCAACAGTTAAGCTACCGCTTGTCAGCACGGTGCATGGCAGCAGAAGGGAAAGAGGGAGCCCGGCGCCCGTGCCCGCCGGTAGAGGCAGCAGCACTGGCACGGTCTGCTGGGCTAACAGTCATCAGTATAAAACACTTATAAAAACCCCTGTAACACTTCTCCTGATAATAAAAGCTCCACAAAAGTATGTGTGATCTGCTCTCCTCAGCACCTCCTTAGTGCTGTCAGCAGTTTCTTATGGTCAAAACTGCTGATAGATTCTCTTTAATGTGCATGATGTTAAGCAAAAATATAACAGGAAAAGGTTTAACCAAGACAGAATGGGTGATTAAAGGGGTTATCTGCAATTTTTTTCTGAATGATACTCCCTTTATGTAATTAAGTTCTTTAACCTTGATAATAGTGAAAATATTCCTACCGGGCCAGCCCTGCGCTCACTGGTGTAATTAGGTTGCGACCACTTGGTCGGAAGCTCGGGTGCTCTAAGCAGTCAGTGGCTAGGTTGCCTCACTGCGCAGGTGCAACCCCACATACGTCTCAGGTTGTAATTGGGCTAGGATCTAGGAAGTGGCTACAACCTAATTACACCAGGGAACCCTGGAGCGCAGCACTGGCCCAGTGGAAATATTTTTAGGATTGTAACTGTCAGGCCTCTTGCACACGACCGTATGGCTTTTCAGTGTTTTGCGGTCCGTTTTTATCGGATCCGTTTTTCTGTTTTTGGTTCCGTTTTCCGTATGGCATATACAGTATACAGTAATTCCATAATTTAAATTGGGCTGGTCTTAAAATTTATAGATTGTTCAATAGATTGTTCAGCAAAAAACGGAACGGATACGGATGCCTTTCCGTATGCTTTCCGTTTTTTGGGGACCCATTGACTTGAATGGAGCCACTGAACGTGATTTGCAGACAAGAATAGGACATGTTCTATATTTAAACGGAACGGAAGAAACGGAAGGCATACGGAGACACTTCAGTACTTTTTGCAGACCTATTGAAGTGAATGGTTCAGTATACTGTAAGTATACTGAACTGAAAAAACTGCCAGCATACGGTCCACAAAATACTGTTGTGTGCAAGAGGCCTTAGGCCGCTTTCAGACGAGCGAGTGTCACGCTGCGGACTCGCAGCACAGCACCAGTTCTGAACTTCCATCACTGCCGGGGTCGCATTGCATTATACTGATTTATGATGCTATGTAACCCTTACAGTTCTGGAATGTATTGGATAACATTGACATACTGCTGACACCGTTATCCAGTACTTCCACACCTCTAAGGGTTACATAGCGTCATAAATAAATATAATGCTATGCGACCCTGGCAATGCTGGAAGTTCAGGACGGGTGCTGCTCTGCGAGTCCGCAGCGCGACACTCGCTCGTCTGAAAGCGGCCTTAAAGTGCATGCGGAGGGACCATTAGGAAATTTATAAAAACTGTGGATAACTCCTATAATATGTTACTTTCCGTATAGCTACTTGAATGCTCCAGAACAGGACTGGATAAGTACTGTAACGAGTTCCGGATGTCAGAGGCAAAGGGATTTCGTTTTTACTAAGTTTTCCAGTGCTTTCTAGACGGCATTCTGTATCATGTTACTTGTAGGGCTGCGTAGACATATTTTTAGATCATTACATGTAAATTGGATCCTCGACTTTGAAGATGTGAAGGAGTGGGATTGATTCAGAGAGGCTGTGTACTGCTAATTTAACACAAATATAAAAGTAAAAAGATGAAAGTTTATAGAGCAGCATCGGCAGTGCCGTGTCATGGAAGGAAATAACGTCGCTCCTACTTCGCTGAAGGTGCTATGGGTGTAAATGACACAAATTACAAGCATATGCCTAATATTAAATTGCATGCTTTAATTTAGAGTCTAATTGAAAAGTTTGTTATTTTCCAAAATGCAAGTCACTTTTGAAGCATTAATGTAATTTACATACTGGAAATTGGATGCTGTGAGGGGGAAGTCAGCTTGGTTCTGGTTGGAAATCATTAATGCTGGGTGAAGGACGCTGGAAGGGATTAACCAAAGAAATACAGAGGATGAAAGAGAGTGTGAAATAATTGTTATATATCCAACTCTGACCTGCACTGAAACGCTGAATGAATTATCCCGCTCATCCATAGGACGCCTCACACATTGTGACACTGTGATAGACCGTCACCTTCTCTTTTATATGTTTTCCATAGACATGACTGAGTATAATGGTTAACACTAGTGATGAGCGAAGTATTAAAAAATTCAATTCAGCTGCTTCGCCAGATTTAAAAAAAAAAATTGCTTTGTGGCGAATTACTATGTCACGAAGCGCATATCTTTGTAAGTAGTGGGTGCAATGACAAGGAGTTGCGATTGCGCCACTCGCTGTCATTGTACCCTTGAGATGACGCATGTAAAATAAAAAATAAAAATCATAATTATCTCATCCATTTGCTTGCGACGAGCCAGCCGCCACCTTGATTGAAGATCTGCCGCGAAATCTCATCACAGCACAGTGGGGTACCGCCCATATAGGCAGACCATGCCACTGCTATGGGGCCCATGGCACAGGGGGGCCCGGAGAGCATGGAAGGCCCTGCCCCCTCTGCACAAGACAGACAGTTACACTTATTCTTCTGGGCTTGGGCTCCGGCTCCAACATTCGGGCGGGCCCCCGCCCTCCCTCCTGCTGCTATGCCATCCCTCCTGCTGCTCTTTGCAAAGAGCACACAGGACGGGACTCTGCCTGTGCGCTCTTCAGCTCAGCAGGCGGGATGACGTCATCACATTGTGCCTGCTGCTGGAGAGAGCGGGTTGCCTGCTTGTGGAGAGGCTGCAACGTAAGTATTTTTTTTTTTTTTTAATTGCTGGATTTGGCGCACTAAAGGGGGCAAAACTACTGGATGGGACACTAAAGGGGGCAAAACTACTGGATGGGACACTAAAGGGGCAGGACTACTGGATGAGGGCACTAAAGGGTCAAAACTACTGGATGGGGCACTAAGGGTCAGTATTACTGGACTGGGGGAACTAAGGTGTCAGCATTACTGGATGGGGGCACTTAGGTCTCCTTCACATGGGCGTCATGTTTGACGCCCGGATAAGAGGCGGGTGCGTTGCGGGAAAATGCACGATTTTTCCACGCGGGTGCAAACGTTTGTAATGCGTTTTGCACGCGCGTGTGAAAAATCGCCATGTTTGGTACCCAGACCCGAAGCCGGACTTCATCACTGAAGTCCGGTTTCGGGTGCAGTATTCTGGAGAATTTATTATTTTCCCTTATAACATTGTTATAAGGGAAAATATTAGCATTCTTAATAAAGAATGCATTGTTAAATGAAGTGGAAGGGGTTAAAAATAATAAAACTTAACTTACTCTCGTAGTTGCGATCTGTCTTCTGTCTTCAAGCTTCAGCTAACAGCTAAAGGACCTGTGATGACGTCACATCACATGGTCCAATCACATGGTCCATCACCATGGTAAGATGGACCATGTGATTGGACCATGTGATGTGACGTCATCCCAGGTCCTTTAGAATACAGCTAAAGCTTGAAGTGAGAAGACAGATCGCAACTACACGATCAAGTGGCTAAGGTAAGTTAAGTTTTATTATTTTTAACCCCTTCCTCTTCATTTTACTAAGCATTTTTTATTAAGAATGCTATTATTTTCCCTTATAACCATGTTATAAGGGAAAATAATAAAGATCGTGTCCCGTTGCTAAGCAACCATGTGGAAAAATCGCACTGCATCCGCACTTGCTTGCGGATGCTTGCGATTTTCCCGCAGCCCTATTCACTTCTATCGGACCTGCGTTGCGTGAAAAACGCACAATATAGAGCATGCTGCGATTTTCACGCAACGCAGAAGTGATGCGTGAAAATCACCGCTCATGTGCACAGCCCCATAGAAATGAATGGGTCCGGATTCAGTGCGGGTGCAATGCGTGTCCTCACGCATTGCACGCGCGTGGAAATCTCGCACGTGTGAAAGGGGCCTAAGGGAGTGTAAATACTGTGTGGGCACTAAAAGGGGCATAACTACTGTTCTGGGACACAAAGGGGGATGCTATTCTGAGGGGTCCCTTATGGGGCCTTATACTGTGTGAGGGCACTAATATTGCATTCTTACTATGAGGGGGCACTAAGGGGGCATAACTACTGTGTAAAGGGCAGGCACATGCTGCAGCAGCAACATTCTGCAGATGTATATATGGTCTCTTCTAGATGGGCTTTAATCTGCACAACGTTGAAGGTGGCGCAAAGTTTTTGTGCCGCTGACATCACAAAAAAGTGCCACAAAAAAGTGCCTTACTCCCATACAGTCATATCAGTAGTGTATGACCGTGTATGAGAGTACGGATAATAAAAGTTGGTTAATAAAAAAAAAAAAAAAAGATTTATCCCTAACAGTTTCAGTAGGCCATGTATATATTTCTTTTTTGAGAAATTGGGTTGTGGCAGGGGAGGAGCCAGGACAGGAGGTGGGTTGGGCCAGGGGTGGGTAGTGGGTGGGGTTAGGGGCCCAATTCAGATTCTTGCTATGGGGCCCAATGACTTCTATGTACGCCCCTGTCAAAGCACACGGGTTTTCATGTGAAATCTTCAAGCAAGATGGCGGCTGGACCGTCACAAGCAAATGCATGAGGTAAATATGATTTATTTATTTTTTTTACACTATTTCAGGTTAAGTTGATTCCCTACCACGAAGCACGAGGAAATTCTGCTTTGCGTCAAATCAAATTTAGTGATCACTCTAGTGCTCTAATGCCAGCAACACAAAGACCCCATAATAATAACCATCAGAGTAACCATTTAATGCCAGTCACAGTGCCCCATAACAACAGCATTCACAGTACCGCCATAAACATGTGGTTTAAAGTTCTCCTATACAGTGCCAGGCACATCTGTATTTTTGCCATCTAGAGTATTCTCATATGAATGCCAGGGATGGGGATAGCAGTGCCTCCATACCAGTTCCAGGCATATGCACCAATTCCAGTTCATATAATAGCAGTGTCATCATGGGGGGCATTTATTAAGCTATTACGCCACTCTTGTAGTATAATAAAAGTTGCAAATATGTGCACCATCATTTTCGACCTTTCCGAAGTGTCGAAGGGGGTGGGGCTTAGTGCTGCCTGCTGGATTTACTGTAACATTCGCCAGAAAGTGGTGTAAGTTATAACTGAAGTCCATGCCAGACTGTATCTGACCTGCTTCCTTTTTTTCCGCACCCCATTGCCTGTGTTTTTGTGCATAGTTGAGTTGCTTGGCCTTGCTTACATGTTGAAGGTATGGATTTTTGTCTGCAATTCTTCTATGAAGACCAGTTCTGGACAGACTTCCCTGAACAGTAGCTGGATATACCTGGGTTCTACTGGTTTGTGCCAATTCTGAACTGATGGCCCTGCTGGATATCTTATGATTTTGAAAGCGAGTAAGCGTGATGTGTCTTGCAAGTTTGGGGCTGCATTTCAGCAAATGGATTTGAGGATTTGGTCAGGATTAGAGATTCAAAAATTCGATTCGGCTGCTTGCCAAATCTTACCCCAAATTTTGTTTTGTGACTAAATACATGGTCACAAAGTGCATTTCTTTGTAAGTATAGGGTACAATTTGCGCCGCTATCTATCATGGTACCCGTCAGATGACGCATTCATCTCTGATTGCTGCATCTGGCAGTAATATTACAGTGTAAAAATTTTAAAAATAAATACATTAAATCATACTTACTTTACCCATTTGCTCACTAAGAGCCAGCCATCATCTTCACTGAAGATCTAGGGCAAAATCTTGTGCGGCCTGTGATGACATGATCACGTTGGCTGGTGTAGTGACTAGAGATGTCCCGAACTAATCGCCGGCGAACAGTTCCCGGCGAACATCGCATGTTTGCATTCGCCGTGGCGGGCGAACATATGCGATGTTCGGTCCGCCCCCTATACATCATCATTGAGCAAACTTTGACCCTGTACCTCACAGTCAGCAGAAACATTCCAGCCAATCAGCAGCATACCCTCCCATCTCCTACCAAAAAGCAAGGGCAGCATCCATCTTAGATTCATTCTAAAGCTGCAGTGTTAGTTAGAGCAGGGAGAGTGCTGCTGCTGCTGAACTAATTGGGGAAGCGTTAGCTAGGCTAGTGTTCTGTGTCCACTCCAGTCCTCAAAGACTCATCGGCCTCTTTCACACGAGCGTGTCCGGATTAGGTTCGGATGCGTTGCGGATGCGTGCAGTGAAAACTGTGTGATTTTACAGGCACAGCCATTCAGTTTTGCCTGCGATTGAGTTCAGTTGTTCAGTTTTTTTCCGCGCGGGTGCAATGCGTTTTGATGTGTTTTTCACGCACGTGATAAAAAACTGAAGGTTTACAAACATCTCCTAGCAACCATCAGTGCAAAACGCACCCACACTTGCTTGAGGATGCAATGCGTTTTTCACGCAGCCCCATTCACTTCTATGGGGCTAGGGCTGTGTGAAAAACGCAGAATATAGAACATGCTGCGATTTTCACGCAACGCATAAGTGATGCGTGAAATAAAATGCTCATTAAATTAATGGGTCAGGATTCAGTGCGGATGCTATGCGTTCACGTCACGCATTGCACCTGCGCGGAAAACTCGCTCGTGGTGAAAGGGGCCATCTGCTGTAAGGACAGAGTCCTGACAGTACCCCAAAAAGCCCTTTTTAGGGCTGGTACATCATTCTGCTTTTTTTATATATATATATATATATATATATATATATATATATATATATATACAGTATTGCAGTTGCCTGCCCGTGTGTGAGAGGCCGCAGGCCCACAGACTGTACTGTGTGCACACCACTTATATAGGGTGGCACAGTACCTTGCAGATAAAAAAAAGTCATTTAATTTTTACCCTTTAATATAATTGCAGTTGCCTGCCAGTGTGTGTCAGGCCCACAGACTGTACTGTGCCCACTGCCAGTGCCCACCACTCATATCGGGTGTCACAGTACCTTGCAGATAAAATAGTCATTTAATTTTTACCCTTTAATATAATTGCAGTTGCCTGCCAGTGTGTGTCAGGCCCACTGACTGTACTGTTCCCACTGCCCACCACACATATAGGGTGGCACAGTACCTTGCAGATAAAAAAGTCACTTAATTTTTACCCTTTAATATAATTGCAGTTGCCTGCCAGTGTTTGTCAGGCCCACAGACTGTACTGTGCCCACTGCCAGTGCCCATCACTCATATCGGGTGGCACAGTACCTTGCAGATAAAAAAGTAATTTCATTTTTACCCTTTAATATAATAGCAGTTGCCTGCCAGTGTGTGTCAGGCCCACTGACTGTACTGTGCCCACTGCCCATCACTCATATAGGGTGGCACAGTACATTGCACGGAGCACGCGCTGTGACCTATAATTCAAACTAAGCGGACCGAGCATGGGTCTTTTTCCATCTCCCGGTTCCAAAAATCTATTCACTACACCGGCCCTGGCCCTGATGAGGGACAAAACAGAGATTAAACTGATAGGAATAGGACTTAGTTAACACTAGTTGCATTGGTGGCAAATTCCATTGCAAGTGCCCCAAATTAGAAGGAAGCAGACAGAGCAAGCTTTTTTCTCTATCTCCCCATGCAAGGATTCAATTAAATTCACGTCCCCTGATAGGGGACTTAACAAAGATTAAAATGGTAAGAATAGTAGTTCACACTATTTGTATTGGTGGCACAGTACATTGCTTGGCGCAAGCGCAGTGCCCCAAATTGGAAGAAAGAGGACCGACCAACCATTTTTTTCCATCTCCCGGTTCTTAGAATCTATTCAATACACCAGCCCCTGATAGGGGACAAAACAGAGATTAAACTGATAGGAATAGGACTTAGTTAACACTAGTTGCATTGGTGGCAAATTCCATTGCAAGTGCCCCAAATTAGAAGGAAGCAGACAGAGCAAGCTTTTTTCTCTATCTCCCAATGCAAGGATTCAATTAAATTCACGTCCCCTGATAGGGGACTTAACAAAGATTAAAATGGTAAGAATAGTAGTTCACACTATTTGTATTGGTGGCACAGTACATTGCTTGGCGCACGCGCAGTGCCCCAAATTGGAAGGAAGAGGACCGACCAACCATTTTTTTCCATCTCCCGGTTCTTAGAATCTATTCAATACACCAGCCCCTGATAGGGGACAAAACAGAGATTAAACAGATTTTTTAATAAAAAAAAAAAAAAAGGACAGCCTCTGCAGAGCTGGGTATTTTTTGGCCGCGTTACTGAACGCTCATGCACAATGGCTGTAGGCTCATGCGTCCTTTTGCGGAGGTGACAAACCTGGTCAGTCAAACCCAAGGCAACATCATCAACCTCATCCCATATGCGTTTTTTCTGGAGCGTGCCCTGCGAAGAGTGCTGGATCAGGTCGTAGATGAGCATGAAGAGAAAGAGTTGTGGTCACCATCACCACTAGAAGCGGCCTTGTCGCCGATTGCTGGACCTGCGGCAACGCAGAGAGAGGAGTCTAAAGAAGAGAAGTCAGCGGAGGAAGGTGGCTTTGAGGAGGTCGAAGACCAACCACAGCAGGCGTCTCAGGGGGCTTGTTGTCACCTTTCGGGGACCCTTGGTGTTGTACGTGGCTGGGTGGAGGAAAAGACCTTCAATGACGTCAGTGAGGACAAGGAACGGGATATGGCTAGCTTGGTATCCAACCTTGTGAAAATGTGGAGTTTGCGGTTGTGCAAATGGACTGTTTGCGGTTGTTTGCGGTGAGTTAAACTGGGAGTTTGGTGTGTCAGAGTTTGGTCGTTCACTGTGAAGCAGGCGTAACCCTTACACTACCTGATCGATACAACATCATACCTGATCATATACACACTGGATGTTTTACAGCATGTTATTCCAAACAATTTAGGAATGTTAGGTGATTTATGCCCTTTATGGATTAAAACCCGACTCTGCGTCAACTACGTAATTTTCCATGGGAGTTTTGCCATCGATTTCCCCCTCCGGCATGCCACAGTCCAGGTGTTAGTCCCCTTGAAACAACTTTTCCATCGCTATTGTGGCCAGATAGAGTCCCTGTGGGTTTTAAAATTCGCCTGCCTATTGAAGTCTATGGCAGTTCGCCCGGTTCGCCTGTTCGCGAACATTTGCGGAAGTTCTTGTTTGCCTTTCGCGAACGGAAAATTTTATGTTCGCGACATCTCTAGTTGTGATGTCATACGTCACTGCGCACAGGATTTCGTGCAAGATATTCAATCAACATGTCGGCGTCCTGCCCTTCGCGATCAAATGGATGAGGTAAGTAAGATTTTTTTGTTTTTTACCGCCATTCAGGGAAAATCGATTCGTTACCATGAAGCATGAGGAAATTCGGATTCACTCAACACTAGTCGGGATTAATGGTATCCTAAATGCTGAGAAATACACAGTAATTAACTATTAATGAACTATTACCACTTCTAGTTTTTTAAACATTCTTATCTTACGGCATTTTTTCCACACCTGTTTAAAACATTTGCATAGTACTGTCCAGTATCCTGACAGCTCCACATAACATTTATCATATTACTTTCTCAGACTCCTGTGACATTGTGCGGTTTGCTAACTGTGGACACTGCAAATTCTCTCTCCTGAGTCAGAAAACAGCACAATATATATTCAGCCCTTTACTTCTGCAGTAGCAGAGGTGCCGAGGCTCTCACATTATACACCTGCCGCTACTAATCTGCACCAATAAGTGAAAAATCATATTAAAGATGAACACAGCACTTAATACTCTGAGAAATCTTTTACTGCCTTGTTTATTTGGAGAGAACCTATGTGATAGATTCCTATTTAATCAGGCATTTCATATTCCCGCAATGATTATTTATTAGTAAATGTACTTTCAGGTTCATGTAAATGCACCAACAGCTGCATAAGAATGTGTATTTTATATTCAGAATGGGTTAGAAAATGCTGCAGTGTAAATGCCATCCTCCGATATCCAGGCAGATGACTATAGAGATGCCATGTTTATTCTCTTCACTCAGGTGTTAGTTTTTTTACTGGTCATTGGGAGTCGAGGTCTAAAAAATATTCTTGGGCTGAGGCACCTTTATCAATGGAACTAGAACCCTTCATCTAGAGTTGCTATGCCTGGGGAGATCAAGGTTGAAATAAATGTTGTATAGCAATGAAGGCAGTCTTGGTGTTAGAATATCTTCCAGCTGGCCACATCTTGATTTCAGCCCCGATTTTGCAGCACAAAAAAATGTATCTTTATTTATACATATGAATGGGAGAGATCCTTGCTTAAAGAGTAACTACACACTATACACAGAGTGACATTAAAAGTTTTGATTGATGTTGGTCCAACCACTGAGACCCCTAATGATGGCTAAAATGGAGGAGTTAGAAGAGCTCATTGAGCGCTGCCTCTCACTTGGACCCCCACAGTCAAATCATTTGAGATGTTACTCTGATATATCAAAAAGGTATGCAGAACTTCTGAAATTGTGTATATAAACAGGAACATTGATCCACCCCATCCATTAACACTTTCCCGACTGTACAAAGTAAATTTACGTCAGTGGCCAGGATTTGAAAATGACTAGCGTGTGCCATGGCCGCAGGGTGTCTGCTGTTCTTAACAGCAGACGCCCAGCACTAAAGTCTGCGAGTGGCGGCGGCACCAGAGAGTGTTTGCAGCAGCCCCTGTCCGCCTGTGTGACAGGAGGTTGCTGCATATGAGTTTCTATGGGGGCCCTGCTTGTGGCAGGGCTCCATAGGAACATAGCAAAATTCTCATGGACTCCAATGCTAATGCATTGGAGTCCATGAGACAAGCAATCTGATGATTGCATCTTACAGTTCCCTATGGGAATTATAAAAAATATGTAAACAATAAAAAATGCACATCATTGGCATCACTGTGTGCGAAAACGCCCCTTAGTATTAAAATATAAAAATATTTTTCCCATATAGAAAACGACGAAAAGAAAAAAAAGTATCAAAATTACTAATTTGTTCTTTTTTGGTTGCTTCACTTCACACAAAAAAATAAAAAAAAGAGATCAAAAAGTCATACACACCCCAAAAAAGTACTATTGGAAAGTACAGATCACCGCAAAAAATGTTTTTTTTTTTATAATTGTACTGACTTAGAGAATAAAAGTAACAGGTCAGTTTTACCGCATAGGAAATTATATAAAAATAAAAAACATAAGACAGTGGCGGAATTGTGTTTTTTTTTAAATAATTCCACCCCATTTGGAATTTTTTCCCCACTTCCCCTCACATTTTATGCAACTGTATATGGTGCCATTAGAAAGTGCATCTTGTTCCGCAAAAAAACAAGCCCTCATATGGCTATGTGAATGAAAAAATAAAAAAGTTATGGATGGTTACGGTTACGGTTATTAAAGGGTTAAAGCATAATTTTTGGGTACTTGGACCCAACAAGCAACAGTTTTTTTCCCCCATAACACTGTGTGTGTTTAAGCTCCATCTGCCCCCAAAAAGGGACATTTTTATATGGTTTCTAATATGAAAAAGCATAACACGTGAGACAATGCAGTGAGATTTTAAACACATCGTTTGTTAGCACCATCAACCATCCGTTTACCCAGTGTCACTCTGACATTATTTGCTGTTGCTGTGATTGTGTAAAAAAAAACAAAAAAAAAGATATAAAATATCTTAACCCTTGGAGATCTTAAAGTGGCATAAACCAATGTATATGGGGTGTTAAGTAGTGTTGATCACGAATATTCTAATCGCGAATTTTTATCGCGAATATCGGCACTTCGAGAATTCATGAAAATCTAGAATATAGTGCTATATATTTGTAATCGCGAATATTCTAGTTTTTTTTCATCAATACTACTGCCTCTTGCTTGTGGGCCAATGGGAAGGCTGCAATGTCTTTGTCAGAGCTTAGCAACATCCCTAGCAACCAATTGGAAAGTTGCCTACCCCTTACTATATCAGAACCTCCCCAGCAGCCATTTTCTGCTGTTTTGTCAGTTCTGAGAGAGATAGCAGTGTCATTGCTGTGCTCTGTGCTTTGTAGACTTATCTGGATCCTTATTTAACCCCTTCACTACCAAGCCACTTTTCACCTTAAATCCCAGGCCGATTTTTGCAAATCTGACGTGTCAATTTACGTGGTAATAACTTTAAAAAACTTTTACTTATCTAGGATATTCTGAGGTTGTTTTATCGTCACATATTGTACTTCATGACAGTAGTAAAATTGAGTCAAAGAATTTCATTTTTATTTATAAAAAATACCAAATTTACCCAAAAATTTGAAAAATTTGCAACTTTCTAAATTTCAATTTCTCTGCTTTTAAAACAGATAGTGATACCTCATATAATAGTTATTACTTTATATTTCTCATATGTCTACTATTTTTGTGAATGCCATTTTATTTTTTGGGGAGGTTAGAAGGCTTAGAAGTTTTAAAGCAAATCTTGACATTTTTCAGAAAATTTCCAAAACCCACTTTTTAAGGACCGATTCGGGTCTGAAGTCACTTTGTGAGGCTTACATAATACAACCCACCCATAAATGACCCCATTTTAGAAACTACACTCCTGAAGGTATTCAAAACTGATTTTACAAACTTTGTTAACCCTTCAGGTGTTCCACAAGAAGAAATGGAGACGAAATTTCACTTTTTTGACAGATATTTCATTTTAATCCTTTTTTTCTAGTAACAAGGCAAGAGTTAACAGCCAAACAAAACTTAAAATTTATTGCCCTGATTCTGTAGTTTATAAAAACACCTCATATGTGGTCGTAAACTGCTATACAGGCACACGGCAGGGAGCAGAAGGAAAGGAACGCCATATAGTTTTTGGAAAGCAGATTTCACTGAGATACTTTTAAGCTGCCATATCACATTTGAAGACCCCCGATACACCGCTAGAGTAGAAACTCCAAAATGACCCCATTTTGGAAACTACTGGATAAGGTGGAAGTTTTGTAGGTACTGTTTTGGCACCGTTTTTATTTTTGGTTATTTACAATGTTCATCTGACAGGTTAGATCATGTGGTGTTTTTATAGCGTAGGTTGTTACGGACGTGACAATGCCAAATATGTATACTTTTTTTGGTTGTTTGCTTCAGTTTTACATAAGAAAGCATTTTTGAAAAAAATATCATGTTTTAGTGTCTTCATAGTCTTAGAGCCATAGTTTTTTTTATTTCTTGGGCGATTGTCTTAGGTAGGGTCTCATTTTTTGTGGTATGAGATGATGATTTGATTGGTACTATTGTAGGGTGCATATGACTTTTGATCGCTTGGTATTACACTTTTTGTAATGTAAGGTGACAAAAAATGCCTTTTTTGACACACTTTTTTTTTTACGGTGTTCTCCTGAGTGGTTATTGTGATGCATTGGCTGTATGTGGATTACTCAATGTAATACACTTACAGCCTTCTTCCTGTGAGATCCAGGGGGCCGGATCTCACAGACTCTCCTGGAAGGCAGCCACGATTACTAAGGAAGGCATCGGGCTGCATTCCCTGTCATGGAGTCCCTGTCACAGCAGCGCGGGGAACCCATGGACACCGGCACCCGTGAGGATACCGCACGTGCCACGGTCGGCGAGGGCCGCGGCCGTGCAAGAATTAATGCGCCCGCATTAGTGATTTCACCGATGCCGGCGCATACAGCAAGGGTCTGGGTATTAGTGAGAGCCGGACCCCTGCCTCTGCTCCTGCACCCGCCCGATCAGCGAGCCGTATCTCTACTACGCTGGGATTTCAGTCCCACATTTCTGTGCCGTACATGTACAGAGCTGGTATTTTGCAGCACAAAAAAATTCAACTTCATTCATAAATATGAATGGGAGAGATATCTGATTACAGGGCTTCTGTCACCCCCCAAAAGTCATTTTTCTTTTTTGGGCTTACTAAAATCCTTATAGGGCGATTATTCTATATATACTGTTTTTACCTTTTTCTGTCGGTTATTTTCGCTAAAAAAACGCACTTTTTAAATATGTAAATTACCTTGCTACCAGCAAGTAGGGCGGTTACTTGCTGGTAGCCGCCGCATCCTCCTTTCCAAAAAACGCCCCCTCCTCCTGTTGAGTGACAGGGCCAGCGAGCGCTCTCCTCCTCTGGCTGGCCCTGTCTCAGTTCCAAATCGCGCGCCTGCGCCGTCCCAGTCTTCAGTTCACTGAGAGGAGGACGCTGCTCGGCCGCTCCTTCCTCAGTGCGCCTGCGCCGATGACGTCACATCTACACCCGGAAGAGAAGTCGACGGCATCTTCTCTTCCGGGTGTAGATGTGGCGTCATCGGCGCAGGCGCACTGAGGAAGGAGCGGCCGGCAGCGTCCTCCTCTCAGTGAACTGAAGACTGGGACGGCGCAGGCGCGCGATTTGGAACTGAGACAGGGCCAGCCAGAGGAGGAGGCTCGCTGGCCCTGTCACTCAACAGGAGGAGGGGCGTTGAAAGGAGAGATGCGGCGGCTACCAGCAAGTAACCGCCCTACTTGCTGGTAGCAAGGTAATTTACATATTTAAAAAGTGCGTTTTTTATCGAAAATAACCGACAGAAAAAGGTAAAAACAGTATATATAGAATAATCGCCCTATAAGGATTTTAGTAAGCCCAAAAAAGAAAAATGACTTTTGGGGGGGGGGGGGGGGTGACAGAAGCCCTTTAAAGAGTAATACTAACAATTGACAGATATTTACTTTTGATATGTCAGAGTGACATGTTAAGGCCCCTTTCACACGGGCGTGATTTCCGTGTGGGTGCAATTGCGTGAGGTGAACGTATTGCACCTGCACTGAATCCGGACCCATTCATTTTTATGGGGCTATGCACATGAGCGGTGATTTTCACGCATCACTTCTGTGTTGCGTGAAAATTGCAGCATGCTCTATATTGTGCGTTTTTCATGCAATGCAGGCCCCATAGAAGTGAATGGGGCTGCGGGAAAATCGCAAGCATCCGCAAGCAAGTGCGGATACAGTGCGATTTTCCTACAAGGTTGCTTGTGGGACCCGATCTTTATTATTTTCCCTTATAACATGGTTATAAGGGAAAATAATAGCATTCTCAATACAGAATGCTTTGTAAAATGTGGATTAAGGGGTTAAAAATAAAAAAATTAACTCACCTTATCCACTTGATCGCGTAGTTGCCGATCTCTTCTGTCTTCTTCAAGCATTAGCTGCCATCTAAAGGACCTGTGGTGACGTCACCGAGATCATCACATGGTCCAATCACATGGTATATCACCATGGTGATGGACCATGTGATGTGACATCACCACAGGTCCTTTATCAAGTGGATAAGGTGAGTTAATTTTTTTATTTTTAACTCCTTAATCCACATTTTACAAAGCATTCTGTATTGAGAATGCTATTATTTTCCCTTATAAACATGTTATAAGGGAAAATAATAAAATCTACAGAATACTCAACCCAATCCTGAACTTCAGTGATGAAGTTCGGGTCTGGGTACCAAACAATGCCGATTTTTCCCATTTTTACCGTGACGCCCGTGTGAAAGAGGCCTAAAGGTTTTGATCAGTGTAAGTTGAAATGCTGAGACCCATCTGATAGCTAAAATGTGGAATTAGAAGAGCTCATTGAGCACTGCCTTTCACTTGGACCCCACAATGAAATCATTTGAGATGTTACTCTGATTTATCAAAAGTTTATGTAAAGTGTAGATACTCTTAAAACTACGTAAATATGACTCAGTGATTGACAGATAGATACAGTCACAGTAGATAGATAGATAGATAGATAGATAGATAGCCTCTATACTTCCTATAGTTATACTCATATATATAGATGTGATATGTGTGGGTCCCAGAGTACCTCTTTAAATGATTGATGTTCAGTGGTTAAAGAAAAACTCCAGAGTAGAGATGAGCAAATTTCTTAAAATTAGATTTGTTTCTGATTCAGAAAATTTTTCAAAAATAAAATTTGGGTCCAAATTGATTCTACCCAAATATGCTTCTTTAAATTGCTGATTGGCAAGGGTGCCAGGAGTTGGACCCCTACAGACCTGATTGTATTGATGACCTATCCTGAGGATAGCAAACACCACTCTGAAAACATAAAATATGTAAACGAATACTATATTATCTCATACAAAGATGCTGTTCTCACATTCAAGTCTGAACTCACCTCTTCCAAACAAGACTACTTCACTACTCTCAGATCATCTTTCTCCCGTAATCCCAAACAACTGTTTAATACATTTAACTCTCTACTCCTCCCCCCCCCCATGCCCCCTCCCACACCCTCATCTCAGGTGAAGACTTTGCCTCTCATAATTCAGCATATTTCAGAGATAAAAGTGATAAAATCCGTGAAAGCTTTAAACACTACACTCCTACACATCAACCCAAAGCTCTTTTCACATAACCCAGTTTACCACCATCACAGAAGAAAAGCTTTCCAACTTAGTCTCTAAGTCACACCTCACCACTTGTACCATTGACCCAATCCCAACCCACCTCATCCCTAACATCACCACTATAATTATCCCTGCCCTAACCCAAATCTTCAACTTATCGCTAACCACTGGCATCTTCCCTTCGTCTTTTAAACATGCAACTGTCACACCCATACTCAAAAAACCTTTTTTGGACCCATCTTCTTTATCCAGCTATTGTCCCATTTCACTGCTCTCATTTGCATCCAAACTCCTAGAACAACATGTCCATCTGAAATTGTCCTCTCACCTCTTATCCCACTCACTTTTTGATCAGATGCAATCTGGCTTCAGACCAAATCATTGCACTGAAACGGCCCTAACCAAAGTCGCCAACAATCTTCTAGCTGCCAAAGCTAAATGTCACTCCTCCTTCTTGACCTTTCTTCTGCCTTTGACACTGTTAACCACTCTCTCCTCCTACAAAACCTCTCTTTCCTTGGCGTCAAAAACCTAGCCCTCTCCTGGATCTCCTCGTACCTCACCAACAGCACATTCAGCGTTTTCCATTCATACACTACCTCTTCATCACGCCCCCTTTCTGTTGATGTCCCTCAAGGCTCTGTCCTGGGTCCCCTGCTTTTCTCTAATTATTTATTCGGCCTAGGACAGCTTATAGGGTCCCATGGCTTCCAATACCACCCTTATGCTGATGACACTCAAATCTACCTCTCCAGCCCAGATGTTGCTTCCCTCCTATCCAGAACCCCAGCATGTCTGTCAGCAATATCTTCATTCTTCTCTTCCCGCTTCCTAAACCTTAACTCGAATACAATAAAGGAATTCAAGAGGGGACTGGATGTATTTCTGGAGTGTAATAATATTACAGGCTACAGCTACTAGAGAGGGATCGTTGATCCAGGGAGTTATTCTGATTGCCTGATTGGAGTCGGGAAGGAATTTTTTATTCCCCTTAAGTGCGGAAAATTGGCTTCTGCCTCACCGGGGTTTTTTGCCGTATTCTGGATCAACTTGTAGCAAACAGGCCGAACTGGATGGACAAATGTCTTTTTTCGGTCTTATATACTATGTTACTATGTAAAATGAAGAAAACTGAATTAATTGTCTTTCCCCCATGTCACTCAGCCCCCATACCTAACCTGTCCATCACAGTTAATAGCACAACACTTTCTCCAGTCTCACAGGCCCACTGCCTTGGGGTAACATTGGATTCTGCCCTGTCCTTTAAGCCACACATCCAAACCCTCACCTCCACCTGCCGTTTCCAACTTAAGACCATCTCTCGTATTCACGCCTTCCTCACCCCTGAGTCAACTAAAATACTAGTGAATGCTCTCATCTCCTGCCTGGACTACTGCAACATCCTCCTGTGAGTCCTCCCCTCTAGCACTCTCGCTCCCCTCCAATCTATTCTCAACTATGCTGCCAGGTTAGTCCTTCTGTCCCCTTGTTTCTCCTCTGCCCCCCGCCCCCCGTCAATCTCTTCACTGGATCCCCATTGCCCAGCGAACTCAGTTTAAAGTACTTACAACTACATATAAGGCCATCCACAACCTGTTCCCTCCTTTTATCTCTGACCTGCTTTCTTGATACATCCCCACACATAATCTCAGATTCTCACAGGACCTCCTCCTCAGTTCTCCTCTTATCTGTTCCTCACACAACCGACTACAAGATTTCTGACGTGCCTCTCCCCTACTCTGCAACTCACTACCCCAACACATCAGCCTCTCCCCCAACATCCAAAGCTTCAAGAGTAACCTGAAAACCCACCTTGTCAGGAAAGCCTTTCATCTGCAATGAGCATGCTGCCAGCACACAGCCACAAGAGCAGCCTATACCCTCAACTACTGTGTTCTCGCCTTCCTTTATAGATTGTAAGCTCTTGCGGGCAGGGTCCTGGTCCTCTACCCCTTTATACCAGTCTGTTAATATTTTCTTGTTTACTGTGGTTTTTTTTCTGTGTAACCCCAGCTGGAAGTACAGCGCCAATTAATGGCGCTTTAAAATAAATAATAAAATGAATATGAGGTATTTAGCACATATATTTTGGTAAAAGTAATTTGTGCCCAACCACCACAGTAAGGTGACCTCATTTGGATGGGAGCCTACTCTATATGATACCACTCCATGTGAATTCGGGAGGAGGAGGATCCAGATACATGCTTCACTAATTGAAAAGAGCCGGTGGACAACATGGTTTCGTTAGGAGAGCATGACCAAAGTTGAGGCAGCCACAACTCCAAATGAATACTGGAAGAAATGAAAGACATTGAGCATTGCACAGCATGGTGGCTCAGTTGTTAGCACTGGTGCCTTGCCACGCTGGGTTCCTAATTTCAAATCCAACCAAGGATAACATCTGCATGGAGTTTGTTTGTTGTCCCCATGTTTGCATTTGGTTCCTCTGGGTATTCTGGTTTCCTCCCACACTTCCAAGACATACTGATAGAGAATTTAGACTCTGAGCTCCTTTGGAGACAGCAAGTGATGATAATGTCTGTAAAGTGCTGCAGAATATGTCAGCACTATAGAAGTGAGTCCAATAAATAAACATTGGCATAGAGTAAGGTATCATATGGAGTAGGTTCAGTGTCTACATAGCCTTGATCTCTCTGAATTCAACTGAGGCCTGTAAACAAAAGGAGAGGTTATCATACAGAGTAGGTTTCCATCTAAAAGAGGTCACCTTGTAGTAGATGAGCACAAATGATTTAGATCCAAATATATTTGCTAAGTACCTCATATTCATTTTATTTGTAGCATTAGTTCAAATATTCTGTTTGCAGAGGGTATGGAGATAACTTAGATGAGGGCGCAAGCCTAGGGTAGTATTGATGGCAGAGAAAATGAGGCGTGGGTTAATTATAGAAATGACAGGGAGAACAAAAAAAAACCTTTCCCTGTACAAACCCTAGCTAGGCCTCAGTCGACTACTTGGCAGGAGGCAGTCGGATCGTCAAGGGGGCACACCACTTGTAAGTCTATAATTTTCTCTGCCCTCAGTACTACCCTAGGCTTGCACCCTCATCTAAGTTATCTCCATACTTCAGATTCTGTATTTATTCAGATATAGCCCAACTACCACACATACTCAGTGGTAGTTGGGCTATATCTTTGCCCATGAATGTTTATTCTCATCCGCCTTGGTGCATAGGGCGATTTTAATTATACCTTTATTAAAAGCTATGTTTTAAGGGTCCAATATTTCTCTTTGATGTTTTTGTACGTTTTCTTGAAGGACACCAAAATTATCTTTATTATTATCTATTTCGAGTGATTTGCATCATTATCATGACACTGTGCAACCCCTTTAATAATACAAGCAATAATACAATATTCCTCCAGAGCATTTCCATACTTGTGACCAAGGAAATATAAAATTCATTGTGATCAAGTGGAGAATTGATATCTGGATTTATGTGGATCTAGTTTTCACCTCCAGCTATGCATAAAGTTTGTTTCTTCTATAACAATTTGTCTTGAAAGAGAAGAGCGTTATTAGTCTGACCAGCATTTTTCAGGCGTAGACAGGCAGAATAAAATACTGTTCATTAATCACTATATCAATAAAGTAAGTCACCACTATCGCATTAGTTGTTGGAAATAAATAAACAAAATGTGACATCTGGAAAGGAAACAACCAGAAAAGGGAAAATATCATGACGCATTATTATTATAATCTGCGGGATTTCATTACCAATCATTCAACTACAGACATTAATTCACGTGTCAATAGAAAGTATGTGACACAGCCATCTGCCAATTTCCAAGGTAACAAATACAGAGCGAGAAGGTGAAACAAATTAGAGAACCAATCAAAATGTGTTTAGTAAAGAATGTCACCAGCTCAAAACGGATTGGAAGGAATTGTTGAAAAATGAAATACAATGGTAACCGCAAAATATTGTAGATGGACCTCTGTGGTTAAAGAGGGTGTCCCGTGAGTCCCTTGACTACATATTCATTTTCTCTGTTAGATGCAGAAAATTTAAAAATGTTCAATGTTCAATTAATACCCCTGTGTCTGGATTTTGCCGTTGTGTACATGTTATGATGCCCCCGGTTGTACTTTTGATTCCCTCTCAGAACATGCAATGAATATGTCTAGTGCTGCTGGTCACACTTGCTGAAATCACAGAACATCAAAATCAAAGTTCCATTAAAACGTAAATAAAAAATATGTCCATATCAAAAGCGGAACATCCCCTTTCACTCTACTTTGTGTGAGATCCTGGGTCAGGGCAGTATATAGAAGTGAAGAAGTCCCTTAGTGTAGAATAAAGGGGTCCCTTAGTGTAGAATAAAGTGGGCCTTACATTAGAATGCTGGGTTAAAACATCATTTTCAGGAACATAGGGATAATTTGTGAGTTGCTTGTTAACCATGTTTTCTTTAGAGCCCAAAAAATTTGATAATAGTTGGTGGAACCTGTTTATTTTTGCTGGGCTGGCCGACTAATGTTTATAGGGGCTTCCTGACAGATGATGATGATGGCAGAAAGAAGGATCTGGCAAGTTAAACTTCAATGTCTGATCTTTTTGTTGTGGCTAGAGATATGCTACCACCAGAGGTGTCTGGTGGCAACTTTCTCTTCTCTAGCCATTGAAAAACCGAGTATGCACATATATCAGGGAGCCAGGAAGAAGATCTGTTGGCCCAACAAGCATTCCGCTGACAGTTTTGGATGGTGTATGGATGCCTTTAAAAGAGTGGAGTCCTGCACATGCTCTCATCACTTAATATTAAAGGGAATGGGACCAATTCAGGCTGGGTCCTCTACCTCCATGGGCTCTATTGCATATACAAGGCCTTTTTTGTCCTGGGCCCACTGGAAAATAATCTGGTACTTTAGTGGGCCAGTTTGACCCTGTATTTACCAGTTTGGTTGTAGGGAGGGGATCCACATTTGATATTTTATAATTACTAGACCACTTAGTGTGGCAGTTTGCTTTGAGCCCTAAGTGGTTAGCATTGTTGTTTTGCAGTGCTGGGTCCTGGATTTGAATATGATCAAGTGGAACAATGTATTTGTCTGTTTTCCCAGTGTTTTTTTCTGGGTACTCTGGCTTCCTCTCACACTCCATACACATACTGATAGGTACATTCAGAGCTTAGATTGTGAGTGTTTATGAGGACAGGGACTAATGTGATTGCCAATTGCGATGTGCTTTGAGGCACTAAAATGGCTGTAAAATAGTCGTAGTAAAGGCTAGAAGGCTGCAAAAGGAAGCAAAATGGGGGTAAGAGCAGGAAAATTGCCCTGCAAACATATGTGGATAGGAAAATTACTTAAAATACAACAAAATTTAAAAAAAAATTGAAAATAATAATCTTGAACTAGGAGGCAGAGGTCAAAGGGGGATAGGAGGTTGAGGAGGACATCGCGGTGTAGGAGGAAGCGGCGGTGGAGGAGGAGGAGGTAGCGGCGGTGGAGGAGGAGGAGGTAGCCAACACTGTTTTTGTTTGTTTTTTATTTTTATAAATTTGGTTAGACCCCAAAACATAGAGAAATAGAAAAGAGAATGCAAAGAGAAAGTGAGTTGGAGTATAACAATGGCTGGGTGCGACCGGTATACATGTCTACTCCGCACAAGGTATGGACAAGTCCTGGGGGATCCATGCCTGGTTCATTTTAATGAACATGAGCTTGTCCACATTGGCTGTGGACAAGCGGCTGCGCTTGTCTGTGATTACCCCCCCGCCATGCGAAAACACACATTCGGACAATAAACTTGCTGCAGGGCAGGCCAGCACCTCCAAGGCGTAAAGGGCAAGCTCAGGCCATGTGCCCAATTAGGAGATCCAGAAGTTGAATGGGGCAGACCCATCAGTCGGTACGTGTAGGTATGTGCACATGTACTGTTCCACCATGTTGCTGAAATGCTGGCTCCTGCTAAGATGTTCCAGATCTGCTGGTGGTGCTGGTTGTTGTAGCATACTGACAAAACTTTTCCACATTTCAGCCATGCTAACCCTCCCTTCTCTGTTTGTGTGGTGTCACTGTCACTCCAGAGGGGGAGGAAGAGGCGGAGACCGCAGCAGAAGAGGTAGCAGGAAGAGCATGAGTTCTTTTTTGGTTTTCCTGGTGTGTATACCTCTGCAGCTCTTGCTTTGTGTTTAGATGCCTGGTCATGCAGGTGGTGCTCAGGTTTAGAACATTTATGCCTTGCTTCAGGCTCTGATTGCACAGCGCGCAAACCATTCGCGTCTTGTCGTCAGCACATTGTCTGAAGAACTGCCACGCCAGGGAACTTCTTGGAGCTGGCTTTGCTGTGCTCAGTCCCTGGGTGCAGTGGGCAGTAGCAGGTATACTGGTTAGGGGATGGCCACTCTGCTTTTGCACCCTGCTCCCTCTTTTGCTGTGTGGCTGGCGCTGTGTGACCACCACCTCTTTCTCCCAACTGCACATGTCACTCGCATAACCTTGATTCCATGTGGGGTCTAGGACCTCATCATCCTCCACATCATCTTCCACCCACTCTTCACCCCTGCCCTCCTTGCCGGTCTGCAAACGTCAGAAAGCCGCAGCAGTTGGCACCTGTGTTTCGTCATCATCATCAGAGATGTGCTGCAGTGGTACTCACATGTCCAGATCTTGAAACATAAGTGGTTGGACATCAGTGCACTCAATCTCTTCCACTTCTTGGGCAGGACTAGGTGGATGGCTATGGAAACCTCACCAGCAGAGTCATCAAAAAGCATAAGAGACTGCTGCATGACTTGGGGATCAGACTGCGTGGCTGATTTGCAAGGGGGTGAAGTGAAAGACAGATGCCCATGGGCTGCAGGTGCCAACTCTGTGGTTTCAGAAGGGGACCGAGTGGGAGACAATGTGAAGGAACTGGAGGCACTGTCAGCCATCCAATCTACTACCGCCTCTATTTGTTCTGGCCTCACCATTCGTACACCGGTGTTCGGGCCTACAAAATGATGCTGAACGTCCTGTCGCCTACATGCACCTGAGGAAGGTGTTTCATTTGGGCGTGTAGCTGTCACAGATCGACCACGTCCTCTTTCTGCAACAGGAGCACCTTCAGCACCAGCAGCACCATGACCAGGGCCACATCCCTTATTTGATGCTCTCCTCATTCTTTAAGGTCACCTATCAAACTAACAGACTGATTAACTAAATTAATTTCCCTGTCTCATATGCAGTGCAGGTGTACCTCACACCAAAAATGGGTATATGTCACTGTCCGAACTAACAGTCAGATTAACTATATTAATTTCCCGGTCACATATGCAGTGCACGTGTGTCTCACACCAAAAATTGGTACAAGTCACCGGCCAAACTAACAGTCAGATTAACTATATTAATTTCCCTGTCACGTATAAAGTATACCTGTATCTCATACCAAAAATGGGTATATGTCACTCACCAAACTAACAGACGGATTAACTATATTAATTTCCCTGTCGCGTATGCTATGCTGGTGTACCTCAGGAGGAGCATGAGTTCCAGTCACTATAACCATTACTAGGCATGGCTGTGATGGCTTCTAAGTGCTCACAGCTTAAAAGCTTGTTGATTCGCTGCCCTGCAGCCTTTCAAAAGCTTTATTAAATGCCCAAACACTGAACTCGAACCCAAACTTTTCCGGGTACCCGAACTCGCAAAGTTCGGTACGAACCCAAACTTTACCGTTCGAGTTCGCTCAACGCTAATTGCTAACAGTCTCTTTTCAGACATTTGGAATAGGTAAGATCAGAGATTTTAGTGAATAATTGAATATGAGATATCTAGGAGATGAAGCAGTAAAGGTTGAGCTACAGATGGACTTATGGGTGGTATGATGCCTGAGGAATAAAAAATGCTATGATTTTCAGTTATTATAGAGGTGGATTGACCTTTGATTTAACAAAGGTACCTGTAGGACAGGTTCAGCTGTAAAAGAATAAAGCAGTCAAAAGAAAATAAGCTGCTAGAATCTCTAAGATGAGATTGTGTTGAAGGTGTTGATGAAGAGATCAATGGGTTTTGTAGTGCTTACAAACAGAAACCATTTCAGATGACATTCTGAAGGACAAGTTCAATACTACATAAGGTTAAAGACCTGTATCATTTAGTATTGGAGAGATGCTAGAGCAGTGTAAAAAACACTTTTCCCTATGTATTATTGCTAAAGGAGATATGTGAAGCAGCCTATAGCAATCAGCTGCCTTGTGGCATACAGCTGTTGGATCAATGTTGAACAGGTGATCACCAGTAGCTCCTCATTTAAAAAAGATACTGTTTAGAGAGGACAAATCCTTTTAAGGAATGGATGCTCAACCTACGGACCTCTAGTTGTTGCCAAACTCCAACTCCCTGCATGCCCTCATAGCTGTAGGCTGTCCAGGCATGCTGGGAGTTGTAGTTTTGCAACAGATGGAGGGCTGCAGGTTGAGCATCCCTGTTTTAAGGGAATGGATCATGTTTGCAAGCTTTTTTAACCTCTTAAGGATGGAGCCTATTTTGGCCTTAATGCACAGCCCCATTTTTCAAATCTGTCACTTTATGTAGTAACAATTTTGGAATACTTTTACTTATCCAAGTGATTCAAGATTATTATTTTCCCATGACACATTGTATTTTAGGTTAGTGATAAATTTCCGTAAATACATTTTGGGGCATATATATTAAGATGGACGCCAGTCTAAATAAAGTCCCATAGCTGGTGTGGATCCGCTGAAATTATGAAGTGATGCAACTTTGGTGCATCCAGCGCCAGTTGTAAATATAAGACAGCTTCCGAGCTGTCCTACATTTAGACCATTTGCTATGCCTAAAACAGGAGTAGAAAATGATGTATGAAGCGGGCCTGCCGGCCCACCCCCTTCCCTGTCTATCCCACGCCTACAATTTTAGACCTGGTGTGAGCGGGGCAAACCATTGCGTCACAGCTCCTGAAATATGCCTAATTTAGACATATTTCAGATAAGTAAATGACACTCTTTGTTTTTATTTATAAAGAAATCCAAAATGTAACAAAAATTTTAAATTTGCAATTTTTCAAATTTTAAGACAGTCATATCTCACAAAATGCTGAATAATAATTATTATTTACGATGTGTCCACTTTATGTTGGCATCATTGATCAGTTGTACTTTTATTTTTTGGGAGATGTTAAATATTTTATAAGTTTAGCAGCAATTTATGAAATTTTCCAAATAATATTTTTTTAGGGATCAATTCATTTCTGAAATAGTTTTGATAGACCTATGTATAAGAAACTCACCAGAAATCACCCAATGTTAATATCTGCCCCTCTGAATGTTTTACAAATATTATTTAGGAAGTTTGAATTAATGCAAAATGGAGGTGAAATGAGAAAATATATATATTTTTTCATTTTCAATTATAATTCATTTTTATAATTAGCAGGTGATAAAAGAGAAATAAACCCCCACATTTATTACTCGGATTCTGCAATTTTTAGAAATATCCCATATGAAGGCCTAGGGGGCCACATGACTCATACACCTGCCTCTGAATTGAAGGAGCACCTAGTGCAGTGGTGGGGAACCTATGGCACGGGTGCCACAGGTGGCACTCAGAGCCCTCTCTGTGGGCACCCAAGCCCAGAAAAATTCTATGGTGTACCAATATGCCTTAGACTTTTCCCGCCATTCTTCAGCGCAGGGCGCACTATGAACAGCACAGACAGCGCACTGAATGTATCCAGGCTATTATAGCTAAATGATAAAGTACATGGAAACAATACTATATTGGTATTCAGGTTAAATTGCCGTGTTGGCACTTCACGATAAATAAGTGGATTTTAGGATACAGTTTGGGCACTAGTGTATTTTGGGTCCCCATTTTTTGGAAAGTTTTTCAGACGCCATAGCAACTGTTGGGACATTGTGATTGTGTTGTGGGGGAGAGAGAGACATCGCTTTCTGGATAAAGGCATTTAAGGGATTAAACAACTGGGATTGAACAAGGCTGGGACTAGAAGGCAGCACAGAGAACACATTGTGACTTAGCAAATAATAATAGGAAATAGGGCTGTGATGCGACACACAATATGCTGTGACTGCATAAAAATCCAACACTTCAAAATGATTAGGGTGGTTTACCAATTGTCAGAATTTGGCAGTGGAGTCAAGTGCCTAATATGTATCCTATGACTGTATCCTAAGGTTACCAGTGTGATCAATTCATTTAAAATATTGGCTCTCGAGATTCCACTCACAATACTCGTACACCTAACTTATTGCTGATAATTCATACTTTCAACATACCATAATTTCTGGAATTCTATGTGAAATTAAAATAAGACAAATATAAAAATAACAGTTTATAGGTAGACGAAAATTCATAAATATACTGGTTAATAATAATTTTATAATAGTGCACTTGTCAAAAAAAAAAAAAAAAGGATCTTTAACACCTGCTTCATTATAATATATCATGTTGCATCGTGACTCCACTGACAATCACTAGACAATCATCTTCATGTTGCCATGTAGCCTCAGCACTACTGTTATAAACTAAAGTGTGGGATGGCCTTATATCCACGCACTTCATTCCTGTATTATCTGTTTAGACGGTGGAGCAGAGGATGGGTGCCATTTGCATTAAATGGTAGTTAAGTGACGTCTGCTGACCCCATCCCAATCTACACAGCAAAGCTCACAGGTTACCTGCAGAAACCATAACATATCAGCCTGTTGTGTCTGCTGTAATGGGCAATACGAAAACTGGAAGGCATATTTCAACATTTTCTTTAAATTGATAAAAAGGCATAAAGACATCTGTACAATAAACATTTTATTTTCTTATGATAAATTACCTTGAAGTGTATTTTGCAAAAATGAAAGCTATAATGGAAGACACTCAAAGGTAAAGCCCTTTCGCCTTCTAATACCTCCTAATGGCAGTACATTTAGACATCAGCCAATCTGTAAAAAATGCCTTTTCACTTGAATCACTCTGTTTTTTGACTATTGAATCTGATGGGCATTTCTCCTGAAGTTCCATGGAAACTACTAGACGATAATTGTTAGAAACATCCAAATTGCTTCTCTTTAGCAAACAGGATTGGTAGAAAAAGAAAAAAATGAAGTCCAGCCCGACCTTCTGATGCATTTTATTTATTTCTACATTTTTGGCCTTTACACTGAACTATTCGCCTTGTTTGGCTCTAGAGTCATTGTTGGATATAATGGTAAAGACATTTTGTGACAATTGGAACAATCTATTTTTAATGATGTCTTTTTCAGGTCCTTTTCATGGTTAGAGTCAGCAGAGGTCTTGAAGGAGATCTTTCTGCTATAGAAAATACAGTAAATTAAAAGATGTTAGAAAATGACACAATATTTTTTCTAAAATAAAGTTGTTTCTTATAAGTATGGGTGATGATATACGAATGCTGAGAAACATGGGGGTCCCACCAACTTTACCACTCTGTTCTGTATGGGGGTCATACTAAGTCACCAATAGAAATGCAGAGGGTCTTTACGGTACCTTCATAGTCATACAGTGTATTGTTTTTGTGGCATGCTGCATCACAAGCCATATAGGTATAGGAGCATTGCTTTTGGTGGAAAATAGTTCCATACATATGGCACCAGATGGAGCACTGTGCAACATCTCAAAGTCTCACAGCCATGACCTTGTTTGCTGGAGCACAGCTCCATTTCCGTGCGCATGAGCGCCAAGGCTCCAGCTATGCAATGACTCTGTTTTCTGGTTGTAAGTCACAAATGGCTATGCTGAATAAAACAATGGGGAGATTATCAAAACTGGCGCAAGGGAAAAGTGAAACACTTGCCCATTGCACCTCATCAGATTCCTACTGTAATTTCTTGGGAGCAGCAACCTTATTGGTCACTATGGGTATCTGCACCAGCTTTGAAATATCTCTAATATGTACGCATCCCTGGACTGTAACTTTTCAAAATACTCACCTTACAGATTCCACTCCAGTACCCAACCGTGCGCCTGCATAGAGGGTTCAAAAGAGCAGTGGGGGATTCCCAAGACTGGTGGCAGGGAACCGGAGCAGAACATGTAAGTTTAAATACTGTATATTGCAAAGCACACATTTATATATTTTAAGGTACCAGTGAACACCTTTAGAATAATTTTCTAATAACTCAGCAGGAAGCTTGTTCCATGATGCCAGTTCACTTGAATTGCACAAAACGTTCAGTATGCAACACTTTTGTGATATGGATTGCTCAGTCAATACATGGAACTTGCTCGGATCTTCACAGAAAAAGCCTGAAGATACATAGAACAGCTTCTGATTGTGTCTTGCTGGGTAATGAGTGAGTTTAATAAATGCTTGGGTGGAAAAGATGAATCAATTGATGTAAGACCTTCACTCTATCTACGTTTCTATCTGTAAAGGATGATATGGAAGCAATTTTCTTTTTTGTTTCTGGCACCCTGAACTTGCACAGCAGGTTCCAGAGCAGATGTACAATAGTCATAGAACAAGACTGTGGAGATCAAGTTTGGTATTTCAATAGATCATTCATTGAAATCATTCCTGTTTTCAAGTGAGGATCATAGCCTGCCATTCTAAGGATCTGTCACCTGCTTGGCCCAAGTTTTCATAGCACAGTAAATACGAGGAGTCGTGCATCAATACTGTCATTCTACCACATTTTTAACTTCATTGTAAAGCTGCTGAAGCTGTGCTATATAGTTCTTGTCAATATTTTAAAGATGCATTTAGCATTATGACAATGGCAAAAGGAAAAAAAAATCACTATATTTAAATGTTACCCTTTACCGTCCTTTGATATCTGGGTGAGTGAAATACACACAACTATTTGTTGCTTAATCTTATTCCACAATAGGACATTTTTTGTCACTTTCAGAAACATTTTCTCTCCAGTTCTTTATCTTGCTTTTTTTCTATTCCTTACACTTGTAGTTTGTCAAGTACAATTGTATTATTTATTCTTTTCTTCCACTGAAAAAGTGTTGGGCTGTTATTCAACATTAACAAATGTCTTAGAAACCATTAACATTCTTAAAATCAATGTTATTTCCCAAGTTCTTCTCTTAATATCTGTTTTGAATTCTATAATCCAAAGTGTAATTATTTACTGTATTTATACACTGTATTACCTCCTCACAATACCTTTTTTCATTTTCGACACCACCCCAGCAGATGTATCAGGTGGGCCTCATCCATTTTAGTTAGACGGAAGAGTTGCACGGCACACCTCTAGAGTGAAGGCGGTGCTCAGTGGTACATTAAAGCTCCGATTCAGAATAAACCACGGCACTCTGAGTTCTATCATTTTTAATCCATCCTGAGGGAGTAATATTAAGTCACTAGCCAACATTTCGGTCCAACCTAGACCTTGTTCATGGCCTTGGACATTGTAGGAAGTAATATGCAGGATGATGTGCCTCATCCATTTCATGTTTGGTTCTCTTATCTTCATATTGAATAATTTCTTGAGGGTATAAAACCATCTAGGCCAAGTGATAAATTGAGTTGTATTGTAGGATGTGAACATTATAAACCATCGAGTGGTTTATTTCTGGTTGGGGTCCAGATGAGGTCACATGAAGCGCTGCAGCCAACGACTGGCCCCAGCTGTGACATAGTTAACATGGTGCTTGGAGACACATCACTGCCAGTCATTGCCTGCAGCAGCACACATGATCCCATCCATACTCTGACCAGAAGTAAACAGGTCTGGTGGAGCAGAAGATCACTGAGTGGTCCCAGAGCATCTGAATGTTGTGGCAGAAAGCAGGTGGGCATGATTTTTTCATTAGGTTCCTCACACTCCAGAGGTTAGTTAAGGGACATATGTCTTGAAAAACACTTTAGCATCTACTGAAAATTTAATATTATATTATTACAAAATATGATACTCCAACAAAAATCTTTCAAATGTTCTTTACAAGTTTTAATAAATGCCAAAAAATGGGGTCTGAAGGTGCCCTAATACATGTGCTCTTGATATAGACTGACAATATTAAGCATGGTGCCTACACATTACACCTGGATTATTTCTGACAATTAAAAAGAGCATTTCCTATCCATGAGGAGCAATGTATAAGTTCCATCTCAATAGGGATAAAGACACGCTGTGATTGACATTAATATCCAGAGAGGTAGAGCTGACAGATGGAGCTTCATACACACGGGTAGAGATACACAGATACAGATGTAACAGCTCACATACACTCTCAAGGGCATTCTGATACCGGCAGGCTAGTGACATTACATTGCCAATCATTTGCACATGAGGATCTACAAGAGTCTTGTTATCTAAATGATTGACAATAAGCAAATATGAAATAAGTGGAAAACAAGACAAGTCTTCCTTACCCTCTGCAAACTAGAATCCAGCATATCACAGCCCAGGAAAGAAATAAAAGAGCAACCAAAATGATGGATGCTACGGATGCTCGCGGAAGTTTTCCAGAATCTAAAAACATGAAAGTTGCAACACAATATTGGCTTAATAGAATGTTCTGTAGAGGAAAAATGAATCTTAAAGAGTCAAAAATTATTTCTGGAAACCATTTAGCATTCGGCTAATGAAACCTACAAATTATTGCTGCTTTATGGCGACATATAAATATTTTATTGAACAGATTTCGCTTTTAATCATGATTAACGTTTACATAAGGAACATCTCCTGATGGTCCTAATGCATTCCAATCCCGGCTTAATTGCAGCTGTAAAACATTGTCTCTAACAAAATAGGATGTTGTGTTCTTCTCTCGATAGCGAAATAATGATGAAAATCTATGGTGACATTTATGTAGTAACCGCCGCAGTACAATTATTCTAAGCGTCACCTCTTTGCAAAGTAAAAGGAACATTTTATTCATGACCCAGAGATTCAAAAACAAATCTTGATTGAAGGAATATATTTAGGAGCTGAAGAATGTTAACTAGTCATTAAGCAGCTATTAAAGGACGGGAAAAGTTTCAAAAATCTTGGTAGAAAATCGTCCTTGTCTCCAGGTTCACATCTGTACTAGTATATCTGTTTCTCTGTTCAACATAAAAACAAAATATGATGGCAATACCTCCTGCGCAAACTGGATGTAGCAGTGATACAGGGGCTACTGGGGGTATCTACAAATGTTTTTTTATTTATTATTTTTATTATTTATTGTAAAGTTGTACATTTTCATATGTTTTGGCCATTCATTCCTGCAGGAGGTAATGGTTGCCAATGTTTGTCAGGAACAGGGTTTAACAACCCTGTTCCTCCCCTCCTGGTAGAAGTTAACAAGTCTTACTTTCTGCCATGAGGGGGAGCTCCAGCTCAGATAGTGAAGGGAGAAAAGGAACATGTCAGATCTCCTACTCCCAAGAACCCTATCCTACTATCCTGTAAGTAGAGATGAGCGAACTTTAAAAAAAAGTTCGGCGTTCGGGTTGTGGTAACTCGTGCATCCCATTATGGATTCCACTATAGCGGCATATGGAATCCATAAGGGGCGGCTTCCACCAACCGGAACTGTTGAACAGCCGAAGGACCTGGGGTGACGTCACTGTCATGTGATCAGTGCAGGGGGCGTGGCTCAGCACTGGATTTGATCCCATGCTGAGCCACGCCCCCTGCACTGATCACATGACAGTGACGTCACCCTAGGTCCTTCGGCTGTTCAACAGTTCCGGTTGGTGGAAGCCGCCCCTTATGGATTCCATATGCCGCTATAGTGGAATCCATAACGGGATGCGCGACTTACCACAACCCGAACGCCGAACTTTTTTTTAAAGTTCACTCATCTCTACCTGTAAGACATTATTCCAGAGAGCTTTTCAGAATCAAGACCGTAGAGTGAGCAACAAAACCACAGCTTTTCAAACACTGCTTAAGGTGAGGGACTACGGTTCAGACACCCATTACCTAGAGTAAGCACCAGGCCATACTAACATCAAGCCTGCATCACAGTGCACACCTATATCCACACATGCCTGCAAGTGCCATTAAATTGCCATACAACCAGCCTCCATACCTCCTCCTCTGATGCCAGGAACTGTATTCTATACTTAATACTATTGGATGTGCCACAAGTTATATTTTTCACTAAGAGAGACAGTTGTATGTTTACTTCTGGCCTGATTCTTCAAACCACCTTTCCACTGCATCGATCCCCAGGGAGCAATGGTGTTAATGAGTACACTGTGACACAACATCTCATGAAGGTCACTACCACTCCCATCCTCTGTACAGGCTTCTCAGGGGCTTGCTGCAATAGCATCGCTTGTCATTTGGACAACTCATCCTCACCATGTATTTTTTACATTGTGGTACACTGTATTAGGTTGGGATACGCATTGTAAAATTTTTGGTTATTACATTCTAAAAATGGCTATAGTATGTCTTGTCACAATGGCCTATTATGTTTGCTCACTAGCATTAGTGCATAATTGGTGCACTTTAGGTAATAGGAAAGAGTCCTATTGATTGAATCGCGTTTATATGTTAAAGCAGCAAGTCGAGTTCCGGAAATAGCTGAGCACTCTACTTGGCTGTTCCTATAACTCCTAAAGAACAGAAGCTGAATGGAGTGGCAGGAGCACAATGCACATGCTCGACCTGTCGCTATGTTTATTTTGGGGCATCCTAAGGGGTGTCCCAGTGGTAGGACAGCCACATCAATCAAATAGCTATCCCCTATCCCAGGGGTGCACCTAGCCTTTCTGCTACCTGAGGTGAAAATTGAAATAGCACCCCCTCCCCCAAATCCCAAATGGCACCACCACATGTGAAGTGCTGACAGAGGGAGCGGACTTCCTCTGTCTCGCATCGGCACCCAGCAAATGCGATCGCGGGGTGCCGATGTGTGTGAAGGCTGGCAGGGGTCTGATGTAGGCCCTGGACCAGCCTAAATTAATTTCCAGCAGGCTGCCCCTCTCTCAATCAAAATACTATCTGGTATAAACCCCTTGTGATACTATCAAGTGGTAAAAAATGTTTTCGTTTTTTTCCATTGAAAATACGCGTTTCAATGAAAAAAATTGCAAAAAAAAAATCTCCCCCATATGTTTGGTATTGCCTCAACCCGGACTACATAAATATCACATAAACTCTCCCCTACGGTGAACGCCATAAAAAAAAAGAAACAAAAGACAGAATTGCTAATTTATTCTTAGTTGCCACCGAAAAAACGTGATAACAAGTGTTTAAAAAGCGCCATTAACTCCTAAATGATACTAATGAAAAATATAAGTCATCCTGCAAAAATCAAGCCCTCATACAACTCCATAGAAAGAAAAATCCCAATTTTTTAACCCATTCCCTCCAAGACATACTTGGAAAACATTATATATAGAGCTACAAAATATACAGGGTAATAAAGAGTCACATACCTCTTATATCCAGTAATGTGCCCTCTGATGTAGATGCTCCCTTTATTTATGTTTTCCATTTAGACCAGACCGCCATGATGATTTTTTTCAGCCATTTCTTGTCTCTGCAGAGTTTCACTAACAGACATCTTAGTTTGCTACTTTTCCATCCTCCTCTCCACCACCTTCTGAACACTCCATCCTGCCACCCCTGTGCTTCCCAATACTATACTATATACGAATATATAGTACTATATTTAAAAATCGCGAATCCTCGAAGTGGCGATATTCGCGATTTGAATATTCGCACTCAACACTAGTAATAATTCTCTGTCAGAGTGTACTATGTGTTAACAGTGCACCAATTAGTAATACTGTCCCTCATTTTGCCCCCAGAAGTAACAATGTCGCCCTATGATATGTGCCAGTACAAAACAATGAACCCTTATAATGTTGTACAGTAAAATAATTCCCCCTTATAATGTGTGCCAGTACAAAAATGCTCCTTTATAATGTCCCCATAGTGCTTTCTCCAGTTACATAGTAATGACCCCCACCCCATTGTGGGCAAACAGCATGTTGCCAAATAAAAATAATAAACTCAAATACTTACCTCCATTCTGCTATCAGTGATGCAGTGCAAGACACAGACCTCTTCTAGTCTGTGCCCTGAGCTTTATGCAGCCCTGCTCAGGCAGCAGGATAATGATGACACCGGCCTCTGATAGGCTACAGGAACTAAGACTAAAGCCTATTAGAGAAAATGGTGGTCCAGGAAGACATCGGCCCCGTGCCCCGTTGCGGCATTCAGTGGTATTGCTGTCCCGAGTACAGCGATGCAGTTGAATATATAAAGATGAGTGTTTCCACAATGGAAGCACTTTTCCGCAATCGCCTCACCGGCGGCGCACCTCTGCCCTATCCCCTAACTTGTAATAATGGAATACCCATTTAAACATATATTTATTTATGTTTATTCAGAATTTTTTAATTTTTATTTTTTATTTTCCATATCACTATCTGAAAAAATCCTAAAAATTATGCAGTTTTCACATTGGCCACTTAACCTAATAAATGTTAGGACCTCCTATCTTTTGACCATTTTGGCTTCTATAGGAGAGTTTTCTAGGCATGCTCTGTGACCTGTGCAGAGGTCAGGAGGGGGTCATCATGTTCAACCTTTCTCAGATCAATTATACAATATTAATTGTTATATCAATTATATCTAGTGTTGAGCGAATCGAAGTTAACAAAATGGAATTCGATTCGAATTTTAGGAAAAGTTCGATTTGCCAAGGATCTGAATTTTTGGGTTCTTCGTGGTAACTAATCAATTTTTCCTGATATGGCTGTAAAAAAAAAAAAAAAACATAGTCACCTCATCCATTTGATCGCAGAGAGGTCGTCGCAGCCATCTTGAGTGAAGAAAATGCGCCAATTCTTGTTCGCGTTGACATATGAGATCACCACGTCATCATGCTGGGCGGGCGAGGTGACATCATCGGTGATGGCGTCATCATGTCAGCCCAAGTGAGAATTGCCGCATTTTCTTAAACAAAGATGGCAGCGACAGCCTCTTCGTGATCAAATGGATGAGGTAAGTGTGTATTTTTTGTTGTAACCCCTGATTAACTGCCTGATAGGCACTGAATGTGACTCTCAGATGCCACGATCAGCACTGAAAGCGGCGTCTCAGGGGCTAAATGACAGGGGGCGGTGCGATCGCTGTTTCCCATCATTGTGCTCTCTCCATACAATAGAAAGCGATTTGTTACAAATCGAATTTTAAAAACTTCGCTCATCACTAATTATAACCCTCTATGCCATTTACCATTAGATAAGCATCTAGCCCTTTTTCTCAGGCTACCATGTTCCGTGAGGGAGTCAGCACCCCATTGTACTGGCTCCCACCCCAAAGAACAAGTCACTGTTAATTTCAGCCATCGGATGTCGGCTGGTCCGTGCTGAAAGTTAACAGCAATATTACGTAGCTAATGCACTGATTTAGAAAAATCATTATATTGCAGTGGCGTACATAGAGAAGTAAGGGCCCCATAGCAAGGATCAAACCAGGCCCCCCACACAGGACAGAAGGGTTTCTGCCTGAACCCTTTTTCAAAGACCAATCTTCGAGAAATAGAGAACACATTGCTGAAGTCTGAGAAGATAAGTAAACAGTGAACACCAGGGATTAATCTCTCCTTCTACTTTAGTCCACCAAGGAAGAGAGCATAATTTCTTTTTTCATTACCATTGAAGACCAGAACAGCTAACATTACCCTTCCACTACCCTTTACAATCAAGGAAGCAGTTATTAACTCCTCCTCTACTCTAGATGACCAGGGAAGTGAGCATTAACCACTAACCAATATGATGACATTAAAGGTGCACTTACTAATGTATTGTGATTGTCCGTATTGCTACCTTTGCTGGCTGGATTCATTTTTCCATCACATTTTACACTGCTCGTTTCCATGGTTACAGACCACCCTGCATTCCATCAGTGGTGGTCGTGCTTGTACACTATAGGAAAAAACACTAGCCTATGTGCACTCCCATGTTCCCAGCCACCAGAGATGCTGACGCTATTTTCTCTAGTGTGCAAGCATGACCACCAGTGATGGATTGCAGGGTGGTCTGTAACCATGTAAACGAGCAGTGTATAATGGGATGGAAAAATGAATCCAGCCAGCAAAGAAGGCAATATGGACAATCACAATACATTATTGTAGTAAGTGCCACGTATTAACTTTCTCTACATGATAAATGTCATTTGCTGAAGTGAGACAACCCCTTAACACCTTAGTGACCACCCATACGTGTTTTTACGGTGGTCACTAAGAGGCCTTAGGCTGGGCCGCCTTAAAATCGTCGGTTTAGTCTAAGCGCTGCACGGGTCCCTCGTGCAGCGGGGAGAAGGGACCCGGCTCTCACATGAGAGCCACGGCCCTGCTCTAACAGACTGGACTGGCAGGAGTGCCAATCCGGGCTGTTTAAAATGTTACATGCCACAGCAATGGCACCCACCGCATGTAAAGTGCTGATAGAGAGAGGGGACTTCCTCTGTCTCCCATCGGCACCCAGCAAATGCGATCGCGGGGTGCCGATGTGTGTGAAGGCTGGCAGGGGTCTGATGTAGGCCCCAGACCAGCCTAAAGTAATACCTATCAGGCTGCGCCTCTCGCAATCAAAATACTATCTGGTATAGTCCCCTTGTGATACTATTAAGTGGTAAAAAAAAAATTAGCTTTTTTTCTATTGAAAAATATAAGTCATCCTGCAAAAATCAAGCCCTCATACAACTCCATAGAAAGAAAAATAAAAAAGTTATGGGTCTTGGGAAGTGGCAATGCAAAAACATTTTTTTCTTTTTTTCTTTAAGGGTTTTATTGGAAAAAAGTAGTAAAACGTAAAAAAAACTATCTGTATTTGGTATCACTGTAATCGTACTGACCCAGAGAATAAAGATATTGTTATTTATACCAAAAATAAACGCCGTAAAATTGATAACGTAAAAACCCAGTGGCAGTATGGCTGTTTTTCCCATCTCCCTCCAAGAAAGAGTTAATAACAGTTAATCAGAAAGTTTTGTGTACAACGAAATTGCGCCATTAAAAACTACAACTTGTCCCACAAAAATCAAGCCCTAATAAAGCTCTATAGATGGAAAAATAAAAAAGTTATAGCTCTTGGAATGCGACAATGAAAAAAGGAAGAAAAACGCTTGGTCAGTAAGGCCCAAAATAGGCTGGTCACTAAGAGGTTAACCCGTTAACTAACCTAAACCACCATATGGCTGAGATTATTAATCTCTACATTGCCCTTGACCACCGGTGGAGCAGACATTAACTCTTCTACTTCACTAGACCACCACGACAGTTAGCAGTTACTTTTGCATTACCCTGGAACATCTGGTAAGCAAACTTTAACCCCTTTCTGCCCTTGACCTTCAAGGATTGTGACTTTAAACCAGTGTTTCCCAACCAGTGTGCCTCCAGCTGTTGCACAACTACAACTCCCAGCATGCCTGAACAGCCAAAGGCTGCCCAGGTATGCTGGGAGTTGTAGTTTTGCAACATCTGGAGGCACACTGGTTGGGAAACACTGCTTTAAACCCTCCACTACCCTAGAACATCAGGGAAGCAGGTATTCATGTTTTCCTTGTACCACTACTAAAATGGGTATTACTCTGACTGATTGTTTTCCTTATTTTCTGTTGTCTAATCTTGGATGTAAAGTATGGACCAGTGTATCTCATAGTCAGTGAAATAGTAGATTTTAAAAGTCATTCCTTTTCGGAAGTGATCTGCATCCAACATATAAAAAAGTTCACAAAATGAATATATACATTTCCTGTATTAGAGATGAACGAACATGTCAAGGTTCAGTTCAGTACAGGTTTGCCAAACTTTTCAAAAAGTTTGGTTTGGGCTGAGCCAGATTGGCTCCAATTGCCCTGGAAGTTGATTTATAACCACCCTCTAGTCTTAGAATTTTTTGGAAAACACGTTATCTCTTTTCATTCATTTTTCCTGATTTTTTTGCTTTTTCTCTCCCTCCTCACCAAGCTCTGAAATAAAATGACAGCAATAGTAAATGATGCCTGTGACACTGACATACCGTAGATAGCAATAGGTAAACACACATTTGACAGTGTTAACAAACAGTGTGTTTAAAAAAACACTGCACCGTCACATCTATTATGTTTTTTCATATTACCAAGCTTCCTAAAATTGTCCCCTGTCAGGGAAAGGTGATGTTCAAACACACATGGTATTATGGGATGAAATAATAAAAAACAGTGGCTTGGTGGGGACCAAGCATCCACAAATCATGCCTTAACAGGGTCAGAATACCTGCCCATATGACACGTATAGAGATGAGCGAATCGAAGTTGATGAAGTGGAACTGATCCGAATTTAAGGAAAAATTCGATTTTGCACCAAATACGAATTTCCTAATGTTTTTCATGGTAACGAATCGCATTTTTTCCTAAAATGGCTGCTGCACATGTTAAGACATGGAACAAAGAACTCTGGGAACAAGGGATCACCCACAATGCCATGAATGCAGCCAATCAGCAGCCAGCCAGCCCTGTGATGTCACAACAGCCTCAGCCATCTTAGACATTCTATGGCCATGATTTATCATATCTTCACTCCAGAATTCTGGCATCAAAAAGTCCCAAAATAGGGCATTTGCGACTTTTCACACTCATTTTCGCATAATTTTGCGACTTTTTACATGTGTACACCACTCACTCCAGTTTTGTAAAAATGGGCGTGGTTAGCCATGTTAATGAGTTTTACTCCAGATTTCTCATTGGGACTTTTTAAAAAAGTCGGAAAAAAGTCCCAATTTCACTCCAGTGAGGACCATGCTTATCTTATGCGACTTTTTAATAGAACATGCGACTTTTTTGTTAATATGTGTGACTTTTATAAAGCCGTTTACTGAAGGATGAACTGCTGCCTTCAAACCACATTTATCACAGTATTAAAGGACCATTAATAAATCTGACTGAGCCAAAAGTGACTTTGGACTTATGTGAAATTGGAGTAAGATGGAAGTGTAATGATAAATCTGGAGTTATATGCTCTAAAGCATTCTTGGCGTGTATTAAAAAATATATATTATTTGCCATTGTGTGGTGAAAATAACAGCCCTTTTTGGCGTGTATTAGTGGCAAAAAAAATGTATTATTTGCCTTTGAGTGTAGTTATATGTTCTAAAGCAGGGATCAGCAACCTTCGGCACTCCAGCTGCTGTGAAACTACAACTCCCAGCATACAAACATGCTTGCCTGTTCTCACAACTCCCAAAGCAGGGAATGGGACATTCTGGGTTTTGTAGTTTCAGAACATCTGGAGTGCCAAAGGTTGCTAATCCCTGTTCTAAAGCCTTTTTTGGCGTGTATAAGTGGGGGGAAAAAAGGGCTTATTAGCAGAGTTGAGCGAACACCTGGATGTTCGGGTTCGAGAAGTTCGATTGAAGTCAATGGGGACCCGCACTTTTGGGCACTAAAAAGGCTGTAAAATAGCCCAGGAAAGGGCTAGAGGAATGCAAAAGGTAATAAAATGTAGGTAAATCCCCTGCAAACAAATGTGGATAGGGAAATGACTTAAAATAGCAAAAATAGAGTAAAATAATGAATAAACATTCTAAACTTGAGCCCAAGTGAGTGACAGTGGCACCTGTCACCCAGCAAACAGAGGATGTGGCAGCAACGCCACCACATCTGTCATCGTCACCAAGCATCTCCACCAAATCCCATGGAAGTGTTCAGCTATCAGCTGTCCATCTCCCAAACACTGGAGAGAAAAAGAAATAGAAGAGGAAGTACCCCCCTACCCATGGCTCTAAATGCCTTATTTCAAACTTCCTGGTCCTTTGAAATGCTGTCATTCTGTCTGGTGGACAGTTTTAAAAACCTTATGGCGGTGGCTGTCCCACAGTACGTGTATCCCAGCCGCCGCTACTTTTGCAGGCTAGCCACCCCTTCCCTGCACAACCAAGTGGCGGACAAAATCAGGTGTGCACTGCGCAACGCTATCTATGGCAACGTCCACATAACCAACAACACAGTGGGTAAATGTAGCGGCTGGCCCAGAGGCGGATAGCATTTTTGCGAATGTCCTTCCGCCCCCGAGGATTGCTGGGCATTTCTCTTTGTATCCTGTTACCTCCTCCTCCTACTCGGCTTCCTCCTCCTCTACCTCCTCCTCATCCACTCAGCGTAACACCTTCACCACCCACAGCAGCACAGCCAGGGGGAAACGCACCGTGCAGGAGCTGTGGACAGGCATGGAACAACAGACCGATCATTGGTTGGTGCCACTGAGCCTCCAGCCCGGCCTGGTGTTGTGCGATAATGGGCGAAATATCATAGCAGCTCTGGGCCTAGCCGGCTTGATACACATCCCCTGCCTGCCACATGTGCTGAATTTGGGGTGCAGAAATTCCCAAACAGTGAAAATCAATTCAGTTAATCGAACACACACAAAACCCACCCCGCCTTCACTCAAACCATTAACAAACTATTTACAAATTTACTTAAAAACATATTAAAATAACTATATTGCAGCTAAACTTACTATATAAACAAACAAAACTATATACACGCCTTATCCTTAACTTAAGGCCAGCCAATTACAAGTGGCTCGAAGGGTGGGTTCCTGCACCAACATAGTCCCTGGCCGGGAACACAATCGTCCAGCCAGGGCACAGTTCTGGAGGATGAGGAGGATAAGTAGGATGAGGAGTAGTAGGACGAACCGTGTTCTCAGCAGGGTGGCACCCAAGCCAGCTCACGGGCAGCTGGGTCACCATCAGCACCTCAGAAGGCTGGGTTAGCATTGGCGAAATGTGGGAAAGCTTTGTCATCACGCCACAACAACCTGCACCACCAGCAGATCTGGAACGTGTTAGCAGGAGGCAGAATTTTAGCAACATGGTGGAAGAGTACACGTACTGACTGATGGGTTTGCCCAGGGAAGCATGGGAAGCTACTGTTTTGGGTCCCTGACCTATAAGGGGCCCATCCAGGAGGAGGAGGAGGAGAACTAAAAGACTTTGTCAGGGCCCCCTCAACAGTATTATACAATGAAATTATATACAGTGGCAGTATAGACAGTATAGAAAGCGGATGGAAAATTAACCCAAACAGCCTCACACCCTACACACTCAACACCCCCACCCCCTTTCACTCAAACCATTAACAAACTATTTACAAATTTACTTAAAAACATATTAAAATAACTATAAGGCAGCTAAAGTAACTATATAAGCAAACAAAACTATATACACGCCTTATCCTTAACTTAAGGCCAGCCAATTACAAGTGGTTTGGAGGGTGGGTTCCTGCACCAACATAGGCCCTGGCCTGGAACACAATTGTCCAGCCAGGGCACAGTTCTGGAGGATGAGGAGGAGTAGGAGGAACGCTGGGGGATACAGAGGACACAGACGATATACCTCCTTCAAAGAGGATAGCTTGTCCTTGCCTCTGGGCAGCCTGGCAGACATGAGTAACAACATGCTGCTGTGCCTGCGCAACGACCGCCTAGTTACTGCCACATTCTAACTTTTTCTGATTACTGGGTGACCATCCTGCTGCATCCCCGTTACAAGGACAACGTGCCATCCTTAATTCCCTCACTGGAGTGTGATAGGAAGATGAGCCCGCTAGTAGACACGCTGCTGATGGCATTTACACCTGACACCTGGGACTCAGTGGAAGCACAAGGTGAAGGCAGAGGAGGAAGAATTTGCCAATGCAGCTGGGTCACCAGCAACACCTCAGAAGGCAGGCTTAGCATGGGCAAAATGTGGAAAAGCTTTGTCATCACGCCACAACAACCTGCACCACCAGCAGATCTGGAACATCTTAGCAGGAGGCAGCATTTCAGCAACATGTTGGAACAGTACACGTACTGACTGATGGGTCTGCCTAGGGAAATAGCTACAGGGGAAGCAGGGGAAGCAACTGCTTTGGGGCTGTGACCTAGAAAGGGCCCATCCAGGAGGAGGAGGAGTAAAGGACTTTGTCAGGGCCCCCTCAACAGTATTATACAATTAAATTATATACAGTGGCAGTATAGACAGTGTAGAAAGCGAATGGAACAGCTGCTGGGCCTGGTCTGAGAGAGCGATCTTTAGTAGCCACAGGCATGGCGGCATGAAAGGAAGGGGTTGCGCAAAAATTACTGCGGGAGGGGGGGGGCCCCACTCAAAAATTTTATGTGGTGCCCAATCATTTCTAGCTACGCCACTAAGTCTTTCCCATTCAACTTCTGGGTCTTCAAATTGGGCACATGTCCTGAGGTTGCCCTTTACGCCTTGGAGGTGCTGGCCTACCCTGCAGCCACTGTATTGTTTGAACGTGTGTTTAGCATGGCTGGTGGCATTATCACAGACAAGCGCAGCCGCCTGTCCGCAGACAATGTTGGCAACTAAGCTTTTGTTTATTAAAAAGAACCAGACATGGATTCCACAGGACTTTTTTGAACCTTATGCATAAAAGACATGTATACCGGCCACACCCAACCATTGTTGTAAAATTAAAAATAAAAAAACTGTTATTGGAGACTACCTTTTGGCTTCACAGCCAAAAAAAAGGCTTCATTTCATGCAAGAATGTAACCGCCAATTGTAAGTTCCCTGTCAGTTATGCAGTGCAGGGGATTGTACCTGACAAAAATGGTAATATTTCACCCAACAATTTAAAATTTATCCTTTGCCGAACAGTATTAAACTTGGCCAGCCACAGCTGAAACCAATGATTTACGGTATTGCTATTTTGGCAATTGAATTTCACCCCAGAACAAAATCTTTCCTTTGACGGATACTATTAAACTTGTTCAGTCACAGCTGGAACACCAGATTTACTGTATTTCTATTTTTGCAACTGTATTTCCCCTCAGAACAAATTCTATCCTTTGACGGACACTAGGGAAATTGTCCAGTCACAGCTGGAACACCAGATCCAGGGTATTGCTATTTTGGCAACTAAATTTCACCCCAGAAAAAAATATACCCTTTTACGGACAGATATAAACTAGGCCTGCAACAGCTGGAACAACAGATTTACTGTATTTCTATTTTTGCTACTGACTTTCACCCCAGAAAATAATATATCCTTTGATGGACACTAGGGAAATTGTCCAGTCACAGCTGGAACACCAGATTCAGGGTATTGCTATTTTGGCAATTGAATTTCACCCCAGAACAAAAATCTTTCTTTTGACGGATACTATTAAACTTGTTCAGTCACAGCTGGAACACCAGATTTACTGTATTTCTATTTTTGCAACTGTATTTCACCACAGATCAAAATCTATCCTTTGACGGACACTAGGGAAATTGTCCAGTCACAGCTGGAACACCAGATTTAGGGGATTGCTATTTTGGCAATTGAATTTAACCCCTCAATAAAATATAGAAATTTCTATCCTGAGTTTCTAGGGGTGACAATAAGCACAGACAAGCCCCTGATGTAGGATATAGCAACAAAAAAAAAAACTAGTATTGATGGACTTGGTGGCAGCTTGTGCTGGTGCACCACAAGACACAAAATGGCCGCCGATCACCCCAGAAAAAAGTGACAGAAAAACGCTCTGTGCAGCCTAAAAACCAGTGAGCAATTAACTAGCAGAAGTTGAATGTTTCACAGCTGTAGATCGATCACTTCATTAGGTGTTTCTGCTGAGTTTTCACTGCCTAATCTCGCCCTCACAGCAGCTGCGTCCTATCGCTTCACTAATCAGAGCAGAGTGACGTGCGGCGCTACGTGACTCCAGCTTAAATAGAGGCTGGGTCACATGCTGCACTTGGCCAATCACAGCCATGCCATTAGTAGGCATGGCTGTGATGGCTTCTTAGTGCAAGAAGTAAAACGCCAGCTGATTGGCTGCTGAGCAGTCCTTCAGAAAGAGGGAAGAAATCGCCGAACAACGGACCTGAACCTGAACCTCTTACCATGGTAAGATGGACCATGTGATTGGACCATGTGATGTGACGTCATCACAGGTCCTGTGGTAAGATGGACCATGTGATTGGACCATGTGATGTGACGTCATCACAGGTCCTGTAGATCTTAGCTGATGCAGGGAAAGAGAGGAGAGATCGCGACTACGCAATCAAGTGGCTAAGGTAAGTTAACTTTTATTATTTTTAACCCCTTCCACTTCATTTTACAATGCATTCTTTGATAAGAATGCTAATATTTCCCCTTATAACCATGTTATAAGGTAAAATAATCAATTCTCCAGAATACCACGAAACCGGACTTCAGTGATGAAGTCCGGCTTCGGGTTGGGTACCAAACATGGCGATTTTTCTCACGCGTGTGCAAAACGCGTTACAAACGTTTTCACCCGCGCGGGAAAAACGCGCATATTCCCGCAACGCACCCGCCTCTTATCCGGGCGTCAAACATGACGCCCGTGTGAAAGAGGCCTAATAGCTGAATTTGAAAGACAGGAATCAATTAGTTAATTAATTACACAATACAATTGTCAGACTAAGATGTTTAAAAATATTATTAAAAAACACTGGGATATTTTGAAAGAAGATAAAATAGTAGGTGATTATATCCCCAAGGCCCCTAAATTTATATATATAAAGGCGAAAAATGTGGGAAATATAGTGGCACCAACAAATAAATGTTTAAATATACGGATGAATAATCCGGGAAAAATAAAGCAACCAGATTTTTTTTCCGTGTGGAGTATGTAAAAGGTTAAAAATGACTAAGAAATCTGGAAGAAATATACAACTAAAAAATACAGATGGCTCATTTGTGCATGCTATAAGAGATTATATCACATGTAACAGTCGAGGTGTTATTTACTCATTAACCTGTCCCTGTAAGAAGATATATATAGGACGTACAAAAAGGTCATTAAATAAAAGAATGGGGGAACACATTTATAATATCCATAGAAAATATGATGGCCATCCTTTATCCTGACACTATAAGGAGAAACATGGGGGTTTAATTGAGGGAACTCAATTTAGTTGAATAGAAACAGTTAAGGGAGATAAAAGAGGAGGAGATTTTAATAAAAAAATGTCTAAAGTGGAGAGACGTTGGATTTTTAGTATAAATATGAATATGTTAGCTCTACGGTTGTGCACTTTGCAGTTCAGGTTCATACCGAACTTTGCGAGTTCCCGAACCCGATCCCGGACTTTTTCACTGAAGTTCGGGATCAGGTTCGGTGTTATAACAGAAAATAATAGCATTCTTAAGATAGAATTAGGGCTGCAACGATTAATCGAAGTTATCGATAATATTCGATAACAGGATTCGTTGTCGACGAATCCCGTTATCGAATAATCGGCCGATTTGTTGCTATGCGGGCGGCCGCGATGCTTCACAGCACGGCGAAGTATCAGCGGGGGAGGGAGGCGGGGCTGGAGGAAACTTGCGGCGGGGCCAATGCAATAACTGTACTCTACAACAGCCCTGCCGCTCACAGGAGTATACATTTATAAACTGTCATCCGTATACTGCAGTAACTTTAACTTTAAATCAGCGCTCATGTCTTTACTACCTTACACTCAGCTCCGGTAACAGGCAGTGCCGGTGGCGCTCACTCACTCACGTCACACGACTGCTCCTCCCACTAGGCTGCGCAGGCGCGTGACGTCAGTGAGTAAGCGCCGCCGCCCGCACTGCCTGTTATCGGAGCTGAGTGTAAGGTAGTAAAGAGTTTTGCATTCTAATGCAAAATTTTTATAGTTATGTAAACTCCTAAAATTGTTTTAAAATGGCCTTTGTACATAATTTTCAAGTAAAGTCATATAAACCTCTTTTTTGTAATTTTGGTGTTTTTCCAGATTAATCGATGAAATTATCGACAACGAATCGATTATTCAAATAATCGTTAGCTGCAGCCCTAGATAGAATGCTAAATAAAATAGCCATTAAGGAATAAAAAAAAAATGAAAGATAGAAGATCCTTGTATCTTCATTCAGCAGGACCTGCGATTACATCACTGAGCTCACCACAGGTGAGTGCGGTGACATCATCGCAGGTCCTTTTGCAGGTCCTGAAGAAAGAAGAGGATACCGGCTGTCTGATCAAGTGAATGAGGTGAGTTTTTTTTATTATTTTTAAACCCTCAATGGCTACTTTATTTAGCATTCTATCTATAACATGGTTATAACGGAAAATAATAAAGTTAAGTTTGGGTCCCCATTGACTTTAATGGGGTCAAGTTCTGGTCAAGTTCGGGTCCAAAACCCGTACTTTAACCTGAAGTTCGTCTGAACCCGGCAAACCCGAACTTCACCGGGTTCGCTCATCCCTAGTTAGCACCAATTAGGTTAAATGCAGAGATTGAACTATTTGCATTTGAATGAAGGAGAAAAGCAGGTAGAAAAATCTGAGTATGATGAGAGAGAACTAAGGGTTAAAATGGGAGGGGAGGAGTATCCTATATATGGAACACTAGGAGAGACAGTCTATATTCCTGATGAAGATAATGATTATCCGAAACGCGTTGGAGCTTTTTTTTGACACTCCTAGACACCTGTAACCTAGTTCAGTGACGTCACGAAGTGCTCTAATTTGAGTGCGAGCTAGCGAAGCTCACTTTCAAATACCAGCATACAAAGGAGAATTGACAGCAAAGCTCAAAAAGGTACATATATACATATTTGGATCGATGCTGTGAATGCATTTTATGAAGTGTGGGGAATTGTTGCGCGGAACTATATCACTGATATTAGTTTTCCTATTTTTTTGCAGTAGTGGGGGTACTGCTGCGGTACCGCAGCATCAGCGGTAGATTCATAGAGGATAAAAGCGCCAGTGTTATACAGTTTCCAAGTAAAGTATTATTTGCCGTTGTGTGGGGAAGTTTTGGGGTGTATTAATTTCCTATGTATTTACTTATTTGATCTAACAGTATGTCAGACAGAGAAGTGACAGGCCTTTCACAGGGGAGGGGCAGAGGCCTAAATGTTTCTGGCGCAGGTAGACGTCTCAACAAAATAAGGTTGCGTGGCAGCAAGGGTCACTTCCAGAGGCTTGAGCTCCCAGTGTCAGCTAGCGGTCGTGTCTTGACCAGCAACCCAGCGGTTCTTGAATGGTTGACTCGGTCATCCACTTCGTCCCAAGTGACATCAGACACCCCCAGCCAAGAGTCGGTGGGTTCGTAAGACACAACCCTTAGTTGGCATGGCCCGGGAGCAGGCCCTGTGCCCTCACCTGTCCTCAACCTGCCTCTGTCCTTTTCTGTTCCCTCAGCCAGAGAAGTACTATATGCTGTGGGCTCAGCTCCAGCTCCTATACAGCAAGGACGAGCTACTAGAGAACAGTCAGCAGCTACTGCCCAGCCAAGATCTGGAGGAGACATCCGCCCCTTCCTCCGGTAGGTGGGCAAGTAGTCTTGAGGAGAGTGGTGTGGGAGCTGGTGTTGCGAGCGGTCAGGCTCCTGGCTCAGAGACCAGTGAGGAGGACATCAGTGACATGCAGACAGTACTTGATGATGATGTAGCTGATCGCAATTGGTAGCCAGGTGACAAAGGAGCTTCATCATCATTGGGAAAAGAGGGTGGCAGCTTGTGCGTGAGGCAGCAGCGGAGCCAGCAAGTCGGTAACGTGGCCAGGAGTCAGCAGGTTGGCAGCAGTGGGGGGTCAGGAGCCAAACGTGCTTCGCAGGAGCCTACCTACCCGGAAAGTAGTGGTGCAGCGGTTTACGGAGGCAGCGGTGGTAGCAGTCAGTCAGTGTGGAGTGTTGGGGGTAAAATCACCTACTCAGTGGTGTGGCAGTTTTTTTTAAGCCGCCGGAGGAGGTGAACATGACCATTTGCAGAATCTGTGGGCAGAAGGTGAAGCGTGACTAGGGTGTCAATGTTGGCACCACGGCCCTGCGTCAACTTATCCAGTGTCACCATAAAGTGACTTGGGAGAACCGTGGCTCCAATGTGGTGGCCCAGCCCACTGCAGCAACTGCTGCATCACCCAGTGGTGTGCACTCGATTTCAGGCAGTTAAGGTTCCACCAACTCAGTCGAAGGGAGCTATCTGTCCCTCCCATCATCTACTGGTGTTGATGCTCCCGGTCCTCGCCCTCCTACTCCTCGTCAGTCATTCTGTCAGAAATCGATTACCGAAGTTATTTCCAAGAGACAACAGTATGCGTACACTCATCCAACAGCGCAGAAGCTAAATGTGCTCCTGGTCAAGTTGTTGGTGTTGCAGTCCCTCCCTTTCCAAGTGGTGGACTCTGAACCTTTTAGAGAACTGATGGCTTGTGCCGAGCCGAGGTGGACAGTCCCAAGCCATCATTTCTTTGCCAAAAAGGCAGAACAAGCCCTGCACAAATATGTAGAACAGAAGGCGGGCCAGCCCTTGAGACTGTCGGTGTCTGCCAAAGTGCATGGCAGTGCGAATGTGTGGAGCTGTAAATACAGTCAAGGACAATATATGTCCTTTACGGCCCACTGTGTAACTGTGGCTCCTGCCCTGCCAAACCTGCAACTTGGCCTCCACGTTCTCACGCTGTTGGTCCTACGGCAATGTCCGCCTCTGCTTCCTTATCCTCCACCGTGTCCTCAGCCTCCACTGCAGGGACAATTCACAGTGCTTCTCTAGCATACCACTACCACATGTGCAAGGCACAACGTTGTCACGCTGTTCTGCGCCTCATTTGTCTGGGTGAACGGAGTCACAGAAGACATGCAAATATTCTATTAACATGTCATTTCTGTTTTGGATCCACTCCTCTTTTTTTTGGCTTTAGCAATACGGATTATGATTGCGCAAATCATCACTAATGATGCGCATTTTTTTGCGCAATACGTGCAACTTTACATTTTATCAGGTCTGAGTAGATATTACTGATTGGGGCACTAAGTATTGTTGTGACATCACAGCACTGTGTCTAAAAGAGACACCAATCCCTATCACAGCACAGTAATTCCTATCACACTACCTAACAGCTACACTATATCACGTTCTAACCTACACTGACTATCTCCCACTCAATGTCTGTATTATATACTGTATATGAGCTAAGTAACTAACTATCTAATGTAATTGGATAAGGAATAGGATCCAGATAAAAGCACAGAGCACAGCAATGTCACTGCTCTCTCTCTCAGAACTGCAAAAAACAGCAGAAAATGTCTGCTGGGGAGTTTCTTATATAGTAAAGGGGTAGGCAACTTTCCTATTGGTTGCTAGGGATGTTGCTAAGCTCTGTCAAAGATATTGCAGCCTTCTCATTGGCCCACAAGCATAAAGCAGTAGTACTGATGAAAAAAAATAAAAAAACTAGAATGTTCACAATTATGAATATATAGCAACTATATTCTAGATATTCGCGATAAAATTTGTGATTAGAATATTCGCAATCAACACTATTACTGACCAAATGCTGACCGAGTGAAGACGGATGCTCAACAGACAGGATCTGTTTTTGGGGGGATTATTGTTCTGATGGATCTTACTGCTGACATCCTCTCCACTCCAATGTAAATGAAAGGACCGACACTTGCAACTGTAGATGAATCTTCAATATCTTTTATTGCCACATAGAGGAGCAAAAAAGTATTGAGAAAGACTCAGTGTGTGAGTCGAAACACATTGTTTTTGCTCCTCTATGTGGCAATAAAAGAGATTGAAGATTCATCTACAGTTGCGAGTGCCGGTCCTTTCACTTACATTGTGTTGTGGGATGCCGACCCTGGACGCGAGCACCGCGAGGCTGATATTTAGAGTGCTGGCTGTATTCATTTACTACCCTCTCCACTCTGTCAGGGGGGTTCTACTTGTGTAAGCATTTGATAGAACAGGTTCTGTAGACTGTGGAATAAAGCTGATGACAGTGTAAAAGGAGTGCGCTCTTTCGCACTACAGTAGGATATTGGGCCTCTGCACGGTTCTTTATACCTGGAGCTAACATCAACCTGTAAGGCTGAGTTTACACTTGAGTTATTTTATCAGTTTTGGCCCAAAAAAGTGAAGTGTGCAGTGATTCTAAGAGCGACGCCTGTCATGTGCGTGTCATACTGACCGTATTGTTTCACTACCACAGTAGACTCCCTATGCGTGTTACTGCAAGGCACCGTGTTCAATACCACTATACAGGCTCTCTGCAGCCAGGAAATAGCTGTTTTTTAACGCGATTCACCGCAAATAAATTCAGATCGAATCAAATATTTTCAGAAAATTCGTCAAACTGGCCGAATCAAATTTTTGAGAAATTCGCTCATCTCTAGGCAAGTACAAGTATTCATTGTCAGAAGAAAAAGTGGTTCATTGTAAATGAGCCTATACAAATTCTCCACTTTAATTGGTAGCTGCAGCAATAGAGTGTGGATATGGAAAGGGTGGGATATTAGAGCTACGTGGCCACAATAATAGCGGCAGCACAAGCAGCATAGCATGGCATATACAAGGCACTTGGCTGACAATGGGTAGTGGTGGTAGTAGTGGCAGATGCTTTGCTTTCACTTTGCTTTCGCTATGCTTTGCGTTAATCGTGATGGCAGTAGTGGATTAAGAGTGAGGAGCAGCAGCAGCCATATGGCACATGTTGGCACACTAATATGCTATTTTCCCAAACAAACAAAAAATAAATAAACTGTATGGAGATGCACCAACTAAGATTTCGACTTAGTATTTCATGCTATTACTCAGACTGGTATGAACTGCTACCCCTTGTATTGTAAGATACACATATTCTATTTTACAAAACCTGAACCAAGAAGAAAAAAAAAACATCTGAAGTGCCTGCAGATGTACCAACATGGATTTTGGACTAGTATTTCACATCATCACTCTATAATTGTCTACTACCCTGTGTATTGTAAGACACACTAATATGCTACTTTCCCAAACTTAAAAAAAATAATATTAATATATTATATCTGGAGATGCCCTGACACAGTTTTCACTGAGTACATCTTTTCACTGAGATTTCAAATGCTATCTAACCTGGATGGTAAAACATGTTTTGTACAGTTTTGAGCTCATCAAAAATATAAGAAATGTCCTTGCAAGTAGCTGGTTTTGATGTTCTGCAGCAGCTGCAAGTGTGTTATAGGCAGTAACTGCAGCCACAATGCAGTGCCAGGCATACCCAGCCTCAGCTCCTCACTTCTCACTCCCTGGCTGACAGCTTTCCCTGCCATTCCTTATTTTACACCATTCGTCTTATTTCTAGCCTTTCCCTTCAATGTCTCTCACACTACAATAGAAGCTTGATTGTGACTGTACATGGTCCCTAAGATTGTTTGCTGTCAGACACTTCATAAACCCATCCAGCCTCATTCATAGCCCAGCGTAGAATGATGTTCTTCTCGTTCTGCCAGGGCACCTCCCTGAGTGATGCAGCACTCATTGGCATATCCAGGCTGTCTCTTGGCCTGTTAGCAAATCTGGGCAAGCCCTTCCCCCCCACTTCTTCTCAAGGTCATATTAGCATTCTTCTTCTTCTCTACTGCTTTTTCCTACCGACATGTACAGTAAAATGAATCTCTGCGCTGTTATACTGGATTCATCCTAATTCATCCTAAAACATCTGTAGTGCCTGCAGATGTACCAACATGGATTTTGGACTAGTATTTCACAACCTGAAAAGCTTCGGGTTCCGCTGCTGGACAAAATTTTGGAAAGTTCATAACGAACCTGGTTAGTTATAAACTGGATCACTCATCTCTAGCCGGTCAGTAAATTGATGGGACTGTTAAACACACTGTTACCCCATTTGTGAATATGGTAATGTACAGTTTAGGTGTTATCTTTTTCATGGGGTATATACACATTACCCCTAATCCTTAATTTATAACACAGAGCAACTAGTTGAAAGAAATGCATTGACACATTTGTCATGAATGAAGCAGAAGAAACATGAAGTAGGAAAAATATTCATATTTAATAGCGATTTCCCTTTTATTATATAGCATGACTCACAGAGTAAATTATGAACACAGAATTGATTACTCTGGAGATCGTTATCTACTGCCATGAGCTCTATGAGTTTTCTGCTGCCATCTCATTGATGTTACTAAACTTTGATTTTGTCATTCAATTTGTAGTTGGCCAAAGGCTATCTCTTCCATGGATCAGCATAAACAGATATTATATGTGGAGCAGAGATAATACATTTAATTACTATATCCTGTAAAAAAAAAATATCTTCCCCACTTCTAATTTAATTCTGGGTGGAGGAATTGAATGGTAGTGTGTCATTTATTAACTTAGGACATTCACTGTAATTGGATTGCTGGAAATATCTGTTTGCAAGGGTGGGAATAAGAATAGTGCAGTGGAGCAAAAACCATATACTTTCTTAACTGCTTCATCACCTGGAGCATATTCATCAATACAATTGTGCCACTATTTTGCAAATTCTTTTCAGTTTAAGCAGCTGATGCCCTCCACTTAGCTCAGGAGATGTGCTGAGGGTGCTAAGTCGGTGTTTCTGAAGTTTTTAAGGGTGCTTGTGGATGGACCGGGGTGAATTTTAAAACGCTCCACAAAAAGGCATAAGCATGATAACAATGGAGGAGAAGACCATAAGAAGAGCAGAGGTACATCTGGGTTTGAGTAGGAGGAGGCAAGATAAAAAAAATTGTGGCTTATTCCTCTCTTCCCACTGAAACTGTGGGGGGGGGGGGAGTCAAGAGAAATACACATGGCACCATCACAAGTGTTATGCTTTTTCATATTAGAAAGCTTCCAAAAACTGTCCCTTATCGGAAGCAGATGATGTTAAAGAACATACAATATGGCTGACTCAATTGGTCGTGCGCTCCTAACTAACCTGCTTGTCCCATAGGCAATTTAATTAGTGTAAGTATAAATCTGCAGCCTGCTCTCCCTGAATTATTGGAGGCCATTGTGGCACAAAAGAGGTATAATATAGTGTGGGCTCAGCATGCATGTGGAACCTGCATTCCCTGAATTTAATGGAGACCAGTATGGCAACAGTGGAGGTAGTATTTAGTGTAGGTTTCTGTCCTAAAGAGAACGCCTTGACGCTGACGGACAGGCACAAATAATTGTGTACAAAATGTATTTGCTAAGAATCTCACATTTATAACATAGCATTAGTACATTTTCTATAGTGAGTATGGCACTACTGTATTTACTTTATTATTTGTGTTTTCAGAGTGTTGTTGCATTGTTTGTTTTTGCTAAAGCACATACAACCTTATGGAACAAAAACAGAGGCTTGTTGCGATCATGTGTCAAAAAATTATAACTCAATGGGGGCGCAGGTCCCTGCCCCTTGTTATACAGACACTTGTTAAAGTGAGAAGAAAGAGTGGATCATTCTGCACAAGTATCCAAAAAGTTTGGCTAAACGGAGCAGAATGCTTGACCGTATTTATACAAGCACAAATGTCAGTTGTCAGAAAAAAGAACAAGCCTAGAAACATTGTGAGTAGGGATGAGTGAAATTAGCAGCAGGGAATAGCAGGTGCGACAGTGGCAGCAGCAGCGGCAGTGGGATGATTAGGGCCGGCTCTAGGTTCATTTGGGCCCTTGGGCGATGAATCTCAGTGGGCCCCCTTCAGGCATTTTTTTACATTTTCATGTCCCCCTGTGACTCCCACATGGTAAAATGACCCCCAGTGGCCCCCCACACAGTATAATGACGCCATACTGTGACCGGATAAAAGGGTATAAGAGGGCACAGTACAGGGAATGACTAGGGGCACTGTACAGGGTGTGGTAAGAGGGCACAATGCAGGGTTTAAGGGAGCACAATATGGGGTGAGGGGTGCAGTACAGGTGACCCTGTGACGTTGAAGGTCCTTATATGTGGTAAATGTGGTTTAGACACCAACATAATGAGAGGCAGAGGAGTCACACAGGGGCCCAGGGCCATGGATGGACAGAAGGGGTGAACACAGCAAGTAGGTGGAATGGGCTGAGGGGGATTCATTAAAGAAGTAGTGGCAGGAGGTTTATGCAGGGCAGCAATAGGAGACAGTAGCTCTGGGTATATGAGGGAGGAAAGGAGACAGCAGGATATGAGGGGGGAAGTTGTTGATTGAGGCAAATTGCTTCATGAAGCAGTAAAACAAATAGCATGAAGCTGCTTGTCTACTACAACATCCAGCAGCACCTGGAAGAGTTCCCTGTCCCAGAGGCAGTCACAGTGCAGACTCACTACTCACAGCCCTGCCATCTTGATCTTCTCTCTTCACTGTCCTCAGGCAGCAGGTGTAGAGGGGGCGTGTCTGAGTCTCTGCAGCAGCCTCATTTGACTATGAGAGGGCCCTCCAGAAGGGGTACTGCGCAAGTAAAATGACAGCAGCTCCAGCAATGAGTTCTTCCATCTGTATTGATGAAAGTGCTCATAGCAGCTCAGTGGGCCCCCCCCCAGAAACAGTGGGCCCCGGCACTTGCCCTTGTATGCCGGGTTCTAGCGCCGGGCATGATTATGATGACAGCAGGAGCCATATGGTGCAGGGGGTGGTAGGCAGGCAGACAGCAGAAGTGGAAAGATGGTGGCAGTAGCAGCCATATGGTACTGAATATAATAGTAGGCAAGCAGAGAGTAACTTGATGGGGCGATATCAGCAAAGGCAGATCTATTCATTGATCATTGGAGGAGTGTGAAACTCATCACGGATCCATGACTTATTCATTTTGACAAAAGTGGTGCTTTATATGCTATGATCAGTGGAAAACTTGGTCCACTTTGGTGTCACAGCTCTTTCTGCTGTGCCAAAACCAGCTCTGGGATGAGACTGGAGGCTGGGCAAGAGAAAACTGTAAGAGCATACTGGGCCAGTTCAGGACACTGTTCCAGTCTGCCTGCCCAGGAGCATGGCATGCACCAGAGAAAAGCCAGAGTCCAGGTGGGACTGTTCCTGGGTGTTGAGGTAATATGTCTCCATTTGGAGATTTGCCTCAGCCTGGTGTTACACTTGAAAGAATTGCTCCATCATGTTGATGATACTGAACTGGCTGCTGGGGCTTCTGCTGCTTGTGGTAACAGGGATGGTGGGAGATGAGTGACTGCAGGGAAAGGGGCTTCAGACATATGGGGGCAGTAGGCTTTTGCTCACCGAAAGCTGCGGCAGTGTTTCCTGGTAATAAAGTATTTTGGCCTCACTTTTGGCAAGAGGAAAACATTTATCCCTTATGTTTTGATAGCAAGGGTCTAAAAGCATGGCTATCCAGCAATCATCAGATTGCTTCATGTGAATGATACACCTGTCAGTACGTAAGCAAACAAGCATACATCTTGCCATTCTATCCAGTGTGCCTGAACACCCAGTTCTTTCTGGCAACCAGGCACCTACTGAGATGATTGGTCATCGTGGATGGTGTTGTCTTCAATATCATCATCCACCTCTTCCTCCGCCACTGACTACTCCTCCTCCAGTAACTGTTGCACATCCTCCTCCTCCTCCCCCATGGGACTTTCTCCTTGTAGGTCTCCAACAGCTACAGGTTTGCCAGCAAGATGGAGAAGCTCTTCTTCTTCTGTCATCCTCAATAGGTACATCAGCATGAGCGTCTGTTTTTACATAAAAATTTGAGATTACATTTTTTATGCCACAATTGTCCCTGTCAACAAATTTTGTGGCCTCTTCAAACGGCCTTAGTATGTGACAAGATGAGCTGCCACTGCCACATGCAACTTACTGAGGTGATCTGGTGAATGACAAAATCATTAGTGGCTTTATGCTGTTCGTACATGTGCAAAGTGGAAATCCAGCGAGTTGGAATGCTGCGATTAAGCAGTTTAATGGTAGATCATTCTGTTGTTGCAAGTCTATAATGGTGTTCCTTGCCATATAAGAATGGCTGAAATGTGATGACAGTTTCCTGGACATTGCCAGCATTAGAAGCCGGTCTTAATAACCCCTGCGCTGGCGGTGGATCCGTCAAAATTATGTAGAGGAGGCAACATTTTGTACGCCAAACCTTTGCTCTGCAATCTGCAACAGATATACACTACAAAACTGACGTATATCAGTTTGTAAATGACCCCCTTAATACCTATGCATCAAGGGGATGACCTCATTATGATTTGGCGTGGGGACGTGGTGGCCATACTAGACATGATAAAGCATTTCAATTCTAATGCTTTAAATTTTAAATTTACTCTGCATTTTCGTTTTATTTTAATCAGTTTTTTGATCTAAATATTTATAGTGATCTTGTCTCAGGCATACTTACGACCACATTCTGTAAAGCCATCTCAGGAAACACTCTGTTACAGGCCAGCTCGTTTCATCCAATACACATTAAAAAAGCCGTCCCTATGGGTGAACTTTATAGTACTAGGGGATGAGTCAGTTTAGGAAGCATGATACGCCTGCCTGAGAAAAATTTGTTTTTAAGGCAAGTTTGAAAATAGGAAAGTTGGGAATTGACCCGATATTCTGGGGAAGAGCATTCCAGAGAGTAGGTGCAGCCCGAGAAAAGTCTTAAAGCTGGGAATGAGAAGTATGAATTATGGAGGATGCTAATCTTAGATCACTGGCAGAATGGAGAGCACGAATAGGGTGGTAGACGGCAATGAGGGAGGAGATGTATGGAGGTGCAGCACAGTGGAGAGCTTTGTGGGTGAGAAGTTTGAACTGTATTCTTTGGTGGATGGGCAACCAGTGAAGTAACTGGCACAGGCTAGAGGCAGCGGGTGGACAGAAAGATGAGCCTGGCTGCGGCATTTAGGACAGACTGAAGAGGGGGAGAGTTTACTGAGAGGAAGTCCAATTAATAATGAGTTGCAATAGTCCGGACCAGAATGAATCAAAACAACAACACGAGTTTTGTCTGTTTCCACGATAAAAAAAGAGTGGATTCTTGAGATGTTCTTAACATACAGATGATAAGAGCATACAAGTGATTGTATATGTGGAACAAATGAAAGATCCAAATGAAACATGACCCGAAGATGGAGGTTGTGCTGCCCAGGAGTTATTACAGTGCCACAGATCGAAATTGAACTATCAAGTTTAAGTGGGTTAGCAGATGGGGGAAAGACAAGAAGTTCCGTTTTTATTTAAAGATACAGTAGATAGTCTTTATTTAAAGATGGCATTTAATAGTGTAACACAGGCTATGACTAAGATCTTATGATCGAAACGCTTAGGCAAAGATATTGAAGATGTATCCATGTTGATGTTTTGAAATAAAGTATAGAGGAGTTTACACTGCTCACTGGATATTCCCTTCTTTACAGTAAAATATGTTTAGTTTACACGGTGTATTGCAGTAAGAGAATGTGTTCACTAACATACCATAGCTATAAGAATTAAATTTTTGCAGTGTTTGAACTACATGGTATATTAAAGTTATAGAATATGTTCACTAACACGGGTATAACAATGTTATTTTTGCAGTAAAATGTGTTAGAATTATACAATATATTGCAGTAATAGAATGTGTTCACTAACATAACTATAACTGCAGTTTTTGTAGTGAAATGTGTTTGAACTGAACGGTATCTTGCATTAATGCAACACTTTTTTTGTATTTAGAGTAAAGAAAATTCAATATCCTTTTCCTTTAACTACCTATCATCTTGCAGTAATATACAACGTGTTTAATAACACGGATATAAAATGATGCTACTGCAGTAAAATGCTTTGGCTGTGAGGTAACTACCCATTATCTTGCAGTAATATACAAAGTGTTTAATCATTCAGGTTTAGCAATGGTGTTTTTGCAATATTGCTTTTGCTGTAACTACATATTATCTTGCAGAAATATATATCATGATCAGCAGCACAGGTATAATGCACTTAAATGCCCAATTATAAATGGTAAATTTACACAGATTTTTTTAAAATAAAAAATGCGCAATTGCTTATTTTTTTTCAGCAGAATGTATGCTAATGGGGTGCTGGCAATAAGTCTATGAACTGTAGAAACTAGATTTTCTACTTTTAGAATATAGTACTAGTCACCAGCAAGCTGCATGAAACAACTGAGGCAGTGGCCAGTCCTTAACTCTCTTTATATTCTTTCCCTGATCAAACCCTAAATTATACCCAATCTTGTCTCCCTTTTCTCTCCCTACACTCTCCTTATAGTGTCCCTATCACACTAAATTAGTGGCTTGTGTCTGTAATAGTATTTTGTCAGACACTGCCTCTATGTCGCCTATCTATCATATATCTATCTATCTATCTATCTATCTATCTATCTATCTATCTCTTGTATTTATCCATTTATCATATCTATCTATCTATCTATCTATCTATCTATCTATCTATCTATCTATCTATCATTTAGTACAGTAATAAGCTTATAAGCCAACAGACATTTTCTTCTAAACACTAATCTTTAATCACCGCAATATTTCTGGGTGACACTGAAGAACAGATGTGCCATTTGGCAAATTGTTTTCTATAAACAGAGGTCTTAATTAAAACTTGAAGATGGAATGGCTGGCACTTGGTGAGGAAGTATTTCTTAGAGACCATGTCGCATTTGAGAATAAGGAGATGATATTTTATTTTATGAGCTCACTGACATTTATTTTTGGCACAATCTACTATGATTAACTAGAGACTACAAGAGCTACTTAAGTGCGTATTTTTAATGGAGAAAAGAGCTGCACTGGATCCCAGCACATGTAAATAATGAGGAGTGAATGTATTACCTACACAGGTCCTTTTATCTTCAGCAAGTTCATATGGATCTGTGCACAGACATTGATAGCTGCCCAATGTATTCCTACATGTAGCGGAGGTATGACATGGTGGAGTCATCTGATCTAAACATTCATCGATATCTAAAGAAAAACACATTATGATTATAGTAAACCATAGAAATATTAATTAACGTTATCTCAAGGCATGACAAAAAGACCCTTACATACAGTACATAACTTTCCTGAAGGTGGTCATACACATTAAATGGAAGTTGGTTGATAGTTGAACAGCAGTTGAACAAACATCTGGTGAATTATCATTTTACAACAAAGCCATGCACATTTCAGTTCATATTAGTCGCTACAGTTGTTCAAACTGCCCATATATGTTCAATGAAACTGGATGATAGACGAAAGATCTTTCTGGGAACGTTTTTCAAGAAAGACTATATATATACCCTCCTTAGTATATTGTATTAGAACAACAGAGGGAAATGTTCCTTGACACAATTACAAACCATTAACCCAACAAGGACTGATTCTAAAACGTAACCTTTAATTTACGCTATTTAAAAGTATTATTAAAATCGCTGCTTACCTCCAGCAAAATAAGTGATAATTTACTTACAGGATCAGTGGAGTTAGCATAGATGGGGTCAGGGTGCTTCTCTTAATCATGTGTGACAAGGATGGTTAAACCTATATTGCCCTATTATGCCCTATCAAAAAGGAACAGAAGGGGTCTATCAAGTATCCTGCCTACACACGCAGAGCACCCGCCCCGACAGGGGCGACCCCACACCGAACCTGACCCTGATATATGGCCAAATCCCTATTGCAGTTCTGACTAACTCTACGTGTCACCTTTCATCCATATAAATGGAATCATCAGGGGATTCCGTGAACACTGCAGAAAAAACATATAGACCAGAAAGAGTCATAAATATAAATGCAAAAATAAGAGGAATGATCCAAACAATATAATATATAGACACCCAAAGTGAAAACATACCTTAAATCTGTATCAAGTTTCGTGGAGAAGTTTCTCTCCTTGTACTCAGATATAAGGGTCATATATTGACCAATGGGTCAGCATATCAAAGATACGGGGGCCACAATCACCCCCCAGTTCAGCAGCATAGCCAGTGAGCGTGCGCTACCATTATCTAGCGCCACGCTCCTTAAATAATCGAGTCAACAGCAAGTTCCGGTATTCACCTCGATACAGTGGAACGCACACGATCGCGTGCGCTCCAAACACCGGAAGCGACGCGACCACACTTGCCCCATCAGCCAGAGGTGACGCAATGCCGTATACTGTGATTCGGAACAAGAGGCCTCTCCCCCCCAGCCCCGTGGCATGGCAACCAGGCGACGCTATTACGTCACCCGTCGCCACCAACACGTACTGAGGTCAGGCCAGCACCATAATAACCCAGCGCTATTTTTTACAAAAAGGCCACAATGGACTCTATTAAATTTTATGGCAGTGATCATATTTTCAGTTCATGCATTACTTCATACATTATTATGCACAGAGACAAAGAGAACAATCATTGTTTTCTAACCTAATATTCTCAGACAACTACAACCATTAATAATCTGATCCTTATACATGTTCTAGAACATATTGTTACACCTCAAAGGAAGCAGGAATAATTTTGTTGCTCATTGAGCCCAAGAGTATCCACCGTCTTTAAATAGTAGATCCACCTAGCCTCCGCCTGCAAAATTTGACGATCCCAATCTCCACCTCTGGGGCTCTGCTTCACCAATTCAATACCCATTACTCTTAAACAGGAGGGATCTCCACCATGCATATTTCTGACACGCCGTGAGATAGGGGTATCTTTTTGGTTTTCCACATCATTTATATGTTCCCCTATTCTCCGACGCAATTCCCTCCTTGTTTTGCCATATTCGAGTTTACACGCACATGTGATTTTATATACAACGCCCTTAGAACGGCAGTTCACAAAATCGCGTATCAAGTATCGCCTATGTGTATTGCTGCTCACAAATGCTTTACCACATTCCATATATTTACATATGATGCAACCTGAGCACCTATAACTGCCTGTGATCTTAATTTTACCTAACCAAGTTTTGGAATCAGTAACTGGGGAAAAATGACTCCTTACTATCCGATCCTTTATACTCCTTCCCCTCCTATATGTTATACTGGGGCGCTCCCCGATCACATCACATAGATCTGGATCCATCCTCAACACGTGCCAGTATTTCTCCACAGTACTGCGTACACTGCTCGCGCCTCACTAAAGGTATCGATTAGGCGTATCTCCTTCACATCTGTATCTGATTTTTGCCCACAAGGAGTCAAAAGAAATGTCCTTTCTCTTGTACTTGCATTTCGGTATGCCGGTTCTATCACACTCCAAGGATATCCACGTTCCCTGAATCGAGTTTTTAAATCTCGGCTCTTCAACTGGTATTCAACATCATCTGAGCAATTCCTGCGTAATCGCAAGAATTGCCCTTGTGGAATTCCCCTTTTGAGGGAGAAGGGGTGACCACTTTCCCATCTTAGTAAATAATTGGTTGAGGTCGGTTTCCGATACACCGATGTTTCCAATGAGCCATCTCCACCCCTAGAAATGAGTACATCCAAAAATGGCAAACTGTTTTTATTTGACTCAAAGGTGAATCTAAGGCCTAAGTTGTTCTCATTTAACTTATTTGCCCAGTTTGCAAAAGAGTCTGTCGTCCCTCTCCAGATCAAAAAGACATCGTCAATAAAGCGTGCCCATATCAATATTGACTTAGTCTCTTCCACGGTATCATCAGTGAAAACAACGGTGCTCTCCCACCAGCCCAGGAACACATTGGCATACGATGGGGCACATGAACTCCCCATAGCCGTGCCCCTGAGCTGGTGGAAGAGCTTACCGTTAAAGACAAAGTAATTTCTATGCAGCACAAAACTCAACAATCTGAGAACAAAATCAATATGAGTCTCAAACTGTACTCCCCTGGTTGATAGAAAAAATTTAACTGCTTCCAAACCTTTTTCATGCGGGATTGAGGAATACAATGCCTCTACATCAATGCTACATAAAATACAGTCTTTCTCCACTTGGACCCCTTCTAGTTGCCTCAGGAGGTCTCCCGTATCCCTTACATGTGATGGAAGTGATTGCACAAATGGTGCAAGAATTTTATCAATATAAATTCCTACATTCTGGCTCAAACTTTGCATCCCGGATACAATTGGACGTCCTTTTATAGGGTTACAACCTTTATGGATCTTGGGCAAACCATAAAAAGTTGCCAGGCGCGGACAAGAGGGGTTTAAGAAGGCATACTCCTCCTTGCCAGCCATTTTAGCTTCATCCAAAATCTGCCTCAATTCATTGAGGTACTCAGATGTTGGATCGGTTTTTAATACCTCATATGTGTCTTTCGAGGCCAGGAGTGCTTCACACATTTGTTTTGTGCTCTATCCAGAACCACTATATTACCCCCCTTGTCCGCGGCTTTGACAACAATTCCATCATTATTTGCCAAGTTATCCAAGGCCGCCATCTCCTCCGGAGTGCAATTTTGAGGCGCATGATCCAGAAATGAATTTTCCAAATCAGAGCTGGCCAGATTCACAAAAACATCAATACAATTAACATCTCCCATCGGGGGCAGTTTATTGCTCTTAAGTTTACAGTTGGTGAAAGGACCTTTCTCTTCTTCAATCATTCCTGTGGTCTCCAAACTTTCAAGAAGTTTTACATCTTTTACCATTTCTCTGGGTATTCCCATTTCAACACTTTGTTTTTTCTCTTGAAGGCGGTAATGTTTAAACCACCTTAATTTTCTCGCAAACAAATTAATATCGACTATTGTTCGAAACAAGTCAAACTTAGGTGTGGGCACAAAGTTTAACCCTTTCTCAAGAATTGACAGTTCGGTGTTGTTCAACGTATAGGATGAAAGATTCACTACTATTGATTTAAATTCAGAACTGCAATAGGGATTTGGCCATATATCAGGGTCAGGTTCGGTGTGGGGTCGCCCCTGTCGGGGCGGGTGCTCTGCGTGTGTAGGCAGGATACTTGATAGACCCCTTCTGTTCCTTTTTGATAGGGCATAATAGGGCGATATAGGTTTAACCATCCTTGTCACACATGATTAAGAGAAGCACCCTGACCCCATCTATGCTAACTCCACTGATCCTGTAAGTAAATTATCACTTATTTTGCTGGAGGTAAGCAGAGATTTTAATAATACTTTTAAATAGCGTAAATTAAAGGTTACGTTTTAGAATCAGTCCTTGTTGGGTTAATGGAACGTTTTTCAAGAACGATGTTTTGTTCACAAACAGTCTTTTTTTTTAACAAAAGATCTTTCATCCAACTATCAGATGAAAATATTAAACAAGGCAGGGGTATTGCTTAGAACACAGGATTTTGTGCCAAAATTGCACCACAATTCTGGCATGTGGTCTCAAACTCAGCCAACGAATAGTTGATGACGACCAAGTTAGACAGAAGTGTTTATCCCTGCACCAGATTTATCTTCCAGCCTGAGACCTTGTAATAAATCTGCTGCATATCTAGACAGCCATTTAAAGGCTATATTAGAAGGGCAGATTTTCTGCCCAATAATCGCAACCAAGCGTTCCATTTATTACAAGCAAATGCTCATTCATCAGGCAATTCAGATCTTTCAGCATGCTGAAAGATCTGGATTTGCCGGTGGCAGATCATGCTATGTAATCACGATCTGCCACCGGCACACACCGCTGTCCTGCATGGGGATGAGTGATGGCATAGCGATCACTACTTCCCATACTGCTGCAGACATTGCTGTATTTAATAGCGGTGGTGTCCTCTGCTAGCTATCTGCTGTCTGGGGAAACCTCCCTCCCTCCTGATAATCACTTGCAGCATCGGGGTCTCTACTACACCCTCATATACAGACATACCCACAATTTCACCCAGGCATCCTCCCTGTTATGAGCACTGCACTAAATTGCGCAGGGCAAAGGCATTTTTTGAAGTTCCGGTGACGTACCGGGCTCTTCATAGTGTAAGCTAGACGGAGGTTTCCACCTAGCAGTGAGCCTGGTGATGTCACCGGCACTAATGGGTGGGCTTTAGCTCTGCCCTAGCCTGTAAAACAGCTAGGGCAGCGCTAATGCCCAATCATCAGAGCCGGTGATGCCACCAGAAACACTGCTGGGCAGAAGCTTCTACCCAGCAGTGGGTTATCACAAACAAAACGTGCTTTCCCTGCTATACAGCGCAGGGCAAGTTAAAGCATCAGAGCATTATTATCAGGAGGCTGCCTGGGTGATTATGTCCGGGTTCAACCCCTTTAAGTTTATGCCATTTACAGGCTTAGTAAATCTGCCTCACTGTGTAGTGGCCATGCCTGGTTACTGCACTTCTGCTCCCATTCAAGCAAAAACAGCAAAAAATGCAGTGCGGCTGCATCACGTGAACATACCCTAAAAAAAACTAAAACCTAACAAATGATACCTACAGTTGTGTTCAAAATTATTCAACCCCCAATGCTGTAAGGGGTTTTAGAGAATTTAGTGTACATTTGTAATTGTGTTCAGAATGAAATCTTACAAGGACTTTTTAAAGAACCAAATGCAACTAAAATGACATCAATTGTTTTTGTAATACAGTATTAAATGTTTTTTTTGTGATTTCTTCATTGACACAATTATTCAACCCCTTAAAGACGACCACTCTTAAGAACAGAGGTTCATTCAAGTGTTTTCGATCAGGTATTGAAAAGACCTGTGGATGTCAAGGAGCAGCAATCAAGCATAATAAGCACCAATTAGGCAGATTTAAAATGACTGTGATACTCAGCTCCTTCTAGACATTTACTGGTGTGTTTACAGACATGGTGAAGTCAAGAGAATGGTCCAGGAAGACAAGAGAAGAGGTGATTTCTCTTCACAGGAAGGGCAATGGCTATAAGAAGATTGCAAAGATTTTAAACATACCAAGAAACAACATAGGAAGCATCATTCACAAATTCAAGGCAAAGGGCACTGTTGAAACGCTACCTGGTCGTGGCAGAAAGAAGATGCTGACTTCGACTGCTGTGCGCTACCTGAAGCGCAAAGTGGAGAAAAGTCCCCGTGTGACTGCTGAGGAACTGAAAAAAATTTGTCAGATGCGGGTACTGAAGTTTCAGCTCAGACAATAAGGCGCACACTGCGTAATAAAGTCCTCCATGCCAGACCTCCCAGGCGCACCCCTTTGCTGTCTCCAAAGAATAAGAAGAGTCGACTGCAGTATGCCAAAAGTCATGTGGACAAACCACAAAAATTTTGGGATAGTGTTCTGTGGACTGATGAAACAAAATTAGAACTGTTTGGGCTCATGGATCAACGCTATGTTTGGAGGAGAAAGAACAAGGCCTATGAAGAAAAGAACACCTTGCCTACTGTAAAGCATGGCGGGGGGGTCAATCATGCTTTGGGGCTGTTTTGCTTCTACAGGTACAGGGAAGCTTCAGCGTGTGCAAGGTACCATGAATTCTCTTCAGTACCAGGAGATATTGGATGAAAATGTGATGCAGTCCGTCACAAACCTGAGGCTTGGGAGACGTTGGACCTTTCAACAGGACAATTATCCCAAGCATACCTCCAAGTCCACTAGAGCATGGTTGCAGATTAAAGGCTGGAACATTTTGAAGTGGCCATCGCAGTCACCAGACTTAAATCCGATTGAGAACCTCTGGTGGGACTTAAAGAAAGCAGTTGCAGCGCGCAAGCCTAAGAATGTGACTGAACTGGAGGCTTTTGCCCATGAAGAATGGGCGAAGATACCCGTAGATCGCTGCAAGACACTTGTGACAAGCTATGCTTCACGTTTAAAAGCTGTTATAACTGGAAAAGGATGTTGTACTAAGTACTAAGATTGAATGTCACTTGGGGGTTGAATAAAACTGATAATGATGTGAGCACAGAAAATACATTTGTGGTTATTTCATTATAAATGTTATGTTATATTTGTCTGACTTACAAGTGCCTCTTTGATTTAATTGTAAACAAGATGACTGAAATGATCGAAATCAATGTCAAACTGGCCAAAACACTCAATTTCAGTGGGGCTTGAATAATTTTGAATACAACTGTATATTCAATTGAACAAAAACTGGATAAAAAAGGATGCAGTCTGCTGCCATTTATAAGACTTGTTTTATCTTCGATTTCTAATAAATAAAATAATAAAATCATTAAGAAAGATAACAAAAATGAATATTGTGCAGTTGCAGTAAAATATGGTAGCTTCAAGCTTGATAAGATCCCTTTATATGTTTTCTAAGTACAGCGATAAGGTTGTTATGTGCCAAAAAGATTAGGTCGCATATTTACTCACTGAAAGCAGTGATGTCCATGCAGTGATATACGGTCACAGATCCACGCTCTGCACCTGTTATCCTCTGCATTTCGGATTTTATGTGGTACAAAAACTAGCTGTAAAGGAGCTGACTAGGGAGCTCATCTCATAATTGAAATTGAAGGAAGCTGTCAGTTTGGCAGGCCGAGCCATAAAAACTCTTGAAAAAAAATCAATGCACTCAAAATTCTGTTAACCTGCAAATTGCTGGAGGATAGTGAAAGTGCCAAATCGTTCTCCTCATCACTTGTGGCTTTGCTAACATTGAAGAAAGAATTGTGAAGTGCAATGTATTTTTATGTATTAATTAATTTATTATAAGTATTTTGTTACAAGAGAACTTTGTTTTTTTTTTGGTCAGGCTTATACAATTAGACTGTCAGACCTAGTGTGTATTGTGAGTTCTGCCTTAAAGGGGCTGTCTAATTTCACTTAAAAAATATGGTGAAGGCAGGGACAATAGAAGAGGCTCACCAGTTAAAACCCTCTAGTGCTGTGGCTCCTGTTCTCTTGGCCTGGCGGTCACACATCCGGCCAATCACTGGCTTCATCGCTCTCATGCCGCATACCAATAATGATTGGCTGCAGCAGACACATACAGGCATGTCAGAGCTGCACTCAGAAGATGTTATGGCTGCAGTGGTGGGGAGGATCGAGCCACAGCAGATAGCACATGAGGTTTGAAATGGTGAGTATAACTTCTTTCACCCCTTCCTGATCGCCATATAGCTATTTATGTTGGCAGTCAGGACTTTAAAGCGAACCTGTCACCTGGAATTCACTTTATAAACAATTAAAAGTACCTTATAGTTCATCACAAGTAGGTTGTCATACTGTTTTTTCTGCTTTTCTGCGATCATTCTTCATGAAAAAATCGTCTTGTAAAATCCTCTTTCAGCTTCCCAAGTCACGATAGAAGTCAAGGGGGCTGTGCCCTCCCCTGCCCTAACCCCGCCTCTCTGCAGTATAATTGACACTCGGCTCAGTCGCCGGGACGGCGCTTGTACAGACGGCGCATTTGCCGTTGGCCTCAGCAGCAGCGCGATCCCGGCTATCGCGCGTACACAAGCACGACTCTGTAACTGATTAGCGCATGCTCCCTATCGATGCCGGCCGGTGTCCGTCTCCTCTCCTCGCGCGCGTGCCCCATCTGCATGCGCCGCCTGTACAAGCGCTGTCCCGGCGACTGAGCCGAGTGTCAATTATACTGCAGAGAGGCGGGGTTAGGGCAGGGGAGGCACAGCCTGGAGTCAAGGAGGCGCTGCCTCCTGGACTTCTATCGTGACTTGGGAAGCTGAAAGAGAGGATTTTACAAGACGATTTTTTCATGAATAATGATCTCAGAAAAGCAGAAAAAACAGTACGACAACCCACTTGTGATGAACTATAAGGTACTTTTAATCGTTTATAAAGTGAATTCCAGGTGACAGGTTCGCTTTAAAGATAGCACCTGAGCGGAGCAGGTGCCATAGCCGCCGGGTGCCTGCTGTTTCATACAGCAGAAACCCATGGCTAATGTCCACAACTGGCTGTAATGCTGATCGTGGACATTTAACACTTCAGATGCCATGCTTCTGGGTGTGCTGCAGCCCCCCCTTGACAGGGATCGGTGGAGCCGATGTATGTTAACAACAGCCCCTGTCCTCCTGTGTGACTGGAGAATGCTAAAGCCTGCTGGAACCAAGACAAAGCCTGTAAACTGTTTGAAGAAACGTTTATTCAAGTAAAGCTGCCATTGAACTTCATCTCAAGGTCTGGACTCAAGTTATTCTTTCAAATCCCTCAATTATTCCCCCAATTTATTGCTTTGTAGCCAAAGCCTGGGGTCCAGTGGTATGCGGCTAGGAGCACTGTGACGCACATAAAGAGACATTTAGGCCGCACTACACCACTCGGCATTCCTACACCTGGGACGCGGTATATAGGAGGGCCCTGGGGGGAGGTGCCCATTGCACATACATATTTAAATAAAATAGACTTTTCAATGCAGTTATAAACATTTTCAATGCAGTATATGAATCCATATAAATGTAATTATTTAATTTAATAAATATTTAATTTTTACAATATAATTTTACATAACATGACCCCGTATTGTTGATATTAACACTTGCACAATGAACTCTAGTTTGAAATATTAATTTGTCATCTTTGTTTGTACCAGATGCCCAACTCAGGTTCAGGCCGCTTAACATTCAGTTCACCTCCCATAGACTTTTATTGTAATTCTCTACATTGCAGGTTACCTTTACAGATTGGGGTCTGGGTAGTGTTCCATTGATTTCCATGACAGGCTAATTTTTCATTTCCTTCTAAGCGATATCCAGCGTAACAAAAATAAATTAAGAGCATCTCTGAACAATATATAAAATCACCATTCTCTATCTTCTTTGGAAGACCACACGGTGCACCTACAATAAGAAATAGGAAGGTTACATCCATTCAAGGTTTATCTTGGTTTTTATTCCCTAATCAAAATCTTTAGCTTGGGATAAAAATGAGACACCATTGATATATTTCCAAACAGAACAGTAGATTTGGACGAGACAAAAATAAAAAAAGATAGAACAAATCTCCATCTATTTTAGCTTTATCTAAACCTGTATCCTAGCTGAATGCTCAGCGCATTCATAGGTTCAATAGTGGTGTTGAAACTAGTATTTTCTAGAGATTGTATGTCTTGGTCATTGTGTATCCAAGAGGTTCAGTTAACCAGACTCACTTGAGGTTGACAGTAGAGAGAATAACTTTCAACTCTATGGTTTAGCTCTCAAAATCAGCCTCACAAACGTTTTGGTGTCATTGACTACTTGGCTCACAAGGAGTAATGCCAGAAATCTACTCAGAATAAAAAAAATTAAAAAAACAACCAACAAAACACAACAATCTCCTTATGTGGCTTTATCATTTGTTGTTGTTTTGCCAGATATCACAATGGCAGAGCATGAAAATACAATACAAAACACAATGCATTGTTCACTAAGGCCTATTGCACATGACCGTATGATTTTGCGGTCTGTTTTTTCCGTTGTGTTTCTGTTTCAGTTCCGTTTTTCCGTATGGCATATACAGTATACAGTAATTACACAAAATTGGGCTGGGCTTAAAATTTTCAATAGATGGTTCCGCAAAAACGGAACGGATACGGAAGACTTACGGATGCATTTCTGTATGTATTCAGTTTTTTTTGCGGACCAATTGACTTGAATGGAGCCACGGACCGTGATTTGCGGGCAATAATAGGACATGTTATAGCACGGAATGGAAAAATGGAAATACGGAAACGGAATGCACACGGAAACACTTGTTTTTTTTGCGGACCCATTGAAATGATTGGTTCCGTATATGGACCGTATACGGAACTCATAAAAACGGCCCGTACACGTGCAAAAAAAACGTTTGTGTGCATGAGGCCTAAGGCTGCAGCCATATTTACTCCCCCTCCCTCTCCCTAGTCCACGTGAGCCAGGACATTTAGAAGGAGAGGGGTGGGTTTAGGCTCCATTCACACGTCCGCAATTCTATTCCACATTTTGCGGAACCGAATTGCAGACCCATTCATTTCAATGGGGACAGACAATGTCCCGCCCGGGTCCGCAATTGCGGATCCACACTTCCGGGTCCGCAATCGCGTTCCCGAAAAAAATAGAACATGTCCTATTCTTGTCTGCAATTGTGAACAAGAAAAGGCATTTTCTATATAGTGCCGGCGATGTGCGGTCCGCAAATTGCGGAAAGCACATAGCCAATATCCGTGTTTGCGGATCCGCAAAACACACACGGACGTGTGAATGGACCCTTAGGCTGCATAATTTTATGTCTACACAGTGAGCATGGCCATTTTGTTGGAAGGAATCTCCTAGTTGCAAATAGAACAAAATATATTTGGTAACAGCACTAGCCATAGTGCAAATAGTACCGGCAGTAGTATACATATAGAACCACCCATAGAACAGCTGAATAGCTAACCTAGTTGTGCGGCGTTAGGCTGGGTTCACACTTGAGCGTATTTGATACGCGCATTTTAGTCGCGCGTATTACAGCGCATTATTGGAAATAAGAAACTCGCTTTGTACGCGCGTTCGTCTGATTAACCACTATGGCGTCAATTACAATACGCGCGACAAAACGCCCCAAAGAAGCTCCTGTACTTTTTTGGGCGTAGGGCGTTTTCACAGCGCATTCGTACGTGCTGTAAAACGCTCAGGTGGGAACCATGCCCATAGGGAAACATGGGTTTTCGCCTGTTGAGCGTTGCTATCTAGCTTTCTCAGACTGCTGAATTCAAAATTTGTCTACTTATTTGCAGTGATAAATCCTTTCATATACCTAGACCAACTTGCTGTTCAGGATCCAGGATAAGTTGGGTGACAAACAGTGTAGATACATTGATGACAACTGCATACAGCATCCGGGTATCCAAAGAATGAAGTATGGAGACAGCACGTCCTTCTTGTGAAGTTTATTCCAGATACAATGTTTCGGCTGTAAAGAAGGACGTGCTATCTCCATACTTCCTTCTTTGCATACACGGATTTCCGATTTATTTAGGGATGCTCACCACTTTCCTTGAAGACGCGCACCCATTGCTCATCCAAAACAGGAGTGCTGTTTGTTTTTTCTTTTTTGTAACTACATACAGCATATCAGGGCGGCATTGTGTGTATTTTATAGAAGCAGTGCGGATGTAGGATAGTTAACGCACACACTTTAACGCGTTTTGATTGTGAGTGTTAACTCTGCTGCACCTCCACCAAGTCTATGCAAATGTCAATGCGGGATAGTTGCACCAGTATTCCCCCATCACTGCCTCCCAAAGATTGTTACTCAGCTTTTCCAGATTATAGAATTCCTAGCTGGATTTGCTAGCCAGGACCCTGGAGAAACTGAGCAAGTAATCCTAGTGACAAATCCTCACCACTGTAGCATAGCTAGATAGATTTGTCATTCAGGGTCCCAGGAAAGCTGGATGCCAACCATGTGGAACTGAAATAGACCGCAGAATAAGAAATATACCAAATATACTCTAAAATTGGGCCACAGCTAGGTAGTTTTGCCTTTCAGGTTCCTAGAAAAGCTGGGCTGCTATCATGTGGCGCTGTAGTAGAGACTGTGGAATTCTAAATCTACCAAATAAAGCCCCAATTCCCACTCCTAAATAGTGCCATAACTAGGCAGATTTGCTTTTCAGGACCCTGGGAAAGCTGGGTCACTTGCATAATGTAAGGGTAGCATTATATGGTCAGTGTGCACAGCTCCACAAGACTTGTAATCCAGGTCTCCAACACCAATGAATGTCAAATTTGCCTAGCCAGACGGTACGAACTCCTATCTGGATACATAGGAAAACCTGACTTTCAGGCACCTTGGAAAGCTGGGTAGCATTTTCTGAAGTGTCAGTGCCATGGCACTGTCTAGTATTCCTGCATACATACAGGGGGTTGTAAGAAGCTGCTGAGGTTTTGCAGCTTCCAACTCTTTCACAGTGCTGTAAGTGTTCATTAAAGGGAATGCAGTGTTAAGCCCCACCCCTTTTCCTCAAAATTCCTGTTTGCCTGTGCGCTCACAGTCGTTCCCCGGCTGAAGATGGAGAGGCAAGTAGAAAGGCAACACTTCTCAGACTGCAGGATATCTGTTTAAGGCCTCTTTCACACGAATGTTTTTTTTTTTGAGAATGTACGGACCGTTTTTTTTAGTTCCGTATACAGTCTGTATACGGAACCATTTATTTCAATGGTTCCGCAAAAAAACGGCAGTGTTTCCGTATTTCCCTTTTACCGTTCCGTGCAAAGATAGAACATGTCCTATTATTGCCCGCAAATCACGATCCGTGGCTCCATTCAAGTCAATGGGTCCGCAAAAGAAAGTAACGCATACGGAAATGCATCCGTATGTCTTCCGCATCGTTCCGTTTTTTGCAGAGCCATGTATTGAAAATTTTAAGCCCAGACCAATTTTATCTATGCAGTTATATTATACTGTATATGCCATATGGAAAAGCGGAACTGAAAAGGAAACACAACGGAAACAAAAAAAGGAAAAATGGATCCGATAAAAACAGCCCGCAAAACACTGAAAAAGCCATACGCTCATGTGAAAAAGGCCTAACTGCTTTCTGCATCAGGGTGCAGGCATTCATGCAGAAAGACATACCGTACTTTCCTTAGCTGGTTCTGCTTCTTTTTTCTTGTGTTTCAGGGTTTAATGTCCCTTTAAATAATTGCTGTCTAAGAGAAAAAACCCTTAGGAAGGGCATGCCAGATTACTGCCTCTTCTTCTCAAAGACTATACGGTACAAGTGTTGAGCGAATTCGATTCACCGCGAACCTAAATTTACTCATGCTTTGTGTTAACAAATCAATTTTCACTGAAATGGCGGTTAAAAAAAAAATCATACCCACCTCATTAATTTGAGCATGAAGAGGCCATCTCAGCCATCTTGTTTGAAGATCCCACGCAAAATCTCATGCGCGGTGACGTATGATGTTATCACACAGGCCAGCGTGATGGCATCATCACGCGCTGTGTGATATTTCGCATGGGATCTTCAATCAAGATGGCTGCGGGGGCCTCTTCACGCTAAAATGGATAAGGTGAGTATTTTTATTTAACTGATTAACTGAAAACCCTCATTTTTCATCGCAGATCAGCAATGAAGGCGGCATATGAGGGTTCAACAATGGGAGGCAATGGGGCGTGGCTAGGTTGCGCACCACATGACTAGATAGCAGCATTCCCTCTTACCTTTTGGGTTCTTTCTGAACTGAACTGGCTGGAAACAGATTAGAAAACATGAAGAAAACAAAGAGACAACTCCCCAAGTTTAACAACAACTTAGAGCACTACTTTGAGAAGGAGCAGAGTAAAGATGGTGTCGATACCAGCAGCCAAGCGACCTCTCCTGCCTCTGGATGGAGCATCTCTCCAGTGAAGATCCCGGCACCCGTCTCTCCTGCCCAAGACCATAACCCTCCACCGATGCTGGAATATCCGGTCCCCTCAATGACGCTAACTCCAGAAGACCCAGACACTCTGACCTGGAGACACCATGGAAAACAAGATGGTGCAGATTCACCAGCCACTAGAGACCCTCCATCATGCAGCCCTATGACGCAGAGACCAAGGCTCGATCAGGCTACAGCATGTCAGCTCAGTGCCTCCACCACAAAAACTCAGAACAACCTTTCTGAGACTGATTCTTTCGTAGATTTTCCTACCTCAGAAAAAAACTGTATCAGAGGATACTTCTAGCTTTGAGAACAACCCTACACAGCAAAATTGCAGGTCTCATTAACCCCATCTCGGCCTCCATCCGCGAAAATTGAGGACATAGTCCTTCATATCGAAACATAGATGGAGGACTTTGCAAAGAAAAATGTTATAGATGCCCATAATGATATGGCAGATAAGATGGAGGAGTTGAAAGCAAAAATGGCGGACTTTGAGGACCGCTCACACCGAAACAAAATTAAGTTCAGAGGCATTCGTGAGGATATCCCAGTGTCTGAACTACAACCTTACCTACACAAGCTGTTCACAATGCTTATCCTGGACATAGCCCCACAAGATATGTTAATAGACCGGGCACATGGGTCCCCAACCAAAACATCTGGTGGGAGAGGTGCCACGAGATACTCTGGTGAGAATCCATTTCTTTCATATTAAAGAGGCCTTAATGACGGCAGCCAGAAAGTTTAAAACATTGCCACCTCCCTACAATGTGGTGAAACTAGACACTGATCTTTCCGCTGCAGCACTGTGTAAGCGCAGAACCTTTCTGCCAATTACTGCTGCCTTGCGTAAAAACAACAGTCTATACCACTGGGGTTACCCTTTAAAGCTGCTTATTTCCAAAGAAGGTCAAACACACATGATTAAGTCTTATGACAAGGGAAAGACTCTTTTACAGGAATGGAAGATCTAGCTGGAACCTGTCAGGGACGGAAGACTCGATCCAGTCTCAACCCTTCCTAGAGAATAGCATGAAGTCCCCCCTGGAAGGACTCGAAGGACCTGAGCAGTACAACTCGATGTTAGGGTGCCATCCGTGACCTATGGTTCCTTTCCTTGGCTTCTACAAAGAACTGTGACCCGGTGTACCGTAAGCGACATGGTTATATACCCATCATTACATATGTTATTTTTGTTTTGCTGTTTCACTATGCACCTTATGTTCACTTTCTGAAGCTTCCGTGCACTATGTAGGGCAACTATTCTGTCTCCATGGGGCTTAAACTGATGTCCCTGAATGTCAAGGGACTCAACTGTCCCCAAAAGAGGTCCTATGTGTGGAGAAAGGCGCTGACTTTGAATGCAAATGTAGTATGTGTGCAAAAATCTCACCTTCTTTAACAAGACGCTCATCGCGTGAGACACCGCCTCTACCCACACATCATACATTCTCATAACAGTAAAAAATCTAAAGGGGTTCTCATACCAGTCAGGAACTCAGTGGCTTTCTCCCTGATTCATCAAATAGTGGACCTAAATTCCCGCTACCTAATATTGGTGTGTACAATTAACATCACCTATACGCTAGCGAATTTGTATGTCTGCCAAATCTCGTTCCTGAATAAACTGATGAGGACAATTAAAACTGTAAGACAGGGAAAGCTTATCCTAAGCAGTGACTTTAATACTATAGTGAATCACACTATTGATTCCACGAATCCCACACAACTCGTAGACACAAATCTTTCCTCCTTTATACACATGGAAGGACTTAACAATGTTTAGAGAGTGCAGCGTAGCTCAGAAAGAGACTTCACTTACTTTTCACCCTTCCACATGTCTTATTCACGCATAGATTTGTTCCTAGTAGATAAAGCTGTCTTAACACACACTATCCACATAAACATAGGGCTGATCCAATGGTCCGACCACGTCCATATTACTATAACTGTAGCAGAACAATACCAGTCCCAACCAAATCCAGTCTGGAGAAATAACACATATATTTTAAACCACACTAAATATAGACCCGAAATTGATAACGCTCTGAAAGAATTCTTTCAATTTAATGCGGGATCAGTTTCATACCCTTTTATCATTTGGCAAGCACACAAAGCTTTTATGAGAGACCTCCCTATTAAAATTGGCCATTTGGAAAGAAAAACCAGAGAGAAAGATTCCAGAAGAGTAAATTCCTCCCTCCAGAAACTTAGAGACCTGAAAAAATCTAAATAAAAATCAGCCATCAGCCTAGAGATCTCTTCAGATTAGACAGGAGAGAGATAGATTGCAAGGTTTGTTGCTACACAACTATGAAAAAACGCTTTTGCGTACACAAACCCAATATTATGCACAGGGAAACAAAGCCCAATATGCCAAGTCAAAAATCCCATTCCTTCTACACCACTAAACGAAAGCTAAATTCACTGACCCTAGGGAGATCTCCCCCCAGAGCCAACAGCAACACAGTTAAACTGTTGCAAACAGCACACACACAACACCACTACGGCTCTTGTATGACTTCCTGGGAGACAAAGACACCTTCTGCAAGACACATAAGATGAGAACATGGGAAGCAGAGCTGCAACAAACCTTCCCAGAGGAGGATTGGAAGAGGGCACTGCACTTTCTTTCCACAGCTTTCAAATGTACAGCACACTATTAAGCCGGGGTGAAAAGGATACACCGTTGGTATTACATGGAAAAATGAGATCCAGCTTCTTATGGAATAAAAATGTTTCTTTATTGGCTCATCATATCAAATCCATCAAAGTCACAGAAAATGACATCAAAGTGACGCGTTTCGGGCTACAGAATCCAGCCCTTCATCAAGACATAACAAAGTGTATTAAAACCATTCCTTTTATACAGCACCCTCTTCTAATTAGCAAGATATCCTGCACCTGGAACCTAGAATGTGAACCATTCAGTGAACCAGGGGAGGAGATCCAGCATCACAGGTGGTGCATACATATACATAATGAGGACATCTTAGTTGTATTGCAGAGTAAGATCATGTTTTCTATTTAGCCCTTTTGGTACACAGGTATCAAGCGAAAACATCCAGAAGGTTTCCCTACTGAGAAGTTTTTGTCTACAGTCCCCCTGTTGGTATTACACACCCCACAAATTACACCATATCTACCCAGGTGTACCCGCAACATGCTGGAGAGATAGCAGTCAGACAGGAACTTTACACCATATTCTATGGTCGTGCCCTAAGCTAACTACCTTCTGGCATCAGGTCTTTTCATTAATATCAGAACTCAGAACAAACACAGAACCAGAGATAGGTGCACACTGCCGTCATACTAAACCCTCACACTGATGTTAAAAATTGAGAGTTAGTTCGACATATCCTACTCGGAGGACATGTCTTAAGCCTCGGGCACCAGCGTCAAGGTCTCTCAAGTAGCCCGTGGGCCCTAACACTCACCTACCTGCGCCATATGGGCGATATCAGGGGCCAGTGGGCAATTACAGGAGCATTAGGACGACTCACAAACATCTCCTCTGTTACCTCCAGCATGTGGCCATGCTTGCAATGGGAGGTGGGAGGTGTCTATGAGCCCTACCCAAGACTGACTGATATAGTCCAAGGCCTAACAGGTGCACCCAAATGTGACCTGAAGATAAAAAACAGGCACATTTGAAATGGAGTTTATACACCTCCATACATATATATAAACCATCAAAAAATGTGGTGATAAGAAAGCAGGATGCGCTCATACCCATATGCAGTTGTGCATTTCTATAGGGAGCACATCCTGCACTTGTAGTCCGTTGCTAATGGCAATCACCAGCAAAAAATGCATACAATGGATGATGCCAGCAGCGGACTACAAGTACCACAATGGACATCCTACATAAGATGAAATTTATGTGGATGTGGCAAGAATTCAGAACAAACACAGAACCAGAGATAGGTGCACACTGCCGTCATACTAAACCCTCACACTGATGTTAAAAATTGAGAGTTAGTTCGACATATCCTACTCGGAGGACATGTCTTAAGCCTCGGGCACCAGCGTCAAGGTCTCTCAAGTAGCCCGTGGGCCCTAACACTCACCTACCTGCGCCATATGGGCGATATCAGGGGCCAGTGGGCAATTACAGGAGCATTAGGACGACTCACAAACATCTCCTCTGTTACCTCCAGCATGTGGCCATGCTTGCAATGGGAGGTGGGAGGTGTCTATGAGCCCTACCCAAGACTGACTGATATAGTCCAAGGCCTAACAGGTGCACCCAAATGTGACCTGAAGATAAAAAACAGGCACATTTGAAATGGAGTTTATACACCTCCATACATATATATAAACCATCAAAAAATGTGGTGATAAGAAAGCAGGATGCGCTCATACCCATATGCAGTTGTGCATTTCTATAGGGAGCACATCCTGCACTTGTAATCCGTTGCTAATGGCAATCACCAGCAAAAAATGCATACAATGGATGATGCCAGCAGCGGACTACAAGTACCACAATGGACATCCTACATAAGATGAAATTTATGTGGATGTGGCAAGAATTCAGAACAAACACAGAACCAGAGATAGGTGCACACTGCCGTCATACTAAACCCTCACACTGATGTTAAAAATTGAGAGTTAGTTCGACATATCCTACTCGGAGGACATGTCTTAAGCCTCGGGCACCAGCGTCAAGGTCTCTCAAGTAGCCCGTGGGCCCTAACACTCACCTACCTGCGCCATATGGGCGATATCAGGGGCCAGTGGGCAATTACAGGAGCATTAGGACGACTCACAAACATCTCCTCTGTTACCTCCAGCATGTGGCCATGCTTGCAATGGGAGGTGGGAGGTGTCTATGAGCCCTACCCAAGACTGACTGATATAGTCCAAGGCCTAACAGGTGCACCCAAATGTGACCTGAAGATAAAAAACAGGCACATTTGAAATGGAGTTTATACACCTCCATACATATATATAAACCATCAAAAAATGTGGTGATAAGAAAGCAGGATGCGCTCATACCCATATGCAGTTGTGCATTTCTATAGGGAGCACATCCTGCACTTGTAGTCCGTTGCTAATGGCAATCACCAGCAAAAAATGCATACAATGGATGATGCCAGCAGCGGACTACAAGTACCACAATGGACATCCTACATAAGATGAAATTTATGTGGATGTGGCAAGAATTCAGAACAAACACAGAACCAGAGATAGGTGCACACTGCCGTCATACTAAACCCTCACACTGATGTTAAAAATTGAGAGTTAGTTCGACATATCCTACTCGGAGGACATGTCTTAAGCCTCGGGCACCAGCGTCAAGGTCTCTCAAGTAGCCCGTGGGCCCTAACACTCACCTACCTGCGCCATATGGGCGATATCAGGGGCCAGTGGGCAATTACAGGAGCATTAGGACGACTCACAAACATCTCCTCTGTTACCTCCAGCATGTGGCCATGCTTGCAATGGGAGGTGGGAGGTGTCTATGAGCCCTACCCAAGACTGACTGATATAGTCCAAGGCCTAACAGGTGCACCCAAATGTGACCTGAAGATAAAAAACAGGCACATTTGAAATGGAGTTTATACACCTCCATACATATATATAAACCATCAAAAAATGTGGTGATAAGAAAGCAGGATGCGCTCATACCCATATGCAGTTGTGCATTTCTATAGGGAGCACATCCTGCACTTGTAGTCCGTTGCTAATGGCAATCACCAGCAAAAAATGCATACAATGGATGATGCCAGCAGCGGACTACAAGTACCACAATGGACATCCTACATAAGATGAAATTTATGTGGATGTGGCAAGAATTCAGAACAAACACAGAACCAGAGATAGGTGCACACTGCCGTCATACTAAACCCTCACACTGATGTTAAAAATTGAGAGTTAGTTCGACATATCCTACTCGGAGGACATGTCTTAAGCCTCGGGCACCAGCGTCAAGGTCTCTCAAGTAGCCCGTGGGCCCTAACACTCACCTACCTGCGCCATATGGGCGATATCAGGGGCCAGTGGGCAATTACAGGAGCATTAGGACGACTCACAAACATCTCCTCTGTTACCTCCAGCATGTGGCCATGCTTGCAATGGGAGGTGGGAGGTGTCTATGAGCCCTACCCAAGACTGACTGATATAGTCCAAGGCCTAACAGGTGCACCCAAATGTGACCTGAAGATAAAAAACAGGCACATTTGAAATGGAGTTTATACACCTCCATACATATATATAAACCATCAAAAATGTGGTGATAAGAAAGCAGGATGCGCTCATACCCATATGCAGTTGTGCATTTCTATAGGGAGCACATCCTGCACTTGTAGTCCGTTGCTAATGGCAATCACCAGCAAAAATGCATACAATGGATGATGCCAGCAACGGACTACAAGTACCACAATGGACATCCTACATAAGATGAAATTTATGTGGATGTGGCAAGAATTCAGAACAAACACAGAACCAGAGATAGGTGCACACTGCCGTCATACTAAACCCTCACACTGATGTTAAAAATTGAGAGTTAGTTCGACATATCCTACTCGGAGGACATGTCTTAAGCCTCGGGCACCAGCGTCAAGGTCTCTCAAGTAGCCCGTGGGCCCTAACACTCACCTACCTGCGCCATATGGGCGATATCAGGGGCCAGTGGGCAATTACAGGAGCATTAGGACGACTCACAAACATCTCCTCTGTTACCTCCAGCATGTGGCCATGCTTGCAATGGGAGGTGGGAGGTGTCTATGAGCCCTACCCAAGACTGACTGATATAGTCCAAGGCCTAACAGGTGCACCCAAATGTGACCTGAAGATAAAAAACAGGCACATTTGAAATGGAGTTTATACACCTCCATACATATATATAAACCATCAAAAAATGTGGTGATAAGAAAGCAGGATGCGCTCATACCCATATGCAGTTGTGCATTTCTATAGGGAGCACATCCTGCACTTGTAGTCCGTTGCTAATGGCAATCACCAGCAAAAAATGCATACAATGGATGATGCCAGCAGCGGACTACAAGTACCACAATGGACATCCTACATAAGATGAAATTTATGTGGATGTGGCAAGAATTCAGAACAAACACAGAACCAGAGATAGGTGCACACTGCCGTCATACTAAACCCTCACACTGATGTTAAAAATTGAGAGTTAGTTCGACATATCCTACTCGGAGGACATGTCTTAAGCCTCGGGCACCAGCGTCAAGGTCTCTCAAGTAGCAGGATGTGCTCCCTTATAGAAATGCACAACTGCATATGGGTATGAGCGCATCCTGCTTTCTTATCACCACATTTTTTGATGGTTAATATCAGAACTCAGCCTTAGGCTACATGCACACGACAGTTGTTTTTCTCGGCTTCATTTTTTTTTGCGGATAGAACAGGAACCCATTCATTTCAATGGGTCAGCAAAAAAAATGCTGACAGTTCATCCGTTTGTGTTCCGCGTCCATTGTCCATGTTTCCCTTCAGTAAAAAAAGTAGTGAATGTCCTACTTTTTTCTCATTTGCGGATGAGGATAGGCATTTATTACAAGGGATCTGTGAAAACAAAGGAATCCTCCCAAAAAAACTGATGGACCATCAGTTATTTTTGCGGATCCCGATTTGCGGACAGCAAAAAACAACTGTTGTGTGCATGTAGTCTTATGAGGATAAAAACATCCCCTGAAATGGTGCTACAATTTATGGGAATGCAGATATTCCCCCTACCATTAGGCCTCTCATAGGCCACATCGTACTACACGTCAAACTAGTAAGCTACAACAGAGTGATCAACTGTTATCAAAATCTACAACTGCCCCCAGACATGTTTCGACAGTAACCTGGCTTCTTCAGGGGTATTTGGGCAGCAATGAGGAAACCAGCCTATACAGAAGTATAAATAGTGTGATGTATTGAGAAATAGGCTAATTAGCCAATCCCTGCATGATTGAAGTACTCTTACCAACCAATGTGAAACATTGGGAGGAGTTCAGATGACATTGTGACATGTGAAACTGACCGCATTGTAGATTTTAATAACAGTTGATCACTCTGTTGTAGCTTAGTAGTCAGGTAGTCCTTGTCTGGACACCAAGCATTTTTACAGTGACATAGGCCGTTGCCAGTTGGCCCATATCAGATGGCCAGTTAGCCCAAATAGTCTGCCCAGTTCACATAGGAAGTGCTGTGGTGTGTGTATTGTATGATTGAACTCTGACAGATATTGACATAGTGTCAGACCAGTGTGTTGTGAAGAGTGTGTGTCTGTTAATAACATAGGACACAGAGGCAGTGTGTCTGATGATTATATAGGACACACTGAAGCAGCCCTCAATAGTCAATAACCAATACAAAGTATCATTCAACCTTAACCTTTCGGTTCTTTTGCACACCCTCTTCCGGTATTAGTGTGGCATCAACACAGCTTTGTGGACGCCTCAATATTACAAAAGGCAGTGTTTCAATTTCTGGCTAGAGATTCTGGCCTCTAGGTATATATAGGCCATAATACTGGCTTTCAACCGAGGTGGATAAGAGATCTCTGGTTCCTAAAAACCTTACCAAAAATGTACCATAGCTCTCAGAGTGACAACTTTAATTTTAAGCGTCTGCAAGGCTCATGGCCATTTTACGTTTATTTACAATTAAAAGTGATGTTTTAAATAATATTCTCCTTGGACCTGGGTCAAGATAGGTTAATGCCTTTAATTAGGCATTGGAGTATACATTATAAAATATACCTTACCTAGGTTAGGTCCTTTTTGTTAAGTATGCTGTTATGAAAGAACATTGCCTCCAACTGTAATGTCCAAAACTCGAGTGGAGTCGACATGGGCCCTTTGGCACAAGAACCACAGATTCACACCATAACCGAAAGTTTGAAACAAATAATCACTTTATTGATGGAGCTTTGGAGAGTGACAGTTTGTCTGTTCTAGTCTTGATTAGGTTTTAGAATAATACACCAGCTTACAATGAGTTTACAGTGTAAACATAGGTGAGTTGGAAGACCACCCTCCAACTCTACTAAAAGCTATGACTTCTGTTTGTAACTTTGTATTCTTTCTTTGTTGTTTGAAGCTATACATTGTCGAAATAACCTGTGAAAATGTCTAACAGGGGTTCGAAACAATATTGCAAACAATGTAATTCACTGTTGATTGACATATGGTTTTGACTGTACTTAATGTGAGTAATGTTGATCAATATCTTGCTTGGATGTTTGTATACCTTTGAAATCTAATAAAAAAAAAAGATTATAAACAATGGTAGGCGACGCAATCGCTGTTCCCTCACATTACGCCCGCTTCTTACAAAGAGAAGCACTTTGTGATGAATTAATTCATAACAAAACAAATTTCTTTCCGAAGTTCGGTGACGCAGCCAAATGGAATTTTGGTGAACTTTGCTCATCTCTAAATACTATATAACGAGTGAGGATCCGACACCCCACCGATCAGCTCTTCTCTGCAGACCCTGATGGTGGAACTAGTATTTTGAATGTAACAAGAAGCACAACTCAATTCAAACTGTAGCAGCCGTGCTGGGTTTCTGCAGCTCAACTATCATTCACTTCAATGGGAGCTGCGCTGTAGTAACCCTGTACGGCCACTACGCTTTGAATGGCGCTGTGATTCTGTTCCATTCAGAGTGCTAGCTCCACCACCAGGGGCTGCAGGGAACAGCTCATCAAGGTATGGGGTGTCGAACCCTCACCGATTAGGCATTAATGACCTATCCTGAGGATATGTCATCAATATCAGGAGCCTGGAAAACCCTTTTAACTAAAAGGTGAATTGGAAAAATAGTTCTGCTCAGGCAAAACAGGTTAGAGAAAATATATTTTTTTTTACTTTTTTGTATGCATAAAAAATTCTGACATATTCCACCTTTTATTTCCGTCTTTAGAGCAGACTGAATGAGCTTGACAGTTCTTTTTTTAGCTCAGATAGGCTGTATCGAGTGGGACTGAAAAGGCTAATTATTAGTGATAAGCGAGCACCAAAGTATTCGTGTGTTTGGGCCGAACACATACAGTAGCTATGTTCGTGTGCTCGGCCGAGCATGCTCGCTCATCACTACTAACTAATAGAAAGAGCAGTTGGTGAGTTTCTGCTGGAGGCCCAGACATGGCAGGATGGTAACACTATACATAAATACTATATATTGCTCTGTATTTATTTCATGTGTATCTCTCCTCCCCATGTCTCCAAAATGGCCGATAGCAGAGATTTAAAAGATTTAAGAACATTAAAAAGTAGAAGCCAAGCCTAAGTCATTCTTCTACAGATTTAAATCTAATTAATCAAGTGAAAATCAAATACAGTACATGAGATATTTGAAAAGAAGTGAGGGAATCAGCATCAGAAACTGCTGGGAACTGAGATATTCCTGTCACTGAGGTCAGGGCATTAAAAGGCATTTTTCACCTCACTTTTGGACTATTATCTACAGTAATATATGTGCAGTACTGCAGTTAAGTAGTACAGATCACTGTTTTACTTTCCTACTGCCATCAATTTCCCCTCTGTCAGCGCTCAAAGATGCAGTGAACTACAAAGTCTGGACTGCTGTGCCGTTCTAACATAATAGTGAGGACTCTTATGTGCATGCTCGTGGACTTCGATACGAAATTCAGGATAAATTTGATTTGCTAGGAAGTCGAATTTCCTTATGCTTCGTGGTGGCAAATCGATTTAAACTGAAAAAAATTAAAATCATACTTACCTGATCCATTTCCTCACGACGGGCTTGAAGATCTCGCAGATCAAAATAAAAATCACTGAAATAAAGTGGCCTAAAAGGGAGGAACTGCTCAAAAAACCCAAACACTGTAGCGTGTTTCTAACCAGGGGAGTAGTTCCTCCGCATGTGGTCCGCAGATAGCGGCAATCACTAGCAAAAATTCATACAATGGAGGATGTCGTCGCCGACCACATGCACCAAAAAAGCATGTGTCACATGGTCTGTTATAGGTGGGGCTTGCAGCTTTATTCTACCTCACTTTGCATTAGTGATCCTACTATGGAGGTATGTGGGAACCTGCCTGTGAGTTGGATCTGAGCACCTATCAGACCTTGTTCACACACCATAGGTAGTCTAGTGGTAGGACCCATTGCCACCCTGAGATGCCTTGACGGTGGTGCAAAAGGGCTCCGATATGTTCCTGACTGGAATATGTTGGCAAAGGTCTCAGCTTTTAACATCAGCTTGAGGGATCAGCCAGCATTGATAGTTGTTTATCATTGTGGTGCACAGTTTTCAGTGACTTATGTATTTTTATATTTCCATCCACACACTATTCCATCTTTTGTAGGATGCTTTTGTGGTGCATGTGGTCCACGCCGACATCCTCCATTGTATGATTTTTTGCTGTGGATTGCCATTAGCAGCGGACCACATGCAGAGGAACTACTCCCCCGGTTAGAAGCACGCTACAGTGTTTGGGGTTTTTGAGCAGTTCCTCCCATATATTTTTTCTATATATGTATTGAATGGGCCATTGCGTTTTGCTGGTAACATTCTGTTGCACCTGGTAGCCTGGATCTTGCAGATCAGTTGCCGTGATCAAGTATGAACGTATGAACGTGGCATCTGAGGAGTACAAAGACGCAGAGTGCACCCACTACTTACAAAGAAATGCATTTTGTGACAATTCATCACGAAACTACATTTAAAAAAAAAAAATTCAGCGAAGCAGCCGAATCGAAAATTTCAGCACTTCACTCATCTCTAATGCTTGCCATTCCTGACAATGTATTTTAACGCAGCTCTGAGCACTGACAGTGGGGAAATGGGAGGCAGTAGCAAAATAAAACAGTGATCTAGACTCCAATACTAGTCGTGTATTACTGTAGATAATGCTCGGGCTGACAGATTCACTTTAAAGTTTTTATGTTACTCGCTGTATTACAGTAAATGTTGTTTTCATTATCTTCCATCCATATTCAGTTTTTTTTGGTCCTGGACTCTTGGCTTCTGCTCCTGAAAACAAGGTCTATCAAGTGTTTTGAAGCCATGGCCCCCATATATGACATCACTGAAAATAACTGCGTTGCCTCCCCCTCTCCAGTTGGCATTGCATGCTCTCACCCTATCCTCTACTGCGCAGACTCCACAACAAGTGTTCATGTCTATGCAGTACAAACAATTATTCTCTGCCACCAGTGTCCTGTGCCACCAGTGTCCTGTGCCACCAGTGTCCTGTCCTATATGTACAGCTACCAAGTGAAGCGAGTGTGCTCGCTGTGAAAAAGGGTTTTCACAGTGCGCATGTTACTTCACTTGCCGGCTGTGCTTATAGGAAGGGACACTGGAGGCAGAAGAGAATTGTCTAAACTGTGCAGATGCCGAAGACTTGTTGTGGAGTCTGAGCAGTAGAAGACTAGGCGGGGACACGCAATGTCAGTAGAGGCAGCACAGCCATTTTCAGTGATGTCCTTTATAGGTGCAATGGCTGCAAAACACTCCATAGATCCTGTTTAGGGCAGGCAACGTTATGAATTCTGTTATTGCTTTCCTTATAACATAGTTAACGGAATTAGTAAGACGGAATATCACAGTTCCCAGTGGTTTCTGGTGCTGATTCCCTCACAGGCATTCCGATTTGATCTGTCATAATAGAGGTCTATGGGCAGACATAACGGATCCGTCTGGTTCCGTTATGCAGGATGGAAAAGAAAGTCCTGTCGACAGGACATTTTCATCCTAAATACAAAACCAGGCAACTTTCTTCAGTAAAAATGTTCAACCATCTTGTTGTTGTAGAGTCTGTGTAAACCCTTGGCAAAGCTAGCTGTTCTGCTTCTTCTGACATAGACCCTAAATAAACAGAACTAAAATCCATATTGTACTATTGTAAGGGACGTACCAACATGAGAAAAGCCAGAAGCTGTGACTAGGTGGCAAACTGAATATCAGGGGACTGAAAATTAAATGAATGATTGACAGAATGAATAAAAGTTGCAGTCTGAAAATGAGTGCACCTTTTTCTCAAGGTAACTTTACATATGGGAAAGCACTCTTTCCATGTCAAAGGTGTACAGAGCTTTTAAGGCATCACAATAGTACTTTCCCAAATTCAGCACTTCCATTTATGAGTTCTTTAACAAAAGATCTTATGGGGTCATTTATCAAACTCTTGTAAAGTAGAACTAGCTTAGTTGCCCATAGCAACCAATCAGATGCCACCTTTCATTTTCCAAAGGAGCTGTAAAAAATGAAAGGTGGAATCTGATTGGCTGCTATGGGCAACTAAGCCAGTTTTACTTTACACTAGTTTGATAAATGACCCCATTAGTTTCTAGATAAAGTTTACAGAAACTCACAGAGAAATGTCCACTCAGTTATAAGCACACCTTGTTCTGGATTCTCCTTCCAGGCTTCTAGATTCATGCCAGGAATATTGTCACAAGATTTAAGACCTTCGGAATAATTCTCCATCAGAAAGCTATCAGGAGGTGCATGTGTTAGTCCTGTATTATCACAAATCACACGAGACAGAGAATGCTTTTCAAGTTCTGCTTTCTGTTTGCTGGTGAAAACATTTGCATTTTCATACCAAAACCTAAACATGAGAAGACAAATTAGACCTCTGATGCAGAATAAGTAATATCTGAAGTGATACTGGATTTCTTAGAATATGTTGCAGATCTAATTATGGTGCTATGCACGTCGACGGGTTTATAAAATGGTGGAAGGGGGAATTTGTGACAAACATGAGAATTATACTGTGGATTCACTGTATATTTAGCACCAATTTGTAGCAAAGCCTTGGTGGATTTCTCCACTCACATTTGTGTGTGACCTTTAGGCCCCTTTCACACGGGCGAGTTTTCCGCGCGGGTGCAATGCGTGAGGAGGACGCATTGCACCCGCACTGAATCCGGACCCATTCATTTCTATGGGGCTGTGCACATGAGCGGTGATTTTCACGCATCACTTCTGCGTTGCGTGAAAATCGCAGCATGTTCTATATTCTGCGTTTTTCACGCAACGCAGGCCCCATAGAAGTGAATGGGGCTGCGGGAAAATCGCAAGCGTCCGCAAGCAAGTGCGGATGCGTTGCAATTTTCCCGCATTGTTGCTTAGCAACGGGACCCAATCTCTATTATTTTCCCTTATGACATGGTTATAAGGGGAAATAATAGCATTCTTAATAAAGAATGCATTGTTAAATAAAGTGGAGGGGGTTAAAAATAATAAAAGTTAACTTACCTTCTCTTTCCCTGCAGCATCTAAGATCTAAAGGAACTGTGATGACGTCACATCACCATGGTAAGATGGACCATGTGATTGGACCATGTGATGTGACGTCATCACAGGTCCTGTAGATCTTAGATGCTGCAGGGAAAGAGAATGCTTTTCAACCATGTTATAAGGGAAAATAATCAATTCTCCAGAAGACCCGAAACCGGACTTCAGTGATGAAGTCCGGCTTCGGGTTGGGTACCAAACATGGCGTTTTTTCTCACGCACGTGCAAAACGCGTTACAAACGTTTGCACCCGCGGGGGAAAAACGCGCATATTCCCGCAACGCACCCGCCTCTTATCCGGGCGTCAAACATGACGCCCGTAAGAAAGAGGCCTTAGGCTTCGGCTACACTGCAATGTTTTGTAGTGCAACTGATTGATTTTAACTATGGAACTACAAGTGCAATCCAAATGCATGCAATTGATTGAATGCAATCTTATGTACTGCAGCTGTCACTCAACAGTTAAAGGGCATCTGTCAGCAGTTCTGTACCTATGACACTGGCTGACCTGTGACATGTGCTCTTGGCAGCTGAAGGCATCTGTGTTGGCCCCGTGTTCATATGTGCCAGTGTTACTGAGAAAAATGATGCATGAGCCTCCAGGAGCAACAGGGGCATTGCCGTTACACCTAGAGGCTTTGCTCTCTGTGCAACTGCCGCATCCTCTCTACTTTGATTGACTTTAGGACAAGTCAGAGCCAGGCGTGATGACATATACACTGCCTGGCCCTGCCAATCAAATTACAGAGTTTGCAGAGAGAGCTAAGTTTCTAGGAGTAATGTCAACGTCCCCGTTGCTCCTAGAGGCTCATTTTCATATATTAAAACTGTTTTTTTCTGAGCGCATATGAACATGGGACCAACATCCTCAGCTGTCAAGCGCACATGTAACAGGTCAGCTAGTTTCATACATAGAAATCTGCTGACAGAGACCCTTTAAAATCACTCAAACTACTGAACTACAGCTGCAGTCCAACTGCATGCACTCAGTAGAATGCAATCTCGTGGACTGCAGCTGTCACTCAATAGCTAAACTTAAGACGAGGCAAGGAGCTAAAGCAAATAAACTGCACACTGTGCTCAAGTCTTAAAGTGATATATTTCAGAAATACTGTATATGTATTCACTACCACAATTCCTAACATGGACTGGGTCAGGTAAATGTCTAGTGAAGTCCTCACGATATGAATATTATTGTATCATATATAATACAATCTTGCAGTTACTTTGTCTGAATGAATTCCGACATTTCAATGATATCTCTATTTTTATCAAGCGCCTTCAGCCTGTTCATGTTTTAGTTTTGGATATTGTTGGATGTGCAAAATCTCCTCTATTTTCTGCAGCTATACACGTGGGTCCCAAGATATAGGTTGACGTGATAAATTCATCAATGTGTCCCAGTTCAGTCATTTTTAACTCTGCAGGGAGACTTCAGTTAATCATGAGCAGACAGTCACATTGTAGCCATGCCATATTTTGTTTTAGTAACGTACAGTACTGGTCTGTCTATTAGTGAGTTTAACCACCAGATGCTGATATCGCTTTATATATATATATATATATATATATATATATATATATTTGTGGTCCTGGCTGTGGTTGATCGAAGTAAGTAAGAAGGGTGACCTACCTGAACCTAACTTTGGTTAGTCGTGTGCCTTTAGCCACGGACGTCGGTATACCAAAAAGGGGGCATACCCTTAAATGAGCCCTGAAAGAAAGGGAGGGTGGGAGGGGCGCCGCGACATCAGCGTACCTTGGAGCCTCAGCGCTTGGCGTTATAAACCCTACGCCCCTCCCACAAAAGCGGGCTAGAATTAGCCCGCTGTATTTGTGGTCCTGGCTGCGGTTGATGAAGTAAGTAAGAAGGGTGACCTACCTAAACCTAACTTTGGCTAGTGGTGTGCCTTTAGCCACGGACGTGGGTATACCAAAAAGGGGGCAAAAACAAAAAAATAGGAGTGAATTATTTTATTATATTTTACAACACCAAGGTTGAGAAGGCTTGAGCAATTTCGACCCGCGGGTGCGGTATGTAGCGGTTAAAACAGGATGACTGCCAGCGCCCCATCTTGCGGATGATGTTACCGGGGACTCCGTGTTTGGATGCCGCCGACGCTGCTCCGATACGGAACGAACGCCGGAGATGGTATTGGGATTGTACCCTAGACCTTTGGCGAGGATGCAGACGTGTTTCATGAACTGGTCTGAGGAAAGACGCCTGACCGGGAAAGGTAGTAAAGGGCTGGCTGGAGCCCGGTTACCTAATAAGCGCAATAATTTGTTAAGGACCTTTACCGAGCACCATTCGTTGAAGGTCCGAAAATACCCGATCTCGACCGGTGGCCCGGCCTGGGATGTCTTGGATTTGGTGAGCGGGCCTTAAGAAACCGTAAAAACTCATGTAAAGAGCTGCCTTAAGGACCAAGCTGTTAAATGGCCCGAAAGGCTTCCCGTCTAGGGAGGAGGATAGTTTCCTGAATAATTCCCCTGACACGGGCTGTCTGGCTAAGGGAGCGTTTGCGCCACTTTTTTTTATGCCCCTCAGCGTGGCTTTGATGACTTGGGAGTGGAAAAAAGACTTGCTGCTGGGGTGCCTGACCATGTAATGATATTGGACGCCTGCCAGGTAAAGCCTGATTGTGTTGTAGGACAACTTGAGCTCCCGATGACAGTAGGCTAAAAAGGCCGTGAAGTATGTGATCTTGTCGGTTTTGATTCTGAGGTGACGACAGGAAAATAGTTTGAAAAGGTTCCACCCTGACTGGTAATTTTGAGCTGAGTTGGCTGCTAAGGTTTACGGTTTGCGGATTAATGCTCTGGCTTTTGCAATATGTCTACCTAGTCCATTACGAGAGTCTGGAAAGCTGGAGGTGCTAGTCCAACCTTTTCTGCTCCCGGCATGATCTGAAAGAAAAGGTTGAAGTTGAAGCGGAATAGTGCGTCTGCGGCCAGATTCCTGACCCCCTGAATATGTAGGCAAGTGATGTGGAAGTTGTGCTGAAGTGAAAGCCACGTTAACCTGTGGACAAACCTCATGACCTGGGGTGAACTGGATCTGCCTTTGGTAAGTATGTCTACCACTACCTGGTTATCAGTAACAAAGGCCACTGGAGAGTTGACCCAACGCCTACCCCATACCTGAGCTGCCGCCACTAAGGAGTGGGGATGACCTGAAGTACTCCTGGTGAGGGGCAATTTGAGGGGGCCATGGACTGGCAAACCATTGATTACTGCAGGTTGCCCCGAAGCCAGTGGAAGCAGCTGCGTCAGAGAACACGTCCGGACAGGAATCATTCCAATGAGGAATAAATAACGAAATGCCATTCCAGTCGGCCAAGAATACCCTCCACATGGCTACATCGGCAATGGCCTCGCGGTCGAGGTTAATGAGGGAGTCTTGGTCGGGGGCCGCGGGTAGTAGCTGCAGTAGTCTGGAAACGAACGATCTACCTTGAGGCATGATTTTTGAGGCGAAGGTGAAAGAACCTAATAACGACTGTAAATCTGCTTTGGATAGAGTCCTGGTATCAACGTACTTGGACACGGTTTCCTTGAGCCTGCTTAATTTGTCTTCCGGAAGCCTGTCTTCCATGCTGCTAGAGTCTAAGACTATACCTAAAAAGGTAATTGTGGTGGCCGGACCTTCTACCTTTGAGGAGGCGACGGGAACGTGGAGTGTTGAAAAAGTAGAAAGTAGATTCTGGATACTGTCGGGAACATGTGCTGGGTGCTCCACCAGTAGAAAATCGTCTAGGTAGTGAATTATTCTGGGGCAGTGGCCATGATTCACCAGAATCCAATAGAGAGCCTGGGCCAACTGATCGAAGAACCAAGGGCTGCTCTTCGACCCGAACGTCAGGCGGGTGGCGAAATAATAAAGGTCTCTCCATTTGATTCTGTAGAACTGCCAGAGGTGGGGATGAATTGGCAGCAATTTGAAGGCGTCCGAGATGTCTGCTTTGGAAAGCCAGGCTCCTGGTCCTACCTGTAAAATTAACTGAATTGCCTCGTCCAGAGAGGAATATTGCATTGAGTATTTGGCAGAAGGGATGAGGGAATTGAGACTGGGAACGGCGGAAGCATGAGGCGCCGACAGGTCGTATATCAATCTCTTTTTATTTGAGAACTTTTTAACAACCAGACCGATGGGACTGACTCTCCAAATGCTGAAGGGGGATTGTGAAAAAGGGGCCGATGATAAACCCTTTCTCCAGCTCGGTCTGTAGGAGCGAATCCACAGCCGATGGGTCCGCTATGGCCGACTCCAGATTGGGACTTTCCCAGGTGACTTGGGGCAGGGAGACTAGGCCGGTGTGAAAACCCTCAAGGAACCCTGACTTTAGGAAATTGACAAAGCTAGGGTCATGATGGTCTTGTAGTAAGTCGATTAATGCGTCTACGTCTATGTCGGCTAGTCAGGAGCTTTTGGTTCTTTGAGAGCAGGAGAATTGTGGGTGGGCCCGAAAACGGATGGCGCAAATATGCAGGGCTTTGCATTTCGTGTAATTGCAGTACGTGGAATTATAATTATTGCAAACCTGGTTTTTCCCTAGAAACGTAATTGGTCGTCCTAATTTGTCTAGAGAGGGGCCTGGCCTCTGTGCTGCGGGGAGACCGGCCGATTGCCTTGGCTGGGAGGTGAAGAGCGAGTTAGGGCACCAGTCGGAGGCATGCAGGACTGACTGACAAGTGGAGCAGGAGGGTGCTCTGAGTCCTGAGTCCTTATTCTGCAGAAGAGTTCAGTATCCAGGGATGCCCAGTTGGAGACGTGCTGGAATTGGGAGAGTTCAGCCGCTTTTGCAGAGAAGGACCGGTGATAGTCGTAGAAAGCATGACCTCCATACTTGTGCCCCAACTCTGTCACCCTGTACAAGTAGGTGTCTAGCTCTTCGTGTCGATCTGGGTGAGCGGAGCAAACTATGTCTCGGTATAAGCTAAAGGCCAAAACGAATTCTGATATGGTCAATTTCCTGTTAAGTCGGGCGTCTTTGGCCTTGAGCATGACGGAAACGTCCCCGCATGCAATAGTTTTGTTCTCTACGGTGTCGTGAGTGGAGATGAGAATGGCCGCTAAGTTGACATCTCTACCCGCCAGGATGTCTCTCCTGATGTTTTCTGGGACAAAGAACGAGGGGGCAACCGCGGGGGTGGCAGGGGCCATACCTTGGGAGGGGGAGTGTGAAGTGGATGGGCGCGGGGCTGGCAGAACGGAGGAAGCGGTGGATGACTCCCTATTTTCGATTGCCTGAACCCTGGAGTCGACCTCGGACAGGGAACTTGAGAGTCGGTTGATAGTGGCTTGCAGTTGCGTCAAAGATAGCTGTATGGTTGACAAAGACACTTGTTCCGGAGTTGTACCGTCGGGATCGGGAAACAGCAGGCGATACAGTTCGGCCTTCCTGGCTGAGGCAGAGTGGGGGATCCCTCTCTTGTTAAGCTCGGTTACAAGCTTAGGGATGGTCCAGGTTCTGTAAGATGAGCGGCTAGCCTGGTCAGAGGCTACTGACTCCAGGACTGACAAATTATCATCGATGTCGGACCCGTGCGACATGGCGGAGCTGTAAAGAGAAGAAGAATCTAATCGGGCTTGAACGGAACGTGGAGAGCGTATCTTTTTTTTTTTTTTTTTTTTTAGCAAGGAGGGGCCACCGATAACTGCTACGGAGTGACTTTACAATGAGGGTTGTGTGGATGCACCGCAAGAAATCTCTGAATGACTGCCCAAAGGGGCCGGGTTCAGCTAACCTTGGAACTTACCTGATAGCTGATGATACGGCTCTAAAGTTAGTTGATGCGACAGCCTATTGACCGTTGAGGAAGAATCGACTGATCTAATGGATACTCAGGAGCCTGGGCGGGCCTTGGCTGCCAGGGGAATTGAAGCTTGAATGAACCCGCGACGTGGAGGCGTGAAAAGACGGACGGTTAGACCTACATGGGACAGGCGCATCTGAATGCCTGAAAGAGTGGGAGGGCCCGAGGAGTGAACTGAAATGGAACCTGACAGGAGACCGGAGAAATGAAGAGCGGCCCGACAGTGGCCGAGTGACTCATAAGCGACATGGCGTTTGGGACGTGACCAACGTGTGATCTGGGCGCACCAGAGGGGAATAGCCAGTGAGGGGGGGGGGGGCTAACAGTGAACTGGCGGATGATCTGAGCGTGCCTAATGGCGACCGTGACAAAGTGAGGCTTGATGTGTTTAAACGAGTGCCCTGATGACCTGAGCGTATCAGGCAGTCGGGAGATGGAGGCGTATGATCTGGGCGTACCAAGTGGATAATAGAGAGGATTGGCCGAAAAGCGTGACCCCCCGAGAGCAGAACCTATCAGGTGACCTGGGCATACCAGGCGGAAATGTGTGTGATCTGGTCGTACCAGAGGAGAAGATGGCAGACTAACTGTGGCAGCCTGACTTGGGAGTGAAATGTGACAGAAAAGAGAGCGAGTCCAGTGAGGCCTGAGTGAAGCTCGACTGGAGAGTGTATAGGCGGAAGAACCCTGAGCGTAGCAGGGAAGTGCACGGAGAGCAGAGCAGGAGCCCGAGCCAGGAAAGAAGTGGCTGGAGAGTGTCAATACGAGGGAGACTGAGATGCGAAAGGGGGATGGGAACAACTGGAGTACCATGTCCCCGTGAGGGAGTGAAACGAAAGACCTGAGCCTGCCGTGAGGACCTGGCAGACCCGCGTGTGAAAACAGCTGGGTTGGGCGTTCCCACGAAAGAGAGAGGCGTGTGAGGTGAGGTCTGGGCGCACCAGACCCAAGAGGGCGAAGAGACGGAAGTATCCTGGGCGTACCAGGTATGACATGAAGAAAACGGGACAACCGAAATTAGTGAGGTGTCAACTAAAGGAGCATGGAAACGTGGGTGACCAGTGAAGGATGGCCACTAGGGCGTACCAGGAGGCGTAGTGAGAGAAGAGTAGGCGAAAGATCTGGCCGTACCGGAAGGCACAAGCGTATGCGGCGGACGTGGTGACAAGCAAGGTGTAGACGGAACCTGGGCGTACCAGGATGAGCTGGCTGGTGACGTGCAGCTAATGGGTGAGCGTAGGGTGAAAAGTTGAACAAAAACACGTATGTGCTGTAATAAATAATGGCTGGTAAACAACCAAATATGCTTGGATTGATCCGTGGTCCACCGGAACAGGACGGTCACCTAAAAATAAACATGTGCAGGAGATTGTAGTGACGATAAATATGCTGAGACGTAGTTTAAAGATAAAGCAAAATTCTATTTATTTTTGTTTTTTTTAAATTAAAAAATATGAGAGGCCAACTGGGGGGCCATGATGGCGAGATGGTATTTCATGTGACTCATTGTAAGTTTGAAGCAAGCTGAACAATCAGTTTTTTTTTTTTTTGCTACAAAAAAGGTTAAACCTGTGTAACCAGTACTGAGCAGATCCCTGTTTAAATAAATAAATAACCCATCGACAGGAAGCGCATGGCGCCAGCGCTGAGCCCGATTGGTCCGGCGTCCCTGCTCCCTGGAGGCCAACAAGCCCCACAGTCAGCTGTACTTGTTGCCATGGTAATGCAGCGATGCTAGCAGTGCCGCATTAAAGCAGTAAGCTTCATGCACTCCACCGGAGTCAGGTGGTCCTACTTGACCGTGGTGAGGGGGCGCAGGACATGGATTGCCGCCTGCGCTCGTCAGATCGGGCCCAACGGCTGAAGCGTCGCGTGCCTGCGGGCCACGTACCTGTGCCGGGATATGCAGCGACCAGGGGGGGCTTGAAAGCTGGAGTGGTGGGGACGGAAGCCCGGGCGCCGAGGCTGCCTACGAGAGGCCGGGTGCAAGGCACCCGGACCTCTTACCTGAGGGTAGGTGAAGTAAGGCCCCGCACGAGGAAGGACAGAGAGGAGGGAAGCTGCCAGGAGGTGAGGATGGACGCGCGCCGAAAAGGCTTGACCGGAAACAGGTTCATGCGCCGCGACGTCAGCGTACCTTGGAGCCTCAGTGCTTGGCGTTATAAACCCTACGCCCCTCCCACAAAAGCAGGCTAGAATTAGCCCGCTGTGTGTATACATATATATATATATATATATACACAGTTGTGTTCAAAATTATTCAAGCCCCACTGAAATTGAGTGTTTTGGCCTGTTTGACATTGACTTTGATCATTTCAGTCATCTTGTTTACAATTAAATCAAAGAGGCACTTGTAAGTCAGACAAATATAACAACATTTATAATGAAATAACCACAAATGTCTTTTCTGTGCTCACATCATTATCAGTTTTATTCAACCCCCAAGTGACATTCAATCTTAGTACTTAGTACAACATCCTTTTCCAGTAATAACAGCTTTTAAACGTGAAGCATAGCTTGACACAAGTGTCTTGCAGCGATCTACGGGTATCTTCGCCCATTCTTCATGGGCAAAAGCCTCCAGTTCAGTCACATTCTTAGGCTTGCGCGCTGCAACTGCTTTCTTTAAGTCCCACCAGAGGTTCTCAATCGGATTTAAGTCTGGTGACTGCGATGGCCACTTCAAAATGTTCCAGCCTTTAATCTGCAACCATGCTCTAGTGCAGTGTTTCCCAACCAGTGTGCCTCCAGCTGTTGCAAAACTACAACTCCCAGCATGAAAGGCACCAAAGGCTGTCCGGGTATGCTTGGAGTTTTAGTTTTGCAACATCTGGAGGCACACTGGCTGGGAAACACTGCTCTAGTGGACTTGGAAGTATGCTTGGGATTATTGTCCTGTTGAAAGGTCCAACGTCTCCCAAGCCTCAGGTTTCTGACGGACTGCATCAAATTTTCATCCAATATCTCCTGGTACTGAAGAGAATTCATGGTACCTTGCACACGCTGAAGCTTCCCTGTACCTGTAGAAGCAAAACAGCCCCAAAGCATGATTAATCCTCCGCCATGCTTCACAGTAGGCAAGGTGTTCTTTTCTTCATAGGCCTTGTTCTTCCTCCTCCAAATATAGCGTGGATCCATGGGCCCAAACAGTTCTAATTTTGTTTCATCAGTCCACAGAACACTATCCCAAAACTTTTGTGGTTTGTCCACATGACTTTTGGCATACTGCAGTCGACTCTTCTTATTCTTTGGAGACAGCAAGGGGGTGCGCCTGGGAGTTCTGGCATGGAGGCCTTCATTACGCACTGTGCGCCTTATTGTCTGAGCTGAAACTTCAGTACCCGCATCTGACAAATCTTTTTTCAGTTCCTCAGCAGTCACACGGGGACTTTTATCCACTTTGCGCTTCAGGTAGCGCACAGCAGTCGAAGTCAGCATCTTCTTTCTGCCATGACCAGGTAGCGTTTCAACAGTGCCCTTTGCCTTGAATTTGCGAATGATGCTTCCTATGGTGTCTCTTGGTATGTTTAACATCTTTGCAATCTTTTTATAGCCATTGCCCTTCCTGTGAAGATAAATCACCTCTTCTCTTGTCTTTCTGGACTATTCTCTTGACTTCACCATGTTTATAAACACACCAGTAAATGTCTAGAAGGAGCTGAGTATCACAGTCATTTTAAATCTGCCTAATTGGTGCTTATTATGCTTGATTGCTGCTCCTTGACATCCACAGGTGTTTTCAATACCTGATTGAAAACACTTGAATGAACCTCTGTTCTTAAGAGTGGTAGTCTTTAAGGGGTTGAATATTTGTGTCAATGAAGAAATCACAAAAAAAACATTTAATACTGTAACACAAAAACAATTGATGTCATTTTAGTTGCATTGGGTTCTTTAAAAAGTCCTTAATAATTTTGAACACAACTGTATATATAATGCACCAAGAAGGAGTAGTTGGAATCAAATGAAACTTTCCACGTGTGAATGTAATGATGATACATAGGAGGTTCTGGTATTCTGTTGGGTGCCACTAGCCTTGGGCATGAAGGCATGCAGGTTCCATATGGTATCCTGACGCACATTTGCTTACAGATGTTGTAGCTGGGCCTGTAGATCCTGCATACTCATACTGTAGGTTGCCAAAGCCAATGTCCTAGTTGGTCATATAAATGCTTGACCACGCGACCAGGCAGGCCATGGAAGTGTGGTAATCTGGTGGGTACATTCCCAGAAAACCCTTGCCATGTGTGGGCAAGGGTTATCCTGACAAAAAATGGCAGCTGGAAGCCCTGCCATGAGAGGCAACACATTTGGCTGCAGGATGTCCTGCACATATCGTTGAACTGTTAGTGTCCCTCAATCACTACTAGGAGTGACTGACTGTCATAGCCGCAGTTTGCCCATTCTTGGACTAGACACACCTGCCTACACTGTAAACACACCACCACCAAAGGCTTGTCTGGTGACAACAGTGGCTGATGAATAGAGCTCTTCTTGACATCTCCAACATCGTTGGTGGCCATAATTTCTGCTCAGCATGAATCGACCTTTATCAGTGAACAGCACTGAGGCACACTGGTCCCTCGTCCAGTGTAGATCCTCTCTGGCCCATGCAAGACGATGGCACCTGTGGTCAGATACCATTGCAGGTCATCTAGCATGCAGACTACGCATTGGGCAATTCATGGATCAAACACCTGTTGTGAATTTTGGCATTAAGCTCCTTGTTAAAAAACAGCAAGCTGTGCAAAAAATATTAAAACATTGACAGTTGGATATGTGCATTCAAAAGTTTAGTGTAGGTCACATTAAGTTCACCAAGCCAATGGACTGCACCTGGACTACGGAGCTGGGGAGGGTTGGGAAGGTTCTCTGTTGTGTTATTTATGTTGTAACGCATAAAAAAGAAATCTCAAATAAAAAGATTTGATTAAAAAAAATTCACCAAGCCAAACATCCCTAACTTTTAGTGAGTAGTTTATTAATTTAATTTAATGTTTGTGTTTGTCGTTAAAAGATATCAACACTATTCAATATAACAGTGACATCTACGGTACCCCGCCCCTTTACAGTGACCTTTACAGCCCCCCCCTTAACACTGACCCCCCCACAGTGCCCCGTCTCCTTAAAGTGGGACCTCCACAGCAGCCCACCCCCTTAACTTTGATCTTTACAGCAGCCTGCCTCTTTAACAGTAAGTTCCACGGCACCCCACCCCCTTAACGGTGACCTCCACAGGGGCTGACCCCCTTAACAGTGACTGTCACAGTACCCTGCTCCCTTAACAGTGACCTCCACTGTACCCCCGCTCTCTTAACAGTGACCTCACAGTACCCCGCTGTCCCTTTAATAGTGATCTCCACAGCGGCCTGCCCCCTTAACAGTAACATCCACATCGCCCTCCCCTTTAACAGTGACCTCCACAGAGGCCGCCCCTTTATTAGTGACCTCCACAGTACCCCGTCTCCTTATCAGTAATTTCCACAATAACTCGCCCCTCTTAACAGTGACCTCCACAGAGCTCCGTTCCCCTAAAATGTGACCTCCACAACACTCCGCCCTCTTAACAGTGACCTCTACAGCACACCGCCACTTAACACTGGCCTTCATAGCGGATTGTCCCCTTAACTGTGACCTCCACCATTCCCTGCCCCCTTAACAGAGACCTCCACAGTGCCCGCCCCTTTAACAGTGATCTCCACAGCAGCCCACCCCTTTAACAGTGACTTCCACAGTGGCTGCCCCTTTATTAGTGACCTCCACAGTACTCCGTCTCCTTAACAGTGATTTCCACAATACCCTGTCCCCTTAACAGTGGCCTCTACAGAAATCTGCCCCTTAACTCTGACCTCCATAGCGGACTGTCCCCTTAAATGTGACCTACACAGCAGCCTTCCCCTAGGGTGGCCAGAGATCCGGTTTTAGGCCCGACAGTACAGACTCCCTGTGCTCCGTCTGGTGAAGGGCCTGGACGGACACAGCTCACTCTTAGACAGCATCACCGTGCTGTCTGAGCGTGAGCTGCAGGAAGAAGGTCAACCATCCTTTCCACCTATGCAGCTGACAGGAGTTGATTTTTACCTTCATTTTTTCAATCTCCATCAGCTGCGGAGTGGGAGGGGGCATGGCTTAGTGGGCCTGGGGGCGGGGTTTTTAAATCCATCTTTTAAGGGTGGCCTGAATCGCTACCCTACCTGCCCCCTTGACTGTGAATTGCACAGCACTCTGCTCCCTTAACAGTGTCATCCACAGAGCCCTTCCCCTTTAAAGCTGACCTACAGCAGTGAAGAAAAATGTCTGGGTTGTTATTGAAACCTGGTGAGAAAACTGTGTGTATGTGGAAACTAAGGGCCTGCGAGCGTCAATTGGCTGATAACGGACATGTGACCTTGTGTATGGTAGGCTTTTATTGGCTAATGCATTTTTGGGGAATATCTCAGGAATGGCACATGCTAGAGAGCTAAGACCCGGTCTAAAACCTTCTCGGACACCTGATGTACCTGTGTGCCAAATTTTGTGATTGTAAGTGCGATGGTGCGAATTCCTTTAGCGGACATACACCCAGCTTTATATACTAGATATTGCATATAAGTATAAAAGACAATAAGGAATAAGCAATAAGGAAAATACAGTGCAGTTTACAATAGGAATAGGAATATCTATGAGTCAACAGGCAATGAGGCATAGGCAAGGAGTTTGAAGTGGGAGGGAGGTACTTTGTTTCCACACCCCTGCATGGCAACCATACCGAAGGACCCTAATTTTGATCATATTCCACAGTTAGGCATCTTACCATTTTCTTTTCCATGACAAAAAATGCTTTTTAGTAGGGGGGAAGATCTGCATAAGGATTAGAATTGTATAAATGTATAATTCTGTTTACCGGTCTCCATCTCGTAGTGCTCGAAATTGAACTCCAATTAAACAAGCAAATAAAGGTCCTGTTCTTCCTCCTGGTAAGAGGTCTTCTACTAGACCTGCCAACCACACGTCAATGTTGTCAGGATGTCCATACAACTCAATAATTTTCCTTGTGATGTTCTCATCAGAAATAGTTATCCTCATGTCCAATGTTGAGTTTAGTCTCGATAGTCCACAAAACTTTCTCCAATCATTGTATCCTTAAAAAAGAAATCGGGCCTATTTAACCAACAAGAGGTCATTTAAACAACATGAACTAAATATAAAAGCAATGCAACATTCACTAAAATGTTCTACTGTGCTGTGTCTACAGCTCTTATGCAGACCTGTGTGTCTTAATGGTTACAGAATACAGACACTGGGGGACATTTACTAAGCATGTTGTGCCAGAATTATGGTGTAAAATGCGCCAAAGGGAGAGGCATTTTAATTTGCACAAAATACAGTATATTAACAGTTTTCTCCTGAATTTTCACCATAAAGAATTGATCATGCCAGAAATTAGTTATAAATGTCAAAATGGACATGTACAAGTAATAGGTAAGTAACAGGATGCATTTATTTTTATCTAAAAGGGTTTTTAGTCTAATCTGGGTTTTTTCACTAAATTGACATTCAACAAAACAATCACTATCACTCTGCCTGAGTCGGGCTGCATAGAGCTCAGGTCACATACTAGGTCTGTGTCTTGCACCGCAATGCTGACAGCAGAATGGAGGTAAGTGTTTGAGTTTATTATTTTTATTCGGCAGCATAGTGTTCGGCCACAATGGGGTGGGGGTCATTATTTTGTATCTGGAGAAAGCACTATGGAGACACTGCGGCTATAAAAAGGATAATTTTTGTACTGACACACATTATAAAGGGGACCACTATGGTGACATCCATTCTAATGGGGGCACAAAAAGGGGGTTGTTTGTTGTGCTAACACCCGTTATAAGGGAGGATTTTTTGTACTGGCTCATAAAGGGGCATTTTCTGTACTTAGCGCACATTATAAGGGAGCATTTTTGTACTGGCACACATTCTACACATTTTTTCTACATTGGGCACTAAAACGTAAAGAATGGGACATGTTCTATCTTTTTTGCGGGACATAAGGACCGCGGATAGCACATGGTGTGCTGTCCGCATTTTTTGCGGACCAATTGAAAAAAAAAATGGGTCTCCATCCGATCCGCAAAAAAACCCTGGGCAGGGGTTGGCTAAAATGGCACATGTCGGATTAAAAAAGTCAAATTTTAAAAGTGCTGTGTTCCTTTTGATTTATGAGGTGAAACAAATCGCCACTTTTGATTTGCAATTTTCATATTTTTTGGCAGCAAATTACGCCATTATTGATAAAAGTCCCCCACTGTGTAGCAGTCTGATCCTGCAATCATATTCCCTTAAGGGTCCATTCACACATTCACATTCAGTGTCCGCACCCGTTCTGCAATTATGCAGGATGGGTGTGGATCCATTCATTCTGAACTGGGATGGAATGGATGCGAAGAGCACACAGTGTGCTCACCGCATCCGCATTTCCAGAGTGCGCTGCCGAACTTCCGGTCCACGGCTCCGGAAAAAAATAGAACATGTCCTATTATTGTCCGCAGCTGTGGACAAAAATTGACTGCTGTATGGGGGTGCCGGCCGGGTGTATCGCGGATCCGCAATTTGTCGATCTGCAATACACCATGGACGTGTGACTGGACCCTTAGGCGTGTTTCACACTGCAAGCACTTCCGGCAGGCTGTTCTGGCATAGAATGCTGGGAATCGGCCAGACAGAAAACGCCTGCCAGATTTATCAAACGCAAATGTGAAACAAGCCTTATTGTTCCTCAACTACTGGCTAAGCTACATTCTGTAGTTTAGCAAGAAGTAGGTTATAGATGGAGGGATGTATGACATGGCAATGAACAGTGTCGGACTGGGTGCCTAGGGCTCACTCTCTAGCTCCATGGGACATAAATGATGCAGATTTGGTGCATGCAAATCTGTGACGGAAGCGCGCACTTCCGAGTTTTTGCTATTTAGATACCGTGGTTGCACTCGACCAAATTATCTAAAGAGTTAAATTCCTGAGATCACCATTAGTGCCAGTCGCAGACATTTCCTACAGGCCTCTGCTATTTTAAACAAAAGAGACCCGCCGGCTATGGTACCCGCTGCATGTGTGAATGGATGCCATGTTTAAAGACCCTCCCAGAGCTGTACATATTAAGCACTCTAAGGGTTAAGTGAAAAAGCACAGCCAGATGTATATGGATGAAAGTGAAGCAGAACTCACAGGAACGCCATGGCCCCTTCAGTGTGACGATCGGAAAGGGGACTGGAATCCCATTTGTCAATCATTTATTGCCTAAATTCCAACTAGAATTAATATGCTAGGGAAGCAAGCAAGATGATAAGTTGAGAGACACAGCAATGTAGATGAAGCGGAAAAAGGGGGAGACCTGCAGTCCTATGTAACACCACAGGTAACACAGTGATAACTCTCTGAATACAGATAATATAGCAGATGTTAGCTTCAGTTTTATGCAACACCAAGGATAATACAGTGACACTCTCTGAGTACAGATAATGTAAATGTTATTTGCAGTCCCATGTAACACCACAGATAACACAGTAATAACGCTGTGAGTATAGGTAATCTTCAGAATGTACATCCACCAGGGAACAGTTGCTACACTTGTCAGGCGATTTCCATCCTCTGCTCAGTTTCCACATAGGAAAAATGTAATCTTGTCCGAGGCCGACGGAGCTCCACCTGTGCTCCACCCTGTACACTCTCTTAATGATCAGAGAGACCGCACATAGGCAATGCATTATACCTAACTACAGTACTGTGAATGGGCAGCAGACAGGCAGTTATGTGATCCTTCAGTGGAGCACTCCGACACCAGTCCACAAACATAAACTTGGGCAAGGATCTGCATCAGAGCAGTAGACATAAAACACTGGGATGTTTTCATTTGAGACTGTTTGCAAAGTCTTGTATTTTTTATTAAACTGTATTAGAGTAATATATAGCCATTAAAGTGTATTTTATAGTTAATCTGTAGATGTAGTCATCAATAGTGTTGGGCGCGAATATTTGAATTGTAAATATTTATTGTGAATATCGGCACTTAGAGAATTTGCGAATATTTAGAATATAGTGCTATATATTTGTATTCGAGAATATTCTTGATTTTACACATAATCCCTCCCTGCTTCTTGCTTGTGGGCCAATGAGAAGGCAGCAATGTCTTTGTCTGAGCTTAGCAACATCCCTAGCAACCAATAGGAAAGTCACCTACCCCTTACTATATAAAATTTTCTGCTGTTTTTTACAGTTATGAGAGAGATAGAGAGATAGCAGTGTTATTGCTGTACTCTGTGTTTAGCTGTCACATTACATTAGATACATAGTTAGTAAGTATATATATATATATATATATATATATATATATATATATTAGATAGTTAGTGGGAGAAAGTCAGTGTAGGTTAGATTGTGATATAGTGTAGCTGATAGGTTCCAGTGCAGGGTGTTAGGTAGTGTGATAGGTTCTGCTGTCCATACATACATGCTACATACATAGCGCTGTGATGTCACAAGTTCACAACAATACTTAGTGCACCAATCACTAATATGTAGTCAGACCTGCTAAAATGTGAAGTTGCAAGTATTGCACCAAAATATTCGCATCATTAGTGCCGATTTGTCAATCGGGAATATTTTGGAGCACTCTATCTGCATATAAGCTATTGTAATGTTTGCCTGTGCCAGCCATTCTCTCCAGTCTCAGCAAACTTCTAGCAGCTTGAAAAAAGTAGCAAAAGTGTCCCACGCCAGTATTAAGCGCGCAATACGCGCATATTACATGGCAGATTTTCTCAATCAAGAACATATTCGCGAATTCACGAATATATGGTGAATATTCTGGAAAGTTCATATGAAGAGAGAAAAATGAAAAACTAGGCGGCACTCCCCGGGACTTGTGTAGAAAAATGTTCAAGCTTTATTTTCAAGCTTTATTTTCATGATTACAAGCAGTAGGGGCGGACTGCTCCTCTCCAGAGTGCAAAGATACAGGCGACGGCCGTTTCGCACTAAAATTGCGCTTCGTCTGGCCCGTGACATCATCGCTATGCGACTCCACTCTTATAGCTGCAGTGACATGCGGTCACTATGGTAACCTGCGCGTCATTCGCTACAAAGTGTCAGAATGGATCCGGAAAGCGCTGCACTTACATAGCAAACAAAAGCTACTTAATAGAACAGAAGCATATCACGAACAATAGTACTTACAATGTATATTTAAATTCACTCTATATAAAAGCATTCATTTCATTGCGGTCGTTCAAACCAAGGGGGCCTACTACAGTGGCACGGAAAATCCATGCTGCCTCTTTACGTAATAACTCCTTATGCCTGTCCCCTCCATACTTAGGGGTAGGTACTAATTCTAAACCTGCGAATTTGAGGCATTGTATGTTGCTGCCATGTTGTTCTCTGACGTGGCTGATCAACTTAGGGCAGCCCTTTCCTGTCCTAACTGAGTTCACATGTTCTCTAAACGTTTCAAACATGGGGCGGAAGGTTTTCCCTGTATAGAAGTGACCTCAGCTGCGTGTCACTACATATACCACGTATTTAGTCCGACAATTGATGAATTGTCTGACTGTGTGGTGTAATCCTCCAAATACTAAATACTTGCCTTGATTGATTTGTCCACAAAAGGAACAATCACCACACTTGTCAATGCCAATGGGCTTACTTGAAGTGAGCCAGTTTGTCACCTCTGACATGGGGCTGAATTTAAAGGCAAACGCAAATCTAGCTTTATTCTTATTCTTAACATCACGTTTCCTCTGTAGAAGGTGAGTCTGCTTGTACTCTACCACCCGAGACATTGGCTTGTCTATCTCTTGTTCTGGATAACCTCTTATTAGTAACCTTTCTTTCAACTCCCTGGCCTGGCACTTATATCCTGCTTCAGTGTTGTTGATTCGTCGCAAGCGTATAAACTGGCCATAGGGAACAGCTTGTTTTGTATTGAGGGGATGGAAGCTTTCATAGTGGAGGAGTGCATTGGTGGCAGTGGGTTTCCGATAGGTACTCGTGAGGAGATTGCCATTTTTTTTTTAAAGGGAGGCGAACATCCAAGAAATCTAGCCTATCACCTCTAAAATTTAGGGTGAAGGTCATATTCATATTGTTAGTATTTAAATACTTGGCAAATTCCTCACACGTAGCCCTCGGCCCCTGCCACACCACAAAAATATCGTCCACATAGCGAAGATATAGCTTGATATATCGCAAGAAAACGTTGAGGAGTGAAAAAACATATCGGTCCTCGAGCACTGCTAAATAAATATTGGCAAATGTGCACGAGACCGGGGTCCCCATGGCGGTACCGAGGATCTGCCTGTACGACTATCCCCCAAACATAAAAGCATTATTCGTGAATATTCTACCAAAAATTTGCGAAATATTGCAAATTCGAATTTTGCCCCTGTCCCTCATCACTGTTCCCAGCTTTTGGAAATTAACTAGAAGAGGCTGACAAAGAGGCTGCTATCTTAAAAACAAGAAAGATTTTGATGTAGTTCTATAAGTTTTATCTAAGGAAGTTAAGGGGTACTACAAAAAAAAAGGGAAAAGTAGCAAATGAACACAACATACCACTTCAATCCCCCATTAATCCAGGGGTTATTTGGTTTTTGAATACAAGTGGCATGGAGCTGTCACCATTAATGAATGCCCAGTGCTGAGCAGTGATGCCAGTAGTATGGCACGTGACCGCTGAAGCAACTGATTGCTTTCACATGGCAGCATCTGGAGCATCACTATTGGATCGGCAGGGGATTGGAGAGGTGAGTAGTGTTTTCTTTTTTTTTTAGAATATTTGCTTCTGTTTTTTTTTTTCCTTAGATTCTAATTCTGAACCTTTTTATCACTATCTAATGTATTTGAAACAATATAGTTGTCATTTACTTCACCTTCATGTCCTCACTATAAAAGAAAATAACAAATGTGAGCATAAAAAAATAAAATATCTGAACATGTGTTGGGCTTTAAATGGTACAGGTGAATGGTGTTAAAGCGGTTTGTGGAAAAGCAATGAATAGAACAGACATAACTCATGAGAGCCCTTTAGAAAATGTACAAAAGTTCTGACAACAGCCACTCACTGATCTGTTCTTTAGAAAGAGCCTTTTCATTGACTGAAGAGAAAGCTGACCTGGTAAGCCGTGGTCACGACCTCGCTGCAAATTAAGAGATGCCAAATCCATTGAACCATTATTGGAGAGCACAAGCAGTTTTTCTGTTAACTCTTCATCCATAATTTCTTGTGGGGTTTGCAGTTTTGCAGGTTTTCCAAGCAAACCTCTTATCAACGGGTCGAGTCCTCCTGAAAAGATACGAGAATTAAGCACAACATAAATATAAATATGTAAAATAAAACAGTAGAACTAGAAAGCTATTTTAATGCCTTTTAGAAATAGGGTTTTTGAAAAAAAAAAGACCAGGAAATAAGCATACATAGAGTAAATGAACTTATTCATACAATTCCCTGACCACCACAGAACAGGATGATCTAATTTTATGTCCACCAAAATGAAAGCACAACCGTGCTTTAAGGGACCCATGCTTGTAAGGTGGGAGTTGGATCAGACAGGAGGCCAAAGTGATTCTGTTTTCCAAAGACCCACTTATACCAGGAACCAACTCAGCTAATGGTAAGGGATGTCCCTCAGTACACCCTGTCCATGCAGAAGCAGGATAGTCCACACCCATGTTTCTCTAACCCCATACACTAAAATGCAATCACAGGGTCTACCTCTATGGAAAATATATCTGCAATCACGTTGTCCACCTTTTTAACATTTTTATCACCCGTCCCCACCCCTTCCCCTTCTGCCTCTTTTGGTCCACTCTACCTTCCCCTATAGGATTTTAAGTTCTAAATGTAATATTAAATACTCCTCAGTTGAATCAATCCCATCTGCAAGGCCTGCTGGACACTTTCCCATGTAAAATATATAATCACCTTGCCCGATTTCAGCATCTCAGTCCTGTGACCATGCTGATGGTTACGCATGAATACTAGTCAGCTGGACACTTTCTCCACGACTGCCTCAGTTCCCCTTCTAGTTTGGACTATGGCCACTCTGCTCTCAATGTACAATAGCGACAGGTTGCAAAGGCAACCAGAATCCAAAGATAGCTTCAGGTCTTGCAGGGTATTTATTGGGGAATCATGCCATTGATTTCCTGTTGATTGTGGTTATTTTCCTGTCCTAGTTCTAGTTTCCTGTGCTATTGTTCCTGATTGGAAAACTGATTGTCCGTGCCCTGGTCTCGGCTTTGTCCTTGTATATTGCATTGCTCCTTGGATTGTTTTTTTTGTCCCGGTGCTTATTGTTCTTCTCAGGCCCCGATTAGTATTCTACAGACCAACTAAATATTTGTAATGGAAATGTCATTATTTCACATTTTAACCCCTTTCTGACCATTGTCATATATGAATGGCGAAAGATGGCGCCTGCTCCTGAACGCAACAGGTGCCATAGCCACTAGGTTTGATCCGGGGTGCTATTCATTGTCTGTGATAGCCTAGGTCTCTGTGATAACCCATACCATTGCAGTTGTAGATCCTATGATAGAGCCCTGCAGGTGGCAGGGCTCTGTAAGAACATAGCAAATCTGCAAGGAATTACATGGTGGAACTTTTTTTTACTTATTTATTTACTAGTTTAATAAATCAAATGTGTAAACTATTTGCAGACCAATGGATTACTGTAAATGTCTGCCAGGTCCACGTGTATTTCTGTAAGGATGTTTCTGAACATCTTTGTGCTTGCATGCATGCAGATCATGGAGCTGCAGTAACAGAGAGCCATTTACAGCCCATAAAGAAGTCAGAGTTTTTTTTTTATTTTTACGAACTAATTGGTCTTAAAGAGCGATCAAATCTATCCTGGCCCGCAGTTAAATTGCAGGGAGAGTGTACCTCAGTGTACATCAGCGTGCAATGCACCAACATGCATAGCTAATCCTTTCTGGTAGCGAAACAATTACTATGTGTCAGACTGACAGGCAAGTCACTTATATTAATGTATACCTCATCGTGCAGGACACCATTTTTTTTAAATCCATGTGGCAGTGCAAACACATGCTTTTGAATCCTTTCTGTTAGCTATAGAATGATTGTGCTTCACTATTAGGCTTAGTTCACACTTAATTTATTTGGTCAGTAATTCTCATAATTTATTGTAAGCCAAAAGTGGGTGCTGGTCAGACCCACAGAACAGATGCAGATCTATTCATGATACCTAATCCAAGAGTAGGCTTTGCTACTGAATTGGGCTCACAGAAACTGATAGAAGTAACTGACTAAATAACTGAAGTGCGAACTCAGCCATACAGATCAATGTTAGCGTCAGGTTCAATTTATCAGCATGGACTGAACCGTGCGGTGGCCCAAGATTCAACTAGTGGCCCTGTGACAGAGTATTGAGGGTGTCAGCAGTAAGGTTATGTTGAGATCATTGTTTATTTTTCCCTTATTCTGATACACCAGAACAGCCCAAAAAATGTGAATCCTGTATTTTTAGCATCCTCCTTCACACGGCCAGTATTTGGTCATTATTTGATCAGTATTTGTAAGGCAAAGACAGGAATGGATCCAAAACACAGATAAAATGTGATGGAAATATTTGCATCGGTTCTGTGTTTTGGACCCGCTCCTGCTTTTGGCTTGAAAATTATAATCAAATCCTGATGCAAAATACCAACCATGTCATAGAGACCTCATGCTCAATTTGCATATGTTTTGGCCATTTGAGTCTGATATCGGTATCATTCAGATGGAAAAGAAGTCCTGCATGCAGGACTTTAATGGCCTTTATCGCATGGTCAGTATTTTTTTGCATCAGTATTTGGTTAGTTTTGGTAAGGCAAAAACAGGAGTGGGTCCAAAATAGAGATAAAATATGGTGGAAATATTTGCAAGTCTGTGTTTTGGATCTACTCCTGCTTTCGGCTTCCAAATCATGATCAAATCCTAATGCAAAATACTGACTGTGTAATAGAGGCCTTATGGATGCTCCAATGACAGAATACATTTATTTATTTATTCATTTATTTATTTATTTTTCTGTTCTTCTGACACATCAGAAGAATGGAAAAATAAATGGTGATGTGAACTCCACCATGCAGGGACACTAGTGGCCTTGTAACAGATTAGTGAGGGTGGCAACAGCATGCAGAGTCACAATAGTGGCCGCGCAAAAGACAATTAAAGTTTGGCTGCCCAAAGTCCATGAGACAAGGTACAGTTCTAGTATGCCACCACTTGCTGGTTCAAATTCTGCTGCTGCTGGGCAGTTTCTTCTGTAGGCAGCTGAAGAAAAATCCCAGACTCAAGACTTAAGTTGTTGCTGATTGAGCTGGTGCTGCTCCTGCACTCCCCCCCAACAGTTATGGCAGTGTAGTGTGAGCTCACAGTGTCTCCTCAGTTAGACCTTCATGAGGATGGGCAATGATGCATGTAGGCAGCGACCAACTGATTACAAAAGGATGTGATAATAGTAGTTGCATTTTTCATTCCTGTCTGAAGATGTAAAATTGGCCCCATTTTGGACCAGTAGCAACAGTCAAATATTGTGGAGAACCAGTAGTCATCTCTCTGCCGAATGGCGATAATCCGGTTGTCACCATGCAATCATCTTCGCATGCATCTGGCCATTTACACAAGGGACTCGGAGTCACTCCCTGTCTCCATCTCTATTGCATACTGCCATGGTCTGTTGGGGTCATCTGTGTCGTCTTCGTCGTCACCCTCTAACTCCTTATGCTTCTCCTGCTCCTCTGCTGTCACTTGGGCAGATAAACCACCTTGTTGTGTATAGAATTCCTGGACATTTATGTCCTCCTCCTCCTTATCATCCTCCTGTTCCAGTTCAGCCTCCACAGGGCTTATGTGACTATGAGATGTAAGCGCCACGTCTTTATCAGCATCTGTTCCAGCATGTGAAGGAGTAGAATGACATTATTCATCCCATAATACTGGCAACTAACACAGTGACCTCCTCAAAGGACCTGAGCAAATGTTCCAGTCCTGTTGTTGTCTGTGGTTCTCTGCATGTAGCGGTCAAGTGTATCGGGACCTTTCTGGAGGTGCGGCCAGTGAGCCCTCGGCCAAGTTCATCCCCACCACCAGGGGTTCTGTGAAGAACGGGGCTCGCTGGCTCTCTGCCCTCTGGGTTCAGCCTCCTGCCTTTTCGGTGCACTTGGTTCTGTGGTAGTGTTACCACTATTGCTTAACCTGCTTATCTGTTACTGTCATGTTCATGTGTAACAAACACAGAACCAGAGATAGGTGCACACTGCCGTCACACTAAACCCTCACACTGATGTTAAAAATTGAGAGGTTAGTTCGACATATCCTACTAGGAGGACATGTCTTAAGCCTCGGGCACCAGCGTCAAGGTCTCTCAAGTAGCCCAAGGGCCCTAACACTCACCTACCTGCGCCATATGGGCGATATCAGGGGCCAGTGGGCAATTACAGGAGCATTAGGACGACTCACAAACATCTCCTCTGTTACCTCCAGCATGTAGCCATGCTTGCAATGGGAGGTGGGAGGTGTCTATGAGCCCTACCCAAGACTGACTGATATTGCCCAAAGCCTAGCAGGTGCACCCAAATGTGACCTGAAGATGAGAAACAGGCACATTTAAATTGGAGTTTATACACCTCCGTACATATATATATATATATAAACCATCAAAAAATGTGGTGATAAGAAAGCAGGATGCGCTCATACCCATATGCAGTTGTGCATTTCTATAGGGGAGCACATCCTGCACTTGTAGTCCGTTGCTAATGGCAATCACCAGCAAAATATGCATACAATGGATACTTGTAGTCCGTTGCTGGCATCATCCATTGTATGCATTTTTTGCTGGTGATTGCCATTAGCAACGGACTACAAGTGCAGGATGTGCTCCCCTATAGAAATGCACAACTGCATATGGGTATGAGCGCATCCTGCTTTCTTATCACCACATTTTTTGATGGTTTATATATATATATATATGTACGGAGGTGTATAAACTCCAATTTAAATGTGCCTGTTTCTCATCTTCAGGTCACATTTGGGTGCACCTGCTAGGCTTTGGGCTATATCAGTCAGTCTTGGGTAGGGCTCATAGACACCTCCCACCTCCCATTGCAAGCATGGCTACATGCTGGAGGTAACAGAGGAGATGTTTGTGAGTCGTCCTAATGCTCCTGTAATTGCCCACTGGCCCCTGATATCGCCCATATGGCGCAGGTAGGTGAGTGTTAGGCCCTTGGGCTACTTGAGAGACCTTGACGCTGGTGCCCGAGGCTTAAGACATGTCCTCCTAGTAGGATATGTCGAACTAACCTCTCAATTTTTAACATCAGTGTGAGGGTTTAGTGTGACGGCAGTGTGCACCTATCTCTGGTTCTGTGTTTGTTTTGAATTCTTGCCACATCCACATAAATTTCATCTTATGTAGGATGTCCATTGTGGTACTTGTAGTCCGTTGCTGGCATCATCCATTGTATGCATTTTTTGCTGGTGATTGCCATTAGCAACGGACTACAAGTGCAGGATGTAGTCCCCTATAGAAATGCACAACTGCATATGGGTATGAGCGCATCCTGCTTTCTTATCACCACATTTTTTGATGGTTTATATATATATTCATGTGTAATAAAGTATTCTGTTGGTCCCTGGTCTGTGTCTGCTTGTGTCCTGTTTGCATGACTTCCTGTAGGTTTGCCTGTTCCTCCGGAGCGTGACACTAGCAACTTGGCCAGGATCACCTTCAGCTTCTGCACCGTTGAATGAATGCATGCATACTGCTGTCTCTTTGCGATTGCCTCGTTGATCAATTGCTGGCGAAACACGTGACACAGAGGAGGAGCATCAGGAACAATAGCCGAAGGGAAGAAATGACTACTTCCTTCTGCTGAGGATGAGGAGCCCTGACTGCTGGAGAAGTGGTTTGGGCCACTGGAAGATGCATTGATTGCTGCTTCAGGATGTATTACTACATTAGTGCTATGGTTTTTCCAGGACACTTTACGGTGATGCTCCATGCGTTGACGCAGCAATGGTGCCGACATTTGCACCCAAGCCACGCTTCACCTTCTTTGTCTAGTCCACCCCAATGTCCTCCATCAACTTGATAAAAAATTTCCACATTGCTGAGCATGAAATTTCCCCCCCACCGCTCTGTGCTGAGTGCCTGCCCCTGCTTTTATGAACCTGTGCTAGTTGTTTCCTGACAGGTAGGCTCCTGAGTAGCAGACGGTCCTCCCCAAGAACGTTTGGCTCCAGATCTCCCACTGCTTCCACCCTGCTGGCCCATCAGCTCCCTGCCACCCTTCTGCTGTCTCACAGATCTGCTCCCACCCTCACCCCTGATGATGATGATGCCCCCTGTTCACCCAGCTCCCACATGCGATTGGCTACATCATCATCCACAACGGTCCGCTTGTCACTTATGTCACCCTCACCAGTCTAATGTCATAATCTCTAGTTGCACGCCTAAAGGAGGATGCAGCAGACCTCTCCTTCAAGTCTGTGCTAGCCTGTTGCTGCTGATTGCCCTCACTAAGCCTGTCCTTGCTGAAAAGTGGAGCAGAGCCGGCAGCATACATTACTTCCTGAGCAGAAGGAGCAGCAAAAGAAAGAGGCAGTTGCACGTAGGCCCATCACATTTATCATTTTCTAAGCCTGGTCTAAATCATTCCAGCAAGGGAACTGGCGTAGATTTAGACAGGCAGTGGTGCCTCTACATAAATTCGGTGCATCCACTGCCAGCTAAAGGGGTATTAAGACTGGCATCTAAAACATTTATTAATTAAGACAAAACAAAATAACAAGAAACACCTCTAGAAGCCCCCACAGCAGCTTCTAGCTCACAGTCACTATAAACTTTTGTGGTATTGTGAATGGTAAAGTGGTGGAAGATTTGTATATCTCACCCAGATTCCTCAGCTAGATGAAGTCCAGGAAGCTGCACCTGCTTCAGCAGAACATAGATGTTGGAGCTGTTTTGTTTAAATTTCATGGGCTGGATTTTATTTGGACTGAGAGGTAGGATTGGCAATGGGACTTCCCAGTCCACACCTTTCCACTACAGATATTCTCAATAGCCTGAGGGATACCAGGTGTAGGGTGCCGGGATCATTGGTGGGGAATAAAATAAAATCCCAGGATGTCAGTCTGAGCAGTTATGCCTGGAGAGCTGACCTGTATAATTAGAGCTGGGTGACTATCTGACCATGAGGCTGTGTGAAGCTTGAACTTCCCTGGTGTGAACAGGACTCTATCGGTGAGAGAGGAATTGTGTGTGTATTAGATAGAGCCTAGATGGACAGGTGTTTCTTTTTGTTTTATGCTTTGGTGTGCTTGAACCTCACCTCACCCAGTGATGCTATAACTGGGAGGAAAACCTGTATTCCTGAAGAGACCAGACTTTCAAACCAGCTGTCTGATAAGAAGTCTGTCATCGTCGCCATGCTTCAGAGAGCGATTCACTTATTTGGGCAGTTATCGCATAAAAAAACGGCTATTTCCAGGTTGCAAGGTTGCAGAGAGCCTTTATAATGGTGTGGAACACTGTGCCTTGCAGTAACACACATAGAGAGTCTGCTGTGGTAGTGAAACAATACTGTCAGCCAGTATAACATGCAGATGACAGGCGTCGCTCTTAGAATCACTGCACACTTCACCTATTTGGGCAGTTACGGGGCCAAAACTGACCAAATAACTTGTGTGAACTCAGCCTTACAGGTCAATGTTAGCGTTAAAAAGAAGCGCACTCCTTTTACACCGTCGGCAGCTGATTTCACATAGATGTCTACAGAACCTGTTCTATTAAATGCTTATACAATTAGAACCCTCCCCACCCGACAGAGTGGAGAGGGTGTCAGCAGTAAGTTTGTGTTGACGTGACTGATCATTTTGCCCTTCCTCTAATTCGTCAGAACAATAACCCTCAAAAAACTGAACCTGTCTGTTCAGCATCCACCTTTACTCGGTCAGCATTTGGCCAGTAATCCATCAGTATTGCTAAACACAAAAAAAAAAACAGGAGTGGATCCAAAACAGAGATGACACGTGAATGGAATATTTGCATGTCTTCTGTGTTTTGTACCCACTCCTGCTTTTGGCTACCAAATCATAAGCCAAGTATGATGCAAAATAGGGACGATGCCATGCAGGCCTTAAAGCTGTTACATAGACAGCATCCGTTGTGCATCTAATTTTTTCTTCCTTCTGACAGATCATAAGAAGGGTCAAAAAAATAATGATGGCAGCCAGGCGAAAGTAAAAATAGTGGCCCATTCATGAAGTGGGGAGGGTGGGAACAGCATGATAAGCCCACAGAGTGGCCCTCTGACAAAGTGGTGAGGTGGAGGCAGCATGAGGAGACCACAGAGTGGCCCAATGACAGAGTGTGGAGGTGGCGGCGCCAGTACCAGTTAAAGAGATGTGTGGCATCAGACGGGTGGCAGCATCAGAATAGTAGCTGAGGCAGGTAGCCAGAAGAAACTGGTCTCTTTTGTCAAAGTGCTGGTGTGGCACAATGGATAAGCTAGTCTGATGCATCAGACATTGGTGGGTGTAAATTCTGGCTGATCCATGCCTGATTCCTCTTGACAAAGGTCAGTGTCTCCACATTTTGGGTGGACAGGCGAGTTCTTCTTCGGTTAACTATGATCCCCGCCACACTAAACACCCGCTCTGATGCCTCACTACTAGCCAGGCAGGACAGCTTTTTCAGGGCAAACTCTGGCAGTTGCAGCCACAAATCCAGTGGCAGCGTATTGTCCAAGTATGCCACCATCTGCTGGTTCAGGTGGTGAGCTCCAGGTCTAGCTGCTACTGCTGGTGAGTAGTTTCTTCACTAGGCAGGTGAATAAAGCTGCTCATCAGCGACTGTAGGCTCAAGTTGCTGCTGATGGAGTTGGAACTGCTCCTACCCCCCACCCTGCCACAGCAGCCATGGCCAAGGAACTTGAGGGCAGAGGGCCTCCCGGTCAGACCTGCGAGAGGATGGACGATGGCTCACATAGGCAGCGGCCAATTGACTATATCGGATGTCTCTATAGTAGATCAGTTTGTCCTCCCTCTCAGTGGTAGTCTACAATCCGGCTAGTGATCTATGGCCCTGCTCAACGCATTTCTATTGACCCTATGACAGGTCTTTCATCAGGAGCAAGAAGGGCATCAGCACAGAAGTATGTATCGCCTATCAGACAGAGAGAGCTAGCGTTTCACACTGCACGTGGACGACGCAGCAGCATCGGCACTGGTATGGCCGTGCGCACGCACTTATCTCTGCTGGTTAAATAGGGGTGAGTAGTAGATAGGCCGGGGGCTTGGCAAAAGCAACCAATCAGGAGAGGGGCGTGGCACAACAGCGTGTTCCGCCCCAAGTCTCAGTGACTTGCTTCATCCTATGCTACGAGGCATCTCGACCTAACAATAGGTAAGAGGGGGGACAAAGAAGCAGCCATAAATCACTGTTGGTGGGGAAGAAGAGACAAAGCGAGGCATGAAGGCTTAGGTAGAGGTATATAACGATGAGCTAACGATAAGGAACTGTAGTATATACAGTGTTGTCACTACTCATAAATCACACCTCAGAGGTATCTCCATTTTGTCATAACACCGGCCTCTGTTGATATAATGTCAAATGGATGCTGAATTACAGTAGGTGATGAAAATCTCAGGGAACTAAGAAAAGTCTCTAACAGCTGAAAGGAGTCTCAGAGTATAACCAGGGCTTTTTTTTCTGGCGGAACGCACCGGAGCGTCTTTCCGCCACCTACCATGCTGACATCGCAGCCTGCGATGTATCAGCGGGGAGGGACTGGGAGGAGGAGCTCCAGTACAGTTATAAAATGTGTAATTCAATTAATAATGATTCATGCTACCCCCTCTGTAGTATAACATTCAATATATCTTACACTCACAAGGCTACTGTTATATCGTAATGCCGGCCGGGCAGACGAGTGGCAGCGTGACTGACTGACGTCACGTGCCTGCGCCGCCTGCTTCATTCATAAAGTAGGCCGGACAGGCACGTGACGGGATGTTCCTGCTAGACGCATCGGCGCGTCATCTAGCGAGAGGCGAGATTTCCTGTGAACGGGCGCACGCATGCGCGCGCATTCACAGCGCCGTGCAACAGACAAGTTATACTACAGCCTGCCAGTGATGATCATTCGCTGGCAGGCTGTAGATGTAAAATAAATCACATTAAAAAGGTATATCCGACACTGTTTTGTTAACAGCGTCTTATATACCTGCTACCTGGTCCAATGGTGGTCCCATTTGCTTGGATTGACCACCAGAGGACACAGGCAGCTCTGTAAGTAGCACCAAGCACCACACTACACTACACCCCCCCTGTCACTTATTAACCCCTTATTAACCCCTGATCACCCCCCGGTCATTGATCACCCCAATGTAAGGCTCTATTCAGACGTCCATATGTGTTTTGCGGATCCGATCCACAAAACACGGACACCAGCAATGTGCTTTCCACATTTTGCAGATCCGCACATTGCCAAAACGATATAGAAAATGCCTTTTCTTGTCCGCAATTGCGGACAAGAATAGGACATGTTCTATTTTTTTTTGCGGAACGGAAGTGCGGACCCGGATCCGAGCAATTCCGAATCCGAGCGGGACAAGGTCTGTCCCCATAGAAATAAATGGGTCCGCATTTCCGGTTGAGTTACACAACTTAGCGGAAATAGTTTTTTTTTTTTTGTTTGTTTGTTTTTTATTACAAAGTCTCATATTCCACTAACTTGTGACAAAAAATAAAATTTTACATGAACTCACCATACCCCTCACGGAATACCTTGGGGTGTCTTCTTTCTAAAATGGGGTCAATTGTGGGGTATTTATACTGCCCTGGCATTTTAGGGCCCCCTAATGCGTGAGAAGTAGTTTGGAATCCAAATGCGTAAAAATGCCCTGTAAAATCTCCTAAAGGTACTAATTGGAATTTGGGCCCCTTTGCGCATCTTGGCTGCAAAAAAGTGTCACTCATGTGGTATCGCCGTACTCAGGAGAAGTAGGGCAATGTGTTTTGGGGTGTATTTTTATATATACCCATGCTGGGTGTGAGAAATATCTCTGCAAATGACAACTTTTTTTTATACAAAGTTGTCAATTTATAGAGATATTTCTCTCACCCAGCATGGGTATATGTAAAAATACACCCCAAAACACATTGCCCTACTTCTTCTGAGTACGGCGATACCACATGTGTGACACTTTTTTGAAGCCTAGGTGTGTAAAGGGGTCTAAAGTCCAACGAGTACCTTTAGGCTTTACAAGGTTGCTCACAATTTAGCCCCGCCCAAAATGCCAGAACAGTAAACACACCCCACAAATGACCCCATTTCCAAAAGTAGACACCCCAAGGTATTCACTGAGGGGCATAGTGAGTCCGTGGGAGTTTTTTTTTTTTTTTGCCAGAAGTTAGCAGAAATGGAAACTTAATATTTTTTTTTTCCTCAGAAAGTGTCATTTTCCGCTAACTTGTGAAAAAAAATGAAATCATACATGAAGTCACCATGGCCCTCCGCGAATACTTTGGGGTGTCTTCTTTCTAAAATGGTGTCATTTGGGGGGTATTTATACTATCCTGGCATTCTAGCACCTGAAGAAACATGACAGGTGCTCAGAAAGTCAGAGCTGCTTCAAAATGCGGAAATTCACTTTTTTGTACCATAGTTTGTAAACGCTATAACATTTGCGCAGACCAATAAATATACACTTATTGGATTTTTTTTTTATCAAAGACATGTAGCACAATAAATTCTGACACAAACTTGTATAAAAATGTAATTTGAACAATTTTACCGGAAATGTTAAATACACTTTTTTTGAGAAAATTGCGGTCTTTTTTGATAAATATCAGAAAAACAAAACATCTCTGCAGCAATGAAATAGCCCAAAAGAAAGCAGTATTTGTGAGAAGAAAAGGAGGTAAAATTCATTTGGGTGGTAAGTTGTATGACCGAGCAATAAACCGTGAAAGTAGTTTAGTGCAGAATTGGAAAAAGTGGTCTGGTCATTAAGGGGGTTTAAGCTAGGGGGGCTGAAGTGGTTAATTGAATTACACATTTTATAACTGTACTGGAGCGGCAATGGGGGGTCTGTGGATTGCACTGTCATGGGGTGGGGGTTTGTGGATGGCACTGTTATAGGATGGGGGATCTGTGGATGCCATCCTCCGATCCCCCATAACAGTGCCATCCACAGATTCTCCACCCCATAACAGTGCCATCCCCAAGTCGTCCCACAAAAAATATGAATTTGACACTAGGACTAGAAGGAAGTGGTTGAGTTGAGGATTTGGCATTGGGTGGGGGTGGGGGGGGCACAGTTTCAGTTTTCGCTGCAGCAGAAAGATTGTCTAAAACAGGAAGCGCAACTCTCTACGTGTTTCGCCTTCAAGTTGTTTCATCAGGGAACAGCAGGTTGTGATGCCAAATTATTAAAGTCCAGTTCTTTTATAGCCTTCATGAACCCGCCTATCATTTTCTACCCTATCAAATTCTCTGACCTATGATGGGCAGTGGCAGGGGCCAGTGATGTCACTGATGCATCATGCATCATCAATGACGTGAGTCGTGTCATGATATGCAGCCTGCCTGTCTGCGATCCTCATATGTACAGTGCTACTGGCTCACTATTTTGATCCATACACGCATGCGTGTTACATTCGTGGCTATGACATCAGGGTAGGATGCATCCTCTTAGATACATTTACACTTTACTGATGCCACCCACAGTTTCAAGATAGGTTGTATGGAGTTGCTCCCTTATGTTTCAGAATTGTTATTACATGGGGAATGCAAGTATTTACTAAAACAGACATGTTGGGTGGGGTGACAGATCCTCTTTAATGGGGGACAGGAACTGGTGTGAGTGATGACAATCTGCACAGAGCTGTGGAATATGTTGGCGCCATAAAAATGTATAAAGTAAATAAGGCTATATTCACTTCTGTATTATTGTACTCAATCATAGGCGCAGAACAAGGAAAATAATGGCAGCGCAGGATCCATTACATGATGGACCCCAATGGCATCTGACACACCCCAACAAAATATAGATATGAACACAATCTAGTTATTGCGGAATGCGGTTATTTGTTTTTGCTTTTGTGCAAAAAACAAAACATGAATGTAACAATAGTAACTGCACATTTATCCATTTTACTTACTTATTCATTATATTATCATTTGTAATTATGTTTTAATAGACAAGATAGAAACATTTATTCATTATAAGTACAATACAGCAAAGTTGTAATCTTGAAAAAATTGTGTTGTATTTAGCCATTTTATCATGTTAAATTCATCAGGCTAAATGAAAAAATGTAATAAAATTTGCAGTCTGACGTTTTCATAAAACAGCGTTTTTTATAGATATAAGCTCTTTATTTTATGGAGGTGTTTTCTATTAAAAGAAAATAGAGGCACTTATGTTATTGTAGTTTATGGAGTGATGACCTGTACCAGACTTTCTTCATCTGTTTCTACTAGAGGCTCACCAGGCAGAACACCTTATCCCAGACTTCACCACTGATGATCTTAAAAATGGCCTGAAACGATCTTAAAAGTCCTACTTATGTCTCCATGGGGAGAGGAGAACTAAGCTACAAAATGATTATGTTTGTGATGATCCAAGGCTAACTTTACCACACAAATGCCCTCATACAATGAAGGCGCATGATATTAGATTTCAATCACCCACTGGCCAATCATCAATTTGCACTGAGACTGACCCATTTTGACCCAGTGAAAATCTGACCCACTCAAATTTGTGCTGGCTATTCCGGAATAGTGAGGTCTAAAGGATTTCCTTATATTTAGCCTTTAACATTGTATCCCTATACAAGGATCTGGTCTTTACCAGGGGATCACCAGATCATGGCAGAGCATAATAATATCAGAGGTGTAGTCGTTAACCAGGTTGAAGTCAGCAACGGTTATGAGGATGTGGAGAAAGTTAGATGAGAAAACAGGTATAAGGTGGAAGTCCAAGGGTTAAACACAAGCATTGTCAAAGACAAAACCAGCAACAGGTGTTGGTAGTACAGAAGGCATATTTAGGAACAGGAGTCAGCAGTAAAGGAAGCACAGTCAGCCACAGGTCCCCATTGCCTTGGCATCTTAAATGAGAATGTTGGAGCTTCTAGGTCATAAGAGAGGAAGTCACTATTGGTTGCCTAGCAGTGCAAAATATAAAAAGTTTAATGTTTAATAAAGCTGTAAATTACCTTCTTTTATTATCCTCCAGGGGCGGAAAAATACTTCATTCAGTAGAAGACTTGGGTACTGTGGGTGTTCTCTGTACTGCGAATCTAATCTGTGCACAACTGGAGGAATAGTGGCATGTCCAAAACGAAAAGCTGCTGTAGAAAATATATTAGAAATTGAGGGATTGATGTTTTCATTGTATCCTTGGTAACTGCCAATATATTTTTGAAAAGCTGAGGGACCCAGAATTTTGGGAATGTAATCTCGCATGGTGATGACCTAAAAAAAATATAAAATGCAGTATATACTTGAAATGTTATTTTCAAACACAGTCTTCAAGCTCCAGACAAATCATTTTCTTTTGCACACTATTTCCACCTTTGTATGTCTATTTTTTAACCTTTAAGAACACATAGATATAGAATTATCTATCTTCAGATAGAAGAACACACAATATTGAAATTAGGCTTTAAGCTCTATTTAACAGGCATTGCTCTCCATTCACAACAAGGCCCCGTTCTTGATATAGGAGGGGGACTGAGATGTGGGACCAACGTCTATCAGACATTTATGGCATATCTAATCAATATGCCACAAATGTCCCAAGTGGGATAATCCCTTAAAAAGAGTTGCTCAATAAGGACTGCCTCTGTACATTTGCCCTATTAGGCTTGGGAGAAATACTTGGGCTGTACATGTATCACTTTAAATAAAAGCTGAAATGTATAGCTGACCACACCTTGAAAATCAGCAGTTTGCTGGCAGTCTCTGAAGCCATGCTGGATATCAAATTAAAGAGTTTGGCTTTGATGAGACAAGCCCTCAAAGGGAATTGCAACCTGGCATGTGCTCAGTGTTGGGGTGTTTAGGTGAGGTCAACAAGCCACTTTTCTTTAAATACAGAGCTAGGGCAGTAACTTGGACCTTCTCCTCAAGTGATAGATAGCTTAGCTACAGCTCTGCCCCTTGATCCTCCAAAGCCATGGTTAATATTTAGGAACTTTCAAAATAGATGATTGTAATGCAACTTTTTCAGCAAGTAGCACACTCAGTAGAACGATTTGCATGTTTGTGACTGAGGGTGAGAAAATTAAAAAATTTCTTGAATGCCTAATCTAGCACATCTTAGTGAATATTTGTTTATGGATCATAATATTTAGTAGTACTGGTGTGAAACAGTATAACCAAATTAATCACAATGCAACCTATATTATCATTAAAGGGGCTTTCTGAGACTTTAATATTGATGACCTATCCTCAGGAACTGATTGGTGGGAGTCTGACACCAGGGATATCTGCCGATCAGCTGTTTGAGAAGGGAGCGGTGCTCGCAGTAGCGCTGCGGCCTTTGCACAGCTTTCCCTAGGCCAGTGACGACACATTCATTAGTCACATGGCCTAGGCACAGCTCAGCCTCATTCAAGTGAATAGGGCTGAGCGTGATACCAAGCACAGCCACTATACAATGTATGGTGCTGTGCTTGGTAAGCATGGGGAAGGCCATGACGCTCACAGGAGAGCTGGTGCCTTCTCTAACAGCTGATTGGCAGGGGTTCCAGGGTGTTGGACCCCCACTGAACAGATAGTGATGTACTATGCAGAGGAGAGGTTATCAGTATTAAAGTCTTGGAAAACCCTTTTGAAAGTGGGAACTGATTATCAATGAGAATTGCCGCATTAAACTTCTGTCAAATGATCCTTAGCATCAGACTACAAATAACAATGAATGTTGAAAAAAAAACAAAAAAACACAGAGATACATTTTCTAGGACATTGGACATTCATTTTACAGCAATTTCCTGATTTGGGCACATTAGCAGAAATACAATTTACAGTGTAAGAACAACTCTGCCAGACTGAATATCATCTGCGTTTCATTGCAATAAGGTACGGCCATACAGTCAGGTTTCCTGGTGCCGTTTTGGAAACCAAAACCAGATGTGGATCATAAAAGGAAAGAAAGCATAAATGACAGATACCACTTCTCCTCATTTTTGAATGCACTGCTGGTTTTGATATCACTGAAGTGAGAGGCACTAAAATATCAAACTTTATTAGATACTAAATAAAAAGTAGGAGGGTGAGTGTAGAAAAACCTCACAAAGATGCAAAAAAACTGCAAAGATAAATAAAGTTGTGCCTGCAGGCTGGATGGCTTACAAGATGGACAGAGGACTCAGACCACATATATCATGTCTATCTGTATGAATTACCAAGCCATAAAAATCAAGGTGTTGTTATACAAGCGCCACATAAGCAGAACGGTCAAATAATAATGGTGGGTGACCAAATTATCAACTGACTGGTTACGTCAGATGAGAACCGTGCAAGACCAAAAGTTAGGTCAGGTAGTACTAAAGACAAAGTACAGGGGGAAAGAGGGGGGGTAGGGAATAAGAAGGGATTTGTATATATAGTAGGTGTCCCTCTAATGCTGCAGTTCGTGCAGCTGTAGGGCACTAACCCCAAACTCAATTGGTATCAGTAGGGTTACCAGTCACATGTTTATAGTGGCTGATCCTAACTATCCAACACCCCAACACCCCAAGACCTAATTTCCTAACCTATAGCTAGCTAGAACTCCCACACATTGCATCTAGACAATGCTCGACGCTTTTCCTCATAAACATTCATCAGGAGCTTTGATCGTGCACATGGTAAATAATAGCAAAAAGAGACTGCCACATTGGTAGTATGCGGCAGCGTATCGGCGCTGTGATGGCCGTGAAACGGCCGCCAAAAATGCCAGTATATATGGGAGAGGTGGCCACACCCCCAAGAGCCAAGGCTGATGTACGGCCAATGAGAGCCCGGTGAGGCGGAGAAACCCGCTCATAAGCTCCCGAAATATCAATCGCCACACATGATGCGTCACCAGCCTTACTTGCAATGCAAATAGATAGTGGAAGGAAATTAAGGCAGGAGATACCAAACGGAAAATGAGGTATCTCTCAAGGGAACTAGGACAGTTGGATATATTGTACAGTGATCTATTATATATAAACACATTAATAGTAAGATAAATACACAGAGTTGCCCAATCAGGAACATAATGTCACACAGGGCAACAGTATGTCAAAGGAATTAAGACACAGACAGGAGCAAAAGCCCATTTATAGGCTTGACATGATCTATAGTCCATTATTTAGTCAATAAAACAGGCATAGGAGATATGATCATTTAATCCCTGGGGACGAAGCATGTCCAACCTATAAGTCCACTGGGCCTCTTTTTGAAGGACATGTTGATCAAAATTACCCCCCCTTTGGGACGATCGCAGTTCCCTGAAAAAGGATAGAGTGGGCATCTCCCGAATGGTGTGTATTGATGTGGCGTGAGATAGGAGTGTCTACCTTCTTCCTCACATCATTTAGATGCTCGCCAATTCTGTGGCTAAACTTACGGACTGCCTTACCAACGTACTGTAAACCGCAGACACAGGTGGCCAAGTAGACCAGGCCAGAAGATCTACAGTTAATAAAACATCTGATGTTATAAGATTTTTCCGTGATGGTGGTAGTAAAAGTGCGTCCCAGTTTCATGGAAGCACATGTAATATAGCCACTGCAGCGGAAAGTCGCCCGAGTTGAGTTGACCAGCCAGGTGTCTGGACGCGGGGTCTGGAAAAAGCTATGGACAAGCCTATCCTTCAAATTACGACCCCTACGGTAAGTAATGGCCGCGCGGACTCCCACTAAGTGGCCAACATCAGCATCCATTTGTAGGATGCTCCAGTGTTTCCGGAGGATATCTTGGACCAGCCCATTACCACCATCAAAAGTCCATATCAGGCGAATCTGGTCATCATCATCAAGTTCCCGGCTGTACACACAAGCGAATGCTGTTAAGCTGACGCAAGAACCTTCAGAGGGTAGCCACGCAGCAGGAACCACTTTTCTAGGTCCCTAGCTCTTGTTTTGAAGTCTAGAATGGAGGAGCAATTATGACAGACACGGAGATACTGCCCCTTAGGTATCCGTCTCTGGAGATGGAGGGGGTGGCAGCTCTTCCAGTATATGAAACTATTAGTCACCGTTTTTGCTAAATAAACTAGCATGAATTTTGCCGTTGTTGGTCTTCATGATGGTTAAATCAAGAAAAGTAATCTGGACTGGGTTAATTTCAGAAGTGAAGAAGAGGCCACATTTGTTGATATTAAGGGCACTGACAAATTTCCTGAAATCTTCTTTAGTTCCCATCCAGAAGATAAGGGCATCATCGATGTACCTTAACCATACTGAAATGTACTAAGACCACGCCATAAGCTCCTTTCCAAACACCACCTTTCTCCCACCAGCCCAGATATAGATTGGCATAGGATGGTGCTCAAGGACTACCCATGGCCACGCCCCTGAGCTGATGGTCGAAGTGGCGATTAAAAAGCAAGACAATATAATCTAAAATAAATTTCAGTAGATCAGTGACAAATTCATTGTGGGGTGAGAACTCCCTGCCACGTTGTTTGAGGAAGTAGTGTACAGACGCCACACCCTTCTCATGGGGAATAGAGTTATAGAGAGCCTCCACGTCAAGGCTAGCAAGCAAAGTGCTTTCCTTGACGTAGAGACCATCCAATTTGTTAACAATCTCCATTGAATCCCTCACGTAGGAGGGCATGGACACGACAAAGGGTCTGAGGATGAAACTTTAGTACTACCTAACCTAACTTTTGGGCTTGCATGGCTCTCACCTGCCTGCAGGCACCACTTTGTTTATTTATCTTTGCAGGTTTTTTGGAATTTTTGTGAGGTTTTTCTACACTCACCCTCCTTCTTTTTATTTAGTATCTAATAAAGTTTGATATTTTAGCGCCTCTCACTTCAGTGATATTATTACTATATATGAGACGCATACCTCCTTATATTTTTTGTGCATCAGTCACTGCTGGTTTTGTCCAAATCTTGTCATACCCTAAAGCCTCTTTCACACGGGCGTCATGTTTGACCCCCGGATAAGAGGCGGGTGCGCTGCGGGAAAATGCGCGAAATTATTCTGCATGAGTGAAAAGCGTTTTAATGCGTTTTGCACATGCGTGGGAAAAATCGGCATGTTTGGTACCCAGACCCGAACCCGGACTTCACTGAAGTTCGGGTTTGGGTTGAGTATTCTGGAGATTTTATTTTTTTCCCTTATAACATGGTTATAAGGGAAATAATAGCATTCTCAATACAGAATTCTTAGTAAAATGTGGATGGAGGGGTTAAAAATAAAAAAAATAACTCACCATATCCACTTGATCTTGTAGTTGCGATCTCTTCTTCATTCATTAGCTGTCGGCTAAAGGACCTGTGATGACATCACTGAGCTCATCACATGGTCCAATCACATGGTGCATCATCATGGTGATGGACCATGTGATTGGATCATGTAATGTGACGTGACCACAGGTCCTTTAGCTGGCAGCTAATGATTGAAGAAGAGATCGGCAACTACGCGATCAAGTGGATAAGTGGATACTAAGCATTCTGTATTGAGAATGCTATTATTTTCCCTTATAACCATGTTATAAGGGAAAATAATAAAGATCGAGTCCCGTCTCTCAGCAACCTTGCGGGAAAATCGCACTGCATCCTCACTTGATTGCAGATGCTTGCGATTTTCCCGCAGCCCCATTCACTTCTATGGGGTCTGCGTTGCGTGAAAAACGCACAATATAGAGCATGCTGCAATTTTCACGCAACGCAGAGGTGATGCGTGAAAATCACTGCTCATGTGCATAGCCCCATAGAAATGAATGGGTCAGGATTCAGTGCGGGTTCAATGCGTTCACCTCACGCATTGCACCCGCGCTGAAAACTTGCACGTGTGAAAGGGGTCTAAGAGTCATGAGACTCTTACTGCCTTCAAAGTAGTTTTTTTTAAGAATTTTAAAATTTCACATGAAGCATCGTATTGAGATATCCCTATTTCTATACAGAGCACATCTGATAATTTATTTTACATTAGGAAACTGAAGTACAACTAACTTCCTAAAATGTGAAGGTGTGCTCCCAACTGAAGAATTCAAGTTCACTCTAATCTAAATCCTTCTATATCCCATGAAGGTTGTCTCTATATGTACTATTACATGTCTCTTCCATAACTTAAATTACTTCTGTTAACCCCCCTCTGTCACTCATGCTCTGCTTCCTCCTTGCTTTTCTTACGCTTCATGCCCATATTCCTCTTCCACGCTCGAATACTAATCAGTCAGCTCTACATAGACCTTCTTAAAATGATGCAGTTTCCTTGCTTTCTGTTTAGCGCCTTGCTTCAGATAACAGTGTACACGCTTGTAAGCAATCTTTACTGTCTCTTGTCAAAAATCTAGATTTGTGATGTTAGCAAGTTTCTTATTAAGACGTGCACTGTAAAAACATGCCAACCTTACACTTTTTTAGTTGTCTATTAGCCCTGATGACCTTAACTAAAGTACTCCCTCTCTGGCCAGCTGCTACTTCTGGAAATTGAAGACACAAAAATTGGTTCATAATAGAATTCCTGACCTTATATTTATTGCCAAACAAACACACTATTTTCATGTTTCGGTGTTATTAACACTGCTAACATTTTTTATCTTTGGCACAGGGATTCTGCACAAACAGCTATTGCCTTTAATCTAATATCCAGACCCCTTATCTGCTTTCCTTGTGCGGACGAATATCTAATGTGTGTTCCTGTCCACAGCCTGGATCGATTGAACAGTGTGCAGATGTGTAATCAGATTTGCACCCTCTAAAATACATTTCAGGCAATAACAAAAAAAATCTCTCTGCACGCATGATTTTAACTCCAAACAATATAAGGTTATTGTTAGCATATCTGTAAAGAGTGCATGTTGAATAGAAAAGACTCGTAAACAGTAATGCAGCCAGACATTCTAAAATACTTTTTTTATATTAAAGGTGTGGAGCAATATTAGGAAATTGCTTAAAGGGATTCTGTCACCACCATTGAGCGCATATAACTACTTATATGGCACTGTAGGTCTCCCAGGCAGCTTCCTAACCATTCCTGTATATGCAATATAAATGTATTTGTACCCCTCAAAAAACAATTTTATAAATATGGTAATGAGCTTGAAAAAGAGCCCAAGGTGCGGTACTTACTGTTCGTGGAGCCCAGCATCACCCATTCTTAGTGAGCCCAGCTCCTCCCCTCATCTTGTATTATTCTTTATGTGCTGATCTCACCCTGCCGCAGCAGTAAAATCTCACGCATGCACAACATCATCTAATGTGAGCGCCCGTGTTCTCTGAATACCTGTGCTGTAGTATAAATATGGGGCGCACGGAATATTCTTTATAATTTAAAGGTATCATTAAAGGATCATGAACCTTTTATTGTGAAAATCACTAAATAAAATTACCTTTAAATTGCAAAGAATATTCCATGTGCAGCATATTTATACTACTGTTGGATGACCGTCGGGTCTTTGCTGGCACCGGGAAGAGCATAACATTGTGTGGTACTCCATTCTCCAATATACTGAATTCCTGTGCTGACATTAGCCTCAAAAACTGAACTGCGCATGTGTAGTTCAGTTATTGAGGCTAACGCCAGCACAGGATCTTTTACAAGCTCATTACCATATTGATAACATCTTTTTTGAGGGGCACAAATACATTTATATTGCCTATACAGGTATGGTTAGAAAGCCCTCTAGGAGACATACAGTGCCATGTAAGCCATATATGCTCAATGATAGTGACAGAATGTATTTAAAGCATACCTACAGTGACCCACGTAAAAGCCTCTTAGGATATGCACCTCACTGTGTAAATTCAAGTTTGTTAAATAGAATTAAAATTCTATGCTGTCTATTGATTTACTCATATGTAGCCTATTCACGTTATTCATTTTCAAAAGGGGACTTGACTGATTGTAGGCTTAGCCCTTTACTTCCTTCTGACTGAAAACAGGATACATAGCTAGGCAGGATAATATCGATACAGCTAAAATAACTTGAATACGTTATTGAAAATGAGACTACAAACTGTATGCTTGTCTGTAGAGGGAACCTACAGCTACAAAACAAAATCCTGTGATCACAGCAGCATCAGCACTAATTGAAGTGGGAAATCTCTCTAGCTCTCTTTATTTCTCTCCTTTTGTAAAAAAGGGAATCGGCTGACAGAGAGTAAACTTCAGTGACCGAGGTTGAGTGTTGTATTCATGAGACCCCTGCTTTGGGCAACAAAAAAGCTTTTCTGCCTCAGTGTGTTTTATGTTCACCATAGGTGAACAAGGATTTTGTGAGTTCTGTATTTCTGCTTTTTGGTTTTCATTTACTGTTAAAATTAATGATATGCTACTTTTAACTTTGATCCTTGATGTAACACCTTGTATTCCAAAGTTCAGTGCACACTGCGGTATATATGTGGTTTTTAGAGGGAGAGATAAAAATGGCTGCTATGACATCTAGGTGACTAAGATTCACCTCTTTGTCTACCGTCTTAGTACACCTAATAGGATACCTGTCATTGTTATGCTGACAGGCATTATGCACTGCAATATAGAAGCATTGAAGTGTATTATATAAGCAATCAAGGAATTACATCTTAAAGTTCCTTAGTAAAACTAAAAAAAAAATAGGCTAATAAAATGTTTAAAATGTTGGCCAAAAGAATACAAACACAAAATCCCTTTCCATCTTTATTTGGTAAAAAAAAAAAAAAGGAAGACCAAAATAGGTACTGTCACATCCGTATTCTCCCAAAATATAGATTTATCATGCTATTTAATCCACATGATGGACACCTTAACAGAAAATAAATAAGCTAGAACTGCTGTTTTTGTTTTTCCAGCCTCCCATAAAACAGAGGAAAAAGCAATAAAAAAGTCTTAAATATCACAAAATGGTACCAATGAAAACTATAGCTCATCCTGCATAAATAAGCCCTCACAAAGCTCAGTCAAGGGAAAAATAATAGTCAGTTATGAAACTCTAACTATGGCAGCACAACACAAATACAAAAAGTGTATTTATTCTGCAAAAGCAATAAAACCTAAAAAAAAACAACTATAAAAAAGTCAGGATTTCTGTAATCATGTCAACTCATAGAATAAAGTTAATGTGTCATTTAAACTATATAGGGAACACTTTTTTTTTATTCTCCAACATAAATAGCCGCTATGGCTCTCATAATATGGAAATAAAGAAACAAATGTTTTTTTAAAGTAGAATGTTAAAAACTAGCAAACAACTTAAATTAGGTGTCTCCATAGTCATATCAACCTGCAAAAATAAAGTTGTCAACAAATGTGGATTCCCCCCCCCCCTATATTATAAATCAAATTATTTCAATATATTGTATAATATGTGACCCAAAAAGGGCGCTAATTGAAAAAATAACTCAAAAAATGAAGACTCCCTAGCTTTTCATGGGCATATAATGAAACAGCATTATAGGCAGTGTCAGACTGGGGTGCCTAGGGCCCAATGGTAAAATTTATTTTGGGAGCCCACCGTACGGATACATTCAAATATGACCTGCTCACATAGCAGCAAGATGCTACCAGATGATTGAATATGGAGGTCCTGCAGTAAATTTGAGAAGGTAGGTCCTGGGGAGAAGAGGACACTGGTAGCTTTTCTCTATACCTAGAAGTCAATAAACTGGGGAGTTTCTTTAATAATCTATCAAGTTTTTTATATGAACATAGACTGGTTGAGGTGCTGTACATTGAATATATATGTAGTACAGTAAATATACTGTGTTATGTGCCACTTGTGCAGGGGGTGGGAGACTAGGAGTCCACCTAGCTCATGGGCCCAAACCTTTTGATCTCCAATCTTCTATCAAGTGATTTCCAATAATGCCATAAAGAAGCCATTTTGGAAGTGAGGCTCTGGGTCAGGTGTGAAACTCACATTTGATTTTATGTGAAGGGCTTGTTTTAACTGTTCCTTTTTGTGACTATTGTGTAAGCAATTTTATACCATATGCTGCTGTATGCACTACAGTGCACTAATGCCTCTACTTTGTCATCTAAAGCAGATTTTAGAACATTGAGTGCTCTTTGCATCTTCACTGTGATTCACTTGATAGACGATTGGAGATTAAAAGGTTTGTCTAAACACCTTCATCTCACCTACTGTAAATTTAATTGCTGCGTTATAATGGCCAAAACAAGCTGTGGTGGTAAGGTGGTTAAAGTCAATCCATTCCTTCTTTATCCTATATTTGATTGTCATAATCTATTTTTTAAAATTTTTGTCAAAAATGTTTCTTTTTTCTAATTTATATTTTGATATATATATAGGACATTGAAATTGCGGGCGGACAAACCATAAGGTTATGCAAATCAAGGAAGTAGCAGATGTCACTAAGATCTGCAAATGATCAAATTTTCAAACACCTAACTCCTGCATCTGTATCATGTGGGAGTGGCATAATAGTCAGATTGAAAGCAAAGTCTTTTAGCCAAATAAAATCTACCTACAGGTGTTCCATTGACCTCATGCCACTGCTTTAAAATGTTGAACAGCAAGACAGCAATGGAGGCTGAAATGGAGTCTGCAGCATCTTTGGACAAGCACATCTGCAATGTCATTGGTCAGCAATTGCAAAAGTTGCTGCCAGCAGGAAAGCTTTTTGATTCCCAAGTGCATTTAGCATGGCAGAACATTTCTCAATTATTAATAACCTCACTGATAGCATGCCATGGCATGTAAGTGAGTGTACTTCTGTATGTGATGTTCATACTCGATACTGAATAAATTGAGGTTTCTCAAATATTTTGTTTCCATTTTTTTATCATTTGCATTTCATTAACATCTCTCAGTCCTGTGAGTTCCATAATCTTATGACGTTTCTTGGTGTTGCAATTTTAATATTGAATGTTGAGGAGTGAATATACACCTTATTCAGTCACATTATTATGACCACCAGCTAATGTCCAGAGTAAATGCTGTGTGCAGCAAAACAGCAGCTGGATGGGCTGGGAGTGACTCAATAAGGTGCTGGTAGGTTTTCACAGGTACCTGGAGACACCCTGACTATATTTGAATGCAGTATATCCCACAGCTGCTGGAAGGTGCGTGGGAGAGGATCCATAGAGCAAGCACGGTGATCAAGTTAATTCCACAGATGCTCAATTAGGTTAAAGTTTGGGGAATTAGGGGATCAGGTTAGTACTTGAAAGTCTTGGTCATGGTCTGCCAACCAATGTTGGACATTTCTACCCATGTCATGTTTGGGACTGTCCCATCCACCCCAGGTAAAACAATCGACACATATGGGTGTAGGTGATCTGCAGGATGGATTCATACCCAAATCGGTTGAGACTGCCTTCGACATGAATGAGTGGGCCCATTACCTAGACCAGGGATGCTCAACCTGCAGCCCCCCAACTGTTACAAGACTACAAGCATGCCCAGACAGTCTACAGCTATCAGCCGACAGCAGGGCATCGTGGGAGTTGTAGCTTTACAACAGCTGGAGGGCTGCAGGTTGAACATCCCTGACATAGACTATAACACTGCCACCACCATCTTGTGTTATTCCAGCAATGGTTTCAGAGTATTTGTTCCCTGATGTTTCTCGCCTGACACTCCATCTTCCATTTGTTCTATAAAGCAGAAAATGTAACTCATCAGGGACGGCAATCCTTTGCTAATTAGCGGAGGTCCAGTTCCGGTACTGCCACAAAAATTGAAGCCTTTTTTGCAGATGCAACTTCCTAAGCAGAGAAGCAGTGACCATCCGTCTGCTTTAAAGCCCCTTATGCAGTGGGGTTCACTGAACTGTTATAGGCACAGTGAGCTGTTTCACTGTAGAGTGTCAGTCTGCCTTCACAAACTTTTGTAGCTGATGTTGATCTTTCAGATAAATGGCACGTGGTGCTCCACAGTTTCCATGTCTCTTATTCACAATGGTTCCATTTGTCCACTCACAATACACATTCGCCACAACAGCACATGAACAGTTAACAAAACTGCTGTTTCAGAAATACTTCCACCCTTGACCCGACAGTAAATAATTACCCATTTTTGCAACTCTGGAAACTCACCCCGTTGACCCATAACAGCAATGAGGGATATGTGTATGTGTGCAGACAGCCTATCGCATACCTTATATACCCACCAAGCCATCTCATGACACGTGAATTCCTTGATGAGATACTGTACCCGATGCTGACATCGAAAATAGGAAGTGGTCATAATAATGATATTAATGACTTGACTGTATATATATATATATATATATAGGTGATTATCAGCCTGTATTTGTGGGAGGGGCATTTGGCTACATATACTACTCTCCCCATGTCAGCCAGACGCCCGGTTCTTCGCGCCCTGGTGTCCGTTCTTACACGCCTGCGCATCAGGTAAGCACTTCTATGCACAGACGCCGCACACCGTTTCTTTTCCCTCTCTTGGGACTCGCTGTCGGAGGCGGGCGGTCAGGGGAGAAGCCGCTGCTCCCTCAGCACGTGTCACTCCGCACGGCCGATAAGTGGCAAGGCAGGGGTGCCTTCTCCGCTCGGCACCTCGTGTTTCCCTTCTCAGGTTCGCCCCTCCTCTGCTGGTCTTCCTCTAGTTACATCCAGAGCTGCAGCTCTCTAAGCGAAAGCATGTGCAGCCACATATTTCCCTGATGCGATACTGTACTCCGGTGTGCTGCGAGAGTCACAGGGGCCCCTGGGTGCCTGCACACTCTTTGGGGCCACCTCGAGCCGCCTCACAGTCCCGGTGGCCATATCTCTCACTATGCTCTACTGATCTAAGCGGAAAGACATCAGGTGTGTGAGTGCATCTCTGGACTTAACTGGAGTAATACAGAGTGATGTTGCTGGCGTCTTATGTATTTAACCCTGCCCTGCCATGAGGGCTCAAGTCGGGGGGGGGGGGGCGTTTTCCTCTGGGCATCCTTTGAAGTCAGGAGCAATCTGCCAACCCTGTTTAAGAGTCAGGGATGCTAGCAGGATGCACTTGCCACAGCATCGGTTATTTTTCACTGGTTATGTTAATGTGCCGTCAAGGTTGTCATCTTTCTGCTTATATTGCTTTAGAAAATGTTTCCAGTTTACTTGATTTCTAAATATTGGGCGAGGAAAGGGAAGTGCTATGCTTATCCCTGTTTTTCTTTTGGGTCTTCTGAAAATCCCACTATTTTGCTCCTCTTTTCCATACGTTAGGTTTGTCTGTCATCTGGATCGCCCAGGTTTTCGTGTTTTTCTCGCTGCGCCAGGCTTCATGTTTATCTTTCTGTCTCCATCTGACACTTCAGCTCCGGTCCTACGTCTCCTGCACGCCAGGCGCCCTGTTCATCTATTTTCTCCACTCGGTATTTCCCCATCTGCACTTCCAGATTCTTTACATTTCCTGGATCACCCAGGGCCCTCGGTCTCCTGGCACGCTCAGGTTCTTCTCTCCCTACCACCGCTCGGTACTCCTCTATTTTGCACTCTCAGTTTCCGCCTCATTTCCAGTTCACCCTGTGTTTTTTTATCTCCTGGCACTGGTTCATCTTCCTTACTACTCAGGACTTTTTTCTCTAGTACATTCGGTTCATGTGTGTTTCCTGGATCGCCCTGGGCTCTCTCCCGCCTGGATCGCCCAGGTTCCATATTTGTTCAGCCTGTCACTACTTGGTTCCTTCAATATAGTTTTTCCGGGTCATTTTTCCGGCATGCTATGCCTGCTGTCATATTTTTTGGTGCACTTGTGTTCTTTCACTTTCGTCTTCTGTTGGTCAAAAAAAAAAAAAGGAGGAAATCCTACTGTGTTTTTTCTGGTATCACGGCTTAGATCAGCAGGATTTGTGTCTTTTGTTTGTCTGCTAAGTCATACTAAGTAAGTTTGGTTTGGAGGTTTCTGCTGGGGTTTGGTCAGCTGTTAGACCGGTAATCAGGGCCATCATTTCTTTAGTTTTGCCTTTAGCACTCTTGTGTGTTTGAAGCCACGCCTTCAAGTGCATATTGTCTCGCGTCAGGTAGGCTGCCCGTACGGTTTTTCCTTCATGCACTCCACTCCAAGTCTCTCACCATTTTTTTGGTCGTCTTTCTTCGCAGTCGTCTATCCTCACTATCAAGTTATATTTAGCTACTCTACAACATCATTATATGCTGTCAAATCCAAACAGCGGGTCCATGCTATCCATCCAAGCTATCAAAGCCACCCTTCGGGGTATTCAAAAGGAAGGAAAGGGGTCTCAAATTCGCAGGCAGCCAGTGACGAGTGAGCTGCTTAGGGAACTTTCCTTGAATTGGACGGCAATCCTTTTGGGCCCTCCACTAGCTTAATCCTGAAAGCAGCCATGTACCTCAGTTTTTACGGGTTTCTCAGGCCTGGGGGAATTTTCAGCCGGTCCAAATCAGCGCAGCTACCTCTTAAAGCGACATCTGTCATGGGGCAATAGCCATTTTGTCGTTCTCTTACCATCATCAAAAACTAATCAGTCTGGTCCACCTTAAAAGGTTAAATTCTACCCAACTTTCAATAATTGGTGCCCAGTCCAAGTGCTCCATAAGTTACTGTCCATCATTCAGGCTTCGCCTCCAGATAGCCCGCTCCTGCCCTTCAAGGACAAACCTCTTGCCACTTCACAATTCATATCTTTCATCCGTGCACTCGTCCAGGGTTTAGGCCATGATCCCAAGGTTATATCAGGATACCCGTTCCGCATAGGGGCAGCTTCCCGGCATCAGGTACCAGCCCACATAATTCACTCTATGGGCCGCTGGCGGTCATCTTATTTTGCCAGATATATTCCAAACCCCCAAACTGAGATATCTCAAGCCTTTTGTACCTTAGCTCTGTAACTTCCTCAATAAAGTTATTGTACCTAATTTGTTGTCCCCTTTTTGCCCCCTTTTTGGTTTACCCGCGTCCATGGCTCCCGGCACAATTCAGCCACTATGTTCAGGGCCAGGAGTTCTGCGCACGCCGCATCACACTCCTAGCCCTGACCATAAAACGAAAAATTTACTCACCGAAATTTTTGTTTCCTGGAGTCCGTAGGCAGCACACACCAAAGGGTTAAGTCCCCTAGGTACAAACAGAATTAGAGACCAATTAGTAAGCAGTAGATTGATTAATTAATTAGGAACCTTCCAGTATAAAGCGCCACAAACCACACAGAGCCTTGTATTGTATGCAGCAATAATTTATTTACAGGTGGGCATATTGTGCTGCCTACGGACTCCAGGAAACAAAAATTTCGGTGAGTAAATTTTCGTTTTCCTGTTCGTCCTTGGCAGCACACACCAAAGGGACTTTAAAGCAGTACTCAAGGGGAGGGAGCACTGGCCGCCAATTGTAGCACTCGTTTGCCAAAAGAAGCTTCTTCTGCTGCCTGGATGTCTAACCTGTAGTGCTTAATAAAGGTTGAAGACGTGGACCATGTTGCGGCCTTGCAAGTTTGTTCTAAAGGTATTTGCGCTAGCTCCGCCCAGGAGGAAGCCGTGGATCTTGTTGAATGAGCCTTTATCACTAAAGGACATTGCAAGCCAGAAATTGAGTTGGGTTCGGTGAGCAGTGCTATTGATGTATTTGTAGGTATTACTTGGCACTTTATGCCTTTATATTGTTTTTGTGAATTTGCTTTTCTTGTAATAGGCACTTTGCACTTTATGTCATTACTATATGTGAGTCTTTATGCTCCTCTGTTGAGTAGTACCTACTGTGGTTCATTGGATACATCACTGCTCCCTTTATGGATATTACATTTTCCTGTCTTTTTAATGTCCCATCTTCCTTGTTTTTTATTATGATAATGTATTTGGAATAAAGATGAATTTTTTGAATTATTATTGTATTTTTTGCCTTGTTTTCAGAAATTGAGTAGGCCAACTCTATTGATTGTTTAATCCATCTTGCCAAAGTTGCTTTACTGGCTCTTTTACCCTTATTTGGTCCTTGATGTTGTAGAAAAAGGTTTTCAGATATCCGGAACGATGAGGTGCATTGAATATAGTGCAGCACCGCTCTTCTGACGTCCAGTAGATGACTTTGGTCTTACGTATTAACCTGGATCACTGGTAGATAAACTTCCTGATTAATGTTAGTCGTTGAAGCGATTTTGGGTAAGAACCCTGGCATGGTGCGAAGAACCAAACAATGGCCTAGATCTCTTAAATATGGTTCCCTGCAGGACAGGGCTTGCAGGTCACTTATACGTCTTGCTGACGCAATGGCAACTAAAAACAAGGTTTTCGCAGACAGATGCTTGAGTGATGCTTCTTCTAGCGGCTCAAATGGTGGTTTACACAAAGCTGATAATACCACCGACAAGTCCCAGGATGGAATGGGATGGTGAAATGACGGATTCACATTTCTCAGGGCTTTGAAGAAGGTGCGGATCAATGGATTATTTGTTAATTTCCCTGCAGCTGCGCATTTATCGCGGTAAAGTGAACTTTCAACGTGTTGGTTTTTAGTCCTTTTTTGAAGCCATCATGAAGGAAGTGTATGACCGTATTTAATGATTCTGGGTTTTCAGAAGTATTTTGACACCAGGTTTTAAATATGCGCCAAACTCGGTTGTAAACCCTTATTGTGGCTGGTTTTCGGGCAGCTAGGAGTGTACTGATCACCTCTTCTGGAAGGCCTAAATGGACTAAAGACTCCCGCTCAGTCTCCAGGCCGTCAATTTCAGACTGTTGGGATTTGGGTGCAGAATCCCATTTTGAGTGAGAAGATCCTGTTGGGGCGGAATCCTCCAAATTCTCTCCTTGGATAGGCGGAGAGCTAGGGAAAACCACGTTCTTCGTGGCCAGTATGGGAGGATTACTATCGCTTCCGCTTGATCCTGCTGTATTTTCTTGAGCACCTTCAGGATCATAGGAATTGGAGGAAATATGTATATTAACTCTTTCTTCCAGCTGATTGACAATCCGTCGATCGCATATGCTTGAGGGGAGCGGTGAATGGAGCAGAACAGTTTGGTTTTGTTGTTCCGATCTGTTGCCATGACGTCTATATGCGGTTTCCCCCAACGAGTCACTATTTGTGTGAATACCGCTGGATTGAGACTCCATTCTCCAGGAAGGATTTTCTTGCGGCTGAGCTGGTTGGCCATGATGTTCAATGTACCTTTTATGTGGACCGCTGTTATATCTTTTGTCCATGCTTCGGCCCACTTCATCAGACGACTGCACTCTTTGGAGAGGCTGTTGTTCCTTGTCCCCCCTTGCTTGTTGATGTAGTACACCGTAGGAATGTTGTCCGAATGGATTAGGACACTGCGATCCTTCAGCTGATCCTGAAAATATTTCAATGCTAGACGTACTGCTGTTAATTCCTTCCAGTTGGAAGACTTCCTGGAGTCTGCAATACTCCATTCTTTTTGCACCCATAGATTGTCGACATGAGCACCCCAACCCCAGGAGGAGGCCTCCGTAGTGAGGTGAATCTGGATCTGGGGTTGTAGGCTTCTCCCTTCTAGCAGGTGATTGGAGGATATCCACCACTTGAGATCTTGGCGTGTTGACCATGGAATCACGAATTTCCTGTCCTAACGAATGATAGTTCTTGTCCCAGGCTGCTAGGATGGCATGTTGTAGTTCTCTGAAGTGAGCTTTCGCCCATGGCACTGCATCTACCGAGGATGTTAACAGGCCTAAGACTGACATCGCCCTCCGAAACGAAAATCTGGGGGAAGAAATTATTTTCTCTATATTCTTGCAAATTTTCGTTATCCTGTCTGAGGAGAGCTTGATATTCATGCGTTTTGAATCCAGGTTGAAGCCCAGGAAGATTATCTCTTGAGATGGAAGAAGTTGAGATTTCTTGTGATTCACCAGAAAGCCATGGTTCTTGAGCATTAGTAGGGCCACGTTTAACTGTTCTGCCAGTTGAACTGAAGATTTTGCCATCAATAACCAGTCGTCTAGATACGGTATGCAACATATTCCCTTGACGTGTAGAGCTTCCGCTAGGACCACTGCTATTTTCGAGAACACCCTGGGAGCTGATGATATCCCGAAGGGTAAACAGGTGAACTGAAGATGTGATACCCCGATTTGAGTCTGGACTGCTATTCTTAGATACTTCCGATGCTTTGAAAAAATGGGAATGTGCAGGTATGCATCCTGAAGATCTATTGATGCCAAGTAATTGTCTTCCTCTAGTAGAGATATCACTGAGCGGATTGACTCCATTTTGAATTTCCTCTTGGCAATATATTTGTTCAGGAACGTCAGATCCACTACTAGTCTCCACTTGTTTCCAGGTTTGGGCACTGGGAACACCTTTGAATAGATTCCTATGCCTGTTTCCGCAGCCGGTACTGGTTCTAGGGCAGCTTTTGCTATGAATTCTTCTAGCAACTGCCAGATTATTGGACTTGCATGATTTATGCAAAATCGATCTGGAGGATGTTTTATAAACTCCAGGACATATCCTCTTTGAATAGTGGAAACGACCCATGTGTCGTTTGACGTATTTTCCCATGTAGCAGCAAAGTTCTTTAATCTTCCTCCTACCGCTGGGAGGGGCCTGGCGTCATTGTGTTGGTTTTTTATCCTTTTTGTTAAAGTCTGATCTTCCTTGTGTGAAACGGAATTTTCTTTGCCTGTCAAACTGTTGTTTGTTCCGAAATCTAGGAGATCTTCTCCTTTGAAACCGAAAGGATTTAAACGATTTCTTTTTTGTTTCGGGAAATTTAGTAGTTTTACCATCATTTAATGATTGTAAAAAAATTTCCAGATGAGGACCAAATAATGATGTGGTCTGGAAAGGGAGATTGCAAAAATGGAACTTGGATGAGAGGTCACCTGACCATTGTTTAATCCATAGGGATCTTCTAGCGGAATTTACAGTTGCCATGGCTCTTGATGCAAACCTCAAAGAATCTAATGGTGAGTCACACAGGAATTCAGAGGCTTGTTTCAAACCCGGAATTTTTTTCAGAATTTCCTCCCTTGAAACCCCATCTTCTAAGTCATTAGATAATTGAGAAAGCCAGATTCTCAAGGATCTTGCAACTGGTACAGAAGCTAGAGATGGTAAGCATGAGGCTGAAGTAGACGCATATGCCTTTTTTAACAGAGTTTCTGCTTTTCTGTCAACAGGATCTCTGAGTAAAGAAGCCTCTTCAGAGGGAAAAAATGACTTTTTTGACAATCTGGCAATCGGGAGATCCACTTTAGGAACAGACATCCATTCTTTGCATGCATCATCTGCTAATTCGTATATATATTTAAACCTGGAACATGGATCTGGATTTTTATCTGGTTTATCCCAGTCCTGCTTCATCCACTTATTGAGCAGTGGGTGACCAGGAAAAGCCTTGCTTTCCATTTTGGGAAAATAGAACAGCTTGTCACACTGTAATTTATCAGAGATATCTCTTTCTGACTCAATAGTGTGTTTTACAGCTTTGAGAAGACCCCCTAGCTTCTCTTTACGGAACAGCATGATGTCTTCCATATTATCAGAGCCTGAGTCCACTTCACCCTCAGAGGAGCTATCAGAAGATGAGATACACTGTGGCTCACACACTTCATGAGACGTTTTTGCTTTCTTATTTGAAGCTCTGACTTCATTAAACAGAGATGTCAATTCATTTTTAAACCAGCTCAGAAATCCACTATGTTGGGATTCAGACTCCCCAGCACAATCCTGACATAGATCAGGGTGAACATCATCTGGCATAGGCTGTTGGCAATTCCTGCAGCAGCAGTGTCTGGATTTTCTTTTCCTTTTCAGAGATTCCTCTGAGAGGCAGACATCTAAACAGAGAAACACAAGGTTTCAGCCAGGATTGTAAAGGGAAAAACAAGGTGCTAGAGGAGATAGCTGCATCCAACCTATGCCAGAATTTTGCATACATGTTATCCCCATACGCTATCTTCCTTACCTTGGCAAGCAGAGGGAGTAGCGTCCTGGCAAGTGCATGTAGTTGTGGAGCCGCGGAGTATTTAAAAAACATCCGGGATGCGCCAGCCTGAGTGTGCACGCGCGAGATATCGCGATTCCCCAGTATCCTCTCACGCGTGTACCTCTGCTATAGCGCGTGTCTCTGCTGCCTCAACCTCAACCCACATTAAACAGAGGGAGGCAGGCAGAGCATGGAGCGAGGTGCTACATAAATGCACTGGGGAACAACACACTCGCTTCCATTTTCAGGGTGAGGGACACAATGTATCAACCCTGGCAGGGGATAACGTGGGTGGTGATGGTCTCTTCAGGCTGATTCTAGAGAAAAAAAAAATACAAGGCTCTGTGTGGTTTGTGGCGCTTTATACTGGAAGGTTCCTAATTAATTAATCAATCTACTGCTTACTAATTGGTCTCTAATTCTGGTTGTACCTAGGGGACTTAACCCTTTGGTGTGTGCTGCCAAGGACGAACAGGAAATAAATATATATATATATATATATATATATATATATATATATAGATGTGAAAAAGAAGTGATAAAATCCAGCAGAAAAGCTCTCTGGCAGCTCACGCCCACAAAACCGCTCCAATACCATTCCACTCCACTTCATGTTCTCGGCTCAACATCCAGGAAACAGCTTGCACTGCTATCTCAATCAATTTTCAGTATTGGTACGAAGATACTATAGCTTACCATGCTTAGACATGCTTACTAACTCTCAGAATGTTCTGAAAGTTCCCAGAAAAAGATGAGATCTACGGACTTCCAAGGAGTTAGCAAATCTCCCAGGAGAGCTGGAATTCTGTCCTGTTTACCCTGGAAAGCAGCCCTCCTTGAACTTTAATGCCCTCAAGACTGTTGCCGTAACTGTATGTCAGAAGTGCAGTCATTAAAAATGACTTGCAAACAAAGTAGGCACCATAGCAGCCAGGTTTCTGGAGTTACTCTCTGCAATCAGCAATAATTTACTGACAAGTGTACTTGTACCATGTACTTACATTTAACCTGCCATGGTCTATTATAACCATTGCTTCTGCATGTAACATGCATGCAGTGATGGGTGGGAGGACCACCTCCTGCACCTTCTCTTCTCTTCACCCTTCTCTTTAAGAAGGCACCATCATACAGTAAGGGCCTCTTCATGGGCAGGAAAGGTCAGCCCTGATGCCCACTGTGACCGCTGTCTAGTGCCTGCAGGAGCAATGCAGGAGCAATGCAACATATGAGTGTTTGAGTATGAGTCTTGGCCCCGCTCCCCACTCCTCCAGCTCCGATACACTAGGTTGCAACAGCTTCTGTGCCCATGCACAGCAGGGCTGCCAGAGGCCTGCAATGTGTACTATATACATTGCAGTAGCTTCTATGGGCCACTGGCATCCTGCCTCAGACTGACTTCACACATTGTGGCTTCCAATTACAGTGGTGCAGGGCTGGTGGCCTAAAATGTGTATTGCAGAGAGGGCATGGGCCTCCTACCCTGAGGAGCTGTAGTAGGAATTTACAATGTGTGAAATCAGTCTGAGGTCAGAAACCAGCAGCACACAACATTGAAAAAGCAATCAGCCCACTGTGAATTTTCCTGGTGGGTTACATTGCTAATCAACCCCTGCTTTGATCATTAGGAAGGCTTGAAGTTACCACAGCAATACATTTTTATAGCAGGGCTCCATAGGAATGTTTGAATCTCCTATATACTGCAATGGTAAATCATTGCAGTCTATGGGAGAAACAATCTGATGACTGCATGTTCAAGTGCCCTAGAGAGACTTTAAAAAAGCCTAAAAATAAGTAAAAAAAACATTTTTTAAATTCTAGTCATTCTTACTTTAGTAAAAATAAATAAAAGTTAAAATCATTTGCACTGCCATATTCCAAAATGTCCATACTATTGAAATATAAATGTATTTGTCCCATATGGTGATAACACCATTATCAGAAAAAAAAAAATGAAATTTGCCAATTTGCCATTTGTTCATCACTTCACCTTCCCGCCAAAAGAAAATTAATAAAAAGTAATTAACTAATAAAAAGACATACACACTCCAAAATAGTATAAATAAAGCTAAACATTGCAAAATGAGCCCTCACACAGCTCTGTTGATCTAAATTTAATGGGGGGGTGGGGTGTTCTGAATATGGTGATGAAATGCAAAAATCCATTTATTCAGAATTTTTTGGTTTAACACAAGAAAAACTATGTAAATGTTACATCACTGTAATCATATTGACCTAGAGAATGAAAGGAACAAGTATGTTTTACCACATATGGAAAGACTTAAAAATAAAACCCGATATTGCTTTTTTTTCCTATTCCACCCCCTTCGTATTTTTTCAGCCTCCCACTGCATCGTATGCCATATTAATTAGTGCCTTTAGAAAGTACAACTTGCCCCACAAAAACAATGCCCTGATATGGTTATGTAAACTAAAAATAAAAACGTTATGGTTCTGGGAAGGCCAGGATTAAAAACAAAAATGGAAATGCAATACATGCTGGGGTGATGCATAGAGGGCTTGTTGTGCCACCAGAAAAGGGTGGAGCAAGGTAATAAAAGTGGAGGAGCTCATAAGAAAGGGGGAGAAGTGGCCTATTAAAAGGTTTGGGGTAATGTATGAAAAAAGACTGTAGATCAAATGTTTGCAACTTAAGTATGTACTTACATTTGTGACTCTATAAAAGCCATAGTTGCATTCTCAAAGGTTAATATATATCTAAAAAGAAGATACAACTTTTCCATTTCAGACCAGGCTATAAGTCTATATATTTAGAGTGTCATTGTTATTGGCAGAGGAGTTTGTTTTATCTGATGGTATGATGGAGGAAAGTCTTAAATTCAGACAAATATACTGTCTTGCAGCTTTCTTCATCACGTCCTCAGGCTTCCATACTTTATTCCTTTTCATATATTATTCTTTTCATTGACAAAGCAGACCAGAGAAAAATGTTCTTCCTCCCACAAAAGGAAAAATCCTTTCAGAATCTGAAAGCTTCACTTACAAAATTCACAAACATGGCAGCATGCTGAGCCTTTGTTTAAAAGAGAATAATTCTAATATTTTATTTTAAACAGGAAGTTTTAGAACCTAATGCTCTCCTTATCAACTACAAGGATGCTTTTAATCTGATCCCAGATTAATAATTCAGAAAACTGCATGCATAAAGCTGAGTCAATAGTGACAATGACATATCTATTTTTACTACACCCTTCATCTTCAGCCTCATGTCATACAAATCTGTGAGAAAAAAAATAATGCCAGAGCATGAATCAAGCAGTGAATGGAGTTCTTGCAGCCCTTTAATGTAGAGTATACAGACCCCTGTGCCAGGGGGGTACACAGATCTCATAGAGCCCCATAGCAAACCTTAGTATGAGCCCCACCCAGTTTACGTGGGCATCAATCACTCTCATGCAATGCAGAATGCAATCCCAAATTCCTGATGAATTAGTATTTTTTTTAATTTAGCAGAAAATATTTTAATTAAAAAATGGTAAACTATAAAAAATAAATAATCAAATAAAAAGTTGCACCTGTCCTCACCTGCTGTATCCGACTTCTTTGTCAGAAAAAATTAAACAGATGTACTCATTCTGAACACCATATTTCCCACAACTGGCATAAACACATTGATAAATCTCCTACTTCTCTTCTATTACAAAGTTAGCTGCCTGCAGCCACCACCAGGGGGCAGTGCATATAAATGTATACAGTTACTGTAATCATATGTTTGCACTGAGCTCCCACTAGTGGTGGCTGCATGAAACTGCAGTGTTTTCACACCGGGTTTAGCGCTAGGCCTCCTATCGCCTAGGCTCGGAAGCGGTTGCATGGTCTACCTCCATTGAAGGTATGTCAGTACCCTGTGTCTTGTTCATAGTCCGTGCATAATCCCTGCCATGTGCATAAGATCTTAAAATGCTAATAACTACCTAAAGCTTTGGTAAATGAAGAACATTTATTACTAGATACGGGTTCAGGTTGAACTCAAATCCGAATTTTTGGCAATTCATCTTGGCCAAAATTGTCAGCCATTTTACAGGTCAGAAGATAGGATAAAATATATAATGAAGGAGGATCACATGACCCAGGAGCTATGTATACACACTGGCAGGCATTTGCCACTCAAAAGTGAACATTTTTTGGGACTATTTAAAAAATAAATAAATCCAACAGTGCAGTGCATATTTAAAGAGCCTGTTTGTTAACAAGAGCAGCTAGACATTTTCCAATAGCCATATATGGTACTGTTACTTTGACATTACTAATATTGCCTTGGTGTTAAAAAAGAGCTTGAAAGGTGTTGCACAGGGTCGTAGTTAACCCATAGAATGTAATTTACAACTTCAGATTCAAAGCTGCCCAATTTGATCAAATCAAATCCAAGACATATTGGAAAAATGGTTTGTAGCCCCAAATAAGTACAATGCAATAACATTCCCATGGTCTTTAATGGGGTTGTTCAAGATTTTTTTATTACATAAATTTTTTATTTTTTTTTTAAATATATACTTACTGCCCAAACTCGTCTTTGTTCCAGTGCTGCTGTACTGATCTCCCTGCTGTGTTTCTTGCTCTTAGTTCAACAGTGAATTGCCTGCTCGTTGCATGGGACTGCTGCAGATCATCACTGGCCTAAGCAGTCTTATGCTGTACACCACTGAGGCCAAAACACTATGTTATGGCTGCAGGAGGAAGAAAGGTACAGAGGCGCTGGAATGGAGGATGCTTGGCCACGCTGTTACCCTTGCAATGAATGTTCATTTCTCTACCATAAGCTGTCTCCAAAGGCGTTTCAGAGAATTTGGCAGTACATCCAACCTGCTTCACAACCGCAGACCATGTGTAAACACATCAGCCCAGGACCTCCACATCCAGAATGTTCACGTCCATGATCGTCTGAGACCAGCCACATAGCTGCAGCAACAATCGGTTAACCAAAGAAGTTCTGCACAAACTGTCAGAAACCTTCTCAGGGAAGCTCATCTGCATGCTGGTCGTCCTCATCGGGGTCTGGACCTGACTGCATGTCATCGTCGTAACAGACTTGAGTGGGCAAATGCTCACGTTCGATGGTGTCTAGCACGTTGGAGAGGCGATCTGTTCACAGATGAGTCCCGGTTTTCACTGTTCAGGGCAGATGGCGGACAGGATGCTGAATTTGGAGGTCCTGGGCTGGGGTGGTTACACGTGGTCTGCAGCTGTGAGGCCGGTTGGATGTACTGCCAAATTCTCTGAAATGCCTTTGGAGACGGCTTATGGTAGAGAAATGAATATTCATTGCATGGGCAACAGCTCTGGTAGACATTCCTGCAGTCAGCATGCCAATTGCACGCTCCCTCAAACATTGCGACATCTGTGGCATTGTGCTGTGTGATCAAACTGTACATTTCAGAGTGAACTTTTATTGTGGGCAGTCTAAGGGCCACCTGTGCAATATTCATGCTGTCTAATAAGCACCTTGATATGCCACACATGTGAGGTGGGATGGATTATCTCGGCAATGGAGAAGTGCTCACTAACACAGATTTAGACAGATTTGTGAACTATATTTGAGAGTAATGGGTCTCTTGTGTATGTAAAAAACATTTCAGATCCCTTGAGTTCAGCTCATGCAAAATGGGAGCAAAACCAAAAGTGTTGCATTTATATTTTTGTTCAGTGTAAGTATCCAGGAATATGCTGAGACAAGAGAATAGGTAGGGAAGGACACATCTGCATCTACATCTATGTTAATGTATATTTATATATTTATATCTATCAAGGTCATATCAATTTATTTGTCAATTATCAAAAACTTTCCAGAGTTGGCCATCTTGGCAGAATGAATGGAAGTTAATAGACGGATAAATACCATATATGATGAGAGTTTACAATAAGTGGAGTATAACTCCCTAATTTAAATAATGTGTCATTTTCTGTTCATACATATTCTTTTTAACTTAATTAACTTGTAGGTATGACTCAGGCTTTAGAATAATATTTCTTAGTATTCAAAGTGTCAGAATTCAAAAAGTTATTCCAAGCAAATATAACGTTTCTAAGATTCAAATCAAATGGTAGGTAGACTGCAAGTTTTTGAAGAGCTGTGTAGGGCAGTCGTAGGCTAAGGTTGCTGCCACAAATTCAGGCCTTTTCATTCAGTTTTTGAAGCCAACATTAGTAGTGGATCATAACAGGAGAAAAAGTATCCAACTTATCCACTTTGTTCAATCCACGCCTGGTTTTGATTTAAAAACAGCATAATAATACATAGTAATGCTGCCAATAATGGATCACTAACAGCAGCCACTAAACCCGTTATAATCCCTAAACATTGGACCAGTGTCGATGGGCAAAGCAGGAGAAAGGAGGAAACAGCAGCTTCAAAGAAGCAGGGGTGGATTGGGATCTTAAAGTGGCCCTGGACAAAATACTGAAAGTGGCCCTTTTTTGTAGTTTGGTCCAAACTAATGGAGGACAGGGCCAGCAATACCATATTGTGGCACATTATACCACCCCAACAGAGCCAAATACCACAATCAAAAAATATTGCCAGCAGCACAAAACACATCCCCAAAAACTTCCACTGGCCAGTGGTTAGGAATGCCCAGATAGCCCTCTGGGCATCGGCCCACCGGGAAATTTCCCTGTAAGGTCTATGGCCAATCCGCCCCTGCAAGGAGGTAATCAACATAAGAAATACCATTGCTTTTGTGCCCACAAAAAAAAATCAGTGGTGTGCCCAAGGTGACATGTGCCACATGATGATCACCCTTGACATATACTTAATAGAAGCTGCTGCCCACTTTAAATAAATCTACAGTGGACTAGACTGATATATTATGGCTAGAGATCAATTTGTGAACTGTGAGGATCAAACAAATCTTTTACACAGAGAACATTACTTAGAATAGATATGAAAGATGCAAAATATGTCAACCTGATGAAGAGCTCCAACAATTTTACGAGTTTCTTGGTAGGTCATTTCAGAATTCCAGTGAGGATTGAGTTTTTTCAAAGCTTTGGCCACACGGTTGTGTTCTCTTAACCACAGTGTATGCATTGCCGCTAGGGTTATGACTTCATTTGACCTTGTTTCACCTGCAAAGAAACATTCGATTCTCTCATCATTGGCTGCATTAAGCTCTTGTATACAGGGTGACGGTGTGTCATCTACAAAAGGCATGTACTCTCGTCCGTGATCAGAATGTTGAAGGTTTACTCTCAGAAGACCTTCTTCACTGGAATGATTCCTCATTTTATTTTCGACAGCTGCTGTGCTGCCATAGACTGTTGATGCATCAATAAATGATGTCAAACCATTTATTTGTTCTCTTGGGCTTGTAACTGAGTGAATTCCAAACATTGCACTCTGATCTCCGGTGCCACAGGCTGCCATAGAGCGATAAAATGGTATGCATCCACTTTGGGATAAGGAGTCATTTGTGGATATCTGCAGAGATAACAACAGGAAAACATGATATGTAAATTGAGGTTTGACATAAACATTTATAGTTAAGTCTGCATTAATATTATTGATAAAAGGTAAAAAAAAAAAAAAAAAAAAAAGTAACACGTTGGCTTTTAACACAGATTTGCTGGGATTTTACAAACCTGACCTTAAAAACATGTAATCAAGTAATTCACATAGGGCTGCATCACGCAGCTCAGTGGTTAAAATGGTTGTCTTACAGAACTGGGGTCATGTGTCCAAACCATCTGCATGTTCTCATCATGTTCTCTTGAGTTTCTTGCAACACTACAAAAACCTATGGGTATGGAATTAGTGTTTTTAGGATAGGAAACTAAGTTACATGTATAGTAGCAGAGAGCTTCATGTGCAGGAGCATCACAAGCAGAGTAGTCTTAAATGCACTGATGGTGATGCACTCATCTATTTTTGTTGTGTAGACAGGCCCAACTTATAGGCTTTCCTGGGAGACTCCCTGTTAGAATACTGCCCATGTCCATTACCAGTAACAAGATTCTGTAGCTCTTAGTATAAATGGTCCTTAGCAGAGAAAAAAATTGGATCCTTAGTAATGGCGCTTTTGTCAGGGATTGGAAATAATGTTTTTATAGCATATTTTATTTACTGAATAAGGGTCCGGTGACGCGTGTCGGGCAACAGCAAGGCGTGTGACAAAAAGGGTTCAGCTACATGGCGACATCTGTTGCAGAAAATTTGCCAGTTTTTTTTGTAATGATAGTCAATGCAACGTGTGACATACTGTGACTGTGATGCGACAGTCTCAAAAAATCTGAATCATTGAATGTCACATGTCACATTGCAACACTATTGACTATCATTGCAAAAAAATTTGTGTCACACACGTAACCACACCCTAAAACTATGCAATTCAGGGTCAAGCCTATCTCAGATTGGCCCAATAATGTGTTGATTTGACCTGAAAAAAGGATTAGAAATAAGTACATTTCCCAAATTTAGGGCTCATGCACACGACCGTATATATTTTGTGGTCTGCAAAAAATGGATCCGCAAAAAACACAGATGACGTCCGTGTGCATTCTGTATATTGTGGAATGGAACAGCTGGCGCCTAATAGAACAGTACTATCCTTGTCCGTAATGCGGACAATAATAGGACATGTTCTATTTTTTTGTGGAACAGAAATATGGACATACGGAAACGGAATGCACACGGAGTGACTTGGTTTTTTTGGCGGACCCATTGAAATTAATGGTTCTGTATACAGTCCGCAAAAAAATGATTTGAATATGTTCAAGATGTTTAACACTAAGACAGCATTAGCAATGTCAAAGTGACAGCAACATACACAGTTGAGTCACATTATTATGACTACCAGCAGCTAGATGGGCTGGAAATGACTCAATAAGATCTTGGTAGGTAGTAACAGGTATCACGAGCAATGTTAACTGCAGTGCATACCATAACAACTGTGAAACAACACTGGAGAATGTCGCGCTCGTCCACAGGAAACCAGGAGCCCGGACCTCGCCCTGAACCTTGGCGCACAACAAGTCCCAGAAAGAACTCTGGGATCCCATAACAACTGGATGGTTTATGGAGGAGGTTCCATAGAGTGAACATGACAATCGAGGTGGTCCCACAGATGCACAATTGAGCTCAATTGTTAGGAGAATTAGGGGGCCAGCCACGGCCAGGGTATTACTTGGAAGTTTCTATAATGCTCTTTTAACCAATGTTGGACATTTATAGCCGTGTGGCATTGTCTTACTGGAAGTTCCCATGGAAAGTCAATTAGTCAATTAGTATGAATGGGTGCATGTAATCTGTGATGAAGTCATACCCAAATCAGTTGAGAGTCCCTTCCATATGGATAAGTGGGCCTAGAGAATGCCACAAAAACCTTCCCGAGACCATAACGCTGACACCAGCTTGTGTTCTTCCAGCAATAGTTGCAGGTTGTTTGTTCTCCATGACTCATCTGGTAAGGCAACTCTTTGCCAATCAGCAGAGGTCCAATTCCAATACTGCAACGAAAATTGAAGCCTTATCTCCTGATAGTATGGGCATAGCTATTGAGGGTGCAGAAGTAGCAGTCGCTACCGGGCCCAGGAGCCTGAGGGGGCCCAAAGACCCTTGTGCTGCATAAGAAGACACACAGAGCACTTAGGGAAGGGGGGCCCAAGCTGAACTCTTGCACCAGGGCCCATGAGCTGTTAGCTAACCCCCCCTCCCCGCCTGATACAACTTTGTCATCAGAGGTACAGTGACCATTCTTCTGCTTCAGAGCCGCATATGCAGTAGGGTTTGCTGAACTTTTGGTTTAGACACACATTTGGTAGCCCCTGGTTCATTTTGGCAGAGAGCTACCTTCGTAGCTGACGTTCATCTCTCACATTAGTGGCATGTGGTGCTCAACAGTTTCCATGTTTCTTATTCGCAATGGTGGCATTAGTCCACTCATGATACACTTTCACCACAGCAGCACATCAACAGTTCACAAAAGGCTTAGGTTCCGAAATACTGACACCCTTGTCCCAAAAGTCAATAATTATCCCTTTTTGCAATTATGATAAATCACCACTTTTACCTATGACTGCAACAAGGGATATGTGTGCAGACAGACTATCATACACCTTATATACCCATCAAGCCCTCTCACCACACAGTACTTCCCTAATGAGCCACTGACTGCTGACATCGGAAGTAGAAAGTGCTCCTAATACTGTGACTTCGCTGTGTATATAGCTATAGGTAAATGGATGGTAGCCTATGGTAACAAACACCTTAAGAACACTATACTGTCAGAGTTTTTTTTAAACAATAGTTCAGAAATGATCCCTTTTTGATGGCAGATTCCTTCTTCTCCGTCTTCTGATCTATAAAATGGTGGTTTGTATTTTCAGCTATACATGTGGACTGATGCAAAGTTCTGGATTCACAAAATTAGAATTTTTTTTAAAATTTGTAATCATATTGATTTGTGTATAATTGATTTGCTCATCTCTAGAAGGGGTTGTCTGATCCTGAAACTTGCAGTTTTATATTACAAATATTTATGCTATAAGAACATAGGGGCTCATTTATCAAACTGTTGTGAAGTAGAACTGGCTTAGTTGCCCATAGCCACCAATCAGATTCCACCTTTCATTTTGGACAGCTCCTTTGGAAAATAAAAGGTGGAATCTGACTGGTTGCTCTGAGCATCTAAGCCAGTTCTACTTTACAACAGTTTGAAAAATGACCCCTTAGGATGCGACTGCTCTGCTAACATCTGGATAGGTAATTGAAGTACTGCACTGAAGTGTATGAGGATTCTGTGGGGCATTGACCTAGCATCTAGTATTTTTTTTTAAATTAAAACGTGACCCTCATATTTCTTACAATTTATTTAAGAAAGTGTATATAGCAGAGCCTACTTCATAGTTACTTCACTCCGACAATATTACGTGTACATATCTGTATAGTTCATTGTAACATCTTAGAACATGGCAAAGAGATTAATTACAGGGTACAGTAAAGTCATCTTTGGAAGTAGCTATATAATTCGTCCATTTGAACCAAAATTTTTCATATTTATCCATGTTCAGTTGTATAGTCCATTTACGCCTTTCTTATTAATCTCAGCAATTCATTCCAAAATGGTGGGGTGATCTTCCTGGAGCCACTTTCTTGGTAGAATTGCTTTGGCAGCATTTAGGAAAATAGTGGCAAGATCTGATTTGAACCCTACTCGGGTTGCATCGTATATGTTGAAAAGGACTAGTTTCTCAGATAATACAACTTTAGTATCAAATATTGTACTCATGATCCTGCTGATGTGTGCCAGATATGGGAGTAGGTTCCCAACTCAGCATCTCCAACTCTTGTTGCTAATTTCCTTATTGATTCTGTGCATGGTTAGGGGGGTTTTATACCACCTGGCGAGAATTTTAAACTGCATTTCCTGATGGGCATATGAACTGGAAGTGTTGAATATAGACTTAATCGCTTGTTCTGCTTGATTGTTATTTAACTGGAAGTGTAATTCTTGATTCCATTTTTTAATGTACAGTGGAGGGGATTTTGTCTCGTTTAGTAACTTATAAAGTTTGGATAATATATGGCGAGTTGGACTAATTCTCTGGAAGAGCGTGGATAACGTGTTGTCAGTAGCTTTATTTTTTAAGTTTGGCACTCTATTGCATCATATTTTTGGAAAGTAGGGACAGAGATAGGGAATATTTTTCTAAAATAGTTTATCTAGAGAAATCGTACATTTATACTAGAAAACTTGTCTTGAATTGCCCTTAGCAGCGCTCTCTTAAAGGGGTTGTCCCATGAAAAATATTCTAAAGTTTTCAAATCAGCACCTGGATCTAAATACTTTTGTAATTGCATGCAATTAAAAATGTAGCATAGCCACCGAGTCATTCAATAAAATGTATCTGTATAGCGCCACCTGCTGTTTGTTTTTTTCTTATTTCTTCTGCACATGCTCAGTTTCATCCTTCAACTGCCTCCTGAGCTGTGATAGGGAGAGCATTGGCACGCCCCCTGATCTGTGATAGGGAGAACATGGGCACTCACCCTTAGCTGCAGCAGAAAAGACACTGCCCTTGAGCTGTCAGCTTGATATAAATCTAGCAGAGCAGTGAACGGGGAGATCTCTGGATCCATGTGAGGTACAGGGCTGGTTCTAGCTTTGTTAGAGAGAGATTGTCATGTACTATATGATGTCAGATTTTTATTTTTTACATTAGTTATGGGATAACCCCTTTAAGTGAGCATTGCTAAGGCAAATCAGTCAATCAAACTTCTTTTGGTATATACAAATGAATGTTTGAAATGAATGTCTTATGTATGAAATAAGTCTGTTAGTGTCAGTAACGGAGTCAGGCGATTTCAGTATTTTACATTGTAAGTATGTCAACCATTACTTCTATTATACCCAACTCTATAAAAATACGCAAGTGTGGCTGGTGTGACTGACATATGTGCCTCCTATAGTTACACCACAGATGACACAAAGTAGGATGAAAGTATCAACTGTATATGTTTGATAGTCATAGTCTCAGATAAGATAATTTCTTAACATTCAATTCTGGTCCTATTAGACCAAATCACCTTTCCGCTTTGATTTGGGTCTGAATAATTTCTACCCAAATCAAAAGTGCCCTGATTGCCTGTCAAAGTCTTTCTCTGTTTCTCCTCTGATTGTTTCTCCCAAATCGAAATACACAGAATTCTGATTCTAACATCCGATTTATTTTTTCAAAAACTTGGGTTGAATTTTACAAATTTCAGACTTGATTCTAAATGGAATGCTGTCACCAGATACCTTGTTACATGGAGTCACTGTAACCCTTCAGCCCCAGTGCCCAGAATATTCAGGTTACTGCCATAGCTTAACCCTTACCAATAGGTAAGTGATGTAAGGCATGTAATATTGTATAATGACATTACTATTTTATTTTTTTTTATTTAGTAGTAAAAAAAAAAATATGCGGAACATAAAAAGTCTCACAAGAAGGAAAGTTTTCTGTGACATTTATTACAAGTACATTAAATCTGGACAAAAATAGAATGTGGGCCTTGACGTGGGGTGGTGGTTTTAAAGAAGTGTCAGGAGGAACATAAAACTCAGTACTGATTATAACATCATCTCCAAAAGCCCCTTATTCACTTATCTCATTAACGTAGTAAAGTGTGGATTTCCTGGGAGACCAGAGGTAAACTATCCCACCATCTGTTGGAGAACGGCATCCAGACTTAGTGAGATTCCAAGCAGCTAATAATATAATAGTTACAGATCTGTTCCCCGGTGGAAGACATTAAAAGTCCCTTAAATGTCTTAAAAATGATCTCATTATTTACCAGTTATTTGTGAAGTTTCTCCTTACATATTGCTGTAAAGTTGCCGTTTGAAGCAAGCAGAGCTTATTTATCTGCATACAGGTAATACCGCCAAATATGTGTTTTAATAGATGGTAATTCAGCAGATAGTAATCATGATTGTGTCTTTACGTTATTAATAGAGATGAGTGAATCGAAGTTGACTAAGTGGAATTCGATCCGAATTTTAGGAAAAATTTGATTCGCATTTTTTCCTAAAATGTCTGCCGCACATGTTAGGACATAAAGCAAAATACTCTGAGAACGAGGGATCACCCACAATGCCATGCATGCAGCCAATCAGCAGCCAGCCAGCACTGTGATGTCAAAGCCCTATAAATAGCCTCAGCCATCCTGGATTCAGCCATTTTCCAGTGTACTTAACCACTTCAGCCCCCCTAGCTTAAACACCCTTAATGACCAGGCCACTTTTTACATTTCTGCACTACACTACTTTCACCGTTTATTGCTCCGTCATGCAACTTACCACCCAAATGAATTTTACCTCCTTTTCTTCTCACTAGAGCTTTCATTTGGTGGTATTTCATTGCTGCTGACATTTTTACTTTTTTTGCTATTAATCAAAAATGACCGAAATTTTTGCAAAAAAATGACATTTTTCACTTGCTGTTGTAATTTTTTTTTTTTAAACTACATTTCTATATAAATTTTTTGCAAACTTTATTGTTCTACATGTCTTTGATAAAAAAAATCCAATAAGTGCATATTTATTGGTTTGGGTAAAAGTTATAGCGTTTACAAACTATGGTGCAAAAAAGTGAATTTCCGCATTTTGAAGCAGCTCTGACTTTCTGAGCACCTGTCATGTTTCTTCAGGTGCTAGAATGCCAGGATAGTATAAATACCCCCCAAATGACACCATTTTAGAAAGAAGACACCCCAAAGTATTCGGGGAGGGGCATGATGAGTTCATGTATCATTTCATTTTTTTTCACAAGTTAGCAGAAAATGACACTTTCTAAGGAAAAAAAAAATAATAAAGTTTCCAGTTCTGCTAACTTCTGGCAAAAAAAAAAAACGGACTCCCACGGACTCACTATGCCCCTCAGTAAATACCTTGGGGTGTCTACATTCATAGAATATTTTTTTTTTTGGCACAAGTTAGCGGAAATTTCCTTATTTTATTTTTTCTTACAAAGTCTCATATTCCACTAACTTGTGACAAAAAATAAAATTTTACATGAACTCACCATACCCCTCACGGAATACCTTGGGGTGTCTTCTTTCTAAAATGGGGTCACATGTGGGGTTTATATACTGCCCTGGCATTTTAGTGGTCTCCACAATCATTACATGTATGGCCAGCATTAGGAGTTTCTGCTATTCTCCTGATATTGAGCATACGGGTAATGAGATTTTTTTTTTTCGTTCCATCCTCTGGGCTGAAAAAAGAAAAAAAAAATGAACGGCACAGATTTCTTCATTCGCATCAATCAATGTGGATGAAAAAATCTCTGCCAAAAAATGTGCAAAAAAAAAAAAAAGAAGTAAGGCCCCATTCACACGTCCGCAAAAATGTCCGCATCTATTCCGCAATTCTGCGGAATAGATGCAGACCCATTCAGTGTGAATGGGGCCGGCGGTGATGCGGAAAGCACACTATGTGCTCTCCACATTAGCATTTGTGGAGCTGCGGCCGCGAACTTCCAGGTTTCGGCCCCCAAACATTCGGCCGCAGCTCCGCAAAAGATAGAGCATGTCCTATTCTTGTCCGCAATTGCGGACAAAAAAAGGCATTTTTTCTATATAGCCTTTATTGTCGTGTATTAGTGGGAAAAAAAAAGTATTATTTGCAGTTCAGGGTGCAGTTATATGTTCTAAAGCCTTTTTTGGAGTGTATGAGTGGAAAAAAAAGGGCTTATTAGCCATTGTGTGGTGAAGTGAGAAAATGACAGCCCTTTTTGGCATGTATTAGTGGCAAAAAAAGTATTATTTGCTGTTCAGCGGTGCATTTATATGTTCTAAAGCTTTTTAGGCTGTTTAGCGGTGCAGTTATTTGTCTTAAAGCTTTTTTGGCGTGTATTAGTGACAAAAAAAGTATTATTGTCACTAGGAGGAGTAGAGGGTAGTGACCACTGGCTCCACCCACACCCCTGTCCCTGCCTACTTGCACCACTTGTCCTAGGCAACGAGGTACAACTGGGCAGCGTTCCCTAGCCTGGGTAAGTGCGGTGGGACAAGCAAGACAAACAACAGTACAAAAGGATAATCAAAAAGAAGTCAAGTCCACACCAAAGGACAAACCAGGAGAAGCCAATATACGCAGGGAGCAAGCGAGAACGGAGCCGGGAATCTAGCCACGTGTCACGCTGAACAAGTTCAGGATAGAGACTGAATTCACAGGCAACCTGTGGTGTTATCACTGACAAGCGCAGCCGCCTATCTGCAGACAATGTTGGCAAGCTTTCATTTATTAAAATGAACCAGGCATAGATCCCACAGGACTTGTTTGTACCTTATGCAAAATAGACATGTATACTGGTCTCACCCAACCATTGTTATACTACCGTGAACTTGCACTTTGTTTTATTTTTTATATTTTCCCAATGTTTTTGGGTCTACACAAATTTATTTTAAAAAAGGAAAAATAAAAAAACTGTTATTGGCGATTACCTTTGGCTTCACAGCCCAAAAAGGCTTTATTTCATGCAAGAATGTACGTGCCAATTGTAAGTTCCCTGTCAGTTATGCAGTGCAGGGGTTTGTACCTGCCAAAATGATAATATTTCACCCAACAATTTAAAATCTATCCCTTGCCGGACAGTAGTAAACTTGGCCAGCCACAGCTGAAACCACTGATTTACGGTATTGCTATTTTGGCAATTGAATTTCACCCCAGAACAAAATCTATCCTTTGCCGGACACTATTAAACTTGGCCAGCCACAGCTGAAACCACTGATTTACAGTATTGCTATTTTGGCAATTGAATTTGACCTCAGAACAAAATCTATCCCTTGCCGGACACTATTAAACTTGGCAAGCCACAGCTAAAACCACTGATTTACGATATTGCTATTTTGGCAATTGAATTTCACCCCAGAACAAAATCTATCCTTTGCCGGACAGTATTTAACTTGGCCAGCCAAAGCTGAAACCACTGATTTACGGTATTGCTTTTGTGGCAGTTGAATTTCACCTCAGAACAAAATCTATCCTTTGCCGGACAGTATTTAACTTGGCCAGCCAAAGCTGAAACCACTGATTTACGGTATTGCTTTTGTGGCAGTTGAATTTCACCTCAGAACAAAATCTATCCCTTGCCGGACACTATTAAATTTGGCCAGCCATAGCTGGGACATCAGATTGAGGGGATTGATATTTTGGCAATTGCATTTCACCCCAGAACAAAATCTATCCTTTGCCGTACAGTATTAAACTTAGCCAGACACAGCTGGAACAGAAGATTTAGGGGATTGCTATTTTGGCAATTGAATTTTACCCTAGAAAAAAATCTATCCTTTGCCGGACACTATTAAACTTGGCCGGCCACAGCTGGAAGACCAGATTTAGGGGATTGCTATTTTGGCAATTGAATTTTACCCCGGGAACACAATCTATCCTTTGACTGACAATATTTATCTTAGCCAGCCACAGCTGGAACACCAGATTTAGGGGATTGCTATTTTGCCAATTGAATTTCACCCCAGAACAAAATCTATCCTTTGCAGGACACTAATAAACTTGGCCAGCCACAGCTGGAACACCAGATTTAGGGGATTGCTATTTTGGCAATTGAATTTCACCCCAGAAAAAAATATATCCTTTGCCGGACACTATTAAACTTGGCCAGCCACAGCTGTAACCACTGATTTACGGTATTGCTGTTTTGGCAATTTAATTTCACCCAGAACAAATTCTAAACACCTGCTCTGATGCCACACTTACGGCCGGTTCATGTCCTGTTCCAGGTCTAGCTGCTGCTGCTGTTGATTAGTTTCTTCACTAGGCGGGTGAAGAAAGCTGCTTATCAGCGACTCTAGACTTAAGTTTTTGCTAATGAAGTTGGAACTGCTCCTACCCCCCCCCACCCTGCTACAGCAGCCATGGCAGAGGAACGAGAGCGCAGAGGGCCCCCCGGTCGGACCTGCGAGAGGATGGACGATGGCGCAGATATTCACCGGCCAACTGACTACATAGGATGTCTCTATAGTAGTTCAATTTGTCCTCCCTCTCAACGGGTGTAAAAAAAGGCCCCCATTTTGCACCGGTAACGAGGGTCCTACAAGGTGGAGAGCCACAAGTCATAACTCTGATGAATGGTGACACTTCGGCTGTCACTACGCAAGCAAGTGAGCATGCTTCGGGCAATTTGTGCAAGTGACTCGGAGGGTCTCCCTGCCTTTATCTCTACTGCATACTGCCACGGTGAGTCTGGGTCCCCTACCTCATCGCCCTGTAGCTCCATTGGCTCCTGTTTGTGCTCCCAGTCACTTGTGTATAAAAACCACCCATTTCGCTACATATTGCTTGTGCTCCAATGTCATCCTCTTCCTCCAGTTCAGCCCCTACAGGGCTCATGTGGCCGTAAGATCTCGCCAGATTTAGCAGCATCTGTTCCAGGACATGAAGCAGTGGAATGATGTTGTTTATCCCGTAGTCCTGGCGACTGACAAATAACGTGGCCTCCTCAAATGGCCTGAGCAAACAGCAGGTGTCACGCATGAGCTGCCACTCGTAGTTACACAGGAGAGTACTCCTGTCTGCTTGGATCATCAAGAAATCATTTCTGGCCTTTCTCTCTTCGTATAATCGGTCCAACATATGGAGGGTACAATTCCAAAGAGTAGAAACGTCGCATATCAGCCTATGTTGGTGGGTGCTGTTCTGCCGCTGCAGCACGAGGAGGGTGTACTTTGGAGTGTACGAGTGGCTAAAGTGCATGCAAAGTTTCCTGGCCATTTTTAGGATGTCTTGGAGGTGGGTGGAAGACTTCAGGAACCGTTTCACAACCAGATTTAACACGTGTGCCATGCAGGGCGCATGGATCAGCCCTCCTTCATGCAGCACCCACACCATGTTCTTCCCGTTGTCAGTCACCATGGTTCCGATTTTGAGTTCTCACAGAGAAAGCCAGGATTTGATCTCTTGATGAAGGACACGGAGTAGTTCCTCCCCTTTGTGACTCCATTTGCCTAGGCAAACGAGATGCAGAACAGCAGCCGTGCCTTGCACATGTGGTATGCTGGAAGGGAACTGTGACTTGTCCCTGCAGTGGAGGCTGAGGACACGGTGGAGGATGGGGAGGCAGAGGCGGACATTGTCCAACAACCAATGGAGTGAGAATGTGGAGGTAGAAAAGGCGTCACCTGGTCAAGTTGCTGGTGTGGCTGTACAGAAACCACATTCACCAGGCACTGCCGTGCACTTTGGCAGACAACAACAGGCTCAAGGACTGGCCCACCTTCTGCTCTACATATTTGTGAAGGGCTGGTACTGCCTTTTTGGCAAAGAATTGGGAATCTCCACCTTGGCTCGGCAAAAGCCATCAGTTCCCTGAAAAGGGCAGAGTCCACCACTTGGAAAGGGATGGACTGCAGCACAAGCAACTTGGCCAGGAGCACATTCAGCTTCTGCGCCCTGAGTGCATGCATACTGTTGTCTCTTTGCAATCAATTCGGTGATCGATTGCTGACGTAATGACTGACGAGGAGTAGGAGGAGGAGCATCAGGACCAGCAGATGATGGGAAGGACAGACATCTCCCTTCGGCTGAGGTGGTGAAGCCTTGACTGCCGGAAATCGGATGCATGCCACTGGATGATGCAGCGGTTGCTTTGGCAGGCTGGACCACCACATCGGAGCCACAGTTCTCCCAGGTCACTTTATGGTGACGAGGCATATATTGACGCAGGACCATGTGGCCAACATTCGCACCCTGGCCACACTTCACCTTCTGCCCACAGATTCGACAAATGGCCATGTTTACCTCCTCTGGTTGCTTAACAATAAACTGCCACACCACCATGTAGGTGATTTTATCCCCAACACTCCACACTGACTAACTTCTACTGCCGCTACTTACGTGAACCCCTGCACCACTACTTTCCGAGCAGGTAGGCTCCTGCGAAGCAGGTGGTCTACCCCGAGCACGTTTGGCTCCCGATTTCCCACTGCTGCCACCCTGATGACTCCCGGCCACGCTACCGACTTGCTGGCTCAGCCGCTTCCTCACGTGCAAGCTACCACCCTCTTCTCCCGATGATGATGAAGCCCCTTCATCACCCAGCTCCCAATTGGGATCGACTATATCATCATCGAGTACTGTCTGCATGTCACTGATGTCCTCCTCAACTGTCTCTGAGCTAGCAGCCTTACCGCTCGCAACACCAGCTTCCACGCCACTCTCCTCATCACTACTAGCCCGCCTACCAGAGGAAGGGGCGGATATCTCCTCCAGATCTTGGCTGGGCAATAGCTGCTTACTGTCCTCTAGTAGCTTGTCGTCGCTGTATAGTGGAGCTTATCCCACAGAATATAATACTTCTCTGGCTGAGGGAACAGAAATGGACACAGAAGTTTAAGATAGGAATTAAACCGCGCTGCTCCTCGTTCACACCGATGTCTTCCTCCCACCGGAAAACCGCACTGTTCACAAATCCAGACACAGGAAACGGATTCCTCAGTGCTTCAAGCGTGTCTCTCACCCATGCTCCACACTATGGATCACCAAAATCACAGAGATAGTGAAGGACCTTCGGGATTTTTTTCAAATGCGCTTTTAATTGTACTTACTAAACTCCAGTAGTAAAACGGCATAACAATAAAATAGCCCGACCCGGGTTTCGCACAGTTGGCTTCTTCAGAGGCAAACCTCCATTCTCTTTAAATTCACCACTTTTTAAAAAGGGGTAACCCCTCCCCAAACAATTTACATCATATCCTTTTTAAAACCACATAAAAATACCAACAAAAAATGCATAGTAATCTACTTAGCAGCGTAAATATAGCATTAAACATCAAGCATACAACTTATTTTTCCCTTTCTATCCCAATATATTTATACAAATGAACTTCAATAGCAGCAACTAAAAAGTCCTCAACTAATAAATAATCTGAGGCAGGCCCCACCTCTTTGCCTGGGGGGGGGGGGTGGGCTTTTCTTTGGATTTCTGGCCAATCTGTATTTGCCCACTGGCTGTGGCCGATCTATGAGATTTTTGATATGCCTGTACCAGAAAAGCTAGCTCTCTCAATAGTAGAGTAGGTCTCTTTTGTACTGCCCACTGGCATTTGGCTATTGTTTCGTTTGGTATTTTATACTGGCATGCTGTAGGGAACTTTATGTTAATGCCAACTCTCTCTGTTGTCCCCGTTTTTCACCAGGGTTGACTATCCTGAACCTGGTGTGTACCATGTTTGATTGACCTAAACTGGGGTCTCTCGTTTTTTCCACCAGCACGGACTAATCTAAGCTTGGTGTGTACTAAGATTAATTGACCTAAACCCTTGTCCATTCTGTCCTTTCTAAAGCCCTGTTTGCCATTTACAACTCTCCCCTGACGATTTCAGAATGAATAAAACGTGGCATGTCGGGAGCTTTCTCTATCCAGTAGGGTTTTTTTAGAGACTCCGCCCTGGTATAGGGACAAGTATCCGGACGGGGTCTCCCCTTTCGGGGCGGGTGCTCTGTGTAGATAGGTAGGGCTTGGTAGCTCCTTCCTCAGTTAGGGTCCCTAGGGACTGCTGCTCCCTTTCTTCCTTCCTACATGGGGTCACTGCTTGGCGTCATATGGCCGGGAACTGTACCGCGATTACGGTCTAATTGATCCACGACGCAGCATGGGCGTATTACCGTAACAAGATGACTGCACCTGCACCAGCCATAGATCTGTACACGATTGGACCCCTGCGACCATTGATTGGTGAGCTTGTTCCATTTATTTATATGGATTGTATTCAGTGTGCCATCACTGCCCTGTCTTTGGATCTAGTGTGTGGGGGTTGGCGGTAAACCCTGTGATATTTACTGGCCTTCTCTGGCCATATTTTGTGTTTTGTGTATGTGGATTGTTCTTTCATGTTTGTTATTACACCCAGAGCGCTCTTTTAGCTTGAATATTATAAGTTAAGTTTTATCTCCATCATCCCCGTTCTGCGGGATTGGTATAGTTTACTATATAAAAAAGACCCAAATTTAAGGAACCGCCTTGTGCATAGCGCCATCCCCCCAAACAAGAAGATAAGGGGGTGCCAAATTTATATGGTGCGGTTTTTGTTGCGGCTGCAAAAATAGAATAAATTCAGAGAGAAGAATGCAGACTGAAAATGTGAAATCGAATGTGAGTGGTGCAGAGTTCAAAATTAGGGGGAATTTTTCTTGTGAGAGCGAAGGGATGGTCTACATGCTGGAGTGCCTGTGTGGCATCCAGTATGTAGGCAGAACCCTAAGGAAACTCAAAGTAAGGGTGCAGGAGCGCGTTAGAAATATAAAAAAGGGGTTAACCACTCAGTGTATCTATGCACTTCAAAACAAAACACAATAAGGATCCTAGAAGTTTGAAGTTTCAAGGCACAGAAGTGGTCAAAATGAATTGGTATGGAGGTGATCGAGTTTTGCAGATAAATAAAAGAGAAATGGAGTGGATATTACTACTTAGGAGGCTGCAACCAACAGGGTTAAATATTGAATTTGATTTAAAGTCCAGTATAGTTTGAGTTGTATTTTCCTCCTTTGCTTAGGAAGAGAAATAGTGCCAGAGTGGCGCAAGTCCTTAGGAAGCCCTGCCCATGCTCATCTATTGGCTTTGTCTATCAGCTGATGGATTAATGAATGGAATGTAAGAAGCCCTGCCACTGTCTGTCTATTGGCTGTGTGTACCAGCTGACTGATTAATGAATGGAACATAGGAATGGAATGTAAACCTGCATCAGATTATTTATTGGTTGAGGGCTTTTTAGTTTCTGCTATTGAAGTTCGTTTGTATTTAAAAAAAATAGTAAATATATAGGGATAGAAAGGGAAAAAAAGGTTGTATGCTTGATGTTTAATGCTATATTTACGCTGCTAAGTGGATTACTATGTATTTTTTGTTGGTATTTTTATGTGGTTTTAAAAAGGATATGACGTAAATTGTTTGGGGAGGGGTTACCCCTTTTTAAAAAGTGGTGAATTTAAAGAGAATGGAGGTTCGCCCCTAAAGAAGCCAACTGTCTGAAACCCGAGTCCGGCTATTTTATTGTTATGCCATTTTACTACTGGATTTTAGTAAGTACAGTCGTGGCTGAAAGTTTTGAGAATTACATAAATATTGAAATTTGGAAAAGTTGCTGCTTAAGTTTTTATAATAACAATTTGCATATACTCCAGAATGTTATGAAGAGTGATCAGATGAATTGCATAGTCCTTCTTTGCCATGAAAATTAACTTAATCCCCAAAAAAACTTTCCACTGCATTTCATTGCTGTCATTAAAGGACCTACTGAGATCATTTCATTAATCGTCTTGTTAACTCAGGTGAGAATGTTGACGAGCACAAGGCTGGAGATCATTATGTCAGGCTGATTGGGTTAAAATGGCAGACTTGACATGTTAAAAGGAGGGTGATGCTTGAAATCATTGTTCTTCCATTGTTAACCATGGTGACCTGCAAAGAAACGCGTACAGCCATCATTGCGTTGCCTAAAAATGGCTTCACAGGCAAGGATATTTTGGCTACTAAGATTGCACCTCAATCAACAATTTATAGGATCATCAAGAACTTCAAGGAAAGAGGTTCAATTCTTGTTAAGAAGGCTTCAGGGCATCCAAGAAAGTCCAGCAAGCGCCAGGATCGTCTCCTAAAGAGCTTGTTCATAAATGGCAGCAGGCAGGTGTGAGCGCATCTGCACGCACAGTGAGGCGAAGACTTTTGGAAGATGGCCTGGTGTCAAGAAGGGCAGCAAAGAAGCCACTTCTCTCCAAAAAAAACATCAGGGACAGACTGATCTTCTGCAGAAAGTATGGTGAATGGACTGCTGAGGACTGGGGCAAAGTCATATTCTCTGATGAAGCCTCTTTCCGATTGTTAGGGACATCTGGAAAATGGCTTGTCCGGAGAAGAAAAGGTGAGCGCCACCATCAGTCCTGTGTCATGCCAACAGTAAAGCATCCTGAGACCATTCATGTGTGGGGTTGCTTCTCATCCAAGGGAGTGGGCTCACTCACAATTTTGCCCCAAAACACAGCCATGAATAAAGAATGGTACCAAAACACCCTCCAACAGCAACTTCTTCTAACAATCCAACAACAGTTTGGTGAAGAACAATGCATTTTCCAGCATGATGGAGCACCGTGCCATAAGGCAAAAGTGATAACTAAGTGGCTCGGGGACCAAAACGTTGACATTTTGGGTCCATGGCCTGGAAACTCCCCAGATCTTAATCCCATTGAGAACTTGTGGTCAATCCTCAAGAGGGGGCTGGACAAACAAAAACCCACTAATTCTGACAAACTCCAAGAAGTGATTATGAAAGAATGGGTTGCTATCAGTCAGGAATTGGCCCAGAAGTTGATTGAGAGCATGCCCAGTCGAATTGCAGAGGTCCTGAAAAAGAAGGGTCAACACTGCAAATACTGACTCTTTGCATAAATGTCATATAATTGTCGATAAAAGCCTTTGAAACGTATGAAGTGCGTGTAATTATATTTCAGTACATCACAGAAAAAACTAAAACAAAGATCTAAAGGCAGTTTTGCAGCAAACTTTGTGAAAACTAATATTTGTGTCATTCTCAAAACTTTTGGCCACGACTGTACAATTAAAAGCGCATTTGAAAAAAATTAAAAAAAAATTTTAATCCTGAAGTTCCTTCACTATCTCTGTGATTTTGGTGATCCATAGTGTGGAGCGTGGGTGAGAGACACATTTGAAGCACTGAGGAATCAGTTTCCTGTGTGTGGATTTGTGAACAGTGCGGTTTTCCGGTGGGAGGAAGACATGGGTGTGGACGAAGAGCAGCGCGGTGCAATTCCAATCTTGAACTTCTGTTACGTGAATTTGCCCACTTCACAATTTTGAACCAGCAGCGCAAGTATTATCCGTTGGGTGTGAACAATTCTCTGTGAGAAAAGGACACAGGCAGGTTGAAGAAAGGTAAAAGCCCTTTTTGGAGTGTATTAGTGGCAAAAAATATATATTTTTTGCCGATCTCTGGTGCAGTTTTATGTTCTAAAGTCTTTTGTGGCATGTATAAGTGGAAAAAAGTAAGGGTCTATTTGCTGTTCTGTGGTGCAGATATATGTTCTAAAGCCTGTTTTGGCGTGTATTAGTGGCACAAAAATACATATTATTTGCTGTTTGGCCTATTTGCCTTCTGTGGTGCAGTTATTTAACTTATATGTTCCAAAACCCTTTTTGGCATAAATACAGTTGTGTTCAAAATTATTCAACCCCCACTGAAATTGAGTGTTTTGGCCAGTTTGACATTGATTTTGATCATTTCAGTCATCTTGTTTACAATTAAATCAAAGAGGCACTTGTAAGTCAGACAAATATAACATAACATTTATAATGAAATAACCACAAATGTCTTTTCTGTGCTCACATCATTATCAGTTTTATTCAACCCCAAGTGACATTCAATCTTAGTACTTAGTACAACATCCTTTTCCAGTTATAACAGCTTTTAAACGTGAAGCATAGCTTGACACAAGTGTCTTGCAGCGATCTACGGGTATCTTTGCCCATTCTTCATGGGCAAAAGCCTCCAGTTCAGTCACATTCTTAGGCTTGCGCGCTGCAACTGCTTTCTTTAAGTCCCACCAGAGGTTCTCAATCGGATTTAAGTCTGGTGACTGCAATGGCCACTTCAAAATGTTCCAGCCTTTAATCTGCAACCATGCTCTAGTGGACTTGGAGGTATGCTTGGGATAATTGTCCTGTTGAAAGGTCCAATGTCTCCCAAGCCTCAGGTTTGTGACGGACTGCATCACATTCTCATCCAATATCTCCTGGTACTGAAGAGAATTCATGGTACTTTACATACGCTGAAGCTTCCCTGTACTTGTAGAAGCAAAACAGCCCCAAAGCATGATTGACCCCCCGCCATGCTTCACAGTAGGCAAAGTGTTCTTTTCTTCATAGGCCTTGTTCTTCCTCCTCCAAACATAGCGTTAATCCATGGGCCCAAACAGTTCTAATTTTGTTTCATCAGTCCACAGAACACTATCCCAAAACTTTTGTGGTTTGTCCACATGACTTTTGGCATACTGCAGTCGACTCTTCTTATTCTTTGGAGACAGCATGGGGGTGCGCCTGGGAGTTCTGGCATGGAGGCTTTCATTACGCAGTGTGCGCCTTATTGTCTGAGCTGAAACTTCAGTACCCGCATCTGACAAATCTTTTTTTAGTTCCTCAGCAGTCACACAGGGACTTTTCTCCACTTTGGGCTTCAGGTAGCGCACAGCAGTCTAAGTCAGCATCTTCTTTCTGCCACGACCAGGTAACGTTTCAGCAGTGCCTTTTGCTTTGAATTTGCGAATGATGCTTCATATGGTGTCTCTTGGTATGTTTAACATCTTTGCAATCTTCTTATAGCCATTGCCCTTCCTGTGAAGAGAAATCACCTCTTCTCTTGTCTTCCTGGACCATTCTCTTGACTTCGCCATGTTTGTAAACACACCAGTAAATGTCTAGAAGGAGATGAGTATCACAGTAATTTTAAATCTGCCTAATTGGTGCTTATTATGCTTGATTGCTGCTCCTTGACATCCACAGGTGTTTTCAATACCTGATCGAAAACACTTGAATGAACCTCTGTTCTTAAGAGTGGTAGTCCTTAAGGGGTTGAATAATTGTGTCAATGAAGAAATCACAAAAAAAACATTTAATACTGTATTACAAAAACAATTGATGTCATTTTAGTTGCATTTGGTTCTTTAAAAAGTCCTTGTAAGATTTCATTCTGAACACAATTGCAAATGTACACTATATTCCCTAAACCCCTTTACAGCATTGGGGGTTGAATAATTTTGAACACAACTGTATATCTGCACCGCTGAACAGCAAATATATATTTTTTGCCACTCATACAGGCCAAAAAGGGCTGTAATTTTCTCACTTCACCACACACTTCACCACACAACGGCAAATACTTTTTTAGAACATATAACTGCCCCGCTGAACAGCAAATAATATATATTTTTGTGCCACTAATACACGCCAAAAAGCGCATTAGAAGATATACGGTAACTGCACCACTGAACTGCAAAAATAAAATAAAAAAATAAATAATTTTGCCACTAATACATGACAAAAAAAGGGCTGTTATTTTCTCACTTCACCAGACAACGGCTAATAAGCCCTTTTTCCCACTAATACAAGCCAAAAAATGTTTTATAACATATAACTGCACCGCACAAGGGAAAATAAGACTTAGAAATACTTCCTTGTAATAAACTCTGTTAATGGCTGTATCAAACAGCACTTTCACCCCAATAACAAGAAGTGTTTGCTCGAATTAAAGAGCAGTATAATGACAATTTGGATCCGCAGTCAGTGCAGCAAGGTGTAATAAGATTGTTCCTATCACATAAGATTGTTCCTATCACAACTCCCCTACTGAACCCTGTTCTTCTTCAATACTGTGGAATGATTCCTCCCTATCCTTTCCCTGAACTTCTATAAAGCAAAATAAAAGTTAGGCGGTCCTGTAGTAGTTAAAGTATTTTCGACCACAGTCCCTAGCGCCTGCTGAGATCTCTCCCTGCACTAAGAACACTGCAAAATGGCTGAATCCAAGATGGCTGAGGCTATTTATAGGGCTGTGACATCACAGGGCTGGCCTGGCTGCTGATTGGCTGCATGCATGGCATTGTGGGTGATCCCTTGTTCCCAGAGTTCCTTGCTCCATGTCCTAACATGTGCAGCAGCCATTTTAGCAAAAAATGGGATTCGTTACCCGAAGTGTGGGGAAATTTGGATTCGGTGCAAATCAAATTTTTCCTGAAATTCCACTTCGGCAACTTCGATTCGCTCATCTTGTCACCATTCAGCAGAGGGATGACTTCTGGCTCTCCTCCTTGTTGGACCCTCGCTACCGGTCCAAAATGGGGAGCTTTTTTACACCTGCTGAGAGGGAGAACAAACTGAACTACTATAGAGACATCCTATATGGTCAGTTGGCTGCTGCCTATCTGCGCCGTCGTCCATCCTCTGACTAGTGGGGGGCTCTCTGTGCTCTTGTTTCACTACCATGGCTGCTATGGCGGGGTGGGGGTGGAGGGGTAGGAGCAGTATCAGCTCCATCAGTAGCAGCTAGAGTCTAGAGTCGATGAAAAGTAGCTTTCTTAACCTGCCTAGTGAAGAAACTACTTACCAGCAGCAGCAGCAGCTAGACCTTGAGCAGAACCTGAAACAGCAGGTGGTGGCATACTTGGACAGCACCCTGTCTCCCCTCATTGAAGATACGCTGGGCTATTTGGCAGCCAAACTGGATTTGTGGGTGCAACTGCCATCAGTGCCTGATGCATTAGATCATCCATGCTGCCTCACTCAAACCTTGACAAAAGAGACCGGTTTATTCTGACTACCTGCCTGAGCTAAAATTCTGATGCTGCCACCCACCTAATGCCACACATCTGATGCCAAGTGCTCCTTCTTACACCCACCATCATCAGTGGGTACTGTTATTGCCACCCCCCTCCCTACTCTGTCACTCTGTGACCCCTCATGCTGCTGCTGCCACCTCCACACTATGTCACCTTGCCACTCTGTGGCCTCCTCATGCTGCTGCTGCCACCTCCACACTATCTCACCTTGCCCCTTTGTGGACTCCTCATGCTGCTGCTAGCTCAACACTATGTCACCTTGCCACTCTGTGGCTTCCTCATGCTGCTTCCACTTCCCCACACTTATGCCGGCGCATTAACCCCTTGCATGCCGCGGTCAAAGATCTGTGAGACTAATTTTTTTTTGTTTAAAAATGCTTTTATTGTGTTAAAAGAATAAAAAAAAAATAGACATATTAGGTATCGCCGTGTCCGTAACAACCAGGTTTATTAAAATATCACATGACCTAACCCCTCAGGTGAACACCTTAAAAAAAAAAAAAGACATAAAAACAGTGTCAAAAAGCCATTTTTGTCACCTTACATCACAAAAAGTGTAATAGCAGGTGATCAAAAAGTCATACACACTTAATAGTACCAATCAAACCGTCATCTTATCCTGAAAAAAATGAGACCCTACCTAAAACAATCGCCTAAAATATGAAAAAAAAGAATTGGAGACACTAAAAAATTATTTTTTTCAAAAATGCTTTATTATGTAAAACTGAAAGAAACAACCAAAAAAGTAGTCAAATTTTGTATTGTCGCATCCATAACAACCTGCTCTATAAAATAGCACATGATGTAACCTGTGAGATGAACATTGTAAAAAACTAAATAAAAACTGTGCCAAAAAAGCTATTATCTGTTACCTTACCTCACAAAAAGTCTAATATAGAGCAACCTAAAAAACTAACCACATTATTACTAGATAGACACTTAATGAGTCATGATCTTGTTGACATCTTCTATTCATTCATGATGGAGACCCACACGCTTTTGTCTAATTTATCAGCCAAATCTAATTTTTTAAATTACCAGTTACAAAGGTCTCTGTGTAGGTAATTATGTGCTGTCTTAGTTATTATCACAAAAGACTGAAAAAAGGAAATGACTGGCATTTAAGTATCGAGAAGAAAGAAAAAAGAAATGCAATTTCGGCAGTGTTTATAAATATGCGTCCATTATTATCTTTTTGCTTCTTATTGCAAATTTTCCATTTTCCTTTTTATTTTGTTGACCAGTGCCAGTTAAAAAAAAAAAAGGTGTAAATGCATTGACCCGGGGGCCACTGCTAATGCCGTGATTTTTGTAACTGTCCCAGCTGATAATAGTGTTTGGTATATGCTATGTTTTCTGTGTGGTCAGAGTTTAATGGTATGTTATGTAACACCTGGCTAAAGGGAAAGTGTTAGGCCCCTTTCACACGGGCTAGAATTCTGCGCGGGTGCAATGTGTGACGTGAATGCATTGCACCCGCACTGAATCCGGACCCATTTACTTCAATGGGGCTGTGTACATGAGCAGTGATTTTCACGCATCACTTGCCTGAAAATCTCAGCATGTTCTATATTCTGCATTTTTCACGCAACGCAGTCCCCATAGAAATGAATGGTCTGCGTGAAAATCGCATAGCATCCGCAAGCAAGCGCGGATGCAATGCGATTTTCATGCATGGTTACATGAAGAAGATGTAAGTAAATTGATTAAAGTCAATTTACTGTATTATTTTCCCTTATAACATGGGTATAAGAGAAAATAATAGCATTCTTAATACAGAATGCTTCCTAAAATGTCACTTGAGGGGTTAAAAAAGAAAAATGAAGTCACCTCATCCACCTGATCGGGCAGCCGGCAACGTCTTCTTTCTTCTTCTTTCAGGACCTTCAAAAGGAACTTAGTAACCATCTGTAGGCAGGTAAAGGCCTAACCCCTTAAGCTTGGTTCTTTCTTAAGACTCAGGGAGTGTGGAGTAGGGATTTGACCTGAGAAAAGGCTTTGATGTGAGCCATACGGAGAGAAGCTAAAGACAAAGATTGGGGACTAATCCCCATTTAGTGTAACTAACAGTAAATATAAAGAAGGTTAAGCAGCCATAAGGGAAGTGTGTTTTGAACACGTATGTGAAAAATCTGAATATTTGGTATTCGGGTTTGGGTTCGGTATTCTGTATATTTTATTATTTTTCCTTATAATGGAAAATAATCGCATTCTTAATACAGAATGCTTACTAAAATGTGACTTGAGGGGTTAAAAAATAAAAAAATGAACTCACCTCATCCACTTGATCACGCAGCCGGGCATAATCTTCTTTCTTCTCCTTCAGGACCTGCAAAAGGACCTTTGGTGGCGTGATCACACCACTTGGTGAGCGCGGTGACGTCAGCGGAGGTCCTGATGAATGAAGATAGAAGGATTACGTCACCAAAGTTCCTTTTGAAGGTCCTGAAAGAAGAAGAAAGAAGACGTTGCCGGCTGCGCGATCAAGTGGATGAGGTGACTTAATTTTTTTTTTTTAACTCCTCAAGCGACATTTTAGGAAGCATTCTGTATTAAGAATGCTATTATTTTCTATTATACCCATGTTATAAGGGAAAATAATACAGTAAATTGACTTTAATTAATTTACTTACATCTTCTTCATGTAACCATGCATGAAAATTGCATTGCATCCGCACTTGCTTGCGGATGCTATGCGATTTTCACGCAGACCATTCATTTCTATGGGGACTGCGTTGCGTGAAAAATGCAGAATATAGAACATGCTGAGATTTTCAGGCAAGTGATACGTGAAAATCACTGCTCATGTACACAGCCCCATTGACGTAAATGGGTCCGGATTCAGTGCGGGTGCAATGCGTTCACGTCACACATTGCACCCGCGCAGAATTCTAGCCCGTGTGAAAGGGGCCTAACACTTTCCCTTTAGCCAGGTGTTACATAACACACCATTAAACTCTGACCACACAGAAAACATAGCATATACCAAACACTATTATCAGCTGGGACAGTTACAAAAATCACGGCATTTAGCAGTGGCCCCCGGGTCAATACATTTACACCTTTTTTTTTTTTAACTGGCACTGGTCAACAAAATAAAAAGGAAAATGGAAAATTTGCGATAAGACGCAAAAAGGAAATAATGGACGCATATTTATAAACACTGCCGAAATTGCATTTCTTTTTTCTTTCTTCTCGATACTTAAATGCCAGTCATTTCCTTTTTTCAGTCTTTTGTGATAATAACTAAGACAGCACATAATTACCTACACAGAGACCTTTGTAACTGGTAATTTAAAAAATTAGATTTGGCTGATAAATTAGACAAAAGCGTGTGGGTCTCCATCATGAATGAATAGAAGATGTCAACAAGATCATGACTCATTAAGTGTCTATCTAGTAATAATGTGGTTAGTTTGTTAGGTTGCTCTATATTAGACTTTTTGTGAGGTAAGGTAACAGATAATAGCTTTTTTGGCACAGTTTTTATTTAGTTTTTTACAATGTTCATCTCACAGGTTACATCATGTGCTATTTTTATAGAGCAGGTTGTTATGGATGCGACAATATAAAATTTGACTACTTTTTTGGTTGTTTCTTTCAGTTTTACATAATAAAGCATTTTTGAAAAAAGTATTTTTTAGTGTCTCCAATTCTTTTTTTTCATATTTTAGGCGTTTGTTTTAGGTAGGGTCTCATTTTTTTCAGGATAAGATGACGGTTTGATTGGTAGTATTAAGTGTGTATGACTTTTTGATCGCTTGCTATTACACTTTTTGTGATGTAAGGTGACAAAAATGGCTTTTTTGACACTGGTTTTATCTCTTTTTTTTAAGGTGTTCATCTGAGGGGTTAGGTCATGTGATATTTTAATAAACCTGGTTTTTACGGACACGGCGATACCTAATATGTCTACTTTTTTTTTATTCTTTTAACACAATAAAAGCATTTTTAAACAAAAAAAAATTAGTCTCACAGACTTCCATAGAAGGCAAGCCCTGATGCCTATGGAAGGCATCGGGCTTCGATTCTCTGTCATCGGGTCCCTGCCACAGCAGCGCGGGGACCCGATGTAGATGCGGAGAGCACCCTTACCCACCGCAAACCCTCTGCATGCCGCAGTAATCTTTGACCGCGGCATGCAAGGGGTTAATGCGCCGGCATTAGTGTGGAGGTGGCAGCAGCATGAGGAAGCCACAGAGTGGCTAGGTTACATAGTGTTGAGCTAGCAGCAGCATGAGGAGTCCACAAAGTGGCAAGGTGAGATAGTGTGAAGGTGGCAGCAGCAGCATGAGGAGGCCACAGAGTGGCAAGGTGACATAGTGTGGAGGTGGCAGCAGCAGCATGAGGGGGCCACAGAGTGACAGAGTGGGGAGGGGGGTGGCAATAACAGTACCCACTGATGATGGTGGGTATAAGAAGGAGCACTTGGCATCAGATGTGTGGCATTAGGTCGGTGGCAGCATCAGAATTTTAGCTCAGGCAGGTAGTCAAAATAAACTGGTCTCTTTTGTCAAGGTTTGAGTGAGGCAGCATGGATGATCTAATGCATCAGGCATTGATGGCAGTTGCACCCACAAATCCAGTTTGGCTGCCCAGTAGCCCAGTGGATCTTCAATGTGGGGAGGCAGGGTGCTGTCCAAGTATGCCACCACCTGCTGTTTCAGGTTCTGCTCAAGGTCTAGCTGCTGCTGCTGGTAAGTAGTTTCTTCACTAGGCAGGTTAAGAAAGCTACTTTTCATCGACTCTAGACTCTAGCTGCTACTGATGGAGCTGGTACTGCTCCTACCCCCCACCCTGCCATAGCAGCCATGGTAGTGAAACGAGAGCACAGAGGGCCCCCCACTAGTCAGAGGATGGACAACGGCGCAGATAGGCAGCGGCCAACTGACTATATAGGATGTCTCTATAGTAGTTCAGTTTGTTCTCCCTCTCAGCAGGTGTAAAAAAGCTCCCCATTTTGGACCGGTAGCGAGGGTCCAACAAAGTGGAGAGCCAGAAGTCATCCCTCTGCTGAATGGTGACAAGATGAGAGAATCAAAGTTGCCGAAGTGGAATTTCAGGAAAAATATTATTTGCACCGAATCCGAATTTCCTCACACTTCGGGTAACGAATCAAATTTTTTGCTAAAATGGCTGCTGCACATGTTAGGACATGGAGCAAGGAACTCTGGGAACAAGGGATCACCCACAATGCCATGCATGCAGCCAATCAGCAGCCAGGCCAGCCCTGTGATGTCACAGCCCTATAAATAGCCTCAACCATCTTGGATTCAGCCATTTTCCAGTGTTCTTAGTGCAGGGAGAGATCTCAGCAGGCGCTAGGGACTGTGGTCGAAAATACTTTAACTACTACAGTTCCGCCTAACGCAGGGATGCGTCCTGCAGGCGGTCCTGTAGCTCTGAGTTGACGCGTCGGCGCGTCATCTCGTGAGAGCCGAGATTTCCTGTGAACGCGCGCGCGCGTTCACAGAGAAGCTCGGCACGGCAGTTCGGCTACAGCCTGCCAGCGATGATCCATCGCTGGCAGGCTGTAGATGCGAATAAAATCGTATCAAACAGCTATATCAGACGCTGTTTTATGAACAGCGTCTGATATAGCTGCTACCTGGTCCTCTGGTGGTCCCATTTGCTGGGATCGACCACCAGAGGTCCAGGTAACACAGTAAAGTTGCAACAAACACTACACTAACCCCCCCCCACCCCCCCCTCACCTATTAACCCCTTGATCACCCCATCTAGACCCCCTGATCACCCCCCTGTCATTGATCATCACCCCTTGTAAGGCTTCATTCAGACGTCCATATGTGTTTTGCGGATCCGTGGATTCACGGATCCGTGGATTCACGGATCCGCGGATCCGATCCGCGGATCCTCAAAACACTGACACCGGCAATGTGCTTTCCGCATTTTGCAGATCCGCACATTGCCAGAACTATATAGAAAATGCTTTTTCTTGTCCGCAATTGCGGACAAGAATAGGACATGTTCTATATTTTTGCGTGAACGGAAGTGCAGACCGGAGCGCGGATCCGTAATTCCGGATCCGAGCGGGACAAAGTCTGTCCCCATAGAAATGAATGGGTCCGCAATTCCGTTCCGCAAACAGAATTTCGGACGTGTGAATGGGGCATAAGGGTCCCCTATCACCGCCAGTTAGCTAGCTACTTGTTAGGTAGCTAGCGCCCAGCCCACCGCACCGCAGTCACTGATTTTGGCAGAGATTTTTTCATCCACATTGACCGACGCGAATGAAAAATCTGTGCCGTTCATTTTTTTTTTCAGCGCAGAGGCTGAACGGAAAAAATCTCATTACCCGTATGCTCAATATACGGAGAATCGCAGAAACTCCTAATGCTGGCCATACGTGTAATGATTGCGGAGACCCTCAAATGCCAGGGCAGTACAAAAACCCCACATGTGACCCCATTTTAGAAAGAAGACACCCCAAGGTATTCCGTGAGGGGTATGGTGAGTTCATGTAAAATTTTATTTTTTGTCACAAGTTAGTGGAATATGAGACTGTAAAAAAAAAAAAAAAAAAAACAATTTCCGCTAACTTGTGGCAAATTTTTTTTTTTCTGTGAACTCGCCATGCCCCTCACAGAATACCTTGGGGTGTCTTCTATCCACAATGGGGTCACGTGTGGGGTATTTATACTGCCCTGGCAATTTAGGGGTCCTAAAGCGTGAGAATCCAAATGCGTAAAAATGGCCTGTGAAATCCTAAAGGTACTCATTGGTTTTAGGGCCCCTTTGCGCATCTTGACTGCAAAAAAGTGTCACTTATGTGGTATCGCCGTACTCAGGAGAAGTAGGGCAATGTGTTTTGGGGTGTATTTTACATATACCCATGCTGGGTGTGAGAAATATCGCTGTAAACGACAACTTTTTAAATTTTTTATTCAAAGTTGTCAATTTACAGAGATATTTCTCTCACCCAGCATGGTATATGTAAAATACACCTCAAACACATCGCCCTACTTCTCCTGAGTACGCGTGCTACATGCGTGACACTTTTGCAGCCAAGATGCGCAAGGGGCCCAAACTCAACGGTACCTTTAGAGAGGGCATTTTTACGCATTTTCTTCTCACGCTTTAGGGCCCCTAAAATGCCAGGGCAGTATAAATACCCCACATGTGACCCCATTTTGGAAAGAAGACACCCCAAGGTATTTGCTGAGGGGCATAATGAGTCCATGAAAAATTAAACTTTTGTCAAAAGTTAGCGGAAAGGGAGACTTTGTGAGAAAAAACAATAAAAATCAATTTCCACTAACTTGTGCCAAAAAAATCTTATATGAACTCGCCATGCCTCTCATGGAATACCTTAGGGTGTCTTCTTTCAAAATGAGGTCACATGTGGGGTATTTCTACTGCCCTGGCATTTTAGGGGCCCTAAAGCGTGAGAAGAAAAATGCGTAAAAATGCCCTCCTAAAGGTACTCATTGGTTTTAGGGCCCCTTTGCATCTTGGCTGCAAAAAGTGTCACACATGTGGTATCGCCGTACTCAGAGAAGTAGGGCAATGTGTTTTGGGGTGTATTTTTACATATACCCATACTGGGTGAGAGAAATATCTCTGTAAATTGACAACTTTGAATAAAAAAATGTAAAAAGTTGTCGTTTACAGCAATATTTCTCACACGCAGCATGGGTATATGTAAAAATACACCCCAAAACACATTGCCCTACTTCTCCTGAGTACGGCGATACCACATGAGTGACACTTTTTTGCAGCCTGGGTGCGCAAAGGGGCCCAAATTCCAATGAGTACCTTTAGGATTTTACAGGCCATTTTTATGCATTTGGATTCTCACACTTTAGGGTCCCCTAAAATGCCAGGTGAGTATAAATACCCCACATGTGACCCCATTTTGGAAAGAAGACACCCCAAGGTATTCCGTGAGGGGCATGGTGAGTCCACAGAATTTTTATTTTTTGGCACAAGTCAGCGGAAATTTTTTTTTTTTTTTTTTAATTTTGTTTTTTACAAAGTCTCATATTCCACTAACTTGTGACAAAAAATAAAATTTTACATGAACTCACCATACCCCTCCCAGAATACCTTGGGGTGTCTTCTTTCCAAAATGGGGTCACATGTGGGGTATTTGTACTGCCCTGGCATTTTAGGGGCCCCTAAAGCGTGAGAAGACGTCTGGAATCCAAATGCGTAAAAATGCCCTGTGAAATCCTAAAGGTACTCATTGGTTTTAGGGCCCCTTTGCGCACCCAGGCTGCAAAAAAGTGTCACTCATGTGTTATTGCCGTACTCAGGAGAAGTAGGGCAATGTGTTTTGGGGTGTATTTTTATATATACCCATACTTTGTGTGAAAAATATCTCTGTAAACGACAACTTTTAAAAATTTTTATACAAAGTTGACAATTTACAGAGATATTTCTCTTACCCAACATGGGTATATGTAAAAATACACCCCAAAACACATTGCCCTACTTCTCCTGAGTACGGCGATACCACATAAGTGAGACTTTTTTGCAGCCTGGGTGCGCAAAGGGGCCCAAATTCCAACGAGTACCTTTAGGTTTTACATGGCGGCTCACAATTTAGCCCCGTCCAAAATGCCAGAACAGTAAACACACCCCACAAATGACCCCATTTCGGAAAGTAGACACCCCAAGGTATTCACTGAGGGGCATAGTGAGTCCGTCTGAGATTTTTTTTTTTTTTTGCCAGAAGTTATCAGAAATTTAAACTTTTTTTTTTTTTTTTTCTCAGAAAGTGTCATTTTCCACTAACTTGTGAAAAAAAATGAAATGATACATGAACTCACCAAGCCCCTCCGCGAATACTTTGGGGTGTCTTCTTTCTAAAATGGTGTGATTTGGGGGGTATTTATACTATCCTGACATTCTAGCACCTGAAGAAACATGACAGGTGCTCAGAAAGTCAGAGCTGCTTCAAAATGCCGAAATTCACTTTTTTGCACCATAGTTGTAAACGCTATAACTTTTACCCAAACCAATGAATATACACTTATTGGACTTTTTTTTATCAAAGACATGTAGAACAATAAATTTAGAGAAAAATTTATATAGAAATGTAGTTTTTTTTAAAAAATTTTACAACAGAAAGTGAAAAATGACATTTTTTTGCAAAAATTTCGGTCATTTTTGATTAATAGCAAAAAAAGTAAAAATGTCAGCAGCAATGAAATACCACCAAATGAAAGCTCTATTAGTGAGAAGAAAAGGAGGTAAAATTCAGTTGCATTTTCAGTTAAAAGTTGCATGACGGAGCAATAAACGGTGAAAGTAGTGTAGTGCGGAATTGTAAAAAGTGGCCTGGTCATTAAGGGTGTTTAAGCTAGGGGGGCTGATGTGGTTAAAACTTTTATTTTGCTTTATCGAAGTTCAGGGAAAGGATAGGGAGGAATCATTCCACAGTATTGAAGAAGAACAGGGTTCAGTAGGGGAGTTGTGATAGGCACAATCTTATGTGATAGGAACAATCTTATTACACCTTGCTGCACTGACTGCGGATCCAAATTGTCATTATACTGCTCTTTAATTCGAGCAAACACTTCTTGTTATTGGGGTGAAAGTGCTGTTTGATACAGCATTAACAGAGTTTATTACAAGGAAGTATTTCTAAGTCTTATTTTCCCTTGTGCGGTGCAGTTATATGTTATAAAACATTTTTTGGCTTGTATTAGTGGGAAAAAGGGCCTATTAGCCGTTGTCTGGTGAAGTGTGAAAATAACAGCCCTTTTTTGTCATGTATTAGTGGCAAAATTATTTATTTTATTTATCTTCTAAAGCGCTTTTTGGCGTGTATTAGTGGCACAAAAATATATATTATTTGCTGTTCAGCGGGGCAGTAATATGTTCTAAAAAAGTATTTGCCGTTGTGTGGTGAAGTGTGTGGTGAAGTGAGAAAATTACAGCCCTTTTTGGCCTGTATGAGTGGCAAAAAATATATATTTGCTGTTCAGCCGTGCAGATATACAGTTGTGTTCAAAATTATTCAACCCCCAATTCTGTATAGGGGTTTAGGGAATATAGTGTGGGGATCCTACACCTGGGACCCCCACTGATCACTTCAGTTGTTTAAGAAGGTTTTGGTGCTCGCAATAGTGCCACAGTCTTCTCTCAGCTCACCAAGTAAAGTGCCACATTGTATACTGGTATTGCAGATCAGCGCCATTCACTTCAATGGGTCTGAGCTGTGCAGAGGCCATATAACTGACAAATGTGACATCACATGGACTAGGCAAAGCTATGAGAAGGCAGCGGCACTGCAGAGAGTGACGGTGCCTTCTAAAACATCTGATCAGAGGGTGTCCCAGTGTTGGACTCCCACCGATCAGATACCAAGGATCTATCCCGAGAGTAGGTTATCAGTTAAAAAATCTCGGACAACCCCTTTAACCGCTTACCGACCGCCTAACGCAGGATTGCGTCCTGCAGGTGGTCGGTCTATTCCTCTTTGACGCGCGGGCGCGCCATCTCGCGAGAGGCGAGATTTCCTGTGAACGCGCGCGCGTGCGTTCACAGGATCACGTCGGGGACAAGGTAAACTACAGCCTGCCAGTGCTGATCGTGCGCTGGCAGGCTGTAGAAGTTAAAAAAATGGCATATCAGACGCTGTTTTGTTAACAGCGTCTGATATGCTTGCTGATCGTTCCTTTGGTGGTCCGTTTTGCTTGGGACCACCAAAGGAAACTTTTATAAGTGCACCAAATCACCACACAGACCCCCACCCATCCCCCCACCCCCGTCACTGATTAACCCCTGATTAACCCCTGATTAACCCCCGATCACCACATGTCACCCCCCTGTCACCCCCCTGACACTAATTACCCCCCTGTAAGGCTCATTCAGACGTCCGTATGTGTTTTGCGGATCCGCACATTGCCAGAACTATATAGAAAATGTATTTTCTTGTCCGCAATTTTTTTTTTTTCAGCCCAGAGGCTGAACGGGAAAAAAAATCTCATTACCTGTATGCTCAATATAAGGAGAATCGCAGAAACTCCTAATGCTGGCCATACGTGTAATGATTGCGGAGACCCTAAAATGCCAGAGCAGTACAAACACCTCACATGTGACCCCATTTTAGAAAGGAGACACCCCAAGGTATTCCGTGAGGGGTATGGTGAGTTCATGCAAAATTTTATTTTTTGTCACAAGTTAGTGGAATATGAGACTGTAAAAAAAAAAAAAAAAAAAAAAAACAATTTCCGCTAACTTGTGCCAATTTTTTTTTTCTTTCTGTGAACTCGCCATATCCCTCACAGAATACCTTGGGGTGTCTTCTTTCCACAATGGGGTCACTTGTGGGGTATTTATACTGCCCTGGCATTTTAGGGGCCCTAAAGCGTGAGAATCCAAATGCGTAAAAATGGCCTGTGAAATCCTAAAGGTACTCATTGGTTTTAGGGCCCCTTTGCGCATCTTGACTGCAAAAAAGTGTCACTCATGTGGTATTGCCGAACTCAGGAGAAGTAGGGCAATGTGTTTTGGGGTGTATTTTTACATATACCCATACTGTGTGTGAGAAATATCAATGTAAACTTTTATTCAAAGTTGTCAATTTACAGAGATATTTCTCACACAAAGTATGGGTATATGTAAAAATACACCCCAAAACACATTGCCCTACTTCTCCTGAGTACGGCGATACCACATGAGTGCACTTTTGCAGCCTGAGTGCGCAAAGGGGCTCAAATTCCAACGAGTACCTTTAGGTTTTTATGGCTGCTCACAATTTAGCCCCACCCAAAATGCCAGAACAGTACAAACACCCACAAATGACCCCAGTTTGGAAGAAGACACCCTAAGTATTCGCTGAGGGCATAGTGAGTCCATGAAAAATTGAACTTTTGTCAAAAGTTAGCAGAAAGGGAGACTTTATGAGAAAAACAATAAAAATCAATTTCCGCTAACTTGTGCCAAAAAAATCTTCTATGAACTCGCCATGCCCCTCACAGAATACCTTGGGGTGTCTTCTTTCCAAAATGGGGTCACATGTGGGGTATTTATACTGCCCTGGCAATTTAGGGGCCCTAAAGCGTGAGAAGAAAATTGCGTACAAATGCCCTCCTAAAAGGTACTCATTGGTTTTAGGGCCCCTTTGCGCATCTTGGCTGCAAAAAGTGTCACTCATGTGGTATCGCCGTACTCAGGAGAAGTAGGGCAATGTGTTTTGGGGTGTATTTTTACATATACCCATGTTGGGTGAAAGAAATATCTCTGTAAATTGACAACTTTGAATAAAAATGTAAAAGTTGTCGTTTACAGCGATATTTCTCACACGCAGCATGGGTATATGTAAAAATACACCCCAAAACACATTGCCCTACTTCTCCTGAGTACGGCGATACCACATGAGTGACACTTTTGCAGCCAAGGTGCAAAGGGGCCCTAAAACCAATGAGTACCTTTGGATTTCACAGGCCATTTTACGCATTTGGATTCTCACGCTTTAGGGGCCCTAAAATGCCAGGACAGTATAAATACCCCACATGTGACCCCATTTTGGAAAGAAGACACCCCAAGGTATTCCGTGAGGGGCATGGCGAGCTCACAGAATTTTTATTTTTGGCACAAGTTAGCGGAAATTGATATATATATTTTTTTAATTTTGTTTTTACTAAGTCTCATATTCCACTAAGTTGTGACAAAAATAAAATTTTACATGAACTCACCATACCCCTCACGGAATACCTTGGGGTGTCTTCTTTCAAAATGGGGTCACATGTGGGGTATTTATACTGTCCTGGCATTTTAGGGGCCCTAAAGCGTGAGAAGAAGTCTGGAATCCAAATGCGTAAAAATGCCCTGTGAAATCCTAAAGGTACTCATTGGTTTTAGGGCCTTTAGCACTCAGGCTGCAAAAAGTGTCACACATGTGGTATCGCCGTACTCAGGAGAGTAGGGCAATGTGTTTTAGGGTGTATTTTTATATATACCTATACTTTGTGTGAAAAATATCTCTGTAAACGACAACTTTTAAAAATTTTATACAAAGTTGACAATTTACAGAGATATTTCTCTCACCCAACATGGGTATATGTAAAAATACACCCTAAACACATTGCCCTACTTCTCCTGAGTACGGCGATACCACATAAGTGACACTTTTTGCAGCCTGAGTGCCAAAGGCCCAAATTCCAACGAGTACCTTTAGGTTTTACATGGCGGCTCACAATTTAGCCCCGCCCAAAATGCCAGAACAGTAAACACACCCCACAAATGACCCCATTTCGGAAAGTAGACACCCCGAGGTATTCACTGAGGGGCATAGTGAGTCCGTCTGAGATTTCTTTTTTTTTTTGCCAGAAGTTAGCAGGAATTGAAACTTTTTTTTTTTTTTTTTCTCAGAAAGTATCATTTTCCACTAACTTGTGAAAAAAAATGAAATGATACATGAACTCACCATGCCCCTCCGCGAATACTTTGGGGTGTCTTCTTTCTAAAATGGTGTCATTTGGGGGGTATTTATACTATCCTGACATTCTAGCACCTGAAGAAACATGACAGGTGCTCAGAAAGTCAGAGCTGCTTCAAAATGCCGAAATTCACTTTTTGCACCATAGTTTGTAAACGCTATAACTTTTACCCAAACCAATAAATATACACTTATTGGACTTTTTTTATCAAAGACATGTAGAACAATAAATTTAGAGAAAAATTTATATAGAAATGTAGTTTTTTTTTTTAAATTTTACAACAGAAAGTGAAAAATGTCATTTTTTTGCAAAAATTTCGGTCATTTTTGATTAATAGCAAAAAAAGTAAAAATGTCAGCAGCAATGAAATACCACCAAATGAAAGCTCTATTAGTGAGAAGAAAAGGAGATAAAATTCATTTGGGTGGTAAGTTGTATGACGGAGCAATAAACGGTGAAAGTAGTGTAGTGCAGAATTGTAAAAAGTGGCCTGGTCATTAAGGGTGTTTAAGCTAGGGGGGCTGAAGTGGTTAAGGTCCTGGCTTAGTAACCATCTGTAGGCAGGTAAAGGCCTAACCCCTTAAGCTTGGTTCTTTCTTAAGACTCAGGGAGTGTGGAGTAGGGATTTGACCTGAGAAGAGGCTTTGATGTGAGCCATACGGAGAGAAGCTAAAGACAAAGATTGGGGACTAATCCCCATTTAGTGTAACTAACAGTAAATATAAAGAAGGTTAAGCAGCCATAAGGGAAGTGTGAGACCTACAGACTGTGGAGGTAAAGCACACATTTTGGCTAATAGATTCCATAGCTTTTTGGTTGGATATAAAGGCTTAAGATCCCTAGTCATACAAAAGAGAGAGGCAGATTAGAAGTTTGTTAAAGCACATGTGTTGCCAATATTCTTTCTGCCAGTTAAAACCAGATAGTAATACATATCCATTTTTTCTAATGTTTTTTTTATTCTCTGATTGCAGATTTATACATTCTGTTTCCTAAACATGATTATGGGGGCGGCCATCTTGCCTAAGCTGTTCTTAACAGCATTTAGAAAGCATTAAGAAAATTGTTTTACATCAGCCACATAGTCCATAGACACAATCAGGGGCGTAACTTTAGGGTAAGCAGGGGAAGCTGCTGCTTTGGGGCCCTGACCCAGAAGGGGCACATCCAAGAGGAAGAGAAGTACTAAAAGATTTTGTCAGGGCCCCTCAACATTATTACACAATGAAATTATATACAGTGGCAGTATAGACAGTGTAGAAAACGGGTGGAACACCTGCCGGGCCTGGTCTGAGAGAGAAATCTTTGCTAGCCACAGGAAAGGGGGCGGCATGAAAGGAAGGGGTTGTGAAAAACTTACTTGGGGAGGGGCCCTATTCAAAAATTTGCTGTGGGGCCCAGTCATTTCTAGTTACGCCACTGGACAAAATGGTCAGGAGGGGTCATTGACTATTATGGGAGATTTTTCTAGGCATTTGAAGTTATTTTACATGGGAAGAATAGATAAGCTCTGAATGGTGGATTGTGTTCTATCTGTCATTCTAATTCTGCCTGAAATGATATCACCTCTGTGTATAGATAAGCAGATAACTGCAGTAAAGGGATCTGTACAGCCCAAGAAGTGGAGCCTATTACTAGGCTTAGTAGCCAGTGTGAAAACAGCAGGAATTTTTTTTTTGTTTAAATACAGATATTGACTTTGAAAATTAAAAATAACTACCATAAATTCTTTAAAAATATGTTACACATAAAAACGTGAATTAAACAATATGTCAGTGTCTTTCTGATGACACATTTCCTTTAAAAGTCTACACCCTGAAGTGGAGGCTCCAGGCTGCATTAGAAAGAAGCTGGGCTGAATAAATAAAAATATTATTTGGATGTGGGACATGGAATTAATGCTATAATTTCAGCCAGTAATAATGTAATAATGTAATAATGACAGTTTTTACAAGTATGTGTACATGCACACGGCAGAAATTTCAGTACAGAATGGTTTATTTGTTCCACTGAGCGGCCATATCATTTTCTGTTGCCCAGATCACTGTGCCTCACAACAGTAACACTACCTACCACTAGGCAGGAAACCTCTCACCAGGGTGTGCCCCAGGGGAATCAGTGCATGCCCTCCACATTATGCATGGCCCAGGGAGCACTAGAGCAGGATCACCACCACAGTGAGCACCACCACTTACTGGACTATTACTCCCATCCTCTCCCCTAGTGCTTTCCAATGCTGGACTCACTGCAAAAAGAAAATTAATATCCCAAATACTGCACGCTATTGTCACAAGTATAGTAGAGGGCAAAACACCAGAACACACACAGAAGGAAATAGACAGGAGTCTAGACCTCAAAGCTACGGGAGAGGGATGGTGACCTACTAGGAATCCTTAGACCTCTCCCTGACTCCTGTGAATAAGAGCACACCCTGAAGGTGAGAATACTCATACACCGGAACCTAAGACCTGGAGACCCTAAAAATCTCTAGGAGTGGTGGCAGGGAATGATACTCCTGGTTCCTTCCCAGATAAAGGAACCAGCGCCTCCCTGAGGTCTTGATGGAGGAACAGTAGATCCAAAGAAATAACACACCAGCTCAACCAACTCCAGCAGGAAATATCAACCGCATTGTAAGCAGTGTGAGTCAGAACTAAATAGGGCCTCAGTAATGATTTACAAGCTGCACCTGGCAAGAGGTGTGATCATTACCAAACAACAACCATGCAAGGAGAAAACAAAGAGACTATCAGATACCCTCACGTGCAGCCAGTCTCTCCGATCTTCTCACCTCTGTCATGGGAGGCACCGTGACAGTACCCCCCCTTCCCTCTACGGGTGACCTCTGGAAAACCAGGGCCGACTTTATCAGTATGGCTTCACAAGGCGACTGGCATTAACGTCGGTCGCAGAAACCCACATTCTTTTCACTGGACCGTAACCTTTCCGTTGCACGAGATACTGAAGAGATTGATGGAGAACTCATGAGTTCACTATACTGGCAATCTGAAATTCAAGATAACAGTCTACCAAGACAGGAGCAGGAGGTAAGGAGGACGGTTCAGCAGGTTCAACATATCTTTTCAGTAATGATTTGTGAAAAACATTATGAATTTTTAAAGCCTGTGGGAGTTCAAGACGAAAAGCAACCAGATTAATAATGGCAGAGTTCTTATATGGTCCAAAAAACCTTGTCCCCAGCTTCCAAGAAGGTACCTTCAACTTAATTTTTCTTGTGGACAGCCACACAAAATCACTCCCTCTCAGGTCCAGACCACTCATACGTCTCTTGTCAGCCATACGTTTATACTTTTTGCCAAATTTTCTTTACATTGTTTTGAATTTCTCACCAAATAGATGACAACGTAGAGGAAAATCTTTCCTCTTCCGGTATACCAGAGGTCTCAGTACCAGAAAATATGCCAAACTGCGGATGGAACCCTTATTCTCCGAAAAACGGCGACTTATCAGTGGACTCCTGCCTACGGTTTTTTATGGCAAACTCGGCCAACGACAAAAATAAAGACCACTTCTCCTTATTCTCCAAGACAAAACATCTCAAATAAGTCTCCAGATTCTGGCGAGTACAGAACGCCTTCTAGAATCTGGAAACAAACTGAGTCCTCCTATTAGACACCACATCAGAGGGAATACCGCGTAGTTTCACAATTTTATCGAAAAAGTGCAAGAGTTTTAGCATTAGGAAGACCTAATAAAGTGCAACATCCTGCTGAAGCAATCAACAACCACCAGAATCACAGTTTTCCCTGAGGAATTAGGCAAATCTGTGATAAAGTCCATGGACAAATGAGTCCACGGTCGGGACAGGATAGACAAGGGAAGTAGAGATCCTGAAGGCCGAGTATGTGTCACCTTGGCACGTGCACAAGTCTCACAGGCTGACCCATAGCCCTTAATACATTTTCGTAATCCTGGCCACCAGAATCTCCGGTAAATGAGATCAACCGTGGATCTGCTGCCAAGGTGTCCCATAAGCAGTGGTGTACCTCCAATGGAGGCAGACCACGCAGCTGCTATGGGGCCCCTGGGGGAAGGGACCCTCAGTGGAGGATAGGTCCCGCCCACAAATTACAGTTGTATAGCTACCTGTGAAAAGAGAATGTAAGAAGTGGTGAAGGACCTTTGGTGATGTCATCATCATGTGACCAGTGCAGAGGACTGGTGAAAGCCCTGTGTGGATGTCACTGTGAGGGGGCAGAACTTTTGTATGGTGCCTGCTGGAGGAGAGGTAAGTGGTGTCCAGGGATAACCCATACAACATCCTATAAAAGCTGAGAGTTGTAGTTCTGTCCTGTCCATGTAATTTCAATGTATGCCCTAGTACAATGTGGTAATGCTGGGAGTTGTAGTTCAATGTTATGAGGTTCTGCAGAAGATGAGGTGTGTGTTAGGAGGTTCTGAAGCAGCTGAGGTGTATATTAGGAGGTTCTGCAGCAGCTGAGGTGTGTATTATGAGGTTCTGCAGCAGCTGATGTGTGTATTATAAGGTTCTGTAACAGCTGAGGTGTGTATTATGAAGTTCTGCAGCAGCTGATGTGTGTATTAGGAGGTTTTACAGCAGCTATGGTGTGTATTATGATGTTCTGCAGCTGCTGATGTGTGTATTATGAGGTTCTGCAGCAGCTGAGGTGTGTATTAGGAGGTTCTGCAGCAGCTCAGGTGTGTATTATGTAGTTCTGCAGCAGCTGAGGTGTGTATTAAGAAGTTCTGCAGCAGTTGAGGTGTGTATTATGAAGTTCTGCAGCAGCTGAGGTGTGTATTATGAAGTTCTGCAGCAGCTGAGGTGTGTATTATGAAGATCTGCAGCATCTGAGGTGTGTAGTAACATAGTACATATGGCCGAAAAAAAAGACATTTGTCCATCCAGTTCGGCCTGTCATCCTGCAAGTTGATCCAGAGGAAGACAAAAATAAAACCCTGTGATGAATTGCAAAAAAAAATAAAACCCCATGGGATGAATTGCACCATCCAACCAATGACGCCATTCCCCAAAAGCCAACTTAATGGCCAGCAACTCTCTATTACCTACATCATAATTTCTTTCAGCAGTAGAGAGTTTTTTTTAGAGAAAAAGCACATGCACACTATTTGCTAGGAGAAGGACCCTGCAGCAGGACTGCTCCAACCCCTACCTCGAATTTGCTAACTTCCACAGTGAATGGCTGAGACACATCAGGTTGCACCAGTATAGAAGCGGAAGCAAAACACTCCTTCACTGCTGAAAAGGCATATAATGACTCATCAGACCAGACTGAGAAATACATACCTTTCTTAGCCATATCTGGTAATGGTTTAACAACAGTCAAGTAATTCAAGATAAATTTACGGTAGTAGTTGGTGAACCCCAAAAATCGGATGAGCGCTTTCAGATTTTCGGGTCGATCCCAGTGCAACACCACATGGACTGTCTCTGGATAAATACGAAAACCCGAAGATGAGAGTAGGTAACCCAGGAATTGCACTTATGGTTCCGCAAATACACACTTCTACATCTTAGCATACAATTTATTCTCACTTAGGATCTGTAAGACCTATCTCATGTGATCCTGATGCTTTTCTATGTCGGGGAAATAAATTAAAATATCATCCAGATACACCATCACAAGCCTGCCCACCAGATGATGGAAGATGTCATTAATGAAATGTTGAAAAACCACAGGAGCATTGGTTAACCTAAACGGCATGACCAGATTTTCAAAATGACCCTCAGGGGTATTAAAGGCCGTCTTCCATTCACCCCCCTCCTTGATCCTTTTAGATTATATGCCCCCCTCAAATCCAACTTCAAGAACACCTTGGCACTTTAATCTTATTGAACAAATCTGGGATCAAAGGAAGGGGATAAGGATCATGGACAGTAATACGATTAAGCTCACGGAAGTCTAAACGTGGCCTAAGAGTTCCGTCCTTTTTCTTAACAAAGTAGAACCCTGCAGCCACTGGAGATTTGGATAGTCTAATAGGACCTTTGACCAAACTCTCAGTGATATATTCTCCCATAGCGGCTCTTTCGGGTTCGGAAAGATTATACAACCGAGACTTGGGCAACTTAGCTCCAGAAACAAGGTTGACGTGGCAATAATACTCCCGATCACTCCAATCAAGAATCTGTCTTGCTTGCCAATCGATAGTAGGGTTATGTTTGTATAACCACAGTAAACCTAGCACCAGAGGAGCAGACAGACCCTCAAGCACAAAACATGAAATGGATTCTTGATGAGAATCTCCCACCTTTAGGCGAATGTCCTGCACTATTTTTGACAAATACTTTTGTGACAGTGGAGCGGAATTAATTGCAAACACTGAAATGTTTTTGTCTGATGCGCTTGTTGTTAAACCATGCATATGGACGAATTGGCCATCCACTAGGTTAACCCCTGCCCCACTGTCAATAAATACTTCAATTCCCACAGTTTTGTAGTCTAGCACCACCTTGGCAGGCAGGAGAAATTGAGTACTACCAGTAAATGACAAAATTACATTCTCAGATTCCCCAACCATACCACCAAGAGTAAGAAGAAGACTAAACACATGTTTTTTTTTCCTTTTTCACCTTGACGTTTAACATAAGGACATACGTTAACAAAATGTCCCCCTTTACCATAGAAAAAGCTGTCTTTTCTTAACCCTAACGTTTTTATTACCAGGTTCAGGAGTGAACTGCATTGGCTCATCATCAGACATGAGCTCAAGTGCGTCCCTACCCAAAATGTCAGAGGAGGGCGCCTCCCCATATAATGCATCCTGAGCGAGAGAAACCTTAGACCTCTCCCTCAGGCGTCCATCAATATTTACAGCCAGAGACATGGCTGCCTCCAATGAGTCTGGATATTCGTGAAATGCCAATGCGTCCTTTAGGGTCTCGAAAGCCCTTGACAGAATTGACTACTGAGGGCTGGGTCATTCCACTCAGTATCAGTTGCCCATCTCCTAAGCAATAGGACTCAGCTGAACGTTCTCCCTGCCGTAAACCACGCAACGTAGTCTCAGCCAGGGAGACCCGATGTGAGTCGACGTAGATAAGTCCCAGAGCTCTGAAAAATTAATCTACCAACCGAAGAGATTGTGATCCGGTCGGCAAAGAAAAAGCCCAAGACTGAGCTTCACCTTTCAGTAACAAAATAATAATCCCCACTCTTTCACTCTCATCCCCAGAAGAGTAAGGACGTAGTCTAAAATATACTTTGCACGACTCCCTGAACTGAACACTTCCCCGGGAGAGCAACCTTAGGTTCTGGGCAGGCCTGGTTCCCGCTGCTGGAAGCAACCACCTGTGGTCTCTGGTCCGAGATGGCCGTGGAGGTCAGCCACCTCCAAAGACAGTCCCTGCAAACGATCGACCAGTGCAGAAACAGTATCCATCGCTGCATTCACACAAACAAAATGACGGTTTAAGGCAGTTGATAATGTCACAAGTATAGGGAAGGGAAAAGCACCAGAACAGACACAGAATGAAATAGACAGAAGTCTAGGCCTCAAAGCTAAGGGAGAGGGATGGTGACCTCCTCGGAATACCTAGACCTCTCCCTGCCAATATGAGTAGACCCTGAAGGTGAGAATACTCATACACCGGAACCTAAGCCCTGGAAACCCTGGAAAGCCCTAGGAGTGGTGGCAGGGAATGAGACTCCTGGTTACTTCCCAGATGAAGGAACCAGCATCTCCCTGAGGCTTAGAAAGCAACTAACACAAGCCAACAACAAAATGCAAAACAAAATGCACTTAGCTTAAAGCAAAATGGAGGATCAGGAGATCTAAAGGAACAACACACCAGCTCAACCAACTCCAGCAGGAAATATCAACCGCATGGTAAGCAGTGTGAGTCAGAACTAAATAGGGCCTCAGTAATAGTGATGAGCGGCAGGTGCCATATTCGATTTCGACGAAATTCGTGAATATTCGAATGAATATTCGTTTCATATTCGTCGAAATTGAATATTCGTCATTTTTTCTAGTTATCGCGATTAACATGCGATTTAAATAATCGCATATTGCGATTTGTACTTAAGGCTACTTTCCTATTGGTTTCATATCTAGAATTAGCGAGGATGACGAATATGACGAATGTATTCGTCTATTCCTCAAAACGAAGATAACGAAGTATTCTACATCTTCGTTTTAGCTACCTATTCGTCAACTTCGCTAATTCTAGCAATCAAATAGGAAGGTTGACTATAGAGACAGCTGTGTTAAATTCGCTATGCGATTTTTTTTTTTAATAAATAGAATACTTATAATAATTTTATCAAGTAATATAATTATTGTATTAAAAAAATCGCATAGCGAATTTAACACAGCTGTCTCTATAGTCAGTCAACCTTCCTATTTGATTGCTAGAATTAGCTAAGTTGACGAATAGGTAGCTAAAACGAAGATGTAGAATACTTCGTTATCTTCGTTTTGAGGAATATGACGAATACATTCGTCATATTCGCTATTCGCTAATTCTACCAAGCCAACCATAACTTCTGTGCTCATGGAGCGTCCCCATCACCATGGGAACGTCTCCATATACTAAAATGTACTGTCGGATTTGAGGAATTACGTTGAAATCGCAATGCGATTAATTTAAGTTATATTAATCGCATTGCGATTTCAACTTAAAGCTGGGTTTATAATGGGTCAGCTTGCTAGAATTAATGAAGTTAACGAATATGGAATATAGCAGCAGTGCTAAGTTGAAATCGCAATGCGATTAATTTAACTTAAAGTATTCGCATTGCGATTTCAACTTAGCACTGCTAGTGCATAGCTATATTCCATATTCGTTAATTCTAGCCTATGTAAGATAGCAGTGCTAAGGCCCCTTTCACACCTGCGTTCTTCTTTTCCGGCATAGAGATCCGTCGTCGGGTCTCTATGCCGGAAAAATCCTGATCAGGATCATCCCCATGCATTCTGAATGGAGAGAAATCCGTTCAGGATGCATCAGGATGACTTCAGTTCAGGACCGGAACGTTTTTTGGACGCAGCAAATACCGCAGCATGCTGCGCTTTTGTTCCGCCCAAAATCCGAACACTTGCCGCAAGGTCGGATCCGGAATTAATGCCCATTGAAAGGCATTAATCCGGATCCGACCTTAGCTAAACGTCGCTTCGGCGCATTGCCGGATCCGACATTTAGCTTTTTCCGATTGGTTACCATGGCAGCCAGGACGCTAAAGTCCTGGTTGCCATGGTAAAGTGTAGCAGGGAGCGGGGAGCGGCATACTTACATTCCGTGCGGCTCCCGGACGCTCCAGGATGACGCCAGGGCGCCCCAGTGCATGAATCACGTGATCGCATGGATCACGTGATCCATGCGCATGGGGCGCTCTGACGTCATTCAGGAGCGCCCCGGGAGCCGCACGGAATGTAAGTATGCCGCTCCCCGCTCCTCGCTCCTACTATGGCAACCAGGACGCTAGTAGCGTCCTGGCTGCCATAGTAACCTGAAAGCAATTCGAAGACTGATCAGGATCCTGATCAGTCTTCTAATGCTTCAGGTGACTTGCGTTCTGACGGATCCGGCAGGACGGAAGTGCCTGCCGGATCCTCAGAACGCAAGTGTGAAAGGACCCTAAGTTGTAATCGCAATGCGATTAATATAACTTGAATTAATCGCATTGCGATTTCAACGTAATTCCTCAAATCCGACAGTACATTTTAGTATATGGAGATTCTCCCATGGATGGGGACGCTCCACATGAGCACGGAAGTCGGCAGAAGCGGCAACGGGCACTGACTAGAGCAGCCAGGAAGCCAGGAATCCTCAGGACAGGTAAGAACTACTTTTGGGAAGTAGGAAAGAAAAAAATATAACTAAAAAAAAAAAAACTAATATTCGAAATAGCGAATTTATAGCGCTATATTCGAAATATTCGCGAATTAGCGAAGTGCCGATATTCGCTAAAAAAATTCGCTTTTCGAATATTCGCGCTCAACACTACTCAGTAATGACCCACAAACTGCACTTGGCAAGAGGTGTGGTCATTACCAAACAAAAACATTGGAAGGAGAAAACAGACAGACTGTCAGATACCCTTATGTGACGCTAGTCTCTCCAATCTTCTCACCTCTGTCATGGGAGGGATTGTGACAGCTGTCTTTCTGAATATACTTCTCCTTGCCTTGAGAAATCCTGCCAATTATCACCGATCCTGTGGACCTAAGAACAACATTTCTTTCAAATGCAACAAAGCTGACCTTACACTCTTTCTACCTCCATTATTAATACATCTGAAAAACTAAGATCACCTCATGTAAAGTAATACTAGATAGTGTTTAAAGGCTTAGTGGAAATGTACAGAATCAGGTATACCCACGCCACTCTGCCCGTGCAGTGGGTGGGTTGCGGCCATGCTGTGGTGAAGAACCATGGGGCCAATTGGTCCGCGGTAGCCTTTCACTTAATAATGAGCACCACACTGTGTAGGGGTTGTTACTGGTATGGGATTTGGCTGATTAGGTCGGGGCACACTATATATATTATTGCTGTTCTTGTCTGCAATCTCCTGTAGGTTATTTGACAGTAAATACAGAATATTAATCAGCCCTGACATACCCACTTCTCCAACCACAGCGCTCTCCTGTCCTACAGGTGTGAACCCTTCTTCTGCCATCTGCTTTTCCTCCTTTTCCACATCATCTAATATCAATGAGAACATCAGGAACATCCAGCTCCTCCTCTCTCTGCATCTTGTTGACTTTTCTAGGACATGGTGACTTTGAAGGATGATTTGGAAGAAGTAAATCCAGCAAAAGATGAGGATGGACATCATTAAGACCTGTAGATTGGGGTGTAGATTGGATGGTATTGGTTGGCACACTGGCACTAGAATAATAAAGGCTTCCATCCTATTGGTATTGAATTACCTATCTTAGTTTACAGCTGATGTAAACACGAATCAAAAGGCTACGTAGTTTTGGTTTAAAAGCAGCAGTCCTGTAGAGGAGTAGGTCCCACTCCTTAACAATGAAAAGTACAAATAGGAAAGCCAGGTCCGCGCTATTCTCAGAGCACCACAAATGTCACTCCATGTAACCTTTTCTTTAAGACAGAAGTCTTAAAGGGTTACTTACTTCTGTCTTAAAGAAAAAGAAAAGGTTACCTGGAGTGACATTTGTGGTGCTCTGAGAATAGCGCGGACCTGGCTTTCCTATTTGTTCTTTTCATAAGTAAATGTAGGAATAAATAAATAAATAAAACTTGCACATCGTAAGTCTCCCTGCACTTTCTCTCTCCAATATTCTTAAATATTCTTCTGTTTGGCAACACTGTCCCTAGCGCATGAACGTCTCTCCCTTTGTTCAGCTCACAGGACCATGGCAGAGGCCGCACGGGATGAGGGTTTTATAGGGCTTTGGCATTGCAGGGGATGGCTGCACTGCATTATAAGTGATCTCACGTTCCCGGGCTTCTTACTTTCACTTTGTAACACGTGCAGCACCCATTTCAGGAAAAACTGATTCATTACCATGAAGCGCGAGAAAATTTGTAATTATTGCAATTTAAAGTTTTCCTAAACTTCATACCGAATTCTACTTCAAATGCTTCGCTTCATTCAACACTACTCTCATTAAAAGGGCACCTTTCAAGTGTTGGGATATATGAGACATTAAGTGACATCAGTTGGAAACTGGAAAAATACAGTAGGCAAGGGTCTGAATGACTTTGATAAGGGCCAAATTGTGATCGCTTAACTGGGTCAGAGCATCTCCAAAATAGCTGGTTTTGTGAGATGCTACTGGTTTGTAGTGATCATTACTAGTGATGAGCAGCAGGGGCAATATTTGAATTTGCGATATTTCACGAATATTTGGGCGAATATTCATCATATATTTACAAATTCGAGAATTCGCGATTATTTTCTTGATTGTGAAAATCGGCAGTGTAATAGTTGAGTAATTCGTGTGCAATACAGGTGTGGGTCACTTATGCTACATTTTTCAAGCTGCTAGAAGTTTTCTGAGACTGGAGAGAATGGTTGGCATGGCAGAACATTACAATAGCTTTACATGCAGATAGAGTGCTCCGATATATTCGCGATTGCGCAAATCGGCAATTGATGATCATATTTTTGCGCAATACGGGCAACTTCTCATTTTAGCAGGTCTGACTACATATTAGTTATTGGTGCACTAAGTATTGTTGTGAACTTGTGACATTACAGCACTATGTATCTATGGACAGCAGAACCTATCACCCTATCTAATACTCTGCAGTGAATCAGCTACACTATATCACTATCTAACCTACAATGACTATCTCACACTAACTATCTTTAATATATATATATATATATATATTGTAAAAGGGCTCAAGGTGCCGTCATGGACGGACGATACGTGTCACCGAGGTTCCTGGCCTCGGTGAGGTGAGAGCCGGGTTTTTATGTGTCAGCAGCAGCTAGTGCTGCTTGACATTGTTAGTTAGTTTGGCTGCAAAGCCAATCCGGGCCGGCTCTTACTGGGAGTAGGCAAAGAGTTGGGTGGGTGCCTACTCCCCACGGTCCAGGCCGGACTTTTGCCGGGCCTTTAAAAAGGCAGCCGCCTCAGTAGGTGGGAGAGAGTGATTATCCTGGAGCTGCTAATAGTGCTGTGGAGCTCTCTGACCTGAAGGAAAGAGCTCAGAAAAGTGGTGTTTTTCCTGGACGCCTGAAGGTGGATTGTCCTGCGGCTGGGCTGACAGCCAGGTGCGAACCCGCACCTAAACCTCCCAGGTGACTGGAACCTGTGTCGGGCTGTTTTTGTTTTGCATCACGTTTTCTGCTGAGTGTGAGTTAACACCAAGTGACTGTTTACTGTTTATTTTATGCAAGTGTGAATAAACCCTGTTTTGCTGCACTTACTGGACTCCTTTTGCCTCTGTACTGCACCCGCACAGCTGTCTACCAGAGCGACTCCCCACATTTGGTGTCGGATGCGGGCATGCGCAGTGAGGCTGGCGTGAACGCTGAAAATTTTTGTTTTTGCTGGGCACGACTGGATGTCCTATATTAGACCGGCAAAGTTACAAGCAGGAATTTCTGGCAACATGGAGGCTGCTGTGAAAGCTCTCATAGAGGCGAACGTGCAGCAGCGGGAGACCAACCAGCTACTATTACAGCACGTGATGGCTTTACAAGCTGCAGGAGCGTCCCACCATGTCCATGATGCCACAAAAATCTTGCAAGGGGGTGTTGTTGGGAGGGGGCCGGTCAAACCCCGGAGGTCTCCCATCCCGTCCCGACGACTGATACCCGAGAAACCTGCTCGGGGTGTACCCCCAGTAGACCCGGCTCCGATTGTCTGCTGGCGGTGTCAGGAGCCTGGCCACGTAAGGGCCGACTGTCCACGTCGGGGAGAACCCATGGAGACTAATTATGGGTACCGGGCTTCCATGTATGCCCAGAGACTGTGTGCAACCGGCACCCCCTAGACAATAGACAATCGTCACCTGTGCCAGGTGCAAGTGGGTGATAACCTGGCAGTGGCGCTGCTGGACTCAGGGAGCCTAGTAACCCTGGCAAGTGCTGCCCTGGTACAGCCCTCCCAGTATACGGGCCGGAAAGTTGGTGTGGTGTGCATACATGGAGACTTAAAGGACTATCCCAATGCCGTAATGACTCTGTCCACGGTGGCCGGCACATGGACTTGTGAAGTGGCGATCTCCACAAAGTTACCTTATGAACTAATAATTGGGAGAGACTTCCCTGGTTTTCCATCACTATGGCCTGAGACGAAAGTGTCTAATAGCCATGAGACAGGGGTAACCCTAGCAGAGTGGCCTGATTCCAGGGGGAGGCCATAGCCCTGGGAACCCGAGTCCGAAGGGCCTGCGGTAGGGGTGACCACCACTTCTGTGATGGAGGGGGAGACGCCCCCACTGAGTGTAATGGTGGGAGACATGGAGGACTTGCCACCAGGACCTGAGTTGGCAGACCTCCACGTCTCCGGAGATAATTTTGGGACCGCCCAACACCGGGACCAAACCCTAATCAGAGCCTGGGAGAATGTGCTGGAAATTGATGGTAAACCCCAGAAACCAGGGGCTGAGTTAATATTTCCACTCTTTGTTGTTCACCAAGAAATGTTATATCGGGTGAACCAAATCCAGGGTGAACCTGTTGAACAGTTGGTGGTGCCCACAGCGTACCGCAAGCTTGTCATGAAGCTTGCCCACCAACATGTTCTTGGGGGACATTTGGGGTGGCAGAAAACCCAGGACCGCATACTGCAGCGGTTTTATTGGCCCAGTGTGTTCAAGGAGGTAGAAAATTATTGTAAGTCCTGTCCCACCTGTCAGATAAATAGCCCCCAGCCACATTTCCGTAGTCCTCTGGTACCTCTTCCAATTATTGAGGTCCCGTTTGAACGAATCGCTATGGATCTAATTGGGCCTGTACCAAAGTCTGCCAGGGGCCACCAACACATTCTGGTAGTTCTCGACTATGCCACTCGGTATCCGGAGGCGTTGCCTCTGCGACATACCTCAGCTAAGCTCATCGCCAAAGAGTTAATGGAAATGTTTTACCGTGTGGGCCTGCCAAAAGAGGTTCTGACAGACCAAGGGACCCCTTTTATGTCCAAAGTTATGAGGGAACTGTGTAAATTGTTGCGTATAAAGTACTTACAGACATCCGTTTACCATCCGCAAACAGACGGTCATGTCGAGAGGTTTAACCAAACTTTAAAAAATATGTTAAAAAGGGTGGTGTCTAGAGATGGGAAGGACTGGGACCTGCTTCTGCCCTATCTCATGTTCGCAGTGCGAGAGGTGCCCCAGGCCTCTACTGGGTTCTCGCCCTTCGAACTGCTTTATGGCAGACACCCTCGGGGCCTGTTGGATATCGCCAAGGAAGCGTGGGAACAACAGCCTGTCCCCCACAAAAGTGTCATTGAGTATGTCACCCAGATGCAGGAACGGATGGAAAGGGTGTTGCCGCTGGTCCGGGAGCATATGGAGGCAGCGCAACAAGCCCAGAGTAGGGTGTACAATCGTCAGGCTCGGGTACGGGGCTTCAATCCGGGAGATCGGGTTTTGGTTCTGGTACCCACCCTGGACAGCAAGTTCCTAGCTAGGTGGCAGGGCCCCTATGAGGTAATCGAGAAGGTAGGGGAAGTAAATTACAAAGTACACCAGCCAGGGCGGCGCAAGCCGGAGCAGGTGTACCACGTGAATTTGCTAAAGCCGTGGAAAGATAGGGACACGGCCGACGACCACAGCCCCCGGCCAGGGCTTCTAGGTGAAAAGGGTCCAGCCCCACAGTTCGAGGCCTGTGAAGCAGTAACCACGGTAAAAATTGCAGACAGCCTGTCTTCCAAACAAGTTCAGGAAGTCAGGGAGTTCATCAGTCGGAACACGGATGTGTTCTCGGACCTCCCTGGTCGCACGACTTTCATCCAACATGACATCGTCACTGAGCCTCAGGTCAATATCCGGTTAAAACCCTACCGGGTACCCGAGGCTCGGCGACGGGCCATCGCGGAGGAAGTGCAGTTAATGTTGAAGCTCAATGTCATTGAGGAGTCGAAAAGTGAGTGGGCCAGTCCCATAGTCCTAATACCCAAGCCGGATGGGACGTTGCGGTTCTGCAACGATTTTCGCAAGTTAAATGAAGTGTCCAAGTTTGATGCACCAGGCAGGTAAAGTCGTTCCTGGGAATTGTAGGATGCTACATGAGGTTTGTGCCCCACTTTGCCACAATAGCAGCGCCGTTGACAGACCTCTTAAAGGGACGAAAGTCTGGAAGGATGCACTGGAGTGAGAAGGCGGAGGAGGCTTTCTCTGCGTTGAAGTCGGCCCTGTGTGGGTCCCCGGTTTTGGTGACACCCGACTTCAACAGGGAGTTCGTCGTACAGACCGATGCCTCGGAGGTAGGCCTCGGTGCTGTACTGTCTCAGGAGGTCAATGGGGAAGAACATCCCGTTGTCTTCCTGAGCCGTAAGCTCAGCCCCGCCGAGACTAGGTATAGTATAGTGGAGAGGGAGTGCCTGGCTATCAAGTGGGCACTCGAATCTCTCCGCTATTACTTGTTAGGAAGGAGGTTCCGTCTGGTGACCGACCATTCCCCTCTCAAGTGGATGAGCCAGGCCAAGGAGAGGAATGCTCGGGTCACCAGGTGGTTCCTATCCCTGCAGAACTTCAAGTTCTCTGTAGAGCACAGGGCAGGCCTCTTGCAGGGTAACACAGATGCCCTGTCCCGCGTCCACTGCCTCACATGTGTTCACCCCCTCAGGGTTGAACAAAGGGGGGGGTGTGTAAGAGGGCGCAAGGTGCCGTCATGGACGGACAATACGTGTCACCGAGGTTCCTGGCCTCGGTGAGGTGAGAGCCCGGTTTTTATGTGTCAGCAGCAGCTAGTGCTGCTTGACATTGTTAGTTAGTTTGGCTGCAAAGCCAATCCGGGCCGGCTCTTACTGGGAGTAGGCAAAGAGTTGGGTGGGTGCCTACTCCCCACGGTCCAGGCCGGACTTTTGCCGGGCCTTTAAAAGCCGCCTCAGCAGGTGGGAGAGAGTGATTATCCTGGAGCTGCTAATAGTGCTGTGGAGCTCTCTGACCTGAAGGAAAGAGCTCAGAAAAGTGGTGTTTTTCCTAGACGCCTGAAGGTGGATTGTCCTGCGGCTGGGCTGACAGCCAGGTGCGAACCCGCACCTAAACCTCCCAGGTGACTGGAACCTGTGTCGGGCTGTTTTTGTTTTGCCTCATGTTTTCTGCTGAGTGTGAGTTAACACCAAGTGACTGTTTACTGTTTATTTTATGCAAGTGTGAATAAACCCTGTTTTGCTGCACTTACTGGACTCCTTTTGCCTCTGTACTGCACCCGCACCGCTGTCTACTAAAGCGACTCCCCACAATATATATATATATATATATAGGCTAATGAACTAACTATCTGATGTAATGCGACAGCAAAACACAGATCACAGCAATGACACTGCTGTCTCTCTCATAACTGTAAAAAAATGCAGAAAATGCCTGCTGGGCAGGTTCTTATATAGTAAACCGGTAGGCAACTTTCCTAATGGTTGCTGGGGATGTTGCTAAGCTCAGACAAAGACATTGCTGCCTTCTTATTGGCCCCACAAGCAAGAAGCAGGAAGGGATCATGCGTTCAGATGGAAAAAAATGATAAATATTCGAAAATACGAATATATAGCACTATATTCAAAATATTCGCAAATTCTCGAAGTGCCGATATTCGCGATAAATATTCACAATTTGAATATTCGCGCCCAACACTAATTACCAGTCAAATTTTTCCAAGGAAGGACAACAGCTGAACTGGCAACAGGGTCATGGGTTCAAAGGTTCATAGATGCGCATGTTGAAGGAAATCTAGTCCATCTGGCACGATACCACAGAAAAGCTACTGTAACACAAATTGCTAATAAAAGGTGATTGCTTAATTTGATAAAAAGATGTCATAATATGCAGTGCATGCATCCCAGCTTGCTGTGAATGGGTACACATAGCCATGGACCAAAGTGTCCATAATAATATTGTCACCACTGAAAGCAGCTACGATGGGCAAGTGAGTAATGAGCATCCTTCGGTAACTTGACCATAAAACAATGGAAGAAGGTGGCCTGGTCTTATGAAGTAAGTTTTTTATTACATCATGTGGATGACGGGGTGCAAGTGTGTCACTTACCTGGGAGAACATATTCACCGGGATGCACTATGGAACAAGACAAACTGGCAGAGCCAGCTCTGGCCAATGTTCTGCTGGGAAACTTTGGGTCCTGGCATTCATGTGCATGTTACTTTGACACATACCACCTACATAAATATTGCTGCAAATCAAGTACACCACTTCATGGCAACAATATTACCTATAGGAAGTGGCCTCTTTGAGGGGTATAATGTGCTTGCCGCGCTGCAAAAATTGTTGACAAAGATGGTCATTTATCAAAGAACTGCATTTTATCCCGCGGCTTGATATCTCATGAGCAGCAAGAGAATGCTCTTAATTTATGATGAAGGCATGGCATCATCAAAAACTAGGCCAGTCCATGCACCTACATGGAAATTAACTCCAGCGTCTGACTGGAGTAGATTTCATTAGTAATTTACTCTAGGAAACTGCCATAAATGTTAGTGAATTTACTGGGGCTAATGCCCCAACCTCTGGCATTCCCCCTGCACTGTCCCCACCACTCTCCAGGGTGGAGGACAGTATCTAAGCAACAAATGCACTTAAATTTAGTTGCACATGGCTGTGTGACTTTTTAAAGCTAAAATCAGGCATAAAGGGTTTTAACAAGTGACCCCCCCCCAAAGAGTTCAAGATGTTGACTTGGCCTCCAGATCCAAATCCAATCAAGCATCTGTGGGATGCTGGAAAAATAAGTCAGATCCATGGAGACCTCACCTCACAACTTACAGGATCTGTTGCAAAAGAAATTTGTTACTGCATTTTGTTCTCTTAAATTACCTATTGATATGTCCACATGAAATAAAACACTTTACATTGGGATTTGGATGTCCTTACGTGTTCATGTGGATGTACATCTCCACAAGACATTTTGCTGTCTTTTGTTATTTTCCCATCTGCACTGACTAGGGGTAAACTAGAGAAGAAGCTAGGCCAAGTGCTTTTTCTGCAGTGTCTGGCCATTTTTAACACATTCCAAATAGAAGCCACTACTGTATAATTAGGTTGTATTGCACATTATGTCCAGACATGTCCACTTCCAGCATTATCAGCACAACATTTAGAAATTCCAGCTAACAAGCTATTCAGTAGCATTGATGCTTTAGCCGCAATATATTTTTCCTGCATTTTGAAAATATAATGAGCTTTACTTTTATCCTACAAATCGTTAAAAAAAAACGTATGCCCAAGTGAAAACCTGTGTATAATTACATTCATTTACGTGCGTGTCAACTTCACTGTTGTGCTGAACTGCTGGAGAAAGATTATTTTGCAGGGTAAGATATTTCTAGCTTTATGCAATATAGGTTGAAGGAAATATAAATGCAAATGTATGGCTAAGGCTTGGGAACAATATCTAAAAAGTAACCCCCTATTATCATAAATAAACGGTGGAGATCACTGCGGGGCAGATTTATGCAACTATCTAATATTAAAAACACAAATTGAATGGTATTGTAATATACGCCCTCAAAATACATCAGAAAAAATATATAAATATAGAGGAGGAACGTTAAAGTAAAACAAAAGTTTATTAGTAGATATCAATAAAAATAAAAGGGCGTCTAGCCAGAACACCCTATAATACCTAGAATAGCTAGGCACGTGCCTAGCTACTCTAGGTATTCTATGGTGTTCTGGCTAGCCCCCTTTTATTTTTATTGATCTCTACTAATAAACTACCTAATAATGGCCTAGTGACACCCTTGTACTTCTATAGACATCATTGCATGTGGAAAAGGCAAATAAACTGAAACCTCATTTCATTGAGAAGTAAATAAGTCATCACATTATTTTGGCATGAGGTCTACCACATGCCTTTATCACCTCCCACATGTCTAAGATGAGTGTAACATGGATGAGACAAGAGATGTGGATGTACAGGGTCATGAATAGATTTGGCATAGGTCTAAATCAGGAAGCAAAATGTTGACCCCCTCAAGTAGGTGTGAGTTTTCAGGTCATTATCCCAGAGTAGTCTCCATTAGCAACAGCTGATGGAGTACAGGAACACTTTAGAAGTGCAGAAACTCTTAACACAGCAGGAAAAAAACACATTTTGGGGAGAGGCAGGCAGAGTTATTTTATAAATGGAGATCAGACAGCGGTCTGGGCTGATAGCAGACAAGTGGACATGGTCAGTAAAACAAGCCATGGAACAACAGAAAAAAAAACATACACCAAAGCCACACACACCAAGACACAGAGCCCTATGGAAAGGATCATTAAAAAAGCCTATGACACTTTGACAATGACTTTGGTCAAGGGAATTTTGCGAATGCTAGCCCTATAAGTGCCTGCTAAAAGGCAGATGATTGTGAACCATGCCTAGAGAACCATGATGTAGAAGCAGAGTGGCAACTGGAAGGAGGACACTGGGCACCTCTGTAAGAGATCCAGCATGTTGTAATGATCATTCATGATGCTGCTTTTGGCACATTTCCTCTCTGTGCTCAAGCCTAAAAAAACACCCATTTGGACAAATAAATGCCACCCCTAAAATCTTGTTGGAATTTGATTGCAAACAATATATCTGAGAGGAAAGGACCAATGCTTATATTTAAAACATGCTTTGACTGTAGTTCCTTACAATCTGTGCTAGAGCCATCTCTCTTTGAGTCAGTATGGGCCAACAGAATGGCTACAAAAGTGCTTTGTACATGAGCTCCATGTTTCCTCTCATGAAAGGGAATCTGTCACCTGGAAAATCAATATTAAACCAAACATAGGTCCTTACAGCGCGTCATACCTTCTTTCCATAGGTGTTCTTTACACTTGGATCTGGCTTTCTATCTTCATAAAAATCCTCTTTTATCTTTATGCTAATAACCCCTGAAGGTGCCCAGAGGGGCGTTATTTTCATTCAAAAAGTCCCCAGGAACGCCCTCCATCCAGTGCCCAGGCCCGCTACCGATAGAGCCCAGGCCCTCCTCTCTCTCTGGTCATACAATATGTCCCCAGCGAATGCCGTCATGAATCCGCCCCTGGCTACGTCACTAGTAGCTGATAACCCCGCCCACTCCTTCCTTTCAGCTTCACTAACAGCCACTGAGCCGGCTCCTGCGCTCTTCCTGTTTAACTGAGCGCATCAGCCAGATTTTGGGGCAATATATTGTGCTGCACTGTGATATATGGTTCTGATGGGACAGTGTATTGCACTATTGTATTGCTGACCCGCGTACTTCTGTTGCCCCTCCTTCTATCAATTTGAACCGATTACAACATGGGTTTTTAGTTTTAGTTTTTTTTTTTCCAGGGCCACTTTAAGTTCCCAGTCCGTCTCTGGGCACCTTCTCACTGTGGAAGATGTATGTGTGTGTGCTGACCCTTTAAGAGCCAAGGAAGAGCTTGTGTGCACCCTGTGGGCATAGAAGAACAGACTTTGCCAACAAACAAGCCTCAGACTACATGTAGGAACAGAGTAGACCCGGTGGCCGGGCTGAGTTGGAAGATGGCAGCGGAAGGTGGGTATTGCCGGCCAGGTAAGTATAACAGAGCAGCTGCAATTGTAAGACCAACACGCACAAACAAGCACAAGTTTGCAACAATGTGGTACAAAATCAATGCTATATAAAGTTCTTCTACCTTTTTTCACTTTTTGTTGGTTTATTACCCTACCTACGTATCATTTTCTCCAGTCAAAATATGCAATGAAAGATGGTTAAATTGGCTGGATAACTCTCCTGCATTGTTTGCAAGTACTTCCCCTAGTGAAGTACTTTTCCTGTAGAGTTTCCTTAGGTCATTGTGGCTTCATTAGAAGTCCTCCCCTGCCTCAACAGCATTGAGCCTGTGTAGATGGTGTCAGCTAAGGTCTCAAAGATCCGACTCCAGAGATCCATTACAGAATTATATAGTGCTTCCATATACCATAATTGCTGTAAGAGTAACGTAAGATCACTTACCTTTATAGGGAAACACGACTTATGATTCTTGCCGCTACAGTGGCAGTCTGAACTCCACATATTTTTCATCTTATTAATACTTTGTGGGGTAAAAGCCATGTCATGATCTATGTATTGGCCCCATTCAATTATAATGTGGGAGTATAAACTGTCTTCTTGAAAAGCTTTATTTGATGCATGAATTATTTTATTGGTAACCTCACGTACCTGTAAAAATATATAATCATTGAGCATCTACGGTATTTTATATGTAACATATGGAAATGAATTCAATAAATGATACTGATATAGCAGATCTAAGCATAGCATTACAATGTCTTATAATGTAGGTTGTTTTACACAGAGCTGAAAGCAAAATCATCAGTGTCATCTGGTCCGATGACAAGCTGCGCTATATCTGTTACAAGCGGCAGAGGTGCAGGGTGGGACAGATGTGCATCAGGTCGCAAAGTACAGACTCCCCATACTACTTCTTAAATGAATGGGCAACATGGTGGAAAGGACAATCTCATAATCCTCTTTGCATCCTGCTCTAGGTTCATCTCAATGACTCAAGAACACAAAGATGAACCTAAATAATCTTAGACACTCTAATTGCATTTAGGGTCCTATCCTAGCCAGACAGCAGTAAAACCTAAAGAAGTAACCCACTGTCTATCAGCTATAGAACAAATAACCCTTTACTACACTAGATCACAGAGGATGTTACTATTCACCCTTTCATATCCTGAACCACCAGTGATATTACCATTAAGCCCTTTAGAACTGCAGACCACTCTAGAACACTAGGGATAAAATGTATTATAAATTACTGTTATAGACTAGTACGTCTTGACCCTTAGAGGACCAGGCAATTTTTTGTTTTTTGTTTTTTACTCCCCACCTTCCCTGAGTCATAACTTATTTTCCCTTCACATAGCCTTGTGAGGGCTTATTTTTGTGGGACAAGTTGTACTTTCTAATGGTACCATTTATGGTTGCACACAATGTAGTGCAAATCAGGAAAAATGGAGTGGAATTGAAAGCTGTGTGTGGGCTCATTTTTTGCTCATTCAGTGATACCATTTTGAAGTGTGTGTGACTTTTTTATCACTTTTTATAATTGTTTAGGAGGAGTTGAAGTGACACGAAATGGTGAATTGTACAGGCGTTTTTGCACACGGTGATGTCCATGATATTTATTTTGATTCTGGAGAGAGCGGGGTGATTAGAACTTTTAAAACTTTTTTTTTGTATTTTTACTTTTTTTTTATTTTTAAGTCACCCTGTCATTAGATTGCCCATTGTGTTCATTGATGGTTATATAGCCATTACTGAACACTTCATTTTCAATATAACAATACAGTGCTGGCACCTAGTGGCCTGTATTGGTATATTCTAGTAATAGCTGCTGAAGCCTGCTTTCGGCTTTGGGCTATTATTATAGTATAACAGGTTTCCCCATTTCAGGCAGGGAATGCTGTTACGGGAGCGCACGGCTCCCACTTCCAGACTGTTCAGATGCCATGGTCGCTTTTAAACGTGGCATCTGAGGGAAGAAATGTTTGCGATCTGCCTTATGACTGATCGCATACAGTACATGTGCAGCTGGTTTCTGCTGTTTGAAACAGCAGAAACCCGTTGGCTATAGCACGCGCTGAGTGCACGAGGGGGCACCATAATTATAGACACGACTTCCACCGTATATGTATGGCGGAGGTTGCTATGGGGTTAATCTCTGAGGCAGGCATCAGTGAGGTACCCCCTAATTGAAGGTGAGGTGTAGCTGAGGAAGCAGTTTTATATGATGTGAGCTGCAGAGTCCTTTCTTTGACTTCAGCAGTCTTTGGTACAGCAACACACAGTAATGGAGCCATTTTTGCTTGTTTTAGTAATATACAGCATGGTGGCTCACTGGTTGGAACTGGTGCTTGCAGTGTGGAAGTCTTAGGTTCAAATCTGACCAAGGACAAAATTTTCATGGAGTTTGTATGTTCACGCCATGTTTGTGCGAGCTTCCTCTCTCACTCTAAAGACATACTGAAAGGGAATTTAGACTGTGATTCTCATTGGGGTGGTGAGAATGTTAGTAAAGTGCTGCCAAACTAGGAGCCAGCACATTTTCTGACTTAAAGAGTAACTGAGCTTTCAAAAAACTTTTGCTGTCTCTCCGCGTGGCTGTAATGGGGATCATAGACTTTCTAGTAAGCCTGTCTTTAGCAGCAAGGAGGGACAGCACTCAGCTGAGCACTTCTATCTCCTGATGTTATCTATTAGCAGGGTCTCAGCACTAGGACCCCCACCAGTCAAAGCTTTTGCTCTGCTACTATGACAAAATGTTTTTGAAAAGAGTAGTTACTCTTTAACCATTAGGAACATTCCAAACATAGTCAATATTAAAGGGGTTGTCTCACTTCAGTAAGTGGCATTTATCATGTAGAGAAGGTTAATACAAGGCACTTACTAATGCATTGTTATTATCCATATTGCCTTCTTTGCTGGCTGGATTCATTTTTCCATCACATTATACACTGCTTATTTCCATAGTTACAGACCATCCTGCAATCCATTAATGGTGGTCGTGCTTGCATACTATAGGAAAAAGGACCAGCCTCTCTGTTGGCCGGGACCATGGGAGCGCACATAGGCTAATGCTTTTTCCTATATTGTGCAGGCATGACCACCACTGATGGATTGCAGGGTGGTCTGTAACCATGGAAACGAGCAGTGTATAATGTGATGGAAAAATGAATCCAGCCAGCCAAGGAGGTAATATGGATAATAACAATATATTAGTAGGTTTCTTGTATTAACTTCCTCTACATGATAAATGCCACTTACTGAAGTGAGAAAACCCCTTTAAGGGGTCTACTGACATTTCCTAACAGATGACGTTTCCTCTTTAGTATCTAATCAGTGCGGGTTCGACACCCATGACCCCCACCAATCAGTTGTTTGAGAAGGCACTGACGCTTGCAGTAGTGCCACGGCCTCCTCACTTTAATGGGACTCAGCTGCACCTAGGCCACGTGACTGATGAACATGACATCACATGGCCTAGGGAAAGCTGTAAGATGACTGGAGCGCCAGTGCCTTCTCAAACAGCTGATCAGCAGGGGTCTCGGGTGTCTGACCTTCAACAATCCGATACTGATGACTAGTGTCAAAATTTAGTTTGAATGCTATATGGAGGAGTCTCTGTACAGCTTTCAAATGTATGGTCTCCAGCAAGGCTAATTTGTTATCACCGAAATCTTGCAAGACTTTGGTGAATAACTTCAGACTTCCATTTTTTAACTTGAAAACCATTTTAAAACTTGAATCCGAAGTCGGCTTTGGTACCGGCTGTCCCCTCGGTACCCAAGACAACTTCGGACTCATGTTTTAAAATGGTTTTTAAGTTCAAAAATCAAAGTCTGAAGACTTTGAATTTCACCACGCTGGAGCCCATACATTTGAATGCTGTACAGAGACGGATCTCCGTACAGCATTATAATTAAGTCTTGACAGAAGCGACTTCGGATCTATGATCCGAAGCTCGCTTCGCTCAAGACTACTGATGACCTATCCAGTGGATAGGTCATCAATTAAAAAGTGTAAAAAGATTAAATGGGTTTTCACAGCACACAATGCTTCTAAGGAAAAATTGAGTTCTTTTATATGGTTTAACTCTTACTAGTAGCTTCAGTGTGTGCATCCTGGAATATTAATCATATCATTAAAATATTAATAACTTTATACAAAAAAATGTTTCCGATATTATCAAATAAAAGCAATTTTAATAGGCAAAAACTCTAGAAAGTGGCATACTCTGTAGGAATCATGCACAAAAATAACAGATTGCATTTACATTACAAAGCTTGAGACCGCAGCTCTGAACATTGTGAATTCACTTGTCTTGAAAGGTTCTTACCGGAGGCAGAGAGAAATTGTTGTAGAGGAAATCTGTATTCCATCCCTGTGGCTCACTAATTTCATCCTCATATTGTGACGGCAGCCACCTAGATAAAATAGTATTTGAGGCTCCCCAGGAAGGGTGATTTCTAGACAAAAAAAATATTAAAATCAAAATAGAAAAAAATATATCTTCTAAGGACATAAAATGTTTTTCAAGAACTTCCATTTTCATGTAATAATAATAATAATAATAATAATAATAAATCAGTGTCACACCACAGCCATCTTAGATGTTATTAAAGGGAGTCTGTCAGTTCCATATTACCACCATGTAGGGTAGGTGTGTTGAAACACAATCATACCTTTCTTGTAGAGATGAGTGAATCTATTCGCAGATTCAGAGATTAATTTCGAATCTCCAATGTTATAGGCACCGAATTGAACCCATATCTTTTCTGGTTCGATTGAGGAGAATCTTGTAAAATGGCGCCCAGCGCATAAACAGTCAATGGTGTCCTGTCACCACCAGGCAGGAGGTAATTGCAGTCAGTTGCGGCTAAGCAATAACCGCAGTTTGCAGAGGCAACGATAAAAGTAGATACAGTTACCCCTGACGCTGTATCAGACCAAGGGGACGGGCAAGGGATTAAAAAATCTGTGTTTTAGAGAACTAGAGGGGGTTATATGCCAATTTCCAGGGAAATTGGGGCAACTTTTTTTTTTCCAGAACAAATCCAGAACAAATAGATTCAGACCCGAACACAACTTTTAGAAAAATGTGTTGAATCCGAAACTAACCAAATCTTGAAAGATTCGCTCATTTCTGCTTTCTTGTGAAAATCCAATCCTCTAAACCTGACAAACACTTTTTATTTTTATGCATATAAGGTTTTAGGAGCACCATGGGAAGGTCTACTCTACTTGGTGCACTTGTCCTCCCCTGTATGATCACTACTGGCTCTGAAATGTTAGGGACTGTCCATCAACAGCTTGGCAGTTTTATGCTGGAGCAAATGCATGCACCAAAAACCTTATTTACATAAAAATAAAATAAGGCATTTCTCTTGATTACAGAATCAGCTTTTCACAAGTATAACACACCCATCAATACTTGTTTGCTCCGACATGATTACATGGGTAAAGGCAAACTAAATGTGGGAGGGACAACTGCTAGGCAGCCATTCCTCCTATATTCAGCTCTATTAATTTGCAGCATGTCCCTGATCACACAGGGATATGTGTTGCCAATAATCGGTCATCCTTCATCCTGACAAATGATACCCGTCAGCCAACAAACAAGCTTTTGCTCATTTATCAGCTGATCAGCTGCTTGAATATTATGGTCACATTATCGGAAACAAGCGTTCTTATGAATGCTTGTTTCTGATAATCGGCCTGAAAATCACGCCTCCTAATAGATCACTAAGGTGAACATTAACGTTGCACAAGTCGAGCTTCGGAACAGAGAGCAGGAGTTGATTCGTTCGTTTTTAATGCTGTCTCCGTACAGCATTAAGGGTCCTTTCACACTTACGTTCTGAGGATCCGGCAGGCACTTCCGTCCCGCCGGATCCGTCAGAACGCAAGTCGCCTGAAGCATTAGAAGACCGATCAGGATCCTGATCAGTCTTCGAAATGCTTTCAGGTTACTATGGCAGCCAGGACGCTATTAAAGTCCTGGTTGCCATAGTAGGAGCGGGGAGCGGGGGAGCGGTATACTTACGGTCCGTGCGGCTCCCGGGGCACTCCTGAATGACGTCAGAGCGCCCCATGCCCATGGATCACGTGATCCATGCGTGTGGGGCGCCCTGACGTCACTCTGGAGCGCCCGGGAGCCGCACGGATGGTAAGTATACTGCTCCCCCGCTCCCCACTACATTTTACCATGGCAACCAGGACTTTAGCGTCCTGGCTGCCATGGTAACAATTGAGAAAAAGCTAAACGTCTGATCCGGCGATGCGCCGAAACAACGTTTAGCTTAAGGCCTGATCCGGATTAATGCCTTTCAATAGGCATTAATTCCGGATCCGGCCTTGCGGCAAGTGTTCCGGATTTTTGGACGGAACAAAAAGCGCAGCATGCTGCGGTATTTGCTGCGTCCAAAAAACGTTCTGGTCCTGAACTGAAGACATCCTGATTCATCCTTAACGGATTTCTCTCCATTCAGAATGCATGGGGATGATCCTGATCAGGATTTTTCCGGCATAGAGACCCGACAACGGATCTCTATGTCGGAAAACAAAAACGCCAGTGTGAAAGGACCCTAAAATGAATGGCCTCCATGTAGGCAAAATTCATCTCACCCAAAGTCGTGTGAGACTTTGGCAAATTTATTTGGTAATCACATCTGCATCTTTAAAAACGCAACTTCGGGTGAGACGAATTTTGCCTACACGAAGGCAATACATTTTAATGCTTTACCCGAAGACAGCAGTAAAACCAAGGTGTTTGGACGAATCGACTTCGGCTCTCTGATTCACTCAACACTAGTTGAACATCCTAAGCGGATCTCTAAGAAGTCCAAAAATCTTGACATTTGGTAATTTCAAACTTGTTGGTAACCTGGTCTCCCTTGGATTTTTCCCACAAAAGATCATCTATAGAGAATGTACAGATCTTGTTCTTGTAATAATTTACAGCAATGCTTGACCTACATTAGTTGTTATTACAAAAGTTTTCCTCTATTACCCCCATGCCATCTGCAAGTTTTTAAATCCAACTTCTGCTGGCATTTCATGTTCCAATATGATTTGACCACCTATCATGACCCATAGTTATATATTGTAAGTTATATAATTTGTGAGCACAATTCAGGAGAGACAAAAATGTAGACCTAAGTCATTGGCTGCACTCTGAGTCCCACGCAGCAGCATGCATGTCACAGGCTAGTTCTATTCGGATCCGTCACTGCCGGATACTGCCAGACAAACACGGCTCGCGTCCTGCAGGAACGTATGGGAACGGCGTTCCTGCACTTTTTTTAATAGCAGGAATGCCGTTCCCTTTCAGGGTCGTCTTTAACGCCGGGTACAAGGACCAGGAAGCGGTGAAGGCTTTGTACTCACCGTTTCCTGGTCCTCGGCTGTGCAGGGCTGCGGACAGGCATGAGGACTGAGGCGCTCTGTGATGTCACGCTGTGCACAGCCTTCACAGCACAGCCAACAGCAGGAGGATGCAGATCGCGTAGGAGGAGAGGAGCTTCGGCATCCAGGAGCAGGAGAGGTTGTGTTTTTTTTATTTAATTTTTTATGAGGTTGATGGAGAGGCACTGACTGGGGGGCTGATGGAGAGGCACTGGGGGATGGTGGAGAGGCACTGGGGGCTGATGGAGAGGCACTGGGGACTGGTGAGAGTCACTGGAAGCTGGTGAGAGGCCCTGGGGGCTGATGGAGAGGCACTGGGCTGGTGGAGAGGCATTTGGGGAGAATGGAGAGTCACTTGGGGCTGATGGAGAGGCACTGGGGGCTGGTAAGAGGAACTGGGGGCTGATGGAGGGGGCACTGGGGGCTGGTGAGAGGCACTGGAGGCTGGTGAGAGGCACTGGGGGCTGATAGAGAGGCACTGGGAGCCGATAGAGAGACACTGAGGGCTGATGGAGAGGCACTGAGGGCTGAAGGAGAGGCACTGAGGGCTGAAGGAGAGGCACTGGGGGCTGATGGAGAGGCACTGGGGGCTGATGGAGAGGCACTGGAGGCTGATGAAGAGGCACTGGGGGCTGGTGGAAAGGCACGGGGGGCTGGTGAGAGGCACTGGGGGCTGATAGAGAGGCACTGGGAGCTGATGGAGAGGCACTGGGAGCTGATGGAGAGGCACTGAGGGCTGATGGAGAGGCACTGGGGGCAGATGGAGAGGTACTGGGGGCTGGTGAGAGGAACTGGGGGCTGATGGAGAGGCACTGGGGGCTGATGGAGAGGCACTGGGGGCTAGTGGAGAGGCATTGGGGGCTGATGGAGAGGCACTGGGGGCTGGTGGAGAGGCACTGGGGGCTGGTGGAGAGGCACTGGGGCTGATGGAGAGGCACGGGGGCTGATGGAGAGGCACTGGGGGCTGGTGAGAGGCACTGGGGGCTGATGGAGAGGCACTGGGGGCTGATGAAGAGGCACTGGGGCTGATAAAGAGGCACTGGGGGCTGATGGAGAGGCACTGGGGGCTGATGAAGAGGCACTGGGGGCTAGTGGAGAGGCACTGGGGGCTGGTGGAGAGGCACTGGGGCCTGGTAAGAGGCACTGGGGCTGATGGAGAGGCACGGGGGTCTGATGGAGAGGCACTGGGGGCTGGTGAGAGGCACTGGGGGCTGATGGAGAAGCACTGGGGGCTGATGGAGAGTCACTGGGGCTGATAAATTGGCACTGGGGGCTGATGGAGAGGCACTGGGGCCTGATGAAGAGGCACTGGGGGCTGGTGAGAGGAACTGGGGGCTGGTGGAAAGGCAATGGGGGCTGATCGAGAGGCACTGGGGGCTGATCGAGAGGCACTGGGAGCTGATGGAGAGGCACTGAGGGCTGATGGTGAGGCACTGAGGGCTGATGGAGAGGCACTGGGGGCTGATGGAGAGGTACCGGGGGCTGGTGAGAGGAACTGGGGGCTGATGGAGAGGCACTGGGGGCTAGTGGAGAGGCACTTGGGCTTGGTAAGAGGCACTGGGGCTAATGAAGAGGCACGGGGGGCTAATGGAGAGGCACTGGGGGCTGATGGAGAGGCACTGGGGGCTGATGGAGAGGCACTGGGAGCTGATTGAGAGGCACTGGGGTCTGACGGAGAGGCACTGGAGGCTGGTGAGAGGCACTGGGGGCTGATGAAGAGGCACTGGGGGCTGGTGGAGAGGCACTGGGGGCTGGTAAGAGGCACTGTGGGCTGGTAGAGAGGCACTGAGGGATGATGCAGAGGCACTGAAGGCTGATGGAGAGGCACTGGCTGCTGGTGAGAGGCACTGGGGGCTGATGGAGAGGTACTGGGGGCTGGTGAGAGGCCCTGTGGGCTGATGGAGAGGCACTGCGGGCTAGTGGAGAGGCACTGGGGAGTGATGGAGAGGCACTAGGGGCTGGTGGAGAAGCACTGGGGGCTGGTAAGAGTCACTGGGGCTGATGGAGAGGCACGGGGGCTGATGGAGAGGCACTGGGGGCTGGTGAGAGGCACTGGGGGCTGATCGAGAGGCACTGGGGGCTGATCGAGAGGCACTGGGAGCTGATGGAGAGGCACTGAGGGCTGATGGTGAGGCACTGAGGGCTGATGGAGAGGCACTGGGGGCTGATGGAGAGGTACCGGGGGCTGGTGAGAGGAACTGGGGGCTGATGGAGAGGCACTGGGGGCTAGTGGAGAGGCACTTGGGCTTGGTAAGAGGCACTGGGGCTAATGAAGAGGCACGGGGGGTTGATGGAGAGGCACTGGGGGCTGATGGAGAGGCACTGGGGGCTGATGGAGAGGCACTGGGAGCTGATTGAGAGGCACTGGGGTCTGACGGAGAGGCACTGGAGGCTGGTGAGAGGCACTGGGGGCTGATGAAGAGGCACTGGGGGCTGGTGGAGAGGCACTGGGGGCTGGTAAGAGGCACTGTGGGCTGGTAGAGAGGCACTGAGGGATGATGCAGAGGCACTGAAGGCTGATGGAGAGGCACTGGCTGCTGGTGAGAGGCACTGGGGGCTGATGGAGAGGTACTGGGGGCTGGTGAGAGGCCCTGTGGGCTGATGGAGAGGCACTGCGGGCTAGTGGAGAGGCACTGGGGAGTGATGGAGAGGCACTAGGGGCTGGTGGAGAAGCACTGGGGGCTGGTAAGAGTCACTGGGGCTGATGGAGAGGCACGGGGGCTGATGGAGAGGCACTGGGGGCTGGTGAGAGGCACTGGGGGCTGATGGAGAGGCACTGGGGGCTAGTGGAGAGGCACTGGGGGCTGGTAAGAGGCACTGGGGGCTGATGGAGAGCAACTAGGGGCTCGTGGAGAGGCACTGGGGGCTCATGGAGAGGCACTGGGAGCTGATGGAGAGGCACTGGGGGCTGTGAGAGGCTACTGGGGGCTGCTATAAGGCTACTGGGGGTTGCTATGAGGCTACTGGGGGCTGCTATGAGGCTACTGGGGGCTGCTATGAGGCTGCTGAGGGCTGCTATGAGGCTGCTGAGGGCTGCTATGAGGCTACTGGGGGCTGCTATGAGGCTACTGGGGGCTGCTATAAGGCACTGGGGCTCTTATGTGAGGTCTGATTGGGGGTCATTCATATTGGAGTCTGAGCTGAGGTGTGATCTGTGGTCTTATTGGGGTCTTATTAACATTGAGGATCTTATTGGGGCTGTTAGCTGAGGTCTGATTAATATTGGTGGTCTGACCTGAGGTGTAATGAAAAATATTTTTTTCCTATTGTCCCCCTTTAAAACCTAGGTGTGTCTTATGGGCCAGTGCATCTTATAGGGTTAAAAATACGGTACTTGCTTGCTCCTCCTCCCGACCTCCCCTGCCCTTTGCGTACGCCGAGCACTGTGACGTCATGCAGAGGCACTGCAATGCTAGTGTGAGCCCCGGTCTCCTTCCTGAACTACAGACCAGTGCCCTCTTCCAGCCCTGAGCCCAGCTGCCCAGTGCACTGATCCGGAGCAGCTTGGAGAAAAAAGGCCTCACAGTCTCCCACACTCCTTCGGCCAAGCCTGTCAGCACCCCTGAGGCCAATCCTGCCAGCACCCCTGAGGCCAAGCCAGGCCTTATTTTAGGGTAACAGTATATTTTTTAATTGTTTGTTATAAAAACAAATTACCAGTTTCTGTCCGATAGGGTTATGTTTCAGCCAAACTGCACTGCATCTTAGTTTAATTTTTGAGTGCCATCATGTTGCTGTTCTGAAGGCTTTGTATAGCCCTTATCTCTGAATTCCTGGCCCCTCAGAAACACTCATTTAAGCCATATTCTTGTAAAAAAAAAAATATATACAAAGAGGACCTGCCAGCTGCCACCGCTCCTGACATGTCTGTTTTAATAGCGTCATTCCTCCTGTAATAACAATTCTGGTGCATCTATTTCCATGTCTCTATGTTGTGCCATTCCTTTATTATTTCTACTACAAGTTATGAATGAATTGCTAGCAGTCTGCAGTAAGGGTACAAAGGGGTGGTAACCAGTTGGGTGTGTGTAACTGCACAAACTCATTCTATCCTCACTCTGTGCTGGTACACCCTCCCAACTTGTTACCACCCCTCTGTACCCTTACTCTGTACCAGACTGCTAGCAATTCATTCATAACTTCTAGCAGGAATATTAAAGGGATGGCACAACATAGATTCATAAGAATAGATACTCCAGAATTGTTATTACATGGGGAATGCATTAAGTTATTAAAATAGGCGTGAAAGGAGCGGTGAGAGATCCTATTTAAGCCCAAAATTAGTAACATACAATCATAAAAATAACTACGTCCAAAGCTGTTCACAGCCTTTAAGGCGGTATCTGAAACATTTAGGGCATATTGATAGTATATGTATAATAGAAACATAGAATGTGTCGGCAGATAAGAACCATTTGGCCCATCTAGTCTTTGAATCCAGAGGAAAAAAAAACAGGCTGGTGTATTTGAGTTTCATTTACAGCATACTTATATAAGTAGATATATATATAACGCGAGGTTGGTCGCGACGCGTGGTTGATTAAGTGTGTGGTTGTGTAAGTGTGACTTAAGATTAAGTGACTTCAGATTCAGGGACTTCAGTGGGGGACTGAAATTCGTCAGTTCTTGTAACTAGATTATATTGTATTTTTTTTTGTTTTTGTGGTGTAATCCCCATTAGTATGTCTTGCACAATTGACAATGCCGTCCAGTGCACATCTTGCATGATGTATGCAGTCCTGGAACAGCCGTTTGAGGGTGCATATCTTTGTTCAAAATGTGAGCAAATTACCCGTTTGGAATCGCACATCGAGTCTCTAAACGGGCATATTGCAACACTGAGAGCCACTGACAATTTGCAAAGAGTTTGCTGCTCACCGAGCAAGCAGTCTTTGGGGTAGATGTGGGGAGGGTGACAGAAAGGAGGCTGAGGAAAGTGAGGTAGCTAGCTGGGTGACAGTAAGAAAGGGGGTAGAGGGAAGAGTGCAAGGGAGGCTAGCCCTGATCTGATACACCCCAACAAGTTTGCACGTTTGGCAGATGAGGGGGATGGCAGCTCAGGGACAGCACCGCTGCAGCCAGACACTTCCTCTGCCGGTCAGGGGAATGTCAGCTGCAGTAAGCAGGGGACCAGGAGAGCAGGGCAGGCCAGACAGGTGCTGGTAGTGGGAGACTCAATTATTAGGGGAACAGATAGGGCGATCTGTCACAAAGATCGTGATCGCCGAACAGTGTGCTGTCTTCCTGGCGCTAGAGTTCGACACATCGCAGATCGGGTTGACAGATTACTGGGAGGAGCTGGAGAAGATCCAGCGGTCATGGTCCATATCGGAACCAATGACAAAGTTAGAGGAAGGTGGAGCGTCCTTAAGAATGATTTCAGGGATTTAGGTCACAAGCTTAGGGCAAGGACCTCAAAGGTAGTATTTTCCGAAATACTGCCTGTACCACGGGCCACACAAGAGAGGCAGCGGGAGATTAGAGAGGTTAACAAGTGGCTCAAGAACTGGTGTAGGAAGCAGGGTTTTGGGTTCATGGAGAAGTGGGCTGACTTTGCTATCGGCTACAGGCTCTATCGTAGGGACGGGCTGCACCTCAATAGGGAAGGGGCAGCCGTGTTGGGGAGAAAGATGGCTAGAAGGTTGGAGGAGTGTTTAAACTAGGGACTGGGGGGAGGGAAATTACATTACAGGAGGGGAAGATAGTGCAGATAGAGACCGGGGGCAAGGTAGTGGGACTGGGGGAGAAATGGAAGGAGAAACTAGAAAAGTTTAGAAGGAAAGGTGTAGGGCAAAAAATATGCATAAACCTCTCAAATGTATGTATACTAATGCCAGAAACCTGACTAATAAAACTGGGGAACTGGAATTAGTGATGTGTGAGGATGATTATGACATAGTGGGAATAACTGAGACATGGCTGGATGATAGCTATGACTGGGCTGTTACTGTACAAGGTTGCAATCTGTTCAGAAAGGATCGTCAAAACCGGAGAAGGGGAGGGGTCTGCCTTTACATAAAGTCCTGTCTAAAGCTCACACTCCAGGAAGACATCTGTGAGGGACACGAAAATGTGGAGTCATTGTGGGTGGAGATAAATGGAGCCAAAAACAATAATAAATTACTAATAGGAGTTTACTATAAACCACCTAATATACCAGAGTCCGCAGAAAATCTATTACTAAACGAGATAAACAAGGCGGCAAACCATAACCAGGTGGTTATTATGGGGGACTTCAACTACCCAGATATAGATTGGGAAACTGAGAGCTGTACATCCCATAAAGGAAACAGGTTCTTGGCAATAGCCAAATACAATTACCTTTCCCAAATGGTTCAGGACCCAACTAGAGGGACGGCCATACTGGACTTAGTATTAACCAATAGACCTGATAGAACAACAGACGTGCAGGTTGGGGGACACCTGGGAAATAGTGACCATAAAGTAATAACCTTCCAATTATCCTTCAAACGAGAGTTTCTACAGGGAGGAACAAGAATACCGGACTTCAAAAAAGCAAAATTTAGCCAACTAAGAGAGGCCATAGGCCCAATTAACTGGGACATAGTCCTCAAAAATAAAAATACAACCACACATGGGAGATTTTTAAATGCATTGTAACATCTAATTGTGATCGATGCATACCTTATAGAAATAAAAGGCTAAGAAATAAGAAGAAACCAATGTGGATAAATAGAACCGTAAAAAAAGCAATAAATGACAAAAAGAAAGCATATAAATCACTAAAACAGGAGGGGAGACAGGAAGCACTGATAAACTATAAGGAAAAAAATAGAATATGTAAAAAACTAATAAAAACTGCCAAACTAGAGACCGAGAGATTAATTGCCAAAGAGAGCAAAACTAACCCTAAAATGTTTTTCAATTATATAAATGGTAAAAAATATAAACCTGAAGGAGTCGGCCCTCTACATAGCAATGAGGGGGGAGTTGCAGAAAGCGATGAGGATAAAGCCAAGCTATTAAATATTTTCTTCACCACTGTTTTCACTGAGGAAAATAAACTGTCAGATGAAATGCAAAATGTAAAAGTAAATTCCCCTTTAAAAGTGCCCTGTCTGACCCAGGAAAAAGTACAGCAGCGACTTAAAAAGATTAAAATAGACAAATCGCCAGGACCGGATGGCATACACCCCCGTATCCTAAGGGAATTAAGTGATGTCCTAGCCAGACCCTTATTTTTGATATTCACGGACTCCATACTGACAGGGAATGTTCCACAAGACTGGCGTATAGCAAATGTGGTGCCAATATTCAAAAAGGGTCCAAAAACAGAGCCTGGAAATTATAGGCCGGTAAGTTTAACATCTGTTGTGGGTAAACTGTTTGAAGGTTTTGTAAGAGATGCTATCTTGGAGTATCTCAATGAAAATAAGCAAATTACACCATATCAGCATGGCTTCATGAGGGATCGGTCATGTCAAACGAATTTAATTAGTTTCTATGAGGAGGTAAGTTCTAGACTTGACAGCGGCGAATCAATGGATGTCGTATATCTGGACTTCTCCAAAGCATTTGACACTGTACCACATAAAAGGTTAGTATATAAAATGAGAACACTTGAACTAGGAGAAAATATCTGTATGTGGGTAAGTAACTGGCTCAGAAATAGAAAACAGAGGGTGGTTATTAACGGTACACACTCAGATTGGGTCACGGTCACTAGTGGGGTACCTCAGGGTTCAGTATTGGGCCCTATTCTCTTCAATATATTTATTAATGATCTTGTAGAAGGCTTGCACAGTAATATATCAATTTTTGCAGATGACACTAAACTGTGTAAAGTAATTAACACTGAAGAGGACAGTTTTCTGCTACAGAGGGATCTGGATAGATTGGGGGCTTGGGCAGAGAAATGGCAGATGAGGTTTAATACTGACAAATGTAAAGTTATGCACATGGGAAGGAATAATGCAAGTCACCCGTACATACTAAATGGTAAAACACTCAGTAACACTGACATGGAAAAGGATCTAGGAATTTTAATAAATAACAAACTAAGCTGTAAAAACCAGTGTCAGGCAGCTGCTGCTAAGGCCAATAAGATAATGGGTTGCATCAAAGGGGCATAGATGCCCGTGATGAAAATATAGTCTTACCACTTTATAAATCACTAGTCAGACCACACATGGAGTACTGTGTACAGTTCTGGGCTCCCGTGAACAAGGCAGACATAGCAGAGCTAGAGAGGGTTCAGAGGAGGGCAACTAAAATAATAACTGGAATGGGGCAACTACAGTACCCTGAAAGGTTATCAAAATTAGGGTTATTCACTCTAGAAAAAAGACGACTGAGGGGAGATCTAATAACTATGTATAAATATATCAGGGGTCAGTACAAAGATCTCTCCCATCATCTATTTATCCCCAGGACTGTGACTGTGACGAGGGGACATCCTCTGCGTCTGGAGGAAAGAAGGTTTGTACACAAACATAGAAAAGGGTTCTTCACGGTAAGAGCAGTGAGACTATGGAACTCTCTGCCTGAGGAGGTGGTGATGGTGAGTACAATAAAGGAATTCAAGAGGGGCCTGGATGTATTTCTGGAGCATAATAATATTTCAGGCTATAGCTACTAAAGATGGGTCGTTGATCCAGGGAGTTATTCTGACTGCCTGATTGGAGTCGGGAAGGAATTTTTTCCCCTTAAGTGGGGGAAATTGGCTTCTGCCTCACAGGGGTTTTTTGCCTTCCTCTGGATCAACTTGCAGGAAACAGGTCGAACTGGATGGACAAAAGTCTTTTTTCGGCCTTATATACTATGTTACTATGTTACTATGTTACTAGTCTGCCCAATATACTGAATACTATGAATAGCCCCTGGCCCTATCTTATATGAAGGATGGCCTTATGCCTATCCCATGCATGCTTAAACTCCTTCACTGTATTTGCAGCTACCACTTCTGCAGGGAGGCTATTCCATGCATCCCCCACTCTCTCAGTAAAGTAATACTTCCCGATATTACTTTTAAACCTTTGCCCCTCTAATTTAAAAATATGTCCTCTTGTAGCAGTTTTTCTTCTTTTAAATATTCTCTACTCTTTTACAGTGTTGATTCCCTTTATGTATTTAAAAATGTCCTTCATTGGCACAACTATTGCTAATTTCCAATCTTCTGGGACGACACCTGTTACCAGTGATTGGTTAAATAAATCTGTGATTGGTTTTGCTAGTACACCTCTAAGCTCTTTTAATAGCTTTGGGTGTATCCCATCAGGCCCCTGTGATTTATTTGTATTCATTTTAGACAGCTGACTTAGAACCTCTTCCTCTGTAAAGACACATGCATCAAAGGATTCATCATTAGTCTTCCTTCCTAACAAGTCCTTCCCCTTAATTTTCCTTTGTAAAAACTAAACAGAAGTATTCATTGAGACAGTCAGCTAGTTCTTTATCATCTTTTATATACTTTCCTTCTTTTGTTTTTAATTTGGTAATTCCTTGTTTTAATCTGTAACTAAATTCGGAAAGGCCAAACAGAATGGTTTCTGGCTGAAGTTGTGCATCCATAATTTACAGTAAGCAACTTCAATCAGTGACCATCACAAAACACACAGGGATATACATACCGTATATACTCGAGTATAAGCCGAGTTTTTCGGCACAAAATTTGTGCCGAAAAACCCGAACTCGGCTTATACTCGAGTCATACAGGTTATTTGATTCGGTGCGCGCGCACGGGTGCACCTGCGATGCGCTCACGACGTCTTCTGCCGTCTGCTGGAGGGGGCGGTGCTTCAGCTCAGTCCACAAGTCGTGGCTGAGCTGAGCTGAAGAGGTCGGCGGCAATAGGAGAACAGTGCTTTTGTATGCAGTGTTCGCTGAGGTAAAGCATTGACTTTACAGAGGGGAAAAAAAAGCAAGCTTTTACATTTAAATGCTGTCGGTCTATCTGAACTGTATGCCACTGAACTATTTAACCCACAATATTCAATAGCACATTTAATTACAGTGAAAAACCCATTCAAGGCAGTGAAGTCTTGTAAATAAATGTTTATAAATCCTGATTCCTTATAATCAGGGGTTTTGGAGTATAAGGATTCAGGATTTTTAACCATTTATTTACAATGCTTTACTTTGTTAAATGGTTTATTCACTTTATTAAAGTTGCCATTGAATGCTATGGGTTAATGTGAATACTATGGGTTAATGTGGTATGTTTAGTGGTATACATACAATTTACCAGTAGCTGCTGCATTTTCCACCTCGGCTTATACTCGAGTCACTAAGTTTTCCCGTTTTTTTAGGGTAAAATTTGGGGGGTCGGCTTATACTCAGATCGGCTTATACTCGAGTATATACGGTATTTGCATTTGTCATCCGCAGCATTTTTGGATTGTTCCTATGGAATGGCAGAGGCTCATACCTGCCAATTTAGAGACAGTGGTAATATCAGACATCATGACTACATGTCAGAATTCACACAAGAAACTGTGGTTTTCACTGCAGTTTAAAGTGGGGTTAATGTTTGTTACCTATGTGTATGACGGCAACGTTGGTATTTTAAGAAAAGCAATTTTGAAAACAATCTGTATTGAACATCGTCATTCTGCTCCAATGTTCCCGATTGCCTGCTGATAAAATGGTGCGTAGAAAACTCCCACCCGCTAAGCACCTACAGTGAAGCCCTTTTAAGCTATACATTTGTTTCCAAAAGTTTTAACATCAAATATGAACTGGATTTGAACATTGGACTCCGGGGAGCCTGTATTTTGGTCATTGTGTTAAAGCACTTAACACTGGGCTACGGTTTTAATGCATTTCCCACTTCTCTGTCGCATTCTCTGTAACATTCCTTCATATTTTGTGAAATAAATTCTATAGGATTTCCAACAATCTAATTTATAAATAAATATTACCTATTCATGGAGAACCACAATCATTTTATTATAAAAAATAAATGAACTAAAAAAAAAATGATTAAAAAATGACCTAAATCCCAGATTTTGTGTAGTTGCTACTTTGATTGATCTTGTTGGTATAAGAAAAAAAAGGGGGAATGTTTAAAAACAGATTAAAATGATGCATTCCTTATGTTTTAATCATTTGCAGAAGGATTTGGTCAATTAAATTTATTCTAATTCTTTAAACATTTACAAATTAATCTGGCTAATGTTTTCCAAATTTGTTAGACCCATATTAAAAAATGAACTTATTGTTTAGTGATGTCATTACGGGATGCTGAGTAATGTCTTTCATTTCATTAGCAGCAGAGGGCATAAATAATAACCGAGATACTGCGAACATAATATTACTTCTGCTAATTACACCCGCCGTATTATATTCCTTCCAAAAGTTCTTAGATTATTTGGGAGTAAGACTGAGTTTCACCTGGACACAATATGGCCACATATTACTGTCCGTATTACAGCTGCAATTCCATGAACCCAACTTAAAGGGGTCATCCAATGCTCAATGTAAAAAAATATGAAAATCATACATAATCTAGTACATGGTAACTAGAGTTGAGCGGACACCTGGATGTTCGGGTTCGAGAAGTTCGGCCGAACTTCACGAAAATGTTCGGGTTTGGGATCCGAACTTGACCCCGAACCCGAACTCCATTGAAGTCAATGGAGACCTGAACTTTTGGGCACTAAAATGCCTGTAAAATAGCCCTGGACAGGGCCAAAGGGCTGCAAAAGGCAGCAAAATGTAGGTGAATCCCCTGCAAACAATCCCCTGCCACAGGCCTCATTCACAGCTTCAGGCCCATGGCAACCATAAATGGGAGTTGGAGAAGTTCTCATCAAAGCCAAAAAGGATTCACATCTGCCAGCAGTGCCACAGGCCACTTTAACAGATTCAGGCCTAAGACAACCATACATGGGAGTTGGATAAGTTGTCATCACAGCCAAAAAGCATTTATGCCTGCCTGCAGTGTCACAGGACTAATGCACAGACTCAAGCCCCTGGCTCCCGCAAAGAGGAGAGCCATCCCATAACAGCAACACAGGCCTCAACCTGCAATGGAACAGGCCATTATCATTTATGTAGGCCCTAGCACCCAGACAGAGGTGAGTGGTCCCATAACAGCAAAACAAGCATCATGTTACCCAGCAATGGAACAGGCCACTTTCAGCAATTTAGGCCCTAGCACCCAGACAGAAGAGAGAGGTCCCATAACAGCAAAACAGGCATCATGTCACCCACCAATGCAATAGGCCACTTTAAGGAATTTCAGCCCTAGCACTCATACAGAGGAGAGAGGTCCCATAACAGCAAAACAGGCATCATGTCACCCATCAATGCTGCAGGCCACTTTCAGCAATTTAGGTCCTAGCACCCAGACAGAGGAGAGAGGTCCCATAACAGCAAAACAGGCATCACGTCACCCACCAATGCAGCAGGCGATTATCATTAATGTAGGCCCCTGGCACCCAGACAGAGGAGAGAGGTCCCATAACAGCAAAACAGGCATCATGTCACCCACCAATGCAACAGGCCACTTTCAGGAATTTAGGCCCTAGCACCCAGACAGCGGAAAGAGGTCCCATAACAGCAAAACAGGCCTCATGTCACCCACCAATGCAGCAGTGCCCTGGAGTATAAGAATGTATGGTTGAGGGCTAGGCAGTTATAAATGTCTATTCTGCACAAGGTACAGACAAATCCTGTGGGATCCATGCCTGGTTCATTTTAATGAACGTGAGCTTGTCCACATTGGCTTTGGACAGGCGGCTGCGTTTGTCTTTAATGACGCCCCCTGCACCTCCAAGGCATAAAGGGCAAGCTCTGGCCATGTGGACAATTTGGAGACCCAGAAGTTGAATGGGGCATAACCATCAGTCAGTACGTGGAGGCATGTGCACACGTACTGTTCCACCATGTTGTTGAAATGCTGCCTCCTGCTAACATGTTCCCTATCAGCTGGTAGTGTAATTTGCTGTGGCGCGGTGACAAAACTTTTCCACATCTTGGCCATGCTAACCCTGCTGTCTGAGGAGCTGGCCGTGACAAAGCTACGTTGGCGACCTCCTTCTCCTCCGCCTCTGCCTTCGCCTTGTGATTCTACTTGTCCCCCCGTGTCAGTTGGGAATGCCCTCAGGAGCGCGTCTACCAGCGTGCACTTGGAGTCGCGCATCTTCTTGTCACGCCCCAGTGCGGGAATTAAGGTGGGCCCGTTGTCCTCGTACCAGGGATCCAGCAGGGTAGCAACCCAGTAGTCAGCACAAGTTAAAATGTGGGCAACTCTGCTGTCGTTGCGCAGGCACTGCAGCATGTAGTCGCTCATGTGTACCAGGCTGCCCAGAGGCAAGGACAAGCTTTCCTCTGTAGGTGGTGTATCGTCTGTGTCCTCCATATCCCCCCAGCCATGCTCGAGTCATGGCCCTGAGCTGCGTAGGGTGCCACCCTGCAGTGAAACCGGTTCCTCCTCCTCCTCTTCCTCATCCTCCAGAAGTGTGCCCTGGCTGTCCACATGTGTACCTAGCCTCTGCTGGTGCAGGAACCCACCCTCTGAGCCACTTCTGTATGACCTGCCTGAAACCCTGTGAAATGCCCCCTCTTCCTCCTCCTCTTGTGCCGCATCCTTTTCCATCATCGCCGTAATATTTTTTTCAAGGAAACATAGAAGGGGTATTGTAATGCTAACAACGGCGTCATCAGCACTGGCAGTGTTGGTTGAGTACTCCAAAGACCACAACAGGGTACACAGGTCTCGCATGCAGGCCCTGTTACTGGTGGTGAAGTGGCGCTGATCCGCAGAGGGACTGACCCGTGCATACTGCATCTGAAACTCCACTATCGCCCACTGCTGCTCGCACAGTCTCTCCAGCATATGTAAGGTGGAGTTCCACCTGGTGGGCATGTCGCATATGAGGCAGTGAGCAGGAAGGCCGAAGTTACGTTGCAGCGCAGACAGGCGAGCAGCAGCAGGGTGAGAATGCCGAAAGCACGCACATACTGACCGCACTTCCAGCAGCAGCTCTGAATGTCTGAATAGTTTTTAAGAAACTTGTGCACCACCAGATTCAGCACATGCGCCAGTCAAGGGATGCGCGTCAAACCGGCTAGTCCCAGAGCTGCAACGAGATTTGCCCATTATCACACACCACCAGGCTGGACTTGAGGCTCACCGGCAGCAACCACTAATCAGCCTGCTGTTCTATGCCCCTCCAAAGCTCCTCTGCGGTGTGGGGTTTGTCACACAAATACATGAGTTTTAAAATCGCCTGCTGAAGTTTACCCCGGGCTGTGCTGAAGTTGGGGTGAGGTTCTTTCGATGACCGGATGTGGGGGTGGTAGAAGAGGAGGAGGATGATGCGGAGTAGGAGGAGGAAGCAACAGGAGGCAAATAATAATGCCCTGCGATCCTGGGTGGTGGAAGGACATGCGCCAAACCGCTATCCGCCTCAGGCCCAGCCACCACTACGTTCACCCGGTGTGCAGATAGGGAGATATAGAGACCCTGGCCATGCTTACTGGTCCATGTATCTGTGGTTATGTGGACCTTGCCACAGACGGCATAGCGCAGCGCACCCTTGATTTTATCCTCCACTTGGTTGTGCAGCGAAGGGACAGCCGTCCTGAAAAAGTAGTAGTGACTGTAAACAACGTACTGGGGGACAGCCACCACCATCAGCTGTTTGAAACAGTCCGTCTCCACCAGACGGAATGACAGCATTTCAAAGGCCACTAATTTTTAAATGCTGGCATTCAGGGCCAGGGCTCGAGGGTGGGTAGGTGTATATCTCCAATGTTTGGGAGATGGACAGCTGAATGCTGCCGTGTGACATGGTGGAGATGCATGGTGATGGTGTTGTATGTGGTGGTGTTGGTGGAACATCCTCTGTTTGCTGGTCGCCAGGTGCCACGGTGATGCCACAGGTGGAGGTAGAGGCCGAGCCAGCAGCAAAATAGGGAGCAGGAGGAGTATGAGAGAGTTCCTTGTTTTTAAGGTGTTTACTCCACTGCAGTTCATGCTTTGCATGTAGATGCCTGGGCATACAGGTTGTTCTCAGGTTAAGAACGTTTATGCCTCGCTTCAGGCTCTGATGGCACAACATGCAAACCACTCGTGTCTTGTCATCAGGACATTGTGTGAAGAACTTCCTTGCCAATGAACTCCTTGGAGCAGGCCTTGGTGTGCTCGGTGCCTGGGTGCGGCGGACAGTAGCAGTCATACTGTTTCTGGAACGGCCGCTGCGCTTTTGTACCCTGCTCCTTCTTTTGCTGTGCTGTTGCCTCTGTGCGACCACCGCCTCTTCCTCAGAACTGCATGCCTCACTAGCACGACCTTCAGTCCAGTCTGGGTCTGGGACTTCATCATCCTCCACATCTTCCACACATTCATGATCCCTGCCCTCCTCGTCGGCCTGCACATTGCAGAAAGCCACAGCAGTTGGCACCGGGGAAACCCTGCCAACAGAGTCATCAAAAAGCATGAGACTTTCCTGCATGATTTGGGGCTCTGACTGCTTGGCTGATTTGCAAGGGGGTGAGGTGGAAGACTGATGGGCATGGGCTGCAGGTGCCAACTCTGAGATTTCTGAGGACTGGGTCTTAGATACTGTAATGGAACTGGAGGCACTGTCAGCCACCCAATCTACTATCGCCTGTACATGTTCTGGCTTCACCATCCGTAGAGTGGCATTTGCGCCTATCAAATAACGCTGCAGAGTCTGTTGCCTACTCGCACCAGAGAAATGTGTTTTACTTGGAGCGGTAGTTGGCGCTGAATGGCCACTTCCTCTCCCAGCAACAGGAGCTCCACCAACACCACCACGACCATGCCCACTTCCCTTATTTGATGTTCTCTTCATTATTTGCGTTCACCCACCAAGCTGAAAGATTGGTCTCTCTCCGGTGTCAATTTACCTGCCACTAGTCGACAATTATGTTCGCTAAGTCAGTGCCCGTGTCATAAAAATGCTCTGTGGACCCAAAATACACAGATTCTCAATTTCTATGCAGAAATGTAAAAATTGTTTTGGTACGCTGTATGCACAAGTGGTTTGTGGAACAAGAACAAGTATTTTTGTAATAAAATACAGAAAATTAGTATTTCACTGCTGTAAATTGAAATTAATTAATTATTTATACGCCGGATGCACAACTGTTTTTTCGGCCTAAAACAGAGCTTTTTTTTTAATAAAACCCCAAAATGCAGTTTTTAACTGCTGTGCATTAGCAGTAGATATTTATAGTATATATGGACACCAGATTTGTTAACCCAGAACACGGATTTCGTCATCAAAATTCACAAATGCAGTATTTAACTGCTATAAATTGTAAATAATTATTTAAACAACGGATGCACTAAAACACAGCTTTTTTCAATAAAACTGCAGTTTTTTACTGCTGTAAATTTTAATTTGATATTTATACCGTGTATGTACAACTGCTTTGTGAAGCAGGAATTTTGCTTTTTTCACACAAAAAAAGAATAATGCACTATTTCTCAGCTGTAATGTGAAATCTGTATTTAGGTGGTGTATTTCAAAATGCTTTGTGGATCAGGATTTCCACTTTTTTGTCAAAAAAATACACTTATGCTGTATTTCACAGTAGCAATGTAAAATTGGTGGTTGGAATGGGTATTTCAGACTGTTTGGTGGACCCTAACCTTTTTTTTTTCCCTACAGAAATATAAAATATGTCGTTGGACGGTGTATGCAAAACTGTTTTCTGGACAAGGAATACGGTCTTTCCCCCAAAATTTTACAGATTCTCTATTTCACCGCAGAAATGTCAAATATATATATTTTGGCAGTGTAAAATAGGCTTGGTGGATCAGGATGACCACTTTTTTTTTTACTAAAATACACTGATGCACTATTTGATAGCTGAAATGGAATATACGGTTTAATGCATTGTATACACAAGTGCTCTGTGGCACCACAGATCCCAGGCTAGACAAATGGACTATGTCACCCCTTAAACATACAAAAGGCAATATAGGGGACTTGAGCACACTGCAGTGGCTAATATGGCCACTGAGCACTACCTCAGTAACAGATGGATTACAAAAAAAGATTTCCCTCGCAGTGGCTGGGTACAGAAATGTCTGATTACTGAAGATCCCTCCCTCTCTATTTTCTGTATCTTGTGGATTAAAGCAGCACAGGTTCTTCTGATTTCTGCCCTATTCTGTCCCTAATCGCAGCACCAACATCCTCTCCCTAATCGCAGCACCAACATCCTCTCCCTAAGCTCAAATCAGCAGAGTGATGTGCGGCAGTACGTGACTCCAGCTTATAAAGAGGCTGGGTCACATGCTGCACTCAGCCAATCACAGCCTTGCCATTAGTAGGCATGGCTGTGATGGCTTCTTAGGGCAAGAAGTAAAACGCTTGCTGATTGGCTGCTGTGCAGCCCTTCAGAAAGCTGGAAGAAATCGCTGAATAACGGACCCGAACCCAAACTTTTTTGAAAATGTTTGGGTTCGGGTCCGTGTCCCGTACACCCCAAAATTCGGTTCTGGTTCGCTCAACTCTAATAACAACCTCTTTCTAACCTCACTTGGATCCAGAGATTTTCACAAATTTTGCTCAAATTGCTGTGCTAGATTTATTTAAAGCTGTCAACTTAGGGGTGTGTGTGTGTGATTTTCTTAGGGGTGTGTCCTTTCTGTTGGTAGTTAAAGGATGGAACTGAGCATGTGCTTCCATCTCAGTGAGAAGGACAGAGAGATTAGAAGAAGAGCAAACGGAAGTTATACAGATAGGTTTCACTGAATAACTCAGTAGCTATAATTTGGGGAATATATATATATAGCCACCTTGCATCTGGTAGCATTAGAGGCAAAGCTTGTGAAGAACTCGTTTGCATACCTTCTTCTCAGTAGCTATAATATATTTAATTTAAGTATTTTTTGTGGGACTACCCCTTTAATGCCCCTTTACACAGGCCAACAATTGGGCAATTTTTGGGAAGAAGCGTTCCTAGTCATATTGATGTGCTCGTGACGGGTTTACATTATTCTGTTGTGAGACACCAATGAAGTAACTGGAAAAAATGTGCCCCATGTTGAGTGAAACCCCCTGTATATTGAGGCAATGCATATCCACAGTCGTGATATGGCAGGCAACCCTAGGTGCCATACACCTTCAGGCAGGATGTTGATGCATATGGCATAAAAATGAAAGCAAACCTCGTACGGGAAGTGAACTATGCTCTGGTGGCAATGAAGGGTTAACTGTCAAAGATATGGACTTAGTCAGAGGTCAGAGGAAGGGCCACACATGAGGGCCACTTCACACTGGTAGACTAAGCAGACAATTGTCAGGAGGGAAGCGTTCCTTCCCTTTATTTGCCTGCTCATCAGTAGAGGAGACTGCATTTACATGTAGATCTCCACCACAGTATAGGGAGGAGCGATCACTAATGCCATCGCTCGTCCCCATACAGAATCATTGTTTGCTGGCAGCAGATCTGCTGCTGGCAAAGGATTATTTAGTTCTCCACATGAATGATCCTATTACCCAACATTTAATTTGTTCATCAGGTAATCGGCAGCTACTTTACATGGGCAGATTAACCCTAAGGAGCATTCGTATAAAAGCTCGTTAGTGATAATCTGCCCGTATGTTGGGAAGTGTAACATGCCCTTAAGGCTCTCTCACCCTGGAGACCACATTCCTGAGAGTCCATCTAGGTAAGTTTTAGACAGGACCTCATGGTGTAATACAGCCTGCACCCAGCTGCAATGACTGAGATTGGAGATAAATCTGATCCCAGTCATTTAACCTCACGATCATCAGTAACCACGATATCCGAGTGGTTAGATGGAAGAGGTCCCATCTGACTGGGCCCCTGCAGTGAAATTGTAGGGCTCCTATCAGTTTCTATGCTAGCATGTGGCCTTATGAAGGTTCCCAGGCCTGTCTTAGTGACCTGTCTGCAAAGCTGTGCCTGTGGCACAGCATGACAAGCAGCCTGTAAACAGACTGAAAGAGTGATCCGAAGATTGCATGCTCAAGTTTCCTAAAATACAAAAATACACAAAAAATTAAAAATTCTCATTGCCCCACCATTCCCAATTTTACATGTAAAAATAAATAAATAAAAGATAAATGTAACTGGTATTAATTTTAAATGATTATAATATTAAATAGTGTTTTCCTGTGTTGTGAATAGAAGAAAAAAAACATAAAAATGCACTATTCGCCAGTTTTTGGTCACCTTTCCATAACCAAAGAAATGAATAAACCGCACAAAAAAAGCCCTAGTCAAAGCTCTATAGATGGAAATATAAAAAAGTTCTGGGAATATGGTGATTCAAAGAAAATGTTTATTTTTCGAAGGTTTTTATTTTTTTAAAAAGTAGTAAAACATAAATAAAAAATATATACATTTTGTGTCACCATAATCATACTCATCTGCAGAACATTGAAGAACGATGGAAATAGATACAGAAAAAAGTGCATCAGGGATATAAATCAGGTAAAGCACTCCATCTCAAAGTAACCGGATACAAATCAGAACCAAATCTATTAAACTACATATACAAAGCTGAGTATAGGTATGCTACTGTGCTATCTATGCAGAGGTGTTATTGGTCATTGTAATCTCACCTGTGATGATAATGAGATGACCAATGAGCAGTGATCTGTACAGAACTGGAACAATAAGAACTGCAACAGTTCAGGATTTTGTTAAATATAGTGACATGAAATATTAAAATATACCATATTTTCGAATTACAAATTCCAGTTACGAACACAAAATAAATGGCATTTTTAAAACAAAAAAAGCTCCAAAGATTAACCTGTTGTTGGCACTACGAAACTGGACATTGGAAAGAGTAGGCTGAATAAGATGACGTGCTACGGTATGTCCTGTATGCCTAGTATGTCATGTGGTGTATTGTATTTCTAAGAGACAGCAGATGTTACCGGGAAAGATTATAATGGTAATATGTTGCCTTCTAGTGTTCTGTTGACAAGAGGTCTCCAGACTGAATTTTAATTGACTGCACACATCATATCTGCCTTCATTTTCCATGGTGCAAAGCAACATAACATTTTGTGCACTAGAAGATTTTACCCGAAATTTTAATTTATATTATTTTTATTTGCAGGCAAAAATATCCAAAAAGCTCTAATGCTAAGTAAACATCAAACATCAAAGTTTAGGAAGAACATTTACATTGACATACATATCTATCTATCTATCTATCTATCTATCTATCTATCTATCTATCGATCTAAAACAAAAGTAGAGCAGCACTTCTAACTTCCTTTAATAGTAGCTGGGAGTGCCAGCGGTATCCGCTAGACCAGGGATGCTCAACCTGCGGCCCTCCAGCTGTTGTAAAACTACAACTCCCACCATGCCCTGCTGTAGGCTGATAGGTGTAGGCTGTTCAGGCATGCTGGGAGTTGTAGTTTTGCAACAGCTGGAGGGCCTCAGGTTGAGCATGCCTGCGCTAGACCATAGCGATAAATACAAAAACATAAAAAGTAACCGCAGCACATCCAATAAGGTGAAAAGTAGTGTTGTCCTTTATTCACCCATACAACGTTTCAATCCACTTGCTGGGACCATTATCAAGCTTATCGGATGTGCTGCAGTTACTTTTTATGTTTTTGTATCTATCTATCTATCTATCTATCTATCTATCTATCTATCTATCTATCAAGCTATTTGTCAAGCTTGACAAAGGCCTAATTGAGCTGGGCTGAAATGTTGCGACTGGGAAATAAACGGGTCTAAAACCCTTCACTGATACCGGAGTGCTGCCTCATCATTTGTTTTTGGGATATTGTGTATGGATTTTAGCCTAAAATCCAGGAGGGATTGCACCCATTTTCACTACAGACTGTGCTGCTGTTTCTGTTTGTTTATTGTATTATCTCATATCTATCTATCTATCTATCTATCTATCTATCTATCTATCTATCTATCTATCTATTATCTCTATATCTATCTATCTATCTATCTATCTATCTATCTATCATCCATCTATCTAATATCTATCTATCTATTATCTATCTATCTAATATCTATCTATCTATCTATCTATCTATCTCAAAACAAAAGAAAAACAGCAGCACAGTCACTTAAAATCAGCAGGGTGCAATCCCTCAGGAACCACAGACAATGGGTCCACTAGATGATCCAAAACACAAAAATCTCAGGCATGCGCAACAGTCCTCCAATTTAACTCAGATTACCATGGGTGGATCTAGTGCCTATATCATCACATCTTTCGGCGTATGTGCACTGATGATCCACAAATGACTAACTAGTTCCAGGAACCTATGGTGGTGAGCTCATGTTGTTTACTTATTGAATATGCTACACAAGTCTCTGATTGGGATGCACCTATTGCTGCATATTTTTTTTATAAGCAATTAATATATCTTTTTATTGCATGTGTAGCACCCCGTACTGGGGCACTACCATTTAGTCACCTGACTACTGTTTCCGATGTCTATTGATGTATTCCTTCCATAAAATTATTTATAGATCCTCTCAGTCAGTGACTATTTTGCTATGCAATTGTTAATTCATTCTGTTTTATGCAATGTGCCTGGTATCCAGTAGGTGGCATGGTTCTGGCAGAGCCTTAGATAAAATGGCACTAACCATCCCATCCGACCCCGCCCCCCCCCCCTTGGGACAGATTTCGGCTGCTCCACTTCCCATCAAAGGGAAAGTTTCAAGACAGCTATAGTTAGTTGGAGCTGGACTGAGCAACAGCCAGCATGACGCAGTGAGGGGAGAGTTCCCCCCCCCCACCTGTAGCAGGAACCTAGACAGGTAGCACATAGAGCAACCAGCTCCTTTTGTCCCCCAAAATAGTAGAGACTTTACTTTACGTGAGGGATAACAGCCTAAGGACACCACTCTCTTTTGGGACACAAAAAAGACTGAAGTCAGATAGGAACTCAGAGGAGCATTTTGGCCAACTGCCACCACCTTGCACCTTGCTGGGAACAAGAAAAGTTAATTGCAGTCAAATAAAGCAACGTCTTGTATTAACAAGTTTATTCAAGTAAAGTCAAGTTAAGTGTTTTCTGAGTTTGAACTTCTTTGTTTACTGCAACTCAATTATTGCAGTGAACCACCCCAGGGAGAGACGGCCTAAGGTAGGACCACCGTGACACAAGGACACTGCACTAGGCCATATTATACCACTGGCATACCGCAACATGAATATGCTGGGGCTCCCACGGGGCGTACATTGCGAATGTCACAATCTACACATTATACACAAGCACATTAGTAATGAATTTTGACCAAGTGTTTGTGGTATCATTTTGTTTGTCACTCACTAAATGCAAATATGTACATGTTTTTGTTTATATTATGCTGTAATTATATACATGAACACATCATTATGATATGTGTATATAGAGCTTCACTAGAGATGTCCTGAATTATTCGCCGGTGAACATATGTGATGTTCGGTCCGCCCCCTATACATCATCATTGAGCAAACTTTGACCCTGAACCTCACAGTCAGCAGACACATTCTAGCCAATCAGCATACCCTCCCACCTCCTATCAAAAAGCAAGGACAGCATCCATCTTAGATTCATTCTGAAGCTGCAGTGTTAGAGCAGGGAAAGTGCTACTGCTGCCGAATTAATATAGGGATTCTAGGGAAAGCGTTAGCTACTAATGTTATGTGTCCACTCCAGTCCTCAAAGACTCATCTCCTGTAAGGACAGCGTCCTTACAGCACCCCAAAAATCACTTTTTAAGGCTGGTACATCAGTCTGCTTTTATTTATTTTTTCTATATATATAATGCAGTTGCCTGCCCGTGTGTGAGAGGCCGCAGGCCCACAGACTGTACTGTGTGCACACCACTCATATAGGGTGGCACAGTACCTTGCAGATAAAAAAGTCATTTCATGTTTACCCTTTAATATAATTTCAGTTGCCCGCCAGTGTGTGTCAGACCCACAGACTGTACTGTGCCCACTGCCAGTGCCCAACACTCATATAGGGTGGCACAGTACCTTGCAGATAAAAAAGTCATTTAATATTTACCCTTTAATATCATTTCAGTTGCCTGCCAGTGTGTGTCAGGCCCACTGACTGTACTGTGCCAGCTGGCCACCACTCATATCGGGTGGCACAGTAACTTGCAGATAAAAAAGTCATTTAATTTTTACCCTTTAAAATAATTTCAGTTGCCTGCCAGTGTGTGACAGGCCCACTGACTGTACTGTGCCCACTGCCAGTGCCCACCACTCATATCGGGTGGCACAGTACCTTGCAGATAAAAAAGTCACTTAATTTTTACCCTTTAATATAATTTCATTTGCCTGCCAGTGTGTGTCAGGCCCACAGACTGTACTGTGCTCACTGCCCACCACTCATATAGGGTGGCACAGTACATTGCACGGCGCACGCGCAGTGCCCCAAATTGGAAGTAAGAGGACCGACCAATCATCTTTTTTCATTTCTCAGTTCCTAAAATCTATTCGATAAACGTCCCCTGATAGGGGAGGTAACAGGGATTAAACTGATAGGAATAGAACTACTTAACTACTTAAATATTTTTTTCTCCACTATATTCACTGAGGAAAATAAACTGTCAGATGAAATGCAGAATGTAAAAGTAAATTCCCCATTAAAAGTGTCCTGTCTGACCCAGGAAGAAGTACAACACCGACTTAAAAAGATTAAAATAGACAAATCGCCAGAACCGGATGGCATACACCCCCGTATCCTAAGGGAATTAAGTGATGTCATAGCCAGACCATTATTTCTGATATTTACGGACTCTATACTGACAGGGAATGTTCCACAGCATTGGCGCATAGCAAATGTGGTGCCAATATTTAAAAAGGGTCCAAAAACAGAGCCTGGAAAGTATAGGCCGGTAAGTTTAACATCTATTGTTGGTAAACTGTTTGAAGGGTTTCTAAGAGATGCTATCTTGGAGTACGCCAATGAAAATAAGCAACTAAGGCCATATCAGCATGGCTTCATGAGGGATCGGTCATGTCAAACGAATTTTTTTTATAACCAAGTTGCCTCATTAGCATAAGAGGCACAGAAGATACCGGGAGCGCTGCGGGCGAACTGGGGGGGCGTTTGAAAAAAAAAAACTGTGTGCGGACATCAGCGGCAGCAGCCCTGTAAGATGGTATAAGTATCTCATGAATTTTTTTTTGCTGAAAGGTCCTCTTTAATCAGCTTCTATGAGGAGGTAAGTTCTAGACTTGACAGCGGCGAACCAATGGATGTCGTATATCTGGACTTCTCCAAAGCATTTGACACTGTACCTCATAAAAGGTTAGTATATAAAATGAGGATGATCGGACTGGGAGAAAATGTCTATGTGGGTAAGTAACTGAAAACAGAGGGTGGTAATTAATGGTACACACTCAGATTGGGTCACTGTCACTAGTGGGGAACCTCAGGGGTCAGTATTGGGCCCTATCCTCTTCAATATATTTATTAATGATCTTGTAGAAGGCCTGCACAGTAAAACATCTATTTTTGCAGATGACCCTAAACTGTGTAAAGTAATTGACACTGAAGAGGACAGTATACTGCTACAGAGGGATCTGGATAGATTGGAGGCTTGGGCAGAGAAATGGCAGATGAGGCTTAACACTGACAAATGTAAAGTTATGCACATGGGAAGGAATAATGCAAGTCACCTTACATACTAAATGGTAAAAAACTCGGTAACACTGACATGGAAAAGGATCTAGGAATTTTAACAAACAGCAAATTAAGCTGCAAAAACCAGTGTCAGGCAGCTACTGCCAAGGCCAATAAGATAATGGGTTCCATCAAAAGGGGCATAGATGCCCGTGATGAGAACATAGTCCTACCACTTTACAAATCGCTAGTCAGACCATACATGGAGTACTGTGTACAGTTCTGGGCTCCTGTGAACAAGGCAGACATAGCAGAGCTGGAGAGGGTTCAGAGGAGGGCAACTAAAGTAATAACTGGAATGGGGCAACTACAGTACCCTGAAAGGTTACAAAATTAGGGTTATTTACTTTAGAAAAAAGACGACTGAGGGCAGATCTAATAACTATGTATAAATATATCAGGGGACAGTACAGAGATGTTTCCCATTATCTATTTATTCCCAGGACTGTGACTGTGACGAGGGGACATCCTCTGTGTCTGGAGGAAAGAAGGTTTCTACACAAACATAGAAAAGGATTCTTCACTGTAAGAGCAGTGAGACTATGGAACTCTCTGCCTGAGGAGGTGGCGATGGTGAGTACAATAAAGGAATTCAAGAGGGGCCTGGATGTATTTCTGGAGTGTAATAATATTATAGGCAATAGCTATTAGAGAGGGGTCGTGGATCCAGGGAGTTATTATGATTGCCTGATTGGAGTCAGGAAGGAATTTTTTTCCCCTTAAGTGGGGAAAATTGGCTTCTGCCTCACAGGGGTTTTTTGCCTTCCTCTGGATCAATTTGTAGGAAACAGGTCGAACTGGATGGACAAATATCTTTTTTTTGGTCTTATATACTATGTTACTATGTATGTTAACACACCACTCATATAGGGTGTCACAGTACATTACACAGTGCACGCGCAGTGCCCCAAATTGGAAGTAAGAGGACCGACCAAGCATCTTTTTCCATCTCCCGGTTCCTAAAATTTATTCCATACACCGGCCCCTGATAGGGGACGTAACAGGGATTAAACTGATAGGAATACTACTACTTAACACACCACTCATATAGGGTTGCACAGTACATTGCAAGCCGTACGCGCAGTGCCCCAAATTGGAAGTAAGAGGACCGACCAAGCATCTTTTTTTTTCTATCTCCTGGTTCCTAAAATCTATTCCATACACCGGCCCCTGATAGGGGACATAACAGGGATTAACCTAATAGAAATAGTACTACTTAACACACCACTCATATAGGGAGGCACAGTACATTCCACGGCACACGCGCAGTGCCCCAAATTGTAAAGAAGAGGACCGACCAACCATATTTTTTCATATCCCAGTTCCTAAAATCTATTCCATACACCGGCCCCTGATAGGGAACAAAACAGAGATTAAAATGGTAGCCTCTGCGGAGCTGGATATTTTTTGGCTTCGTTACTGAACGCTCATGCACAATGGCTGTAGGCTCATGCGTCCTTTTGCGGAGGTGAGGCGACAAACCACGTCAGTCAAACCAAAGGCAACAGCCCTTTATGGATTAAAAAAACCCGACTCTGCATCAACTACGTAATTTTCCATGGGAGTTTTGCCATGGATCCCCCTCCAGCATGCCACAGTCCAGGTGTTAGTCCCCTTGAAACAACTTTTCCATTAAAATCCGCCTGCCTATTGAAGTCTATGGCGGTTCGCCCGGTTCGCCAGTCCGCAAACACTTGCGGAAGTTAGCCGTTCGCGAACGGAAAATTTTATGTTTGTGACATCTCTAATCTTCACATGGCATTCCTTTATTGCATGACAAAGGCCTCATTGTGCTGGGCTAAAAGGTTGCTTGGGGAATAACCAGGGTCCAACACGCTATTCACCGTCCATTGGAGTGCTGCCTTTTCTGTTTTCTATCTATCTATCTATCTATCTATCATATTCAGAAGATTGAATCATAAGGTAAACCTTAAACAATTGTATCATCTTAGTGAACACACATACATGTGAAGGGCTGCTCACCTATTGTTGCAGGCTCCGGTGATTAATCTGTACTTTGCATCCCAGCAGGTATTCGTACATGGTGGTGGATTAAATGACACAACACAACCAGTCATATTGGCAACAATACTGAGAATGTGATGAGGTATTTCTAAAAGTAAATAGATTACATTATGCAACTCAATTTTGAATGACAATGTATTTAGATTAGAGAGTTATACACAAGCTCTGGTTCTATGTATATAGTACAATGCCTGTTATATCAGACAATAAGAGCATTGAAAATGGCTCCTTTCATCTAACTGTAAGGAAATATACAAAAATGAATATATAAAGAAAGATACAGTATGTTTCTCTAGACATAGAGGAAACATGTTTTTCCACAACATTATGCACAGCCCATAACCTATTCTCATTTATATGGTTTCTATACATGCTCATGTAGAGGGGAATCCTGGGTGTCCACAAACATACAGGCACTATTAGGCTGCTGTATATATCTGGGCAGGAAGTAAAATATTTGAAGTGAATCCAAAAGATTTGATCGAGAACACTTGTTTTTAATAAAAATAAATAGACTATTCGTATATAGGCTGTTAGTATGTGTAATACAAATTTTTGGATGGAAGTGTCCCTTTAACAAAAAAACTGATTAGAACAATAGATGATATTATGACACATTACTTTTAAGATCCTCTCTGTGAAGCCTGTCTGACAAACAGGAAAAGAGTGAAGGACACAGGATGTTAGCTCACAGAAGAGGAGCCGTGACAAGATGAATGACATAATGAAATAAAACCATAGATAAGTTACGTAAACCAGTTATAATAATGACCACTAGATAGCAGCAAAGTAAGCCAAGTTTAATAGAATATATCACTGAATACAATTAATTTGAATTCTAGTTTAACCCCTTAGTGACCAACAATATGCCTTTTTACAGTGGTCACTAAGGGCTGGTGGGTTGGGTGCCTTTTTTTTTTTTCACAGAGGGCCAATCTCCAGTATGTGCTGCACAGCTCTCCTATGCAGCCAAAAGCAGGGGCTTGACTGTAGCCAGGCTCCTGCTGTAAACGCCAGGAGGCGAAGCGTTGATGGGGCTGTTTATCCCCTTAGATACCATGGGAAATAGCAACCACAGCATCTAAGTGGTTGCAGAAGTTGCAGTCTTCCATTGTCTCCCATCAGCACCCCACAGCAGCCTAGAACTTAATGAATGCGCAGGTCTGCCTTCAGTATATTCCTAGCAGGCTGGGCCTCTCTGGCACAGCCTGCAGGTGGATGTCAGTACAGCACAGACACAATAATACATTGCAGTGCATAAGCAATGCAATATATTGCAGAAGCAATCAAAAATTGCCTATTAAATTCCCCTTAAAAACAAAATTTTTCCTGCATGAAGGACTTTTGTCTCCACTTCAAAAATCTTCCTCTAAGTGGAAATTTACGGACCCCAATATAGTGTATGGGATCCATAGGCTCCAGTTGGCTCAGTTATGTGCCAAATCTGTTCTTCTGCTCCCTTAATGGAGCAGAAGAACGGAAAGGCTGAACGCTGATGTGAACTGAGCCTTACTATAAAAAATACTCTAAAATATTGGTGACAGATTCCCTGTAAATTGTTTGCTGCACCCAAATGTTCCTAGTGTGTTGATGGATTACCCTGGTTTAAGCGTTATATTTTAGGTGATTTTAACTTGGGTATCAAGCGACTTGAATTGGCACATTTTAAAAGCTTTTCATGCTGATCCAAGGCATAATAGATGTCATTTAGAGCAAATAATATAACATTGTGTTTATTGTGTTGTGTATTGTAGGTACTTAGACTTTACATTGTTGCCACACAGTTGCAAGTTATTTAATTAAGCATACAGTAAATATTTACAATAGTCTTATGAACAAATCCATTAACGTTGCGAAAAAAATGTGTCGTGTGAAATAATTGACTTTGTTAAGTGCATTCAGCAAAAATAAGAACATTCATTTGTTTTTGTTTTTTTTGTTTGAAAATAAAAGCGTCTTTGCAGAAAGATTCCCAGCCTGAGGTTTGGTATTATATATGAGTGCGAACCCATCTTAACAAATGATTACTTTGACAACTCAGTTATTGTGTCATGGGAGGCTGGTAAAATGTGGTTTTAAATGAGATCATATTTTCTTTACATAGAAATAATGGCAATTACCATTGGGCTGAATAGATGCTTTGTCTGTGCTATTGTTCAGAGCTTGTAGCATAAGTTTTAATTCTTCTCCAGTTTTCACATTCATTTTGTTTTCTTGTTCTGAAGCAGCCATTCCTCTTTTGCTTTGGTTCAAACTTCTGCAAATGCAATGCAAAAAAACAAAAAACACTGTACATAAATATCAAAATGGGGGAATTTAGAAATACAACTCATCCCGCAAAAAAACAAACCCTCGTAAGGCTATTCCCATGTCCATCTGATCTGAGAACCTCAGTATACAGTATGTCATATTCTGGTCCGTTTTGTGGAATAGACTTGCCGACTCAAATATTAGAATGAGAAAAAATGGAATGCCATACATGTGCTATCCGTATTTCGCAGAAAATTGGACACAGTCATGTGAATAAGGCCTAAGTTACCAAGTTACTACCAAGAACAGTAGTTATTACGTTAATCAACTCTTCCTGAGATATGTTGGCCAGACCCTGACAATCACACCAGGGCCTGCAGACCAGCTACTATTTATTAATTTAAGATCGGGTATATTGAACTGTCAATGGAGCAGGGGTGCACCTATCCTTTCTGCTGCCTGTGGCGAAAACTGAAACGGCGCTTCAGCTGCCCCCTCTTGCCCCTACCTGGTGCTGCCTGAGGCAATTGCCTACCCTGGCCTCATTGGTGGTGCACCCCTGAAAGGGAGATATTATAACACGCTGCTAAAGGTGTCTGGCAGTGGCTCGTTCCCCTCTCTCTATTGTATGGAAATTTGGGATGAACAGAGGTAGACCTGTATGGCTACTGGAGATGAGCAAAACAATCCTGTAGAATCACATCTACTAAAATTCTTCTCTAAACCAGCCAAATCTGCTGCTGGAGTTACACTTGCACTTATCAGAAAAAATATCAACTGCATAACAACCAAAGTATTCTTTTATTCATAAATATTTCAGCTCAACCCACCAAAGCATCAAGTGAAGGAATAAACGGCAGCAGTTACTGTACATCACACTAGATATTCTAAATTTATGTAGAGCTTATTCACCAAACATGGATGTTAGGTATATGGCAGGGATGGCTAACTCCCAGCATGCCCAGACTGAACACAGCCATCAGCCTACAGCAGGGCATGGTGGGAGCTGTAGTTTTACAACAGCTGGAGAGCTGCAGGTTGGCCATCTATGGTATATGGTATATTGAGGATATATAAGTGCATATGCAAGTGTTGCTATCTATTCCTTCATGTAAACCTATCAGATATTTATGACATATGCCACAAATGTCTGTGGTGGAAATACCTCTTTAAAATAAAAAATAAATACATTAATGGTCAGCCATGTTGATTCGTATAATATGTTCTTTTAAAATCCATTTAACATTTGAATTTTATCCTTCGCCATTCGAATAAATACAATGTTACACTAAACTGGCTTAAGGTCCTTTTACACAGCAAAGACCATGGCGAGTACCGATCAATGATATAACAAGTCTATTGGTGCTTGTTTAAAGCATACCGGGGCTTTAAAAAAAAGTATGCATAATGACTGTGCTTCTTTGTACAATGATCATCTTGGCAGCAGTTATGTTTTGGGCTTCCCTAATGTTTTTTTTCAGCCATAGTATTCCCTGTTTCAGCAGCACAGCTAGATGCATCTCACTCAGAAGCAAGGTGTGTTTACCTTCTTCCAGCATTGTACTACTGTGACATCCTTTCCCTTACTTCCCACTATGTTTGTTTTCCATTCCGGAACTGACATTCTCTATTAAATGTAATGAATGTAATTGTGTTAAAGTACAATGACACTTTAAAGGACCATTTTGATGGGTAGATAAAAACTGAAATTGGGGGTGAATGATCGTTAGTCTATCATTCATTCAGATACAGTTTCTCTATAGTCGACATCACATCCCCTGTTCATGTGCTGCTGACCATCAAGCGTTTTTTATGTCAACATAATAGATCCGACGATTCTCCTACAAACAAGTGTTTAGTTGTTGGACAGCTGATCGCTGCCCTCTGTACACCTGGACATTCGTTCAGTCAATCATCAGCCCATGTAACAAGTTTTATAGAAAAGTCATTCTTGCAGCATTTACAAGCATCATCTGAAGACTGAAATTCTGCTGATGGCTTTGTGGAGCATGTAAGTATAAGCAAAAACCGTAAAGGATATGATGGATAAGCTGATGTATAGTTAATTACATACTGTAGAACATATAGAGAATCATTTGTGTACTTCCAGTGATCGGGCTACAATTATTAGCCGCCAGCTGAGTGTTCTATTAAAAAGTCATATTTTCCAGAGTTAATAATGCATGTCTTATAATGATGACATAATTATGAAAGTAATGGGCAGCAAGACATATTTCCCACAGTGAAGATCAATGTAAGGCCATGCGACAACATAATTGAAATCAACTTTATATTGTACTCATTTAGATGAGCAATGTTCTTCTCCGGTGTCTGAGGGCTCATATGTGCACGTAGTCATTCTCCATGGAGCATGCAGCATATTACAGTGGATTTTACAAGGCCTTCCTGGTCATAAATCCTTAAAGGGGCAGTGGAAGAATGGGGGAGGGGCGGATCTGTAAAGGAAAGATTACTTACCTACTTCGCAGTGCTTGCTCCCTGCTCCTTCTCCTGCAGGCCTGCGAAGCTCTGCTGGGCTCCATCACTGACAACATCTGGTATGACATTACCGCAGACAATCAACGGCTGCAGTGGAGACCGGATCCCCTTGCGTCATGTGACCATTTGTCATAATGTAAGGGGAGATGGCCACCGCTGCGGCCAGTGATTGGCTGTGGGGATATGAAACCAGGTGTTGACATTGAGGAAGCCCAACAGAGCATTGCAAGCCTGGAGGAGAAGGAGCGGGAGCCTTTAGAAGGAAACAGGTGTGTGTGTAGGGATGGGGGAGGGAAACCCCTTATTCATGCACAACCCCTTTAATCTAATGTAAGCATTATCATTTCTGATTACGTTACCTTTTTATTCTGCTATGAATTGTTTGATTGTTAATGAATTTCGGGTTTTCATTTGTAGCTAAAAAACAAAATGAAAAGTGTAAAAAAATTAATCAATAAATAAATTACATCATACTTACCTCATCCATTTGCGCATGACGGGTCAGCCGCTGCCATCTTCATTGAAGATCTAGAGCGAAATCTCATGCAGCCGATGATGAAGTCATCATGTTGACTGGCGTGGTGGCATCATATGTCACAGCGCATGGGATATCGTGTGAGATCTTCAGCTGGTCCATCACGAGCAAATGGATGAGGTATGATTTTTTTTGTTTTTTACACTATTTCATGGAAAATTGATTTACTACCACGAAACACAAGGAAATTCGGCTTAGCGGCGAATCAAATTTTTCCTGACATTCTGATCGAAGCGCTCAACACTAAATATGACAATGATAAACATTTGTAATGTGCTTTTCTCACAGGGACTCAAAGCACAAGGATAGCTGTGTGGCTATAGAGACTCTCTGGGAAGTCAGTGTCTGCCATATAGGCTCTTGACTCCAACGCACACTAGGGTCAATTTCATAGGAAGCTAATTTGCCTATCTGTATAGTTTTGGAGTGTGGGAGAACACAAACACAGGGAGAACATACAAACTCCATGTAAATGTTGTCCCTGGGCAAATTCAAACTCAAGAAGACCCCAGCGCCGAGAGGCACCAGTGCTAACCACTGAGCCACCATGCTGTAAGGCATTGTTATGCCCTGACAAGCCTGCTTTTCCCTTTTCTGACTATAGGTTATATGACTGAAGAAAATTGTCATAAACAATTTGATTTATTTTCCCCTTTTCGTTTTTTTCCTACTTGTCTTTCAAGAGCCATAACTTTTTTAGTTTTCCATTCACATAGCCAAGTCTGTGAGACCAGTTGTATTTTTTAATGACATCATTTAATTTACCATGTCATGTATAGAAAAATGGGGGAACATACTTTGTGTGGTGAAATTGAATAAAATATATAATTCTGACATTGTTTTAGGGTTTTGTTTTTACATCGTTCACTGTTCAGCTATGCCAAATTTATATACTATGGGGGTCATTTATTATCTTTTTAATGCACCTCTTTTTGCCGTATTTATGTCGCTGATTTTGTAGCAAAGGTGTTTTGCAGCAATATCTGGGACTTTTTCCCACTTACACCACTTTTGCAAACTGGCGAAAAAAAGGGGACGTGGCGTGGGGGGGAAGAGGGCGGACCGGCAGGCCCCTCTCATTCATCATTTTTCATGCCACTTTTTGGTGTGGAAAATAACCTTAATCTACACCAGTAAGGGGGCTGGCGTAGAGTAAAGTATGTGGTACGACCGGTTGCAGCAAACAAGAAACTTATGTAGAGGCCGTGCCTCAACATAACTTTGGCGCATCCACCGGCAGCACACAAGGATTGAGGGTGCTTTCACACTTGAGTTGTTTGATTCCGGCAGGCAGTTCCGTTGCCTGAAACTGTATGCAAACGCATGTCATTTTTTCTGAATGATCAGGCATTTTTCAGACTGATCAGGTCTAAAAAATGCCTGATCAGTCAGAAAAATGCATTGCAATACCAGATCCCTATTTCCGGTGTCATCTGGCAAAACGGATCCGGTATTAATGTTTTTCACATTTTTAAAGGTCTGCGCATGCGCAGACCGGAATGCCGGATCCGTCATTGCGGGATTTTTAATACCGGATCCAGCAGTAATGAATTGCAATGGAAATTAATGCCGGATCCGGCATGTGTTCCGGAATTTTGGACGGAGATAATACCGCAGCATGCTGCGGTATTATCCCCGGCCAAAACGCTGTTCATTAACTGAACAGAAGACATCCTGATGCATACTGAATGGATTTCTCTCCATTCAGAATGCATTAGGATATAACTGAAGCGTTTTTTTTTTCCAGTAATGAGCCCCGAGGACGGAACTCAATAACGGAAAAGTTAAACGTGTGAAAGTACCCTAAGACAAGCATATCAATTGCCGGTCTTAATAAATGTCCCCCTATATTTTTATGTTTTAAAAGTTTTAAAGGGAAAAAAAAAATATTTTTTTTAATGCCTTTTAAAAGCTTTCGTTTTGCATTCCGTCATAATACAAGTCTATGGGCAGCATGACGGATCCGTCCCATTTCCGTTATGCAGGACTGGACACCAGCATAATGGAAACCAGGATGGATCTGTTCCGCTGCCCATAGACTTGTATTAAGAGGAATCAAAACGAAATGCCTCTTAAAGGCTTCCGTTTTGATTTCCATCTTATGGATTCCGTTATTTTCCGTTATAACCTCCTCAAACACCAATTTCTGTGCAAAATTTTTTTTTTTTAGCACAGTTTTTATTTTTACAGCGTTCTCCTGAGGGGTTAGGTCATGTGACATTTTTATAGGGCAGATTGTTACAGATGTGGCAATACCTAATATAAATACTTTTTCTTATTTATTTAAGTTTTACACAATGATAGCATTTTGGAAACAAAATAAAATGATGTTTTAGTGTCTCCATAGTCAGAGAGTAATAGCTTTTTTATCTTTTGACCGATTGTCTTAGGTAGGGTCTCATTTTTTGCGGAATTAGGTGACTGTTTGATTGGTACTATTTTTGGGGGCATACACATTTTTTATCGCTTTGTTTTTTATAAAACACTGTATTTTTATTTTATTTTTTTTACAGTTTGCGTCACCCATAACTTTTTTTTCACTATTGATTTCTTCTGTAACTGGGGTTGACATAGCCCCAGTTACAGGGGAAATATGGCCCCTGCAGAGGCTGTACAGTTCCCCAGTTTTATTAGTCAGAATTCTGGCATTTGTATACATACAATTAAGAGGTTTTTGTATATTTTTTTAACCTACTACTTCCCTTATGAACTGTTTTCCCTTATGAACTGTTCCCTCAGTTTTGGTCCCTCCCTCCAATCCAACCCTAGTTCCATTATCCCGACCCAGGTCTCTATCTGCACTATCTTCCCCTCCTATAACGTAATTGCCCTCCCCCAGTCCCTAGTTTAAACACTCCTCCAACCTTCTAGCCATCTTCTCCGGCAAAACAGCTGCCCCTTCCCCATTGAGGGGCAGCCCATTCCAACGATAGAGCCTGTAGCCGACAGAGAAGTAGTCCCAGCGCTGGCAACACTGTTCGACAATCCCGGTCTTTATGACATATCACCCTATCTGTTCCCCTAATAATGGAGTCTCCCACTACCAGCACCTGTCTGGCCTGCCATGCTCTCCTGGTCCCCTGCTTACTGGAGCCGTCATTCCCCTGACTTGCAGAGGAAGTGTCCGGCTGCAGCAGTGCCATCCCTGAACTGACATCTCCCTTATCTGCCAACATTGCAAACTAGTTGGGGTGTGTCAGATCAGGACTAGCCTCCCTGGCACGTTTCCCTCTACCTCGCTTTTTAATTGTTAACCAGCTACCTACCTCACTTTCCTGAGCCTCCATGCGACCACCCTCCCACGTATCTACCCCATAGAGTCCCTGCTCAGTGAGCAGTAAACTATTTTCTAAATTGTCAATAAATCTAAGTGTTGAAATTTGCTTTTTTAGATACAGGATCTGGGAGTCCAAATGTGCGATTTGCTTGCATTTTGAACAAAATTATGCACCCTAAACTTCAGACATTAGACAAGATGTGCACTGGACTGCCTTGTCAACAATGTGCATACTTGTTAATGGGTATTATAAAAGAAAAGAGAAAAAAATACAATAATACAATGCAATTAAAAACAACTGACTTACTGTAGTCCCCTTAAAGTCCCACGTAATACAAACATACACTTGCTGTCAAACACATGCATGCTCCCAAACTCACATTTTGAGTCAGCTTATATAGCTGCTGCTCCCAGACAACTCCAAACCAGACTGTTTTTCCTCTGTATCTAAAGATGTACACATCTGGATTTTAATTATTGAAGAATTACTATATTTTACTACTACTGAAGGCTGTCAGACACTGATTGGACCACCCACATGACTACTGAGTGTTATGGCTGTACGTGTGGAACCACTATGTCAACCTTCCCACTATGTAAACCCCTGAACAGGGATCTAGACTTTGCTGCAGGGGAACCACCAGGCTGCTACCTTGTGGAATAGTCTCTATGTGATTGACAGCTGACCTATGGGGTCAGAGACACCAGTGCAGGGCACCAAGGGGTCAGATAAAACCATAATCTGGAACAGGCTGAAGTCTGGACTGGTGCAGTATGTGCTATATGGAAAACGTTCTAAGGTCAGGGCCGCAGCATAGGTAGCGAAGGACATTCTTAGTATAAAACAGCTTATGTGTGAGTTAATATGATTTCGATTGCGACACTTAGCCAACGTTGTTGTAGAGGCTTATGTAACTCATTAAGTGTATACTAATTCTGTGTGGTTTTATATGCTGTCAATTAAAGACAATAATGCCATGTAAGAAAAGGAATTCAACCTATATATTGTGAGACAGTGACAGGACTCATACATGATAGAGGTGTAAAGAGGGTGGATATTTCAGTCCACACCCCTATTTTACCACAGGTAAGGCCAGCTGGCTGTAATCACTGAGGGATAAACCAACCCTCAGTGTAGGAGTCCAGGGGAGAGGAAGTGACCCTAGAGAGGGGGAAGCCTGCAGAGGCTCTGCTTGGTCTCAGCCAGGAGGGCTGAGGGGCCATGAGACTGTGTGAAGCCGGATCTCTCCCCTGTGTGGGACTGTGCCTGATGAGCTGACCTACTGAGTGTTGGAACCTGATACCCTGTTTGTGAACTGCACTCTATAGGTGAGACAGAGACGACACATGTATTAGGTAGAGTCCAGATGGGCAGGTGTTCAGTTTGGTTTGTGTTTGTGCTGGTGTGAAGTGCCAGAATAAAGCACCATTTGGACTTGAACTTCGTTGTCTGAGAAGGAATCTGTCATCGCCGCCCTGCTTGAGAGTGCGATCTCTTACAATATATAAAAATGCGTTTCTGTCTGTCTGTCTGTTCTTTATGTGCGACCAAAAGACTGGACCGATCTGTACCAAATTTGGCACATAGGTACATCGAGTGTACTGGAAGGTTTTAGACTGGCACTCTAGGACGTACCGTTCCTGAGATATTCCCAAAAATGCAAATATGGCACCATCACATAACCTGCATTAGCCAATAGAACCCCACAGATCTATCACTCATACCCCAGCTGCCACACATACATGGTCATATGACCCTTATCAGCCAATAGAAGCTAGCAGGTCCTTCAGTCTCGACATACACCCAGTTTCACACCCAGTTTCCATAACAACCCAGACATTTTTTTCACTGCTGTAGGTCACCTTTAAAGAGACAAGACACTGTGGACGGGGGTGTATCACCAATGAGACCAGGTGAGGCGATCGCCTCAGGCAACACCAGATAGGGGCAAGAGGGGGCCAGCAGAAGGGCCATGGGGAATGAATGCTTTCATTGTAGCAAGGGGGTTAGGTTAAGAAATTGGTATTGGGGGGGCGCAGTTTAAGTTTTCGCCTCAGGCAGCAGAAAGGCTAGGTGCACCCCTGGATGTGGAGGACACTGTTAAGGGAGCGGAGTGCTGTGGAAGTCACAGTTAAGTGGACAGTGCGTTATAGAGGTCAGTGTTAAGGAGGAGGGGTGATGTAGAGGTCACTGTTAAGGGGGTGGGTGTTGTGGAGGTCACATTTTAAGGGACTGGAGCGCTGTAGAGGTCACTGTTAAGGGGCAGGTTATTATGGAAATTACTGTTAAGGGGTCGAGCTGCTGTGGAGGTCACTAACAAAAGGGCGGGCACTGTTGAGGTCACTATTAAGGGAGGAGAGACTGTGGAGGTCACTATTAAAGGTGGCAGCTGCTGTGGAGGTCAATGTTAAATCATCAGGGTACTGTGAAGGTCACTGTTAAGGGACCATGGTATTGTGGAGGTCACTGTTAAGGCAGCAGGGTACTGTGAAGGTCACTGGTAAGAGAGCGGAGTACTGTAGTAGTCACTGTTAAAGGGGCGGGTGATGTGGAGGTCAATGTTAAGGGGACAGGGAACGGTGGAAGTCACTGTTAAGGGAGCAGGATGCTGTTGAGGTCACTGTTAAGGGAGCGGTGTGCTGTGGAGGTTACTGTTAAGGGGATGGGGTACTGTGAAGGTCACTGTTAAGGGGCAGAGTGCAGTTAAAGTGGTGGAGCTGTGTGAGGGGGTGGGGCACTGTAGGGGTCACAATTAAGGGGGAAGGTGCTGTGGAGGTCAATGTTAAGGGGACAGGGCCCTGTGGAGGTCACTGTTAAGGGGTAGATTGCTGTGGAGGGTCACTCTGGCCTCATGCACACGACCGTTGTTTGATTCCGTGTCCATTGCTCCATTTTTCGTGATTTTCTGCGGACCCATTGGTTTTCAATGGGTCCGTGAAAAACTCGGCAAAAGCACCGTTTGTCCTCCGCGTCCGTGGTCTGTGATTCCAGTCCGTCAAAAAAATATAACCTGTCCTATTCTTGTCCGTTAAAAACGGTTCACGGACCCATTCAAGTCAATGGGACCGTGAAAAAATGCGGATGGCCATCCGTGTGTCATCCGCGTTCCGCATCCGTTTTTTTTGCGGATCCCTTGGCAGGCAATTGGCAAAAATTGTCAGCCTGTCTTTTGGTTAAATCTTTTGGGTCATGTCCGCTAAAAAAAACGGAAGACACACGGAAACACAACAGAAGGCAAAAATGGACACGGATCACTGAACAACGGAACCCCTTTTTGCGGACAGCATAAAAAAACGGTTGTGTGCATGAGGCCTCTTAAGGAGGCGGTCTGCTGTGGAGGTCTCAGTTTTAGTCATATTTTAAGGGGCGGGGCACTGTGGGGGGGTCAATGTTAAGGGATGAGCTGCTGCGGAGGTCACTGTTATGGGGAATACTGTAGATATCTTTTAACTACACACAAACATTTAATGAAATAGTGGAAATATACCCGTGAGAAGCAGGGTCATATACAGTATATATATATATATATGTATTTACCAAAGATGAGGCAGCACTCCAGGTAACGGTGAATCGTGAACCCTCTTTATTAACCCACAAAGCGACGTTTTAACTGCTCATTGCAGTCTTTTTCAAGCATACAAACATAGTGTCAGCAAGGGGGTATATATACCCAAAATGCAATGTGCCATGATCAAATATCAATTAATCAATAATGTGCTACAAAACGTGAGAAAAATTTCATATCACAAATTTACAAACATCTTGTGCTCAAAGTACAAATGACCAATATTACAAAATGTGTATATAAAGTGAAGATATAATGTATATCATATATTCATATAAAACACAATCAAAATCCTGATTATCCTAATAAAGTGCACCTGTGCATACGGTGGTTTAAAAACATGTGTAGTGTAAATTCAGAAGTGTGCAGTGGTCTCAGCAAAGAATTGTTTGCTGAGACAGTTTTATTTGCGTGGTATTCTGGGTTGGATTTAAGTTGCACTAGCAGTTAGGCTTGGTAGTGGGAGCTGCCGGTCCACACCCTTCCAGCACGGGTATTCCCTCATACCTGAGGTGAGCGCAGGTGAAGCCTGCCCTAATCAAGGCGGCATAAAGCCCATCCTAGGCTGTCAGTCTGGGGTAAAAGTGTGTGTGATCCTGGAGCAGAGGCTCTGGAAGTGGTCTCAGTCAAGAGGGCTGAGGGGCCATGAGGCTAAGCGATAGCCTGAAGTTTTTGGGACCCAGTGACGCTTGCTGGAGCGACAGTTGCACGGTCAGAGTTTGGAGGAATACTGGGCCACACTCCCCCATAAAGGTATTGGACTTATTACAGCCTTGAGGTTGCGGGACTGTTAGGCTGAGAAAGCCACATGTGACTAGTGTATGTGAACGGTGCTCTACAAGAGAGATTGGGACGTTTATATGTTTAGTAAAAGCCCAGCTGGGCCAGCGTTTATTATTTTGTACTATTTGTGTCGTGCTGTGTTTGTTGATGGTCCAATAAATGCACTGTTTGGACATTGAACACGGTTGTCAGAGATAATTCTGTGACCCCCGAGAAAGAGATGATCCCTTACAATATATATATATATATATATATATATATATATATATATATATACTTATTTATTTATTTTTTTGGACAGTTTTAGATGCTGCAATAGCAATTATATAAATTTTTTGCTGCTATATATAAAATTGAGAAAGGTGATTTTTATTTTTTTTTTAGATTAAAGAAATTACCTTTTTTTTTGTTTTCAGTACCCCTAGGGGACTTGAACATGCCATCATTCAATCATTTATATGATAGACTGCAATAGTTTACTATTTAAATCTGTGGGGATTTTGTGGCTTTTCCAACTTATCCCCTATCCACAGGACCAATGGGGCCCCCACCAATCATGAGAATGAAGGCCCAGTACTCTCGTGTTTGAATGGAGCATGATCACTGCCTCTATATGTAGGACTGACGGCAATAGCCGAGCGTTGTACTCAGCTGTCTCCGGCAGCAACCACATATAGCTTGGCACATACTGTATATGGCCAGAAGTTTCAGCTACCAGAGTCAGGCTATATAGTAACAAATCAAGTGAACAGCACTTTTTGTAAACATTTCGATAAATAAGTAAATTTAGAGAATTCCCCTTGTCTTTCATACTATGTTATAATATAAGTTTAACATAAATTATTTTATTATTATTCAGTTAATGTTAATTAAAAAATCTTACCAAAAAATGTGCTGTTTATGTACAGCAAGAGAAACGTTGCCATTATTGAGTGAATTCCAGTTATATAGAATATTCTCATTCTGCGGAAAAAAAATGTAATCTTCTATGACCCAATAACAGATAAATTATCTATCTATCTATCTATCTATCTATCTAAATGTCTGTCTGTCTATGTGTCTATCTTAGAAATATAAATTTTCCATGAATGTTTAAATTACAAAAAAAAAATAATAATAATGTAATGAATTGTATTAGTCAACATATTCTACATTTTTGCTACAATATCTGTAAACTGATTATTAAATATATTAATTTACCCTTTTGATTATTATTCTCCAAGAATATATTAAAAAGTAAAATATAAAACAAGAAATAACAAATATAATAGTCAAATAATAAGTAATAATAAGTCTAATAATAATAATCCTCTTCTTATTCATAAAACAAACAAAAGTAATACAAATCTGATTCATACCTGTTTTCTCCAAAATGTTGTTTCTTTGTTCCTAACTGAAGCTGAAACTATTGCATACTACAATGAGACTCGCTCGTACCCACAGGCTGTTTTGTTAGGACAAACCTTTCATGCACCAATAACTTAGAAACTAGTGAAGGGGAAAACATGGTTCTTTTATGGATTACATGCTGCAGCGGTATCCATGCTGTTAACAACATACCGTAATATTGCTTATTTATCACCTATAGCCTTTTTAACATTATGTTTTAATAATAATTTTAAGTATAAAACATGGCTCTTTGTACTGAATGAATCTGGCATTAGTTTCATGCTACCTGAACCATGGACAGCATGAAATCCCTAACAGGTTCCCTCATTACAGAGAGCTATGTTTGACTATGAAGCTCTGGCACATAGAGAAAAGTCCGGGATTGGGGAAGAAGTCCAGCATGTGGCTTCTATCCACCATGTTCAACTTGATTGAAAGGTTTTATGCAGCGTTTCAAAGTAAGACATGGCTCTTTGTATCGAGGGAGCCTGTCAGGTTTTTGTGCTGCCCATGGCCTCGGCAGCATTGAAACTGATGAAAGGTTCCCTTTGATATTGAATTTTAGTTTATCTTTCTGGTTTATAGTTATAATTACCCAGTTGATTGGCTTTGAAAAAGTAATAAATAGTTTGGAAATCTTCAACAACCAGGGCTTATTAAGGGTACTTTCTTCACACTTGCGTTCTTCTTTTCCGGCATAGAGTTCCGTCAAAAGGGCTCTATGCCGGAAAAGAGCTGATCAGGCATATTCCCATGCAATCTGAATGGATAAAATCCGTTCAGTTTGCATCAGTATGCCTTCCGTTCAGTCACTGTCAGGCGTTTTGGCCAGACATAATACCGCAGCATGCTGCGGTATTATGTCCGTCCAAAATGCCTAATCAGTCGCCGGAATGATCCGGCATTAATTCCCATTGACTTGCATTAGTGCCGGATTCTGCATTGCAAAACAACTGAAGGACAACTGTGAAAAAGACTGCAAGACGGATCCGTCCATCCGCATGACAAGCGGAGAGACGGATCCATTCTTGCAATGCATTTGTAGACAGATCCACACCCGGATCCGTCTACAAATACTGTCAGTTGTAACACTGATTGGCAGATCCGGCAGGCAGCTCCGATGACGGAACTGCCTGCCGGATCACACGAACGCAAGTGTGAAAGTAGCCTAAGCTAGAGAGCCAACATGTTTAAGATTTTACCAAAGCAAGGCTTCAGAACCTGCTATCCAACATGAAGCTTAGTCCACATCTGCATTGCCAGCTCCATTACTGGTTTTCCTTGCAGACATGTTTAGAAATGCAAAAATAGTGCAGCACCCTGTACTATTTTATCTGGTAAAAGGATGAACACCAGAATGTAAACCTTATGGACCATATGATGGATGATTGGTTTGTTCAGGTGCCATTGTTGTCTGTCAGGTGATGACCAGTCTTAGGCCTCTTTCACACGGGCGTCATGATTGACGCCCGGATAAGAGGCGGGTGCGTTGCGGGAATATGCGTGATTTTCCTGCGCGGGTGAAAACGTTTGTAATGCGTTTTGCACGCGCGTGAGAAAAATCGCCATGTTTGGTACCCAGACCCGAAGCCGGACTTCATCACTGAAGTCCGGTTTTGGGTCTTCTGGAGAATTTATTATTTTCCCTTATAACATGGTTATAAGGGGAAATAATAGCATTCTTAATAAAGAATGCATTGTAAAATGAAGTGGAAGGGGTTAAAATGATCGCGTAGTTGCGATCTGTCCTCTCTTTTCCTGCATCAGCTAAGAACTAAAGGACCTGTGATGACATCACATCACATGGTCCAATCACATGGTCCATCTTACCATGGTGATGGACCATGTGATTGGACCATGTGATGTGACATCATCACAGGTCCTTTAGATCTTAGCTGATGCAGGAAAGAGAGGAAGATCGCAACTACGCGATCAAGTGGCTAAGGTAAGTTAACTTTTATTATTTTTAACCCCTTCCACTTCATTTTACAATGCATTCTTTATTAAGAATGCTATTATTTCCCCTTATATCCATGTTATAAGGGAAAATAATAAAGATCAGGTCCCGTTGCTAAGTAACCATGCGGGAAAATCGCAACGCATCCGCACTTGCTTGCGGATGCTTGCGATTTTCCCGCAACCCCATTCACTTCTATGGGGCCTGCGTTGCGTGAAAAACGCACAATATAGAGCATGCTGCGATTTTCACGCAACGCAGAAGTGATGCGTGAAAATCACCGCTCATGTGCACAGCCCCATAGAAATGAATAGGTCCGGATTCAGTGCGGGTGCAATGCGTCCTCCTCACGCATTGCACCCGCGTGGAAAACTCGCCCGTGTGAAAGGGACCTTAGGCTTCATGTCACATTTAGAAACAATGAGCCCTGAACTCCTGCTTGAAAGACTGTCCATACCTATTTGTACGATCCACCCTAGAAGCAACTGACAACAGGACAACAATCCTATCCTAGATAAGTGCTGTGGCTAACCAGAGAAGGAACATGGGGGACAATAAAATTGTTAATAAATAGTGACAGGGGGGCACAAAGAAATAATGGACAAAATCAGAAAGGCCGGATTCAATACCAGAATAATCCAAATAGCGAGCCAGAGATCAGAAATGGTACCAAACCAGAAGTCCAAAGCTCCAGGCAAAAGGGTCAAGGTAGTACATAGCAGAGGTCCAATAATCCTGAAGCCCAAGTAGAGTTAAGCAGGCTTGTGTGGCGTACAAAAAAAAATAAAAAATACCAGGCAACTGTGGACAGCAGTTGCCTTTAAAAAAAAGCTGCACTCCTGATCACATAAGGCCCACGTCATGGGACTGGTATATCACCGCACTGGACGTGACAGCTCTCTCCCTCATTGGCCAGCACTCCTGTACACAGAAGCCCAGGCTCGTCACCCTGGGGTCCAGGCGCTATGCACAGTATGTGATAGGTATGTAACACATCCACTGCATTTTTTTTTTGTTCTTGTTACATAGTTGTTACGGTTGGAAAAAGACAAAAGTCCATCAAGTCCAACCTTCAATCCTGCTATATTGATTCAGGGAACAAATCCATGGATCACTATCCATCTTCCCTTTAGAAAGGGGTTGGGCCAAAGGGAAAGGTTGTGTAGAACATGATTTCTATACATTGTCATAAGTCTCAATGTTATTTTGAATTAATAAGTCATCAAAACATTTTTTGAAGCCATCTACTGTATTTGCTGTGACCAGCTCCTGCGGCAGGCTATTACAGAGATTAACAAATCTTACAGTAAAGAATGCTTGTCGCCTCTTATGACTGAATCTTTTTTTCTCCAGGGGTAGGGACTGGAGCGGCTGTTGTTTTTTTAAGAGGTTTAACACAGAATAGCTTCCCTCAATATTTTTTGTGTGGTCTGTTCATATATTTGTACAGGTTAATCATGTCTTTATTTCAAGGCTATACAAATTCAGTTCGTTTCATCTTTGCTCAGAGCTAAGATCTTCCAGGCTTTATGAGTTTAGTTGCTCTCCTTTGCACTTTTTCTAACTCCAGGCATCCTTTTTATGGACTGGTGACTAGTGTTATTATTAATATGTTTTAAATTGCCATTAGTTCCAAGGGCATTGTACATATGAAAAGGGTTTGTACACTTAAAAGAGACTAATGTATGCCATTCCTCCATACAGAATACAGTACATGTTCACTGAGGACTACTTTTGAATAGCAGGTCTTATATATACTGTGTGTGAATATATATATATATTATATATAATGCAGAAAAATGGCGGCACCGACAAATCGTAGAGGGTGGGTGCAGCGTTCACTGGGAATAGCGTCTTACCCCAAAATATAACGTGAAAAAAAGAACGGCACTCCAAAAAATCAATCAATTCCCTCCTTTATTCACCAATATGGTGCAACGTTAGATTTTTTTTGGAGTGCCGTTCTTTTTTCCGCGTAATATATATATATATATATATATATATATATCCACATGGGACATACATTGAGGAGGTATAATCCACCACAGATTTTAATCCAAATCAGCTGCAAAAATAATAAGGGATCTGTGACAAAACTTGCATGAGTTATATCACGATTTGTTACATATTTTGCTACGATTTGCCATAGATATCACATTATGCATTGAAAAGGGTAAAAAATCCATAACTGGTGCAGTTCCGCATATCAATTTCCTCACAGATTCCATGGTAAAATTTCAACCACTTTGATTCCACTATAATATGCTAAAGATTTTTCAAACGCAAAATCAAGGTCTCATTAATGCATCTAAACTATTAATTCTAAGCAGAATTGATGAGGTTTGCAAAATTAATAGTCTTGAAAAACTAAGATGGTCCAGAGCAATACATTATGAGAGACACTTACATAACTGGAACAAATGGATCGATTTTCAAGATTCTGAGGCGATTCTGCATTATTTTTAGTTAATGGCTTTTCTCAAGGTTTTTACGAGAGTTCTCGTTTCTTTCCTTCTCCCTTTTCCCCTTTGTTTTTTCCCCTCCCTCCCCCAAATCTGCTAAACTTATTAATATTGGTGCTCTGGCATTACTGATATTTTCCCTGAATGTATTCTGTGAGATTGTCAGCATCCAGTTTGTCAATATGCAAGATAATACCAATAGTAATGGGAAAATTTACCAGTAGAAGTGAAGCTACACCCATATTTGAGTGCTCATAATCCCCTTAAGGCTGGGAACACACCTAAGCGTTTCTGAATCGCGCGTATGACGCGCGTTTTACGCGCGTTTTTGGATGCACGTTTTTGTAACTAAGAAACGCGCATCATACGCGCGATTCAGTGATTCTCCCCTATTTCAGCATGGTCCATAGGCACGTTAAAACGCCCAAAAGAAGCTTATGCTGAAGCGTGTTGTGCGTTTGTTGTGCATGTTGAACGCGCTGAAAAACGCTTAGGTGTGTACCTAGGGTTAAAGTCCTAGACTGAGGCCAGAAAGTGACACTTAGACCTAATTCACACATCCGCAATCTTCGTCCGCACCCGTTCCGCAAATTTGACCCATTCATTTTGAATGTGGACGTGATGGATGCGGAGAGCACACACTGTGCTCTCCGCATCCGCATTTGTGGAGCGCGCCGCCGATCTTCCAGACGCAAAAATATAGAGCATGTCCTATTCTTGCCCGCAATTGCGGACAAGTATAGGCATCTCTATAGGGCTGGTGGCAAGGTGTGTTGCGGATCCGCAAAACACTATTGACGTGTGAATAAGTCCTTAGGGTGTGGAGTGAGGGGCATTGGAGAGAACAGCTTCCGGACAGGGTTGCCATTCTCAGGGCAAGTGCTCTGTGTTTAGATAGGTAGGGCAACACAGGTTCCTACCCCTATGTGTAGGGATTGCTAGGGACATTCCTATTTACACGAATATTGCAAAAAAAAAAGAAAAAAAAAAGAAATCAAGCACCCTGAACACGTCCAGAAACCATGTCTGGGGAGCTAATGAATCCTTACCACGAATTTACCAACTCACACCATGGCTATTGGTAAGACCTTTCCAAACTCCTTACCTGGCTTTATACCTGTAAGAGGAATTACTGTACATGGATTGAGCCATTGGTTGGAACTGACAATAAGGTGGAATGGAATTTGCACTACTTCCAGAGTCCTTGTTTGTTTTCTAGATTGCCATTATCTTCTTGATTTTGCTGCTGTATCTTGGTTTTATACATGGATTTGTGCATATTTCATTAGACCTCATTAAAAGTTACGTTTTATATGGTACACCTTCATTTTTGCCAAGTTCTTCTTATGTAGAGGTCATCCTAAAATGACTGATGCGCCTGTTACAAAATGAAAATAAGAAGCCCGGGAACATGAGATCACCCATAATGCCATTGACAGTGAGCAGGTAAACAATGAAGAGAAGACTGCGCTGGCACAGTGCGTGCCTTCTCTCAACCGCTTTAAAATCTAATTATTTAATATTCATTAAGCTGGCTCCTGCACCTAAAAGGTACTGTGACTGTCTCTTTAAAAACTGGTGTGCAGTAAAGCAGGCGGCATGTGAACAGCTCAAACCATGTAACACAATGAACTAACTCACCCTATCTTGTCCCTACGGTATTCAGCCTCCATGGAAAAATTAATAGCTTGCTCATTCTTTTATCCCTGTTGTTAATACGTCAGATTTGCCGTATGAAAATCTATGTTGTGCGCATTTAGCCTTACTGCTACATATATCCTGAGGCAAATTATCTTCTACAAAGAGGATTGTGAGATTAAGATCCAAAATGTAACCAATAACAAGTAATGTGTGAGAGAATTATTGTGTGTTGTAACTTTTCTCTCCGTTATTCTGTATTGTGTTTGCTTTGGTTATTTTTTCTGTGTAAGTGTTCTCTCTTTTAAAAATGTGCCCAATAATTGAAGCTTATTTTATGTGAAGTCTAAACGGTTTTTGTAGAGGAATTGACCCACTTGTAACAAATTATCACCATTTGTCAAAAGAAAACAGGAGATGTTAACCCCTTAAGGACCGGGGGTTTTGGGATTTTTGCGTTTTTGTTTTGCCATATGACGGCTTATTTTTTGCGGGACAAGTTGTACTTTTTAACGCTACCATTTATTTTTGCATGTGATGTAGTGGGAAACGGGAAAAAAATTCCAAATGGGGTGAAATTGCAAAAAAAAAGCAATTTCACCACAGTTTTACGGGTTTTTAAATTACAACGTTCGATTTGCGATAAAACTGACTGGTTAATTTTATTCTTCAGGTCAGTACGAATCCGGCAATACCTAATATGTATAGTTTTTCTTGCGTTTTGATAGTGAAAAAAAAATTAAAAGTGGGAATTTTTTTATTTTATTTTTTGTCGCCATGTTTTGACCCCTATAACTTTTTTGTAATTATGCGTACGGAGCAGTGTAGGGGCTCATTTTTGCGGGGCAATCTGAACTTTTAATTGATACCATTATGGGGTGCGTATGATGTTTTGATCACTTTTTATTCATTTTTTTAGGAAATGAAGCGTCCAAAAATGGCGAATTAGCCATTTGGACGCTTTCTTTCGTTTTTATGTTTACCGTATGGTGAATATTTTTTAATATTATTATAGTATGGGCGTTTTCGCACATTGTGACACCCATTATGTGTAATTTTTTATTTTTTATTTATTTTATTTTCATTTTGGGGAAAGGGGGTGATTTGAATTTTTATATTTTTTTATTTAATTTTTATTTTTTAAACTTTTTTTTTTTTTACCACTTTCTTATAGTTCCCATAGGGAACTATAAGATGCAATCATCAGATTGCTATTCTCATATATTCCAATGCAATAGCATTGGAATATATGAGAAAACATCATATTTCCTATGGAGCCTATTACAGTCATAGGCTCCATAGGAATACTAGTAGTAACCTAGGTTTCATTCACAGAAACCTAGGGTACTACATGCATGCTCCGGCTCCCCTTGTGGCCATCAGGGAGCCGGAGCAAACCGAAAGTGAATCAGATGTTTTTGCGCGATCAGATGCCGTGGTCAGGATTGACCACGGCATCTGAGGGGTTAAATGTCCACGATCGGCATCGCTGCCGGTCGCGGACATGAGCTGCGGGTGTCAGCTTGATGAATCAAGCTTTTACCCGCAGCTCGGGCGCCATCTTTAAAGTGCGGACGAAGGGCGTACATGTACGCCCTTCGTCCTTAAGAGGTTAAAGGGGTTTGCCAGTATTTACATATTGATGGCCTATCCGCATCCTAGGACCCCCGTCAATCAGCTTTAATAAGAGACTGTAGCGTGCTGTGAGTGCTTAGACCTCGTAGGGTGCTTTCACACTTGCGTTTTTCTTTTCCGGCGTAGAGATCAGTCGCCGTGGCTCTATGCCGGAAAGAAACTGATCAGGATTATCCCCATGCATTCTGAATGGAGAGAAATCCTTTCAGGATGCATCAGGATGTCTTCCATTTTTTGGACGTAGAAAATTAGCATGCTGCGGTTTTCTCTCTGTCCTGGGATGCGGAGTCAAAGGGGACGGATCCATTTTTTCTAGCACATTCTGCTACAATGGAAAACGAATCCGTCCTCCATTGACTTTAAATGGAATTCAAAATGGATCCGTTTTGACAATGTTAAAAAATAGTTAAAGTTAATACAAGCGGATCCGTTCAAACGGATGCCTGTGGTTGTATTATCTGTAACTGAAGTGTTTCTTTCCGGCGTAGAGACCCGACGACGGATCTCTAGGCCGGAAAAGAAAAACTCTAGTGTGAAAGTACCCTTACTAGATGGCAATACCAAGTACAGCCACTATACAATGTACGGCGCTGTGCTTGGTAAGCTGCATTGGTAAGCTGCATGGCCTCCTCAAACAGCTGATCAGCGGGGGCGCCAGAAATCAGCCCTGCCAATCTTATATTGATGAACTATCCTGTGCCTATCCCATGTACAGTACTGTACAATCAGTGAGTATGTAAATAAACCATGAGCCATGTTCCATCCTTAGCCCTAACACTGTCTCCCCATAGATGTTGCAGGTGACTTGTGTAGCCTCCTCTAGTAAAACATCCCCTGATGAGCCTGATAGGCAGAAACATGGCATGTCGAGACCTCTGATTAGGGGTATCAGGGTCAGTTATAAATAGATAGTGGTGGATGTCCTGTGGTTAGGTCGCGAAGCTTTACTAGTCCTCATTTTTGGTTCAATACGGCCAGGCAATGATAGATGGCATAGAATCACAGCACCGTAGATACTCAGATACTTTTACAATATCTCTAGGGCTGTCACATGCTACTACCCTGTTTGTAGTTTATCAAGATCACCAGCATCTTCTTGGGGGGGGGGGGGGGTGAAAGTTACAAGGTTTAACCAACTTTCAGTCTATGCATTCATTTTTTTAGGTTTTGTATAATATAATAAAATGTAATTTTTAATTTATTCCTCACCTCCACGTTTGTGTATTGCGCTGCTGAGTGTTGTCATGCTTATTGCAGCAAGTATATAACACAAGACTGAATCTGGATCGCACATCCTCAGTACTATGCTTTTGATATAACGACTGTTCTTCAGCATAATTACGTGGGATCTCAGCCCAATCCGTAATACATTCTATGCTGTGCATAAATGAGGCATTAGTATACAGTTTGATCACAGAGCATAGGCCCACTTACCGCGACAAAGTTGTGCAGCAAAGCCACTTTGGCTCTGGGCCCCACCAGCACAGCACCGAGGCAGTAATGGCAGGCATGCAGTACTGCACCATGTGAACGCTTGCAAAGAGTTCACCCACAAAGCATCCCCGCTGTGCAGCAAAGCCACCTTGGCTCTGGGCCCCACCACCCCATCAGCACAGCACCGAGGCAGCAATGGCTTTGCTGCACAGTGGGGATGCTGTGTGGCTACTGGGTCCCGCTGTCTGCTGCTGGGGCGCCGGTGGTCACAGCGAACTGCTGCGCCTTAAAATTAGAGTAGGTCCCCACTTGTAGAGGCAACCTTGTCGCGGTAAGTGGGCCTATGCTCTTTGATCAAACTGTATACTAGTGCCTCATTTATGCACAACATAGAATGTATTACAAATGCCACTTAATTATGCTGAAGGACAGTCGTTATATCAAGAGCATAGTACTGAGGATGTGCGATCCAGATTCACTCTCTTGTGTTATATATTGTTAGAATCTATTTTCTTCCCCCCACCCTTCTTGGTTCAACACTCCTCCCCATTTGGACTAGGTGTTTTTAATTAGCCTGAGTCTGCAAAGGGTCTATAAATTCTTACTATCTCTCAGATGGATTTCCTGAGGGTTGTGACTGGGTGAACTCTTTGCACTCGTTCACATGGTGCAGTACTGCGTGTCTGTCATTGCTTTCTCGGTGCTGTGCTGGTGGGGTGGTGGGGCCCAGAGCCAAGGAGTCTTTGCTGCACAGTGGGGGTGCTGTGTGGCTTCTGGGTCCCGCTGTCTGCTGCTGGTGCGGTGCTGGGGCGCTGGTGGTCACCGTGCACTGCTGTGCCATAAAATTAGAGTAGGTCCCCACTTGTAGAGGCAACCTTGTCGCGGTAAGTGGGCCTATGCTCTTTGATCAAACTGTATACTATTGACTCATTTATGCACAGCATAGAATGTTTTACGGATTGGGCTGAGATGCCATGTAATTATGCTTAAGGACAGTCGTTATATCAAAAGCATAGTACTGAGGATGTGCGATCCAGATTCACTCTCTTGTATTACTTATTGCAGCAAGTGGTTGGTTCTGTTTTGTTGTAACATTTTCACCACTTAAATGGGCTTTCCATGAGTTCAGTGCTGATTGCCTATTCAAGGGAAATGTCATCAATATCAGATAAGGGGGTCTAATCCTGGCTTCGGTTGATTGCTTGGTATCCTGTGAGGAGGCCCAAGTGCTCATCCAAATGCTATGGCCCTTTCAAACAGCTAATTGCCAGGGGTGCTGTTTGCTGGATCACTACCGATCTGATGTTGATGACCTATCTTGAGGTCATCAATATTGTACTCCTAGAAAACACCTTCAATAAAAAAGGAACATTCATTAAGCTACTTATTAAAGGGGTTGTGCAGGGGTTTTATATTGATGACCTATCCTCAGGATGGGTCATCAATATCTGATCGGTAAGAGTCCGACACCCGGTATCCCCACTGATCAGCTGTTTGAAGAGCAAGCGATGCCCCATGCAAACACTGCTTCCTCTTCATTACACTCCATGCCGTCTCCCCTATAACAGGAGGATAGTGTAAATACAAGCACTCACTCCATTAAAGTGAATAGAGCGAGTACTTGTAATTACAATCACTTCTGAGATGACGGGCAGGGTAATGAAGAGGAAGAAGCGTTCACATGGAGCACCACCTCCTCTTCAAATAGCTGATTGTTTGGAGTACTAGGTGTTGGACCAATCAGATATTGATGATCTTTCCTGAAAATAGATCATCACTATGAAATCCCTGCACAACCCCTTTAAGGGGATTTTTGAAAATTCCACCTACTTGTAGTATCTTAGAACAGTTGACACAAATTAATTGATGTTTTCAATAGAAAATTCATAGCCAATCCAATTGATAAAGTGAATGATGTGAAAAGTAGAACAATGTTTTTCATTTTAATCCTGAACATCATGGCTGATTGCTTTTCACAGCTAGGTTTCTACAGGGGGAATACTATTCTGATGAGTTACACTTGCAATAAAATATTAAAGCATAGTTGACTTCCTCTATCATCCCCTTAAGCAGTATCCAGCTTTGAAGACGCGAAATGCGTTATATCTGAAATAATACTAATGAGAAATTAACTCTGCTTTCGACTTTTAAACTAATATCACAAGTATCTGTTGTAGTTCATTAAAATCTTCAGCATATGCCATTTGGTAAAATTAGGCAATTAATTTGATTCTCTGATTTATTCATGCTGAATGTTGCCTTCCTTGGGGAAAGCAATGCTTCTATTGCAGAAGTGGGTCCACCTGACGTAAGGAGAGCAGGTCTCTCCAAACACCGTTCTGTTCCATTGCGCTGATTAGTCTGGTGAGCAGCACTTTGTACCAAGGTTAAGGACATTTTGAAGAACAACATACTGTGCTCTTAAAAGCTTATGAAGCAAACAAATGAAACTATGTTATGGAAAAAGACACTTAAAATCGCTGCTCCTTCAAAATAAAAAAGGATAAAAGAAAAGGACCGAAAGTACTCAGAAATATTTATAATAAAGACATACAGTTTATCATGTTAAATTGTCGCAAATTCAAAGATACGAGAAGAGAAAAGGTTGCACCAGAAGATGTGAACCCCCTGAATGAGGTGCTTCTGCTAGTGGATTCACCCGCTCCAAGTACAAAACACTAGAAATATTGAATAATAGCAGCAGCGGCACTACACACGGTGGAATACTGAATCCCTAACCACGTGTAGCAGAAGCCGCGGGCGCGAAAGTGCAGGACGCGACAGCCCTTGAGACCGAAGTGTCTCTCTTCATATCAGAGACACCGCGTTCGAGGGCAGAAGTACCCACATACACCTATCCATCCCGGTAAGACTGTTCCTCTATGCGACTGTTCTCCTATATGATTATTACAGGAGCCAGCCTTTCTTGCGATCGCTACAACTAATAGTCCGACAGGACGCCGTCGGCAGGACTTGAATAGCGGGACACCGCTATAGAATAAGGAGCAATTTCGGAGAGTTCCTCCTTTTCTAGGACAGTTATACTTACCTTGCAAATTCAAAGATGTTCAATTGCTTTGAACTTTTCCTGCAGCTTATAAGACATAAATGAATTGTAACAAAAATAACCATAAAATGTAAATGTGCTAAACAACCACACACATTCAATAATCACACACAAAACACATATACAACACACACTGTTTCCCCCCAAAGGACCAGGAAATGGATTCTCAGCCACTCCAGATTACCAAATGGACTTAAAAGGGTTTTCCAAGACTTTTATACCTATCTTCATTCTATCCCAGGACCCTTGCCAATTAGCTGTTTGAGAAGGCATAATTACTCATAGTAGTGCCGTGGCCTTCTCACAGCTTAGCCTAGACCATGTGATATCACATTCATTGGTCACATAGCCTAGGCCCAGCTCAGTCCCATTGAAGCTGCCTTCTCAAACAACTGATTGGCAGGAGTCCTGGGTGTCGGAATGCCACCGATCAGATACTGATGACTTAGCAAGAGGATAGGTCATCAGTAGTGTTGAGTGAATCGAAGTGAAACAAAATTACTTCAATCTGAATTTAAGAAAAAAATTGATTCGTACAAATCCAAATTTCCTTGCGTTTGTGGTAATACAACTGAACATGTTACAACGTGAAAAAAAAGCCCCAGGACATGATTTGACCCATAATGCCATGCAGCCATCCAATCAACAGATAGCCATCTCCTATGATTGCACAGCCCTTTAAAAGCCTCATCTGGTGTGATTGCTACTATTTCACTGTAAACTGAGCATAGGGAGAGACGTAGTGTCACTCTTCGGTGTGGGAGAGAAACACCACACCGAGCATAGGAGGGAAGGGGGAAACAGGGAATCAGACCTGAGAACTAGGAAAGGAAGATGGACACCTTCTAGTGAAAACCCTAACCAAAATCCCGACTGACTACCCGTTCATGTCTACCCGTATGAACAGACCCCAAAGGTAAGTGAGTTTATACGCAGGAATACCTAGAGTCCTATCTAGCCCTATCGGACCCTGGTACTAATGGCAGGGATGAGACTATCTGTTCCTCCAAAAGGAAGGACAAACAGGAGTCTACTTCAGGCCTAATACAAACAATAGGGAAATGCAACACACGGAACCCAAGCAAAATACAAAAAGGAAAGGAGACTTAAAGACTTAACTTCAAAGAGGCTATGGAAGCACCTGGGACTCAGCTGAGATCCAACCACAAACAATCCACAGGCACAGAAGCTTTAAACCGCATAGCATAGTGGGAGAAGCAAGTATAAATAAGGAAGGTTAAATGACCACATAAGCAACACCTGGAACCAAGGTGTGTGGCCATTTCCAGAAACAACACAGACACCTATTGATCCACAAGGAAAACCTGTCAGATCAAACCACGTGTTGCCAGTTTCACACTCACTGTCGCTGAGATGTCTGTATGTCTCGGTACTTCCGTGACAGTACCCCCCCCTTCTACGGGTGACCTCCGGGCACCCAGGACCGACCCTATCCGGGTGAGAACTATGAAAAGCTTTCACCCAAAGACTGGCATTAGTGTCAGATGCCAGTAGCCACATCCTCTCCTCTGGTCCATAACCCCTCCAGTGAACAAGACACTGAAGAGATCTACAGAGAACTCGAGAGTCAATTGTCTTGGCAATCTGAAATTTCCAACTACTGTCCACCATGACAGGAGCGGGTGGCAAGGAAGATGGCTCCAAAGGTTCAAAATATCTCTTCAACAAAGATTTATGAAACTCATTATGAATTTTCAGGGCCAAGATGAAAAGCTATATGATTTATAATGGCAGTGATCTTATATGAACCAATAAACCTTGGACCCAACTTCTAAGAAGGTACTCTCAACTTAATGTTTCTTGTGGACAGCCACACAGAATCACCCACTCTTAGGTCCGGACCATTCATACGTTTCCCATCACCCTCACGTTTATACTTATTGCCCATATTCATCAAGTTATCTTGAATTTTCCACCATATAGATGACAATGATGACAAAAAACGTTCCTGCTCAAGGATGCCAGAAGTAGCTGAACCAGAAAATGTGCCAAACTGCAGGTGAAACCCATATGCCCCAAAAAACAGCGACTTCCAAGTGGACTCCTGTCTACGATTATTTATGGCAAACTCTGCCTAAGACAAAAACGAAGACCACTCTTCCTAGTTCTCAGAGACAAAAAATTTCAAGTAATTCTCCAGACTCTGATTAGTGCACTCCATCTATCCATTTGACTGAGGATGAAAAGCCGAAGAAAAGGACAGTTGTACCCCCAGTCGAGTACAGAACGCCTTCCAAAATCTGGAAACAATTGGAGTCCCACGATTCGAGACCACAATGTTCGAGACCAAAATGGTGCACTTTATAGCGTTGCCGGGCCTAACTAATGCTAAAACACTTGTGCAAGTGTTTTAGCATTAGGTAGGCCCGGCAACGCTATAAAGTGCACCATTTTACTAAAGCGATCAACTACCACCAGAATAACTGTCTTTCCTGAAGAATTAGGTAGATTAGTGATAAAATCCATGAATAAGTGAGTCCTGGATGGGATGGGCAACGGAAGTAAAGACATAGGCCGACTATGTCAACTTAGTGTGTGCACAGGTACTACAGGCTGACACATAGTCCAGTAACACATAGTAACACACTTACTCAACCCTGGCCACCAGATTCTACGAGAGATTAGGTTGGCAGTGGATCTGCTCCCAGGGTGTCCTGTAAGAACCATACAATGATGCTCCTCAAACACCTTGTCACGCAATTCCGATGGCACAAACAGTTTCCCAGAGGGACAAGATTCCGGTGCATCTCCGTGGGCTTCTAACACCTTCACCTCTATGTCAGGGTACAGAGCGGATATCACCACCCCTTCCGACAGTATAGGACTCGTATTTTCGAAATCACCACCTCCAGGAAAACTATGTGACAAGGCATCTGCCTTGACATTCTTAACCCCAGGACGATAGGTGACAGTGCAATTGAATCTGGGGAAAAACATAGACCATCTGCCCTGCCTCGGGTTCAGTCGTTTAGCCGACTCCAGGTAAGCCAGGTTTTTGTGATCAGTGAACACTGTGATTGAATGAATCGCCCATTCCGACCAATGATGCCATTCCTCAAAAACCAACTTAATGGCCAGTAACTTTCTGTTACCTACATCATAATTTCTCTGTGTGGAAGAGAGTTTTTTTTAGAGAAAAAGGCACATGAACGCCATTTACTAGGTGGCGGGCCCTGCGATAAAAATTTTCCTACCTCCACCTCTGACACGTCCACTTCCACAATTAAAGGTTGTGATACATCTGGCTGCACCAATATAGGGGCAGAAGAGAAGCATTCCTTAATCGCACAAGTCTTGCAACGCTGAATCAGACCACACTGAAACAGCTGTCCCTTTCTTAGTCATTTCAGTTAAGAGTTTTACTATTGTCGAATAGTTCTGAATACATTTTCGGTAATAGTTTGTGAACCCCAAAAACTGCATAAGAGCCTTCAGATTTCCGGGTCAATCCCAGTCCAATACAGCACGGACTTTCTCTGGATCCATTTGAAAACCCAAGATGACAGCAGGTAGCCCAAAAACTGCACCTCATGTACAGTGTGGCAATGTGAACACTGGGGTGTGCAGTGAAACCCCAGGGAGGCCGTCAGACAGGGCTGTTTGCACCGAGAGCGTGTCACCAAGGTGCCTGGCCTTGGTGGAGTGAAAGCCCAAGTATTAGTGTTAGTATAGCTGGCTCAGCCAGTTCCAGGGCGGGCTTTTACTGGGAACAGGTAATGTGCTGGGTGGGTGCCTGTTCCCCATGCTCCAGTCCGGGGTTTTGGACAGGTCCATGTCTATTTAGTCCTGCTGCTGGACAAGGTGTGGCACTCTGGGAGAGGGTGTTTTTGTGTAGCCGTGTCCTGTGAGGTACAGAAGCCTGGAGTGGTTCTGTGTGTGGTTTCATCTGGGAGCGCTGAGAGACCACAAGGCTGGGAGTAGCCTGAAGTTTGGGGGGTCCCGCGACGCCTAGGCATAAGGGTCGCATGGTCAGCGTCGGGCGGACGACTGGACCACAATCCCCCAAAAGACACCGGTGAGGTAACAGCCAGGAGGCTGATGGACATTGGGCTGGGAAAGCCGCATGGGTGCCGTGTGTGTGAACAGTGTCTTAGGTGAGTCAGGGACATACTGTGTTAAGTTAGAGCCCAGCCGGGCAGGTGTTTGTTTTGAATTTCATTTATTTATGTTGATGCTGGGACAATAAAGCGATGTTTTGGCCCCTAAAGCTGCGGTGGACGACTATCTGTATGTGAACGATCCTCGAGACCAGAGCTAACCCCCCACATTTGGTGTCGGATGCGGGCAGTCGTCCCTGCTGAAAAAAGGCAAAGTGTTGCTAGGGGCAACGACCTGACAGAAAAGAGCAGGTGCTGCTGGAAAACTGCTGGTGTTAATCTGGACTTATTTTCTTCTGTGGTGCAAGCTGTGTTCGTATTTAAAGGGCCAGAAGCACAATAAAAGAAACTGACCTGTGGAAATTTTTTGGTCAAAATGGCGACCTGGGTGAAAAGTGGTCTGGTTTGGCGGAAAACCGAGGCCACAGAGAAAATAATAGAGCAGCTGGTGCGGGAAACTAATTGCATGTTGAGGAAGTCAAGTGCTGCACTCAGAGAGGCTGCTCTGAATCGTAGTGGACTGTTCGAGGTAATAGGTGCCGTTGCCAAGGGCAACCGTCGGGAAGACAAAGAGGTGGAGAGCGGTGCGTTTCTCAGGAGTGACTATTTTCCCTGCGACTGTGCACAGAATCCTAAAGGGTGCGGCTGGAATGTCCGTCCAGAAAAAGACAGGAGACAAGTCCAAGGCGTCTCCCATGGCAACTACTGCATTGAGGAGAAGTGTGGTGACCGTGCTGGAGATATTCCTGGACTACCCTTATCTTCCGGGAGTGCCGAGTCAGTGACGACAATCGGTAAGACTGTTCCTGTTGATAATTTTGTGGCAGACCCTGTGACAGTGAGCCGGCGGCAGTTGCTACCTGCCGGGCCGGTGAGTTATAAAGCGCTGCGGCGTGAAGATGTCTCAAAAATGAGTGACTATGGGAAAAATGCTGTGTCTGAACAGGCTGGTAAGCCTGTTGCGGTTGCTCTCTCGCAGGAATCTGCAGGGGAGAAGCTCAAGATGTTGTTTAAAGTGCCCGTGACCAAGGCTAGATTTGGGGTGGCGAAAATCAGAGATCCCATGCTAGCCTGCGTAAGAGGTAGAATGATGTCTGTCCGGGACAATTATGTGAATCCTGTGGACTATCCAGTGGTCCTCACAGAGGGTCAGACCATGGTGGGAACAGAGACTGAGGGACTTGATGTTGGAAATAGGCTCATGTGTGATGTAATGTGGGGCAATGGAGACACTTCTGTAGGAAGTAATGAAGCTCCTACAGAACCTGTACCTGTCCCTTTAAATGAAGGTGTAAGGGAAATGCAGATAGGAAGCAGTGGTTTAAGTGAAATGACCATTAGAAACAATGGTGCAGACACGGTGCCAAGTGAAGGTGCAGAGTTTGTTGAAATGTATAATGATAATGTGGATCTATGTGCAAGAAGTGATGAGGATGATGACAGTCCTTCCCTTTGCAGGCTGTGATTGGGAAAAAGCTCCCCTGTTGGTAAAAATGTGGATGGTATAAAAATGCTAATTGATGTTGAGAGCTCACAACTGAGGGAAACCACTGTGAAAAATGTGCAAGTACATGGGGCAGTCCTAGAGGGTGTACCACACGTACTAGAAGTGGATATGCAGTCTCCACAGGTTTCTATGGTTAATAAAATGTCCCAGGTGGGGATTAGCTCATCGGTGCCCCTAGAGGATGGAAATGAGAATGACATGAGCAGTATATATGAAGCAGGTGCTATGACCGGCAGCAACTCAGAGAGAGAGGCTGCCATGTTGAGGTCTTGCCAAACTGACGTGGTTACTGGTAGCAACCAGACGATAGTTATACCTGATGTGACGAGAGTTCAGTCGGGTGACGTCAGCCTAGTGTCTGAAGCTCATATCCAGGCAGTCTTAGATGACCTGACAGGACAGTACAGCTGCAAACAGGAGGCTGACCTCCCTCTCGCCACACGGTCCCTAGATACGATAGAGAAGGGACAAGCTGTCGTCACGGAGTCACTGAAGAAGGCTGCAGAAGGGTCAAAAGAGGAGACCCGGAAAAGATGAGTGAACTGAAGGGTCTACCTCCTGGTGTCCTGGGGAGGGAAAAGACTCCAGAAAGACACAAAAGTCCATAGTAGACCTCAACAATGGGCTTGAAGAGTCCCTGGGTGGAAATCCCACAGAGTGTCTAAGAAAGAATGGTGGTACTCCTACAACTGCTGTTACACCAGAACAGAGTGAAGAGCAGCTGGACCAGAAGGCCCAAGAGCGGGCGCTGCTAACAAGCTAGTGCGAAAAATTAAGAAGAAGACCAAGGCCCTCTCCTTGACTAGAGCCCTTGGAAAAGTGCTTAAGGAGCAAGATGAATTGGAGAGGCTGAACAAGCAACTCAGAGCAGAGATGGAAGATCTCAGGAGCTCAAAAGATGAAGTCTATGAGTTGGAGAAGCCTAAGCGTGCTCCTGCGCAGCAGGTGGAAGAAAATGAGAGGCCTGAAGAGGAAGATCCTCTAAAAGATGCCAAGAAGTCAGAACCCGTTAAGAATGGGTCTGGAGGTGGTTGCGCTGTGGTGCCAGCCGAGGCAGAGAAGATGGAAGATGTATCTGCTGAACCAGATGGTGGTGCTGAGGTGGATGCAGAAACCCAGAGACTCGTGGCAGTGTGTGGCCAGGTCCTGGTCATGAAAGACATTCCCTCTGCTGTCAATGCCTGCCAGAAAGCCAGCAGTCTGCTGGGGAAGAAATACGAGGGGACCGACAACCAGTATGAGGGTCCTGTCTACTCCGATGGGCTGGCTCCCTGAATTCTGCCCGAAAGGAGAACCATGTCCCGGGTGAACCTCTGCAGGGATTGCCAGAAGACGACGAGTCTGGCGAAGGTCCTGATATCCCGGTGCCTCCAACCTTGATGAGAAAGAGGAGGAGGAGTTAAGAAGGAAAGCATATGATGCCATGTCCGTGAAGCATAAGACGGCTAATAAAGTGAATGGAGACTCCAAAAAAAGACTGAAAAAGAGTCTGCTGAAGTGGGGAGTACCACTGAAGAAGCAGAAGATTCTGAAACTGAAGCCAAACCTGACATAACCCCTGGGGGAGTAAAGGAAAAGAAAGATGCTATCTGTGGATAAAACAAAGAGACAAAAAGAGCCTGACAGGTCAAGGTCCGCTAAAACTGTGGTAGTTGCTAGTAGCGACCAGGTGTCTCTAGTATGTGACAAGGTGACGGGTAGGATAGAAAGCTTCGTGTTTGTGACGAACTGGGTTCTGCTGGCGTGGTTGTGGCAGAATAAAGGGAAGCCTGTGAGGCTGGCCACATCTTCCAGGGGGACCGTTGAGCTTAAAGATGGCAGGATAATGCGGGTGCCCTATCCCGAGCGACCAGTCGGTACATGTGTTCACCCCCACAGGTGTGAACAGAGGGGGGGGATATGTGGCAATGTGAACACTGGGGTGTGCAGTGAAACACCAGGGAGGCCGTCAGACAGGGCTGTTTGCACCGAGAGCGTGTCACCAAGGTGCCTGGCCTTGGTGGAGTGAAAGCCCAAGTATTAGTGTTAGTATAGCTGGCTCAGCCAGTTCCAGGGCGGGCTTTTACTGGGAACAGGTAATGTGCTGGGTGGGTGCCTGTTCCCCATGCTCCAGTCCGGGGTTTTGGACAGGTCCATGTCTATTTAGTCCTGCTGCTGGACAAGGTGTGGCACTCTGGGAGAGGGTGTTTTTGTGTAGCCGTGTCCTGTGAGGTACAGAAGCCTGGAGTGGTTCTGTGTGTGGTTTCATCTGGGAGCGCTGAGAGACCACAAGGCTGGGAGTAGCCTGAAGTTTGGGGGGTCCCGCGACGCCTAGGGATAAGGGTCGCATGGTCAGCGTCGGGCGGACGACTGGACCACAATCCCCCAAAAGACACCGGTGAGGTAACAGCCAGGAGGCTGATGGACATTGGGCTGGGAAAGCCGCATGGGTGCCGTGTGTGTGAACAGTGTCTTAGGTGAGTCAGGGACATACTGTGTTAAGTTAGAGCCCAGCCGGGCAGGTGTTTGTTTTGAATTTCATTTATTTATGTTGATGCTGGGACAATAAAGCGATGTTTTGGCCCCTAAAGCTGCGGTGGACGACTATCTGTATGTGAACGATCCTCGAGACCAGAGCTAACCCCCCACAACAGCAAAACCACACTTATCTAATTTTGCATACAATTTATTATCTCTTAGGATCTGTAATACCTGTCTATCGTAATCCAGATGTATCTCCACGTCTGGAGAACAAATTAGAATGTCATCCAAATACACGACTACAAACCTCCCCACAAGGTGATGAAAAATGTAATTCACAAAATGCTGGAAAACCGCAGGAGCATTGGTCAACCCAAAAGGCATGACCAGGTTCTCAAAGTGCCCCTCAGGAGTATTTAAAGCCATTTTCCATTCGTCCCCTTCCTTGATCCTAACCAGATTATATGCCCCCCTTAAATTCAACTTGTAGAACACCTTGGCAACAAAAATCAGATTAAACAAATGGGGAATCAAAGGAAGAGGATAAGGATCACAGCCAGTAATCCGATTGAGTTCACAGAAATCCAGACATGGCCAAAAACCTCTGTCCTTTTTATTAACAAAAAAGAACCCTGCTGCCACTGGAGACTTGGAAGATTTTATGTGTCCATTAGCCAAACTCTCGGCAATATACTCTCTCATGGCCAGTCTTTCGGGTCCAGAAAGGTTATAAAATCTAGATTTTGGCAATTTAGCTCCGGGAATAAGGTTGATAGAACAATCATATTCCCAATGTGGAGGTATCCTGGCATCCACTCTCAGAAAATACATCTGCAAAATTAGATATAAAAGAGGATGTCTGAGCAGTAAAAACAGAAAAATATGTATTCAGACAATTGTCAATGCAATAATCACTCCAATCCAGAATGTGTCTAGCTTGCCAATCGATGGTTGGATTGTGCTTGCTTAACCACGGTAAACTTGGAACCACCTGAGCAGGGAGACCCTCCAATACAAAACATGATATCATGCATCACTTGAGATAAACACTTCTGAGTTAGAGGTGCAGAATGAATAGAAAAAATGGAAATGTTTTTTTTTTTCTAATGCACTCTGTGACAACCCGTGCTTACGGACGAGCTGAGCATCAATCAGATAAACCCCAGCCCTGCTGTCAATAAACACCTCAATCCCCACAGTTTTTGACTCTAGCGCCACATCAGCAGTCAGGATAAATCGGGTACTACCAGTCAAAGACAAATGCACATTTTCTGACTTTCTTCTCACCCCTCCAAGAGTCAGATGGGAACTAAATGTCCCTCTTTTTTCTTTTTGCCCTTGAATGTATGGACATATTCTAATAAAAATGTCCCTTCTGTCTGCAGAAAAAAACACACTCCCTTCCTATTACCAGTGTGCTTAAAAGCAGATCCAGTAGTAGCTCCCCCTAATTTCATGGGTTCGTCCCCAGACATAAGCCTAGGAGTAGCTTCACCCAAAGTGTCATAGTACGTCCTGAGATTGAGGCTCCTAGATCTCTCTCTCTCAGGCGTCTATCACTGGGTATAGCCAGAGACATAGCAGCCTCCCGAGACACTGAGGTTTCATGAAAGGCAAAGCATCCTTCAGCCTCTCTGATAACCCTTGACAAAACTGGCTACGGAGGACAGGATCATTCCACTCCGTATCCGTAGCCCACCTCCTAAACTCATAGCAATAAATCTCAGTGGAAAGATCACCCTGACGAAGGCCACGCAGCTTGGTTTCGGCAAGAGAGGTCCGATCTGGATCATTATAGATAAGACCCAAAGCTTCGAAAAATTAATCTAACGACTGGAGAGACTGCGATCCTGTCGGCATAGAAAAAGCCCATGACTGCACATCCCCATTAAGCAAGGAAATAACCACACAGACTAGCAGTTTCTCATCCCCAGATAAGTGTGGGCGTAGCCTAAAATACAGTTTGAAGTTGAAGGTTTTGGTGGTTTATAATGTTATACTTCAGTGTAGGAGGGAAACACCACACCGAGCATAAGAAGGAAGGGGTAAACAGGGAATCAGGCCTGAGAACTAGGAAAGGAAGATAGACAACTCCTAGTGAAAACCCTAACCAAAATTCTGACTGACTACCAGTATGAACAGACCCCAAAGGTAGGTGAGTTTATACGCAGGAATACCTAGAGTCCAATCTAGCTCAATAGGACCCTGGTACTAATGGCAGGGATGAGACTACCTGTTCCTCCAAAAGGAAGGATGGACAGGAGTCTACTTCATGCCTAATACAAACAACACGCAGAACCCAAACAAAATACAAAAGGGAAAGTAAAGACTTAACTTCAAAGAGGCTATGGAAGCACCAGGAACTCAGCCAAGATCCAACCACAAACAATCCACAGGCACAGAAGCTATAAACCGCATAGCATAGTGGGAGAAGCAACTATAAATAAGGACACCTATTGATCCACAAGGAAAACCTGTCAGATCAAACCACGTGTTGTGTGTCTCACAGATCTCCTGCCACTTACTGTCGCCAGGACGTCCTTGTGTCTCGGTAAGTCTGAGACACGTGGCAAGAGCTAGGCATAATGTTTTAGCATGCTTTTAAATGTAGAATATTGGAAAGAGACAGTGCAGGGAGATTGTAGGGAGAGTTTTTAGACACTGTATGGAGAGCATGGGGAGAGCATAGGGAGATTGCAGGGCAGTGCAGGAATAGTGAAAATTCACTGTAATCGCTCTGTTCACCTGCTGCACTATTCATTCTTAATCTTTTTTTTTTTTATACTTATACTTACTTTCCATCCGACTCATTGTCAACAGGCGGTGTAATATGTAGGTTTGTTTACCTAGTTCATCTGCTGCTTCATTCATACTTAATCTGTTCTGTTATACATAGACTTACTGAGCATCAGACTTAGTTTCAACAGGCGGTGTAATATATAGATGTGTTTACCTAGTTCATCTATTGTGCCATTAATAATCTGTTCAGTTAAAAGGAAAATAGACTTACTGTGCATCAGATTCATTGTCAACAGGTAGTCTAATATACCGGTAAGTTTCTCTAGTTCATCTGCTGCTCCATTAATACTTAATCTGTTCTGTTATACATAGACTTATTGGGCATCAGACTCATTGTCAACAGGCGGTCTAAAACATAAGTGTGTTTATATAGTTCACCTGCTGCACCAAATAATACTTAATTTGTTCTGTTATACGTAGACTTACTGTGCATCAGACTCCATGTTAACAAGAGGTTTAAGATATAGGCACATTTATCTAGTCATCTGCTGTGTCATTCATACTTAGTTACATATTTACATTATTGATTCAGTTACTGTGCACTATGTCCAACAGTTGCCTGGGCGCTGAAAAGGAATGGGCAGTGACAAAAACATTGCTATAGCTGACACAAGTAGCAGCAAAAGGTGGTGTGGTGGTAGCAGCAGCCACAGCAACAGCCCAGAGCTGCCATTGTCATCCAGCAGTTATGTCAATCCAGCTGTACTGGAATGGTGGACTCGCTCTTCAACATCATTTCAGGTGACAACAGATACACACAGCCAGGAATTGGTGGGTTCCTCTGACCCCACACTTAGTTGGCATGGCCCAGAAACAACCTCTGTTCTGCAACTGTCTCTTTGTTTTCCTGCTCATTCTGCTCGAGTATTAATATAGGAGGATGGTCAGCAGCTACAGGCCAGCACAGGCTTGGAGGAGTGGTCTTCTGCATCCTCCCTTACGCATGAAATTAGTGATGATAAAGACTGGTAAGGCTGACATAAGTGACAAACAGACAATAGTAGATGATGATGTAGCCGATCGTAAGTGGAAGCTGGGTGAAGAATGGACATCATCAGCATCATCATCATCAGGTGGTGAGAGTGGCAGCAGGCCTGTGAGACAGCAGCAGGGGGGCAGCGTGCTGATGAGCGAGCAGGGTGGAAGCAGTGGGAAATCTGCAGACAAAGGTGCTACTCAGGAGTCTACCTGTCTGGAAACAACTAATGGTACACGGGTTCATAAAGGCAGCGGCAGGCAGTTAGCACAAAAATGGAGGGGGTAAAATGCCATACTCAGCAGTTTGGGAATTTTTTATCAAGTCGCTGGAGGATGTTAGTGTGGCAGTATGCAGCATATGTGAGCAGAAGGTAAAGCGCTGTCAGGATACTAATGTTAGTACCATGGCCCTGCTTCAACACATGGAGCGTCACCATAAAGTGGCCCAGGAAAACTGTGGCCCACATGCCTTTTCAAGCAGCTAGGTCTTCTCAACCTCAGCAGAAGGAAGCTGTAGTCTTTCCCTTTGTCAATTGGTCCTGATTAGTGATGAGCGGCATAGGCAATATTCAAATTCGCGATATTTCGCTAATTTTTGGCCGAATATTCGCCATAAATTCGCAGATTCGAGAATTTGTGATCTCCAGTTATTATTTACTTGATTGCAAAAATCGGCAATGTAATATATGCGCAATAAAAATTTTCTATAAAAATATTCGCGATCAACACTAAGGGGTAGGCAACTTTCCTATTTGTTGCTATGATATGAATATATAGCACTATATTCTAAATATTCATGAATTCTCGAAGTGGCGATATTCCCGATTAAAATTCAAGCTCAACCCTACTCCTGATGCCCCTCCTACTTCTCATCATGTGTTTTGCCAGCATTAGATCACTGAAGCAATTGCAAAAAGACAACAGTAGGCGTGCACATCCAACGGCGTAGAACCTGAATGTGCACTTGGCAAAGTTGCTGGTACTACAGTCACTCCCTTTCCATATCGTGGACTCTAAACATGGAGAGGTATAGTGAGCAGGTGAGCCAGTATTTGAGCCTGTCGACAGTGCTGACATGTGGAGTTGTAACTATGGTCAAGGATAATATATTTCCTTTACAGCCTACCGGGTAAATGTGGTTCCGGCAATAGCAATGCCGCCTCTGCGTTGTAATCATGGAATTTCTGCACCAATGTCCTCCTCTGCCTCCTCATCCTCCACCTTGTCCTCAGCCTCCACTGTAGGCACAGTTCAGAGTGGTCCTCCAGCATACCAACTATACAAAGCATGGGGTTGTCATGCGGTTCTGCACCTGGTCAGCCTGGGCAAATGGAGTCACACCGGGGAGGAACTGCTCTGTTTCATTAACCAAGAAATTGAATCCTGGCTCTCTCCTCACCAACTGGAAATAGGAACTATGGTCACTGATAATGGGAAGAACAGGCTGACTTCAATCTGGTTGTTACTCGCTTCCTGAAGTCTTCCATCCAACTGAAAGATGTCTTGAAAATGTCAAGGAAACTGTGTGTGCACTTCAGCCACTCTTGCTGTGCAAAACATGCCCTCCTTTGAACTCCAAAGGAAGAATGGTGTTGGCCTACATCGCCTCATATGCAACATTTCCACCCATTGGTACTCCACCGACTGTATGAGCAGAGGAAACCCGTGACTGTTTTTTTGATGATGCAGATGGACAGGACAACTCCCCAGTGTAACTCTGATGTTAGACAGTGGCAGCCCCCTTCCCTGCCCCCATCACACACCCTTTTTTAAACTGGTTAACTGGGAAAAGTTAACCTTTGCATTGCAATCTGCAATGGCTATACGCCAGAAAACGGGCATATATCATTTTAGTTAATAACCCCCTAAGTCTGATGCACAGTAAGTCTATGTATAACAGAACAGATTAAGTATAAATGGCACAGTAGAAGAACTAGATAAACGTGTCTATATATTATAACTAGTGTTGAGCGAACAGTTCGAGCATAGTTCGGGTCCGTACCGAATTTTGGGGTGTTCGTGACACGGACCCGAACCCGAACTTTTTCGTAAAAGTTCGGGTTCGGGTTCGTCGTTCGGCATGTATTTTGGCGCATTTTGAAAGGCTGCAAAGCAGCCAATCAACATGCATCATACTACTTGCCCGAAGATGCCATCGCAGCCATGCCTACTATTGGCAAGGCTGTGATTGGCCAAGTGCAGCATGTGACTCAGCCTCTTTATAAGCTTGTGCGCACGTCGGGACGTGCTCACTCCCGATGTGAATAGAACAGGGATAGACGCAGCTGATGCTAGGGCGAGAATAGGCAGGGATAATTGAATAACTGGAAGCAAATTTCTCTCCTCCACCTGTGATTCATCTGAACAACTGCAGCTGAGCTGCTTTTTTGATAGGGATTGACTATTTTTAGAGTGGCCAGAGTGATTTTTCCATCCACATGTACCTGGGCTGACCGCCGGCCGCCATTTTGCGACTTGTAGTGCTGCAGCAGAAGCTGCCACAGTGTGCATTCCAAAGCTCCAAACAAGTCAGACATCTACACCTGGGATTCAGACCAATAGCGATTTAGCAGCACAGTCCAAGGCTATTTTTTTAAAGGTTGTGCAGACCATTTTGTGGCACATGTTACTGGGCTGATAGGCGGCGGCCATCTTGGGACTAGTGCTGCAGCACAATCTCTCCCAACGTCCATTAATCACTTGTAATAGTGGTCTGTGCCATAGAAATCCTACATCAGGGACTTGGGTGTGCTTGTGTCACCCCTACTAATACCAGTCCACCTGTAATCCATACAGTGAAAAGCCATAAAGTATTCCAGTGAGGGAATTTTTTTATTTAAAAAAGGCCAAGTTAGTTTATCTGGCGTTCAATATACTAGATACAGTTAGGCCTGCGTTTCATACATCTGGAATTAGCAAACTAATCTCCCAGGTTGGGAAAATATATATGTACCCATACTAGAATCTGTCAAAGAAAGCGGTACTCACATATAACAGTCATTCCATCTGTAATCCATACAGTCAAAAGACTGAAAGTATTCCAGTGAGGGAATTTTTTTATTTAAAAAGGCCAAGTTAGTTTATCTGGCGTTCAATATACTAGATACAGTTAGGCCTGCGTTTCATACATCTGGAATTAGCAAACTAATCTCCCAGGTTGGGAAAATATATATGTACCCATACTAGAATCTGTCAAAGAAAGCGGTACTCACATATAACAGTCATTCCATCTGTAATCCATACAGTCAAAAGACTGAAAGTATTCCAGTGAGGGGATTTTGCTTATAAAAAATAATATATTTCATTGTGGTGCGAGTTGAATCGCAACAATGAAGAAAAATACTATTAAGGGACGAGGACGCGGTCGTGGTGGTGTCCGTGGAGCCTCTGTTGCTGGTAGAGGATGTGGCCGTTCGGCCTCAGGCGCACACAGTAGGGAACCAACTCCCTCAACTAGCCGGCAGAATGTACCGCAATATCTCGTGGGGCCCAATGCCGCTCTTAGGATGGTAAGGCCTGAGCAGGTACAGGCATTAATCGATTGGGTGGCCGACAGTGCTTCCAGCACGTTCACCACATTGTCTTCCACCCAGTCTTCTGCGGAAAGCGCACAGGTGGCACCTGAAAACCAAGCCCATCAGTCTGTCACATCACCCCCAAGCATATCAGGGAAACGGTCTGAGCCACAAGTTATGCAGCAGTCTCTTCTTCTGTTTGAAGACTCTGCTTCCAGGGTTTCCCAGGGCGTCCACCTAGCCCTTCCCCAGTGGAGGAAGACATACCATGCACTGACGCACAACCACTTATGTCTCCAGATGAAGAGGACATGGGAATACCACCACAGCAGAGTCACCGACTCTCTGATGATGACGAAACACAGGTGCCCACTGCCGCATCTTTTTGCAGTGTGCAGACTGAACAGGAGGAGGTCAGGGAGGGAGACTGGGTGGAAGACGATGCAGAGGACGATGAGGTCTTAGACCCCACATGGACTGAAGGTCGTGGCGATGACTTTCACAGTTCAGAGGAAGAGGTAGTGGTGAGACCGAGACAACAGCGAAGCCAAAGAGGGAGCAGGAGGCCAAAGCAGACGAGCCGCCGCCCCCAGAGTTCGCCTGCTACTGGACATCGCCAACAGGGACCCAGCCCCACAAAGGCAGCTTCAAAGAGTTCCCTGGAATGGCACTTCTTTAAACAATGTCCTACCGACAAGACCCGAGTGACTTGCACGCTCTGCCATCAGAGCCTGAGGCGAGGCATTAACGTTCTGAACCTCAGCACAACCTGCATGACCAGGCATCTACATGCAAAGCATGAACTGCAGTGGGGTACACACCTTAAAAACCAGGCACTCGCTGAGGCTCCCCTGCTCCCTCTACCGCTGCTGCCTCGGCTTCCGCCTCGAGAGGAATGTTGCCACCTGCCGAGCAGCAAACAGAGGATGTGCCACCGACACCACCACCACCGCCACCGTCAACTAGCGTCTCCACTATATCACACAGCAGCGTTCAGCTCTCAATATCTCAAACCTTAGAGAGGAAGAGCAAATTCCCCCCGAGTCACCCTCGAGCCCTTGGCCTGAACGCCAGCATTTCTAAACTGCTGGCCTTTGAAATGCTGTCATTCCGGCTGGTGGACACAGACAGCTTCAAACAGCTGATGGCCATGGCTGTCCCGCAGTATGTGGTTCCCAGCCGCCACTACTTCTCCAAGACAGCCGTGCCTTCCCTGCACGTGCAAGTGTCCGATAAAATCAAGTGTGCACTGCGCAACGCCATTTGTGGCAAGGTCCACCTAACCACAGATACGTGGACCAGTAAGCACGGCCAGGGACGCTATATCTCACTAACTGCACACTGGGTGAATGTAGTGGCGGCTGGGCCCCCGGCGGACAGTTCCTTGGCGCACGTCCTTCCGCCCCCTATGATCGCAGGGCATCATTCTCTGCCTCCTGTAGCCTCCTCCTCCTACTCGGCTTCCTCCTCCACTGCTTCCATAAGCTCACCCGGTCAGCCACACACCTTCACCACCAACTTCAGCACAGCCCGGGGTAAACGTCAGCAGGCCATTCTGAAACTCATATGTTTGGGGGACAGGCCCCACAGCGCAAAGGAGTTGTGGCGGGGTATTGAACAACAGACCGACGAGTGGTTTCTGCCGGTGGGCCTCAAGCCAGGCCTGGTGGTATGCGATAATGGGCGAAATCTCGTGGCAGCTCTGGGACTAGCCGGTTTGACGCACATCCCTTGCCTGGCGCATGTGCTGAACTTGGTGGTGCAGAGGTTCATTCACCACTACCCCAACATGTCAGAGCTGCTGCATAAAGTGCGGGCCGTCTGTGCGCGCTTCCGCCGTTCACATCCTGCCGCTGCTCGCCTGTCTGCGCTACAGCTGAACTTCGGCCTTCCCGCTCACCGCCTCATATGCGACGTGCCCACCCGGTGGAACTCCACCTTGCACATGCTGGAGAGACTGTGCGAGCAGCAGCAGGCCATAGTGGAGTTTCAGCTGCAGCATGCTCGCGTCAGTCGTACTGCCGAACAGCACCACTTCACCACCAATGATTGGGCCTCCATGCGAGACCTGTGTGCCCTGCTGCGCTGTTTCGAGTACTCCACCAACATGGCCAGTGGCGATGACACTGTTATCAGCGTTACAATACCACTTCTATGTCTCCTTGAGAAAACACTTAGGGCAATGATGTTAGAGGAGGTGGCCCAGGTGGAGGAGGAGGAGGAGGATGAGGGCTCGTTTCTAACACTTTCGGGCCAGTCTGTTCGAAGTGGCTCAGAGGGAGGTTTGTTTAAGCAGCAGAGGACAGGTTCACAGAGTCGCCAGCCAAGGCACTGTACTGGAGGACGAGGAGGATGAGGAGGAGGAGGTGGAGGGGACGAGGATGAAGCAAGTTCACAGTGGGGTGGCAGCCCAGGCCCATCACTGGTGCGTGGCTGGGGGATACGGTGGACGATGACGATACGCCTCCCACAGAGGACAGCTTGTCCTTACCCATGGGTAGCCTGGCCCACATGAGCGAATATATGCTCCAATGCCTGCGCAACGACAGCAGAGTTGCCCACGTTTTAACGTGTGCAGACTACTGGGTGGCCACCCTGCTGGATCCCCGGTATAAAGACAATGTGCCCACTTTAATTCCTGAACTGGAGCGCGACCGTAAGATGCGCGAGTACAAGCGCACGCTGATAGAGGCGCTCTTGAGAGCATTCCCACATGTCACAGGGGAACAGGTGGAAGGTGAAGGCAGAGGAGTGGCAAGAGGTCGCCAACGCAGCTGTGTCACGGCCAGCTCATCTGAGGGCAGGGTTAGCATGGCAGAAATGTGGAAAAGTTTTGTCTCCACGCCACAGCTATCTGCACCGACACCTGATACGGAACGTGTTAGCAGGAGGCAGCATTTCACTAACATGGTTGAACAGTATGTCTGCACACCCTCCACATCCTGACGGATGGTTCGGCCCCATTCAACTACTGGGTTTCGAAATTGTCCACGTGGCCAGAGTTAGCATGTTATGCCTTGGAGGTGCTTTCCTGCCCGGCGGCCAGCGTTTTATCTGAACGCGTATTCAGCACGGCAGGGGGCGTCATTACTGACAAGCGCAGCCGCCTGTCCACAGCCAACGTGGACAAGCTGACCTTCATAAAGATGAACCAGGCATGGATCCCACAGGACCTGTCCCTCCCTTGTGCAGAGTAGTACTTATTAACTGCCTAAAACATGTCTTGTTGTGCTACGGGCCACTTCTTTATTTGATACAAATTTTATGAAACCCACAGTTGAATGAAACTCTTCTCTGTCCGGGGCCTAACCAGATGAAAGTGGCCGGTTAAACTAACGGGTGACATGAAGCCATAACCTCTGCCATGCTACCTCTGTCTTCTGTCTGGGTGCTGAGGCCTAAGTCAAATAAAGCGGTCTTCTGCTGTGCTGGGGATATGAAGCTAATCTCTGACCTCTCTACTCTGTCTGGGTCCAAAGGCCTAAATCACTGAAAGAGGCCTTCTCCTGTGGTGTGTGATATGATGCCAGAATATGTGCTGTGGGGCCTCTCTCCTCTTCCTGGGTGCAGGGGTCAAATAAACTAAATTGTGGCCTACTCCTGTGGTGGTTGATATGATGCCTGATTCTCTGATGTGGAACCACTCTCCTCTGTTTGGGTGAAGGGGTCAAAGTAACTAAATGGTGGCTTCTCCTGTGGTGGCTGATATGATGCCAGAATATGTGCTGTGGTGCCTCTCTCCTCTGTCTGGGTCCAAAGGCCTAAATCACTGAAAGAGGCCTTCTCCTGTGGTGTGTGATATGATGCCTGAATATGTGCTGTGGTGCCTCTCTCCTCTTCCTGGGTGCAGGGGTCAAAGTAACTAAATGGTGGCTTCTCCTGTGGTGGCTGATATGATGCCAGAATATGTGCTGTGGTGCCTCTCTCCTCTGTCTGGGTCCAAAGGCCTAAATCACTGAAAGAGGCCTTCTCCTGTGGTGTGTGATATGATGCCAGAATATGTGCTGTGGGGCCTCTCTCCTCTTCCTGGGTGCAGGGGTCAAAGTAACTAAATGGTGGCTTCTCCTGTGGTGGCTGATATGATGCCAGAATATGTGCTGTGGTGCCTCTCTCCTCTTCCTGGGTGCGGGGTCAAAGTAACTCAATGGTGGCTTCTCCTGTGGTGGCTGATATGATGCCAGAATATGTGCTGTGGGGCCTCTCTCCTCTTCCTGGGTGCAGGGGTCAAAGTAACTCAATGGTGGCTTCTCCTGTGGTGGCTGATATGATGCCAGAATATGTGCTGTGGTGCCTCTCTCCTCTGTCTGGGTCCAAAGGCCTAAATCACTGAAAGAGGCCTTCTCCTGTGGTGTGTGATATGATGCCTGAATATGTGCTGTGGTGCCTCTCTCCTCTTCCTGGGTGCGGGGTCAAAGTAACTCAATGGTGGCTTCTCCTGTGGTGGCTGATATGATGCCAGAATATGTTCTGTGGGGCCTCTCTCCTCTTCCTGGGTGCAGGGGTCAAAGTAACTCAATGGTGGCTTCTCCTGTGGTGGTTAGTATGATGCCAGAATATGTGCTGTGGGGCCTCTCTCCTCTTCCTGGGTGCAGGGGTCAAAGTAACTCAATGGTGGCTTCTCCTGTGGTAGCTGATATGATGCCAGAATATGTGCTGTGGTGCCTCTCTCCTCTTCCTGGGTGCAGGGGTCAAAGTAACTAAATGGTGGCTTCTCCTGTGGTGGTTGATATGATGCCTGATTCTCTGCTGTGAAACCTCTCTCCTCCATCTGGGTGTAGGGGTCAAAGTCTTTCAAAGTCGCCTTCTCCTGTGCTGATTGATATAAAGCTGATGGTTGTGCCATCTGACATGGTTGCCAGGGTCTGATTCAATGGGGGCCTACTCCTGTAGTGGGTGATCTAAATGCCTGATTCTCTGCTGTGAAACCTCTCTCCTCCGTCTGGGTGTAGGGGTCAAAGTCTTTCAAAGTCGCCTTCTCCTGTGCTGATTGATATGAAGCTGATGGTTGTGCCATCTGACATGGTTGCCGGGGTCCCATTAAATTGGGGCCTACTCCTGTGGTGGGTGATCTAAATGCCTGATTCTCTGCTTTGAAACCTCTCTCCTCCGTCCGGGTGTAGGGGTCAAAGTCTGTCAAAGTCGCCTTCTCCTGTGCTGATTGATATAAAGCTTATGCTTGTGCCATCTGACATGGTTGCCGGGGTCTGATTCAATGGTGGCCTACTCCTGTGGTGGGTGATCTAAATGCCTGATTCTCTGCTGTGTAACCTCTCTCCTCCGTCTGGGTGTAGGGGTCAAAGTAACTAAATGGTGGCCTACTCCTGTGGTGGGTGATATGATGCCTGGTTCTCTGCTGTGGGACCTCTCTCCTTTGTCTGGGTGCTGTGGTCAAAATAATAGTAAGTGACCTTCTCCATTGGTGGGTGACTTGAAGCCTGATTCTGTGCTATGGGACCTCACTCCAATTAATATTGTTTAATTTTTATTTATTTTATGTTAACTCATCATTTCCCTATCTACATTTGTTTGCAGGGGATTTAACTACATTTTGCTGCCTTTTGCAGCCCTCTAGCCCTTTCCGGGTGTGTTTTACAGCCTTTTTAGTGCCCAAAAGTTCGGGTCCCCATTGACTTCTATGGGGTTCGGGTTCGGGATGAAGTTCGGGTCGAGTTTGGATCCCGAACCCGAACATTTTTCGAAAGTTCGGCCGAACTCGTCGAACCCGAACATCCAGGTGTTCGCTCAACTCTAATTATAACGCTTGTTGACAATGAGTCTGATACACAGTAAGTCTATGTATAACAGAACAGATTAAGTATTAATGGAGCAGCAGATGAACTAGAGAAACTCACCTGTATATTAGACTACCTGTTGACAATAAATCTGATGCACATTAAGTCTATTTTCCTTTTAACTGAACAGATTATTAATGGCACAGTAGATGAACTTGGTAAACACACCTATATATTACACCGCCTGTTGAAACTAAGTCTGATGCACAGTAAGTCTATGTATAACAGAACATATTAAGTATAAATGCTGCAGCAGATGAACTAGATAAATGTACCTACATATTTGACCACCTGTTGACAATGAGTCTGATGCAAAGTAAATCTATGTATAACTGTACATATTAATTATTAATTGTGTAGTAGGTAAACTATGTATATATGTTATATATTAGACCACCTGTTGAGAATAAGTCTGATGCACAGTAAGTCTATGCATAACAGAACAGATTAAGTATCAATGCTGCAGCAGATGAACTAGAGGAACTTGCCTATAATTAGACTGCCTGTTGAAGATGTGTCTGATACGCAGTAAATCTGTGTATAACAGAACAGATTAAGAATGAATGTTGCAGGGGGCGGAGCTAGCGCCGACTGTGGATGGCGGTGTAAGAGCTTAGCTCCGTCTGCAGCATCACCCATCTAGCTTGGCATTACAGCTTGGCCGGCCTATAATGGTGAAAATAGGTGGCCCAAAACCTGGAGAACACCAGGGGCAACAAAAGACGGCGATCACCAGCGGTGAGATGGAGAAATTTATCAAGAAAGCGGCCGCTTCATATGTGGCGCGTGATGGCAAGATGGCGCCGGCTTCCCCTCGTCCTCCCGGACGCAAGACAACAGAGCCTGAGGAACAAGCGAAGGGAGGTGAAAACGATACCGACACGCTCCCAATCTCCCGTTCCTTTTTGAAAGAAACACTGGCCTCTTTCCTAGCAACTGCCTTAGAGCCCATGAGCACGGACATTGCCTACATAAAGCAGGATATCCGGCACATAGGCAGAAGAGTTGAAGCCTTGGAGGAGGCCCAGATTCCTAGTTTTCCAAGACCTGGCCCAATCCACGCTAATAAAGAGGAGAGCGTTGAAGCCACTTACCGACTGGCTCCTCTCTCACAACGTGCCATATAGATGGTCCTATCCATTTGGTCTGTCTTTCCTTCATGAAGGGAAAAGAGTCTCAATAACCACATTCACAGACCTGCCGTCTGTCTACAACCACCTACAGATTGATCCGTTGGACATTCAGAACTGGGACCCTATTCAACATTTGACCGAACTCCCGGACCTACCGCCCATTGAAACCTGAGATAAACAACGCACCCCAAAAGCCCAGAGAAACCGGAGGAACGCACCGGGATCACACCCCAGACGTCTCTCTATGGAGAACTGAGGAAGTCAACACTTCCCATATGTTTGACCCATTTATAGCGCCCTAAAATCCTTGCTAGATTGTTGGCCTTCTCCATGCCCTCTTCTGGCCAACTTTTCCTTTTCTGTCAGCCATCTCTGCGGCTCATGACGCTTGCCTCTGAGGACACCTCAATATTGAATTGGACTCTAGTTGAATATTGGAGCCTCATGAAACACGCGACTTAATGATGAGTCACGGTACAACCAACACCTTTGTTATTGCGGTTTCTAAAATGTCCCCGCTATATCTATGTCTTTCCTTCTTTCACTGCTTTGCCCGCATACTTCTTAATGCCTTACCCGCCTCTCTTTGGACCCTCATCTCATACAGCTAGACCCCCTGATCTCTCACTCTTCTCTCTTTCCGCTTTTCTCCACCTCTTTTTCCCTTATGGGTCTTTACAATGGTCTTGGGTGATGCTAGACCGTGATCTTTCTCCCCTTTTCATCTACTCTTCTTATATATATCTTTGCTACCTTTTTACCTTACATTATGTTCCTAATATGTAAAGTTCTGCCTTGCTTGGTGCCAATGTTTAAAATGGTCACCACGTGGCACTGTTACTATGGTTACATGTCGAAAGTTATTGATGTTACCTGTTGTGGATGATGTCTCTACTCTGCTCCCCCTGCTCACGTCTTTGCCTTTCATATGTTGTATTACCTGTGGGTGGCCTCTCTGGGGTCGGGGATCCGGACCACACTTTACCTTGTCAAATATGGCAGAATTACAGATAGCTTCATATAATGTGAAAGGCTTTAATGCCCCTTCGAAAAGATGCCAAATTTTTGCTCATCTTAAAAAGAAACAATGTTCTGTCATCCTTTTGCAAGAAACCCATTTTCGTTTCAATCATTATCCAAATCTATCTTATTCTAGCTTCCCAGATTGGTACCACTGCGGATCCGGTTCCTCGGCCTCAAGGGGGGTCAGCATAGTCTTCAGGAAAGGAACTCCCTTTCAACTACTTGCTCAAATCCAGGATCCAGAAGGTCGCTACTTACTGCTGAAAGGTACCATTGCTAACCAAATCTACATCTTTATCAATGTATACGCACCCAACACCAACCAATTTTAATGGTTTGGCAGTCTACTCCCACTTGTCGAATCCTTCATGGAGGGTGTCACCTTCATGGGAGGAGACTTCAACCTTACCCTTGAACCTCAGCTTGATACCACCTCCCATAAATCCTCACTCTCCTTCAAAGCTCTTAGTTCTCTTAGTAAAAAACTTCTTTCCATAAACTTAATTGATACATGGAGAACCCTAAATCCTCTGACTAGAGACTACACCTTTTACTCCAATCTCCACCAGTCCTACCATAGGCTGGACTATATTCTGATTTCTAAACAACATATCAGCCTCTGCTCCAAATCTTCTATAGACTCCATCCATCTCTCCGACCACTCCCCAGTTTTGACCACTATACTGGCTCCCCATATCCCCGACTAAATGAACAATTGATTTAATCAGCTGATGATATAGCCTATATCAAAAAACAATTAGAGGAATTCTTCTTGTTAAACACTCACTCAGACATCTCACCGCAAGTCCTATGGGACTCTCATAAAGTGGTCGTCAGGGGTCATTTTATCAGTTTGGGCTCCCAGTGCAAAAAGAAGTGAAATGCTCTTATTGGCTCCCTCCTTTTAGAGATTCGCAAGATCGAAACTATACACAAACAATCTCTCCTGGATGTCACCTTGTCAGGCTTGACTCTCTCCGAGCGGAATTTAAGAACCTTCTAAATTCAACATCGGCCAAATTCATGCTACATTCTCGATTTAAATACTTTGCACATGGTGAAAAAGTATCGAAATTCATGATGAACATGGTAAAGCGTAGAAAAGCAAGAAGCTTTATAACGAGGATAGTCAAGTCTGACAGAGGTCAAGCTACATCTACTGAAGATATCGCCCAACAATTCCAGGCCTACTATCAGTTATAATATCTCCCAGCAAGATCCCTCGAATAATCCTCCCCCCGATTCTGATCTTATTAATACATTTCTCCATCGAGCTAAACTCCCCAGACTAGGTGCCCAGCAAATTTCTACCTTAAGTTCCCCCTTTTCGCCCGATGAACTATTGACAGCTATCAAACAACTACCAAAAGGGAAAGCCCCTGGCCCGGACGGCCTCTCGGCACTGTATTACACCACCTTTAGAAATTCTCTGCTTACTCACCTTCTACGAGTCTGCAACGAGGCGTTATAGGGCTCCCCTTTATCCCTAGACATGACTAAGGCGAACATTACAATTATTCCAAAAGAGGGTAAAGACAACTCCTTCTGTGCCAACTACCACCCCATCTCGTTGTTAAATTTAGACTTAAAACTACTAGCCAAAATGTTGGCCAATCGCCTCTCTCCCCTATTACCACAGCTGATTTTTAAAGACCAGATGGGGTTTGTGGTGGGAAGGGAAGGCAAGGATAACTCAACAAGGATTATTAATTCTATCTACTATGTCACCAAAAACCGGCTACCCATGGTCCTCCTCAGCACCGACGCCGAAAAACCATTCGACCGAGTAAATTTGGACTACATGAGGAGTGCGCTTGAATGTTTTGGCCACCCTGAAGCATTCCTCAATGCACTTTTCTCTATGTATCATAATCCCTCGGCATCGGTGCTGGTGAACGACACATGCTCGCCTCCCTTTTTTTATTAAAAATGGGACGAGACAGGGGTGCCCCCTATCCCCCCTGATTTTTGTTTTAGCTATGGAGCCCTTGCTCCAACTGATAAGGCAAAATGCTCACATCAAGGGGCTCACAATGGGAGGCTAAGAACATAAGGCTGCGGCTTTTGCCGATGACCTCTTAGTCCTAACCACCAATCCTGAAAACTCTTTGCCCCTCCTTATAGACTTATTTGGACAATTTAGCAAGATCTCCAACTTCAAAATAAACATGAATAAATCATTTGTTCTTGCTCTTGGCCTTCTCCCTAAGTTAAAATCAGCTTTGACCCAGCAATCACCCTTCAATTGGACTGCGCCCTTTATTACTTATCTTGGGGTTAAACTTTGCTCAAAGCCCAGCAAATTCTTCCACCTTAACTATACCCCCTTATTGCACTCCATACGCAAACAACTGTCCTCTCTAGATACACCAACCCTTTCTTGGTTTGGTCGTAAAAACATGATGACTTCTCTAGTAATCCCTAGACTAAACTATCTCCAACAAGTCCTCCCTATACCAGTTCCCAAAACCTTTTATACTAATCTGAATAAACTTATCAGACTATTAATTTGGAATAATAAACATCCCCACATTGCGCTTTCCACCCTAAACAGACCTAGAACATTTGGTGGTATTGGCCTTCCAATCCCGGACCTCTATAATAAAGCTATCCTTCTGACAAGGTCCATAGATTGGTTTAGGATTACCCCCCACAAATCTTGGGTAGGCATGGAATCTGCCCAATCCCAGATTGAGTTCAGAAGCCTTTAAGCAGGCACACGAGACTGCGAGACACTACCACAGTCTCTCCCCCCACTGTGAAAGCTACACTTGCAGCCTGGAACTGGTTCCAAAACTCACAATGGGGCATACCACTGCCCTCTCCTATACTCAAGGTGAGGGATATCATAGCAATTGCGCCTAGAGAACTAATAGACAGCCTCCCTATCTCCCTTAGAAAACTGGAAACCCCCATTCTCACGTTGTTTGATAACAACGGGGCTCTCACAGAAGCTTCTCTTTTAGCCTCCCACCCAGACATGACGAAACACCGTCAGGGCGTTAGATTTTTGCGATCTTACATCTCTAAACATATTCCATTTTCTTCCTTACTGAGACCGATCACTTGGCTTGAGAGTCTTATTATTAGCTTTACCCCCCTTTGAAACTTATCTCAAAACTTTATAGGAAACTTAGCTGCCCTGTCCTGATGCCCAAACCAGCATTTGGGAAAGAGACCTGGGCCTTACCTTTTTGGACGCTCAACAATCCTAACTATTCCTGACATCGTTGAGGTGTGTCAGAATTCAGGAGAACGGGTATAAATTGACTTCACCTGCAGATTCTCCTCTCCTAGCTCTGATCTGTGCTGGCGTTGCAAAACTGATAAGGGTTCGTTCTAACTCATATGGTGGTCCAATAATAGCCAAATGGTGGAAATCCATTTTCAACAAGTGCAACACAATATGTAATACGAAAATAGCCCCAACCCCCCTTCTGGCCCTACTTAATATAGACCTAGTAGACCCTCCATTTAAACATTCATACCTATTTAGGCAGCTATTGGGTTCAGCCCGCCTCCTCCTTCCGAGACATTGGCTTAGGCCTCTTTCACACTTGCGTTCTGAGGATCTGGCAGGCACTTCCGTCCCGCCGGATCCGTCAGAACGCAAGTCGCCTGAAAGCATTAGAAGACTGATCAGGATCCTGATCAGTCTTCGAAATGCTTTCAGGTTACTATGGCAGCCAGGACGCTATTAAAGTCCTGGTTGCCATAGTAGGAGCAGGGGAGCGGTATACTTACAGTCCGTGCGGCTCCCGGGGCGCTTCTGAATGACGTCAGAGCGCCCCATGCCCATGGATCACTGCTCCCCCGCTCCCCACTACACTTTACCATGGCAACCAGGACTTTAGCGTCCTGGCTGCCATGGTAACAATTGAGAAAAAGCTAAACGTCGGATCCGGCGATGCGCCGAAACGACATTTAGCTTAATGCCGGATCTGGATTAATGTACTTCAATGGGCATTAATTCCGGATCCGGCGTTACGGCATGTCTTCCGGATTTTTTGACGGAGACAAATCCGCAGCATGCTGCGCTTTTGTCAACGTCCAAAAAACGTTCACATACTGAACGGAAGACATCCTGATGCATCTTGAACGGATTGCTCTCCCTTCAGGATGCATTAGGATAATCCAGATCAATATCTTTCCGTCCTAGATCCCCGAGGACGGAACTCTAGGACGGAAAGCAAAAACATTGATGTGAAAGGGGCCTTACACCGGATACCCCGACCCTGGATTACTGGTTTAACAAAATTGACTCTATTTATAGATTCGAGGAAATTGCAGCTTGGGAAAATCATTCCCACACTAGGTTCAAAACTAAATGGAAAGCTTGGGAACAATTCAGATATCTAAAAACTTAACAACTGAGTGACCAACTGGTATACATATTTGCATTTTGTTCTTTAGTTAGTCTGAGACGCTGTCCACGTCCATTTTATTATGTCCATTTGACACTTTGTTTCTCCTCATGAATAAGTCTAATATACATTTCTCGTATATTGCATTGGATAATCTATGATTGCCTGTAATTGCATATTTCCCAATAAATGCAAATGCAAAAAAAAAAAAAAAAGAAGTGTTGAGCGCGAATATTCTAATAGCGAATTTTTTTAGCAAATATCGGCACTTCGCTAATTCACGAATATTTCGAATATAGCGCTATAAATTTGCTATTTTGAATATTCTTTATTTTTATTTTTTTATTGTTATATTTTTTTCTTTCTCACTTCCCAAAAGTAGTTCTTACCTGTCCTGAGGATTCCTGGCTTCCTGGCTGCTCCAGTCAGTGCCCGTTGCCGCTTCTGCCGACTTCTGTGATCATAGAGCGTCCCCATCACTATGGGAACACCTCCATAATAGAATGTACTGTCGGATGTGAAAATTAAGTTGAAATCGCAATGCGATTAATATAACTTGAAGTAATTGCATTGCGATTTCAACTTAGAGCTGTGTTTCTAATGGGTCAGCTTGCTAGAATTAACGGTTAACGAATATGGAATATAGCAGTGCTAAGTTGAAATCGCAATACGATTACTTCAAGTTATATTAATCGCATTGCGAATGCAACTTAGCACTGCTATATTCCATATTCGTTAACTTCGTTAATTCTAGCAAGCTGACCCATTAGAAGTACAGCTCTAAGTTGAAATCGCAATGCGATTAATATAACTTGAAGTAATCGCATTACGATTTCAACTTAGACCTGGTTTATTATGGTTGGCTTGGTAGAATTAGCGAAGATAACGAATGTATTCGTCATATTCCTCAAAACGAAGATAACAAAATATTCTCCATCTTCGTTTTAGCTCCATATTCGTCAACTTCGCTAATTCTAGCAATCAAAAAGGGAAGTTGACTATAGAGACAGCTGTGTTTAATTCGCTATGTGATTATATTACTTTGCTTTTTTTTATCAAGTATTATAATTATTCCATTTATAAAAAAAAAAAAAGCAAAGTAATATTATCTCATAGCAAATTAAAAACTTAGTTGTCTCTAGTCAACTTTCCTATTTGATTGCTAGAATTAGCGAAGTTGACAAATCTGGAGCTAAAATGAAGATGGAGAATATTTCATTATTTTCGTTTTGAGGAATATGATGAATACATTCGTCATATTCGTCATCTTCGCTAATTCTAGATATCAAACCAATAGGAAAGTTGCCTTAAGTTAATATCGCAATACGCGATTATTTAAATCGCATATTAATCGCGATAACTAGAATAATGACGAATATTCGATTTCGACGAATATGGGACAAATATTCTGGCAAATATTCGCGAATTTCGTCGAAATCAAATATGGCACCTCCCGCTCATCACTATAAATAAGGAGCTTGAAATACTTAGGGGCATTTCAAAACTGGAGATAGGCTTAGACCTCACTGTGCAAGCACTGACTGGGGTCAGTGAAATAGAGGGGGGAGGAGGAGAACTATCAGGTCAGCAGTTGGGTTAATGTAGGAAGTAGGGATAGATAGAAAAGTGCCAGGGAGGCTAGTCCTGAGCTGGAACACTGTAATAAATATGCCTGTTCGGATGATATTAGGAATAAAAGTCCAGGGCCAGGGTTTTTCCTAGCAACCAGGAGGAAAACCGCTGCAGGAAGGATGGGAAAAGGAGTGCAGCAAAGGTCAGACAGATGCTGGCATCATCAGAGAGACAACAGAAGCTTAGGGAGTTAAATAAGTGGCTCAGAAGCTGATGCAGGAAGGAAGGGTTTGGTTTAATGGAGAACTGGGCAGACTTCTCAGTTGGCTACAGGCGCTACAACTGGGACAGGCTGCACCTTTATCGGATGATCGGAAGGGTGCAACTGCCCTGGGTGAAAAAATGGTTAGATGGCTGGAGGTGTTTTTAAACTAGGATCTGGGGAGAGTGTGTGTGTGTGTGGGGGGGTCCTACTTATAAGGGGGTAGATAGTGTAGATAAAGAGTGGGATATTGGAAGGGACAGTGGGGATTTAGGGGGGGCTGGGATTAGTGAGGAAAGTAGGGAGAAGACTGGGCAGAACTATACACGGATGAAAAATAGAACTGTAGGTAACAAGAGCCTGTTACTTACAAACATCAACCAAGGTAACCCAAAAATCCCAGATATTCATTTTTTAAAAAATAGATTTGGCCGGTTTGCCGAATTTTTCTGGAAAATTTCCTTCAATACGAATTTATTTGCGGCGAATTACGTTAAAAAAACATCTGTTTCCGGGCTGCAGAGAGCCTTTATAGGGGTGAACAACACTCTGCCTTGCAATAACACGCATAGGAGGTCTGCTGTGGTAGTGAAATAATACTGAATCAGCATGACATGCAGATGACAGGGGTCGCTCTTAGAATAACTGTATACTTCGCTTATTTGGGGTGTCACTGGGCCAAAACTGACCAAATAACTCAAGTATCAACTCAGCTTTACAGGTAGATGTTAGCGTCAAGAAGAAGCACACTCCTTTTACACCCTTGCCAGCTGATTCCTCATAGATGTCTACAGAACCTGTTCTATTAAACGCTTATACAAGTAGAGCAGCATCAGCATAAGTAGGCCACAGAGTGGCACTATGACAGTCTCTGGAGGTGGCAGCAGCATGTGTAGGCCACAGAATGGTACTATGACAGAGTTTGGAGTTGGCAGCAGCATTAGGAAGCCACAGAATGAGACAGAGTGAGGAGGTGGTGGCAACAGCCGTAGCAGCATCAGGAGAAGGCCCCCGAGTGGCACAATGACAGAGTGTGGAGGTGGCAGCATCAGGAGAAGGCTACAAAATGGCACAATGACAGAGGGCGGAGGTGGCGGTGGCAGCAGCATCAGGAGGAGGCCGCAAAGTGGCACACTGACCGAGTGTCGAGGTGGTAGCATAATCAGGAGGTCACACATTGGCAAGGTGACATAGTGTGGAGGTGGCGGCAGCATCAGGAGGCCCCATAGTGGCAAGGGGACATAGTGTAGAGGTGGCAGCAGCTTGAGGAGGCCACAGCATGAGGAGAGTTGATGAGAGATTGCAGAGGTGGCAGCAGCATGAGGAGGCCACAGAGTGGCCGCTTCCTCTATTCATTTATAGTGAATATGGGAAAGAACAGAAGGTTAAAAGTGCTGCTTAAAAAACGATTTATAAACACAGGTTCTCTGGCACAAAAGGCTTGGCAAATTGATAGCCTGTGAATTTCCCTCGAAGATTCTGATAATATATTGGCGAATTAAAGTTTACTTTCTTATAATTTTAATCAAGTATTGGTTCAATTTAATAATACATATTTAATAAATTTAATAATAAAAAATTAAGTGTTGCCTAAGAAAGGAGAGAATCCGCCAGTCTTCAGTTTATTCGACGACGTGGTTACGGGAGACGAATCCTTCTGGGGGAACCTGCCTGGCACGAAAAGGTCTCTAGTAGCTACAGACAATGATAAGACAAGCGTCAAGAAAGCTTTGAGCCCGGAAGAGTCGCAAAGTTCATCAAGATATATCACTAAAGATTTTACCACATAGAACCGCAGCTTTGACCACCAAATAAATTTTGTTTTTCCACCGAAATACGTCACAAAAGATTTTACTACAGATTACTGCAGCGCTGAACGCTGAATTAATTTTGTTTTTTGACTGAAATACTTCAATAAAGATTTTACCGCATATAACCAGAGTACTGACCGTTGAATAAATTTTTTTTTTTGAACAAAATACGTCAGAAAAGATTTTACCACATATAATTGAAGCTCTGAACGCTGAATAAAATTTGATTTTTGACCGAAATACGTCAAAAAAGATTTTACTGCATATAACTACGGCGTTGAATGCTGAATAAAATTAGTTTTTTGACCGAAATACGTCACTAAAGATTTTACCCCATATAACTGCAGTGCTAAACAATGAATAGATTTTGTTTTTAAACCAAAATACTTAAATAAAGATTTTTCCCCATATAACCACAGCGCTGACTGCTGAATAAAATTTGTTTTTCCGCCGAAATACGTCACAAAAGATTTTACCACATATTACTGCAGCACTGAAGGCTGAATAAATTTAGTTTTTCAACTGAAATACTTCAATAAAGATTTTACCACATAAAACCAGAGCACTGACCGCTGAATAAATGCTGTTTTTCGACCGAAATACGTCACAAAAGATTTTACCACATATAACTGCAGCGCTGAACACTTGATAAATTTTGTTTTTCGAACAAAATACTTCAATAAAGATTTTACCACATATAACTGCATTGCTGACCACTGAATAAATTTAGTTTTTCGACCAAAATATGTCACAAAAGATTTTACCGCATATAACCGCAGCGCTGACCACTGAATAAATTTTATTTTTCGACCGAAATACGTCACAAAAGATTTTACCACATATAACTAAAGCACTGAACGCTGAATAAAACTTGTTTTTCCACCGAAATACGTCACAAAATATTTTACCACATATAACTGCAGCACTGACCACTGAATTAATTTTGTTTTTCGAATGAAATACTTCAATAAAGATTTTACCGCATATAACCAGAGCACTGACCGCTGAATAAATGCTGTTTTTCGACCGAAATACGTCACAAAAGATTTTACTACATATAACTGCAGCGCTGAACGCTTAATACATTTTGTTTTTCGAACAAAATACTTTAATAAAGATTTTACCGCATATAACCGCATTGCTGACCGCTGAATAAATTTAGTTTTTCGAACAAAATATGTCACAAAAGATTTTACCGCATATAACCGCAGAGCTGACCACTGAATGAATTTTATTTTACGATAGAAATACGTCCCAAAAGATTTTACCACATATAACTACAGCGCTGAACGCTGAATAAAACTTGTTTTTCCACCGAAATACGTCACAAAATATTTTACTACATATTACTGCAGCGCTGAACGCTGAATAAATTTTGTTTTACGACTGAAATACTTCAATAAAGATTTTACCGCATATAACCACAGTGCTGACCGCTGAATAAATTTTGTTTTTCGACCGAAATACATCACAAAAGATTTTACCACATATAACTGCAGTGCTGAACGCTGAATAAATTTTGTTTTTCGACCTAAATACTCCACAAAAGATTTTACCACATACTACTGCAGCGCTGGGCACTGAATAAAATTTGTTTTTTGACCAAAATGCGTCAATAAAGATTTTATCACATATAACTTCAGCGCTGAATAAATTCGTTTTTTCGACCAAAAAACGTCACAAAAGATTTTACCGCATATAACTACAGGGCTGAACGCTGAATAAAATGTGTTTTTCGACCGAAATACGTCACAAAAGATTTTACTACATATAACTGCATCGCTGACCGCTGAATAAATTTTGCTTTTCAGCCGAAATAGGTCACAAAAGATTTTACCACATATAACTGCAGCGCTAAACGCTGAATAAAATTAGTTTTTTAACCAAAATACCTCAATAGAGATTTTACCACATATAACTTCAGTGCTGAACGCTGAAAAAAAATAGTTTTTCGACCGAAATACGTTACTAAAGATTTTGTCACATATGTCTGCAACTGTGAACGCTGGATATATTTTGTTTTTCTACCGAAATATGTCACTAAAGCTTTTGCCACATATAACTGCAAAAGTGAAGGCTGAATATATTTTGTTTTTGTACTGAAATAATAAGAACTTGCGGAAGTTAAATGCGTATATATTTTTAGTTTTGTACTGAAATAGGCCACTAAACTCTTTCACCACAAGTACATGCAACAGTCAAGTGCATATATATTTTTACTTTTTGTACTGAAATAGGACACTGAATGCTTTCACCACATATAACTGCAGAAGTGAACTGAGAAAATAATTTGTTTCTATTTGTACTGAAATAGGCCAGTAAACGTTTTTAGCAGAAATAAATACACCAGTGAAGTGCATATATATTTTTCTTTCTGTACTGAAATAGGCCACTAAATGCTTTTGCCACAAATAACTGCACCAGTGAAGTGCATATATTTTTTTCTTTCTGTACTGACATAGGCCACTAAACATTTTCAACACATATAACTGCAGAAGTGAACTGAAAATATATCTTTCTTTTTGTACTGAAATAGGCCAGTAAACACTTTTAATAGAAATAAATGCACCAGTGAAGTGCGTATATATTTTTCTTTCTGTACTGAAATAGGCAACAAAATGCTTTTACCACAAATAACTGCACCAGTGAAATGCGTATATTTTTTTCTTTCTGTACTGACATAGGCCACTAAACGCTTTAAACACATATAACTGCCTAAGTGAACTGAGAATATATTTTTCTTTTTGTACTGAAATAGGCCAGTAAACGCTTTTAGCAGAAATAAATGCACCAGTGAAGTGAGTATATTTTGGTTTTTATGTACAGAAATAGGCCACTAAACGCTTTTGCCACAATTAAATGCACCAGTGAAGTGCGTATATTTTTTTTTCTTTCTGTACGCTTTCAACACATACTGTATAACTGCACAAGTAAACTGAGAATATATATTTTTTTCTGTACTAAAATGGGCTAAATGTTTTTGACACAAATAACTGTACCAGTGAAGTGCGTATATTTTTTTCTTTCTGTACGCTTTCAACACATATAACTGCAGAAGTGAACTGAGAATACATATATTTTTTTCTACAGATATAAGCCACTAAGGGCTTTTCAACATAACACTAGCACCCCAAGAACAAATTGCTGAAATGACAGAGCTGTATAATGGCTATTTGGATCCCCAAATAATCTTTTCCTGCACTTGTAAATCGCTTTTCTAGCACTGTCTCTAGTGCCTTCTGACGTCTCTCCCTGCACTAAGATGCTGTAAAAAATGATTCCACCCTATCCTTTCCCTGCACTTGTAAATTGGTTTTCTGGCACTGTTCCTAGCGCTTTCTGATGTCTCTCCCTGCACGAAGATGCTGTGAAATGATTCCTCCCTATTCTTTCCCTGCACTTATAAATCGTTTTTCCAGGTTTTTTTTCACAATGAGTTTTTTCTTTTTGCTGTCCCTAGCGCCTTATGAAGTCTGTCCCTGCACTCAGAACACTGGAAAATGGCAGAATCTAAAATGGCTGCTGTATTTATAGGGCTGTGACATCACAGGGCTGGCTGGCTGCTGATTGGCGGCATGCATGCATGTCAATCTGGGTGATCCCACCTTCCCAGAGTTTCTCTCTCCATATCCTCAGTCCTCACACGTGTAGCCACCATTTTAGGAAAAATTGTGATTTGTTACGACGAAGTGCGACGAAATTCGCATTCGTTGCAAATCAAATTTTTCCTGAAATTCGGATTGAATTCCACTTTGTCAGCTTCGATTCGCTCATCTCTAGTAATAGTAATTTTAAATGTATTTTCACAAATGCCAGAAGTCTAGCTAGCAAAATGAGGGAGCTGGAGGCTATGGTACTAGAAGAACACATAGATGTAGTTGGTGTGGCTGAGACATGGTTGGACTCTTCGCATGACTGGGCTGTAAATATTGAGGGTTTTACACGATTTAGGAGAGACAGGGTCAATAGAAAAGGTGGTGGCATGTGCCTGTATGTGAGGAGTGATCTGAAGACAAGTGTGAAAGAGTCAATTGTGGGTGAGGATGGTGAGATTATTGAAACCTTATGGGTAGAATTTCAAAGGGATATAAACACTAGTAAAATAATACTTGGTGCAATTTATAGACCCCCTAACATCACAGAGAAGATAGAAACGCAACTGTATAACCAAAAAGAGTGGGCTGCGCAGGCTGGTACAGTGGTCATCATAATGGGAGATTTTAACTTCCGAGACATTGATTGAGGTCATTGTTCTACCTCAATCGTAAAGAGGAGAAGATCAACTTGCTGCAGGATCACTTTGTGGGCCAGTTTGTAAAAGCTCCCACTAGGGGCAATTCTCTGTTTGATCTGGTTATTACTAAAGATGCAGAGCTTGTTGGAAATGTTACTGTTCAAGAAACACTAGGTAATAGTGACCACAATATAATTATATTCCCCCTAAACTATAAGAAGCAAACTCTGTCAGACAGAGCAAAGACACTTAATTTTAAAAAGGCTAATTTCACCGGGTTGAGGGTAGCATTTCAGAGCATAGACTGGGAGCAGCTACTGTCACATAATAATACTGAGGATTAGAGATAAGCATACTTCACTTATTTGGGAGGTCATGGGCCAAAACTGACCAAATAACTCAAGTGTCAACTCAGCCTTACAGGTAGATGTTAACGTCAAGAAGAAGCACACTCCTTTTACACCCTCATCAGCTGATTCCACATAGATGTCTACAGAAGAACCTGTTCCATTAAATGCTTATACAAGTAGAGCCCCCCGACAGAGTGCAGAGGGTGTCAGCAGTAATTTTGTGTTGATGTGACAGATTATTTTGCCCTTCGTCTAAACCGTGAGAACAATAACCCACAAAAAACGGATCCTGTCTGTGGACCACACACCTTCTCTCGGTCAGCATTTGCTCAATAATCCATCAGTATTGCTAATGAGCAACAAAATATTCGAGTGTTCGGCCCAAACACATTGCTATATTCGTGTGCTCGGTCTAGCACCCGAGTGTAATTGAAGTCGATGGAAGACATTGGAAAAGTTCCGAAAGTGACAGAAACACCACCGAAATGTTGTATGCCACTTTTACACACTGACAAGAATACGCACAGACACCAGGTCCCCGAGCTCCCCCCCCCACCCCCGCAAAAAAAAAAAAAAAATCTATATCACAGGAAAAATTGTTAGGGAACATTCTTTCCTATATATTTTAATTGTATATAAAGTGCAAGTGCTGCCAAAAAGTACAAGCAAAAGGCACTCCGAAAAAGCCTGTATATCACATAAAGGAGGGCCTTAATCACATTGCGGTACAATTGTTAAGGTAGTGGGACTCCTACACTTATAAAGCCTATGCACTAAGTGAAAGGGCATCCAGAAAATTACAATTAACTGGCACTACAATACACCCTTTATTACACATAAAGAAGGACATTATACACACCCTTGAAAAGTTATCATTGGTGGCCTGCTGGTGACCCTCAAAAACATTAGGAGCAAGGACGTATTGGTTTCCCTCTAAAACATTAGTGACAAGGGCCTACTGCTGAGCTGATGCTCTAAAACACTATATGCGAGTGCCAGATGGTGAGCTGACACTCTAAAACATTACATGCAAGTACATACTGTTCAGCTGATGCTCTAAAACATTATATGTAAGTTTCTGCAGGTGAGCTAACGCTCTAAAATATTATATGGGTGTGCCTGCACGTGAGCTGATGCTCTAAAACATTATATGTGAGTGCATGCTGTTCAGCTGATGCTCTAAAATATTATATGCGAGTGCATGCTGTCCAAATGATGCTATAAAACATTATATGCAAGTGCATGCTGTTCAGCTGACTCTATAAAACAATTAGAGTGGAGGGAATATATACAATATGGATGAGGACGAGTAGGAGAAAACAAGATTAAACCATATACTCTATTTTTTGTGATGGAAAAGGTGCATGGGAATACACTACAGTAGATTTAGTTAATTATAAATGAAATTGCCTTTATGTTCATCATCAGCTCAGCTCTCCTCTGTTGGATTCGAGAAATCAGGAGCAATCCAGGCCTTGTTCACTTTATTTGAGTCAACCTGTCAGCATTGCCAGTGGACTAGTGGATACGCTTATCTGTTATAATGCCACCAGCAGCACAAAATACACGCTCGGACAAAACGCTGGCGGCAGAGTAGGCCAGCAACTTCAAAACGTAGAGCACAAGTTCGTGCCACGTGTCCAGCTTGGACACCCAGTAGGTGTAAGGCACTGAGGGATCATTTTGGACGCTGAGACAGTCCGCTATGTATTCCATCACTATCTTCCAAAACTTTTCCCTCCTTGTAGCACTAGGCCGCGTTTCAAGGTGAGGTTGCTGGCAGGGTGCCATGAAAGTGTCCCATGCCTTGGTGAGTGTTGACTTGCCTTTGTTGTAACTGCTGTGTGTTCCCCTTGTCTCCCTTCCTTGATTGCCTAAGGAAGTATGGACTCTGCCGGCCGCGTTGTCAGATGGAAAATTTTGGCGCAATCTGTCAACAAGTACATTCTGGAATTGCACCATTTTAATTGTCCTCTCCACCACAGGAATGAGAGATGAGAAGTTCTCTTTGTAGCGGGAGTCGAGAAGGGTGAACACCCAGTAATCCGTGTTATCTAAAATGCGTATAATGCGAGGGTCGCGGGAAAGGCAACCTAACATGAAGTCAGCCATGTGTGCTAGAGTACCAATAGGCAAGACGTCAATGTCGACATCAGGATGACTCTCCATCTCCTCATCCTCCTCCTCCTCTTCTGCCCATCCACACTGAACAGATGGAATTAAAGTTCCATGGGTACTACCCTCTGTCAACAGAAATAGAAAAAACAAAGAAGAAGATTAGATGACAGGGTTCGTTGGGAGATCCAACTGCGTCCCCTGAGGCGCCAACAGAAATTGGGTTGTAATAAATTGATTGAGACTGGGCTACTTTGCTCTGTCCAAACAATAATAATATAGAAAAAATAATGATATAAAAATAGCGATATAAAAAAGTCTGTGAGATGACTATATGTACATCTAGGGAGGGGCGGCATTATTATATAGCGTTAGCAATAACTGAACGCTTTTGAAACCAGTATCGTATAGAAATAATAATTATTTAATCAAGGAGTATGGTCTTGTTCTATTACCGCAATATATTGTGAGGTTAACCTAAAACCATACAGTCTGTTTATCTATAGTTCATTAGCGCCAATCCCCTCATATATGATGGATGGTATTAACCCCAAAAAAAGTGGGTAACTAGTATTAAAAGCAAGTTAAAAAAAGGTTGGTGCTAAAAACAAAAAACAGGTAGTTGTTAAAGTACAACTCTGGGTCTACTCACTTCGCTGGGGGGCTGTCAAACAGGTTAAGCTCAAAACGCCTGAGACAGTACCTCCACGTCCAGGATCGCATGTAGTATGTTAGAGGTTGCAGTCATCAACAGGCTCGACGCGTTTTGGGGTATAGCAATTAACCCCTTCCTCAGGAGCAGAAGATGCCTACTACCCTCTGTAGCAGAGGCAACTGTCTCTAGCTCCACCTCCTGCTCTTTATGGTCCAATTTGCGCTGAGAAGACGAACTGTGGGTGGTCTGGCTATCACCTTGTGTAATGTCCTCCCCCAATTCCTCGTCTGCCACACTCAGAGCATCCTCCTTAATTGTGAGCAGCAATCGTTTGAGTAGACACAGCAGTGGGATGGTTACGCTGATAATAGCGTTATCGCCACTAACCATCTGTGTGGATTCATCAATGTTTTTTAAAACGACACAGGGGTCTGATATCAATGCCAACGCCTCACTTGTGAATAGTGGCAGTTGACTCGAAAGGTGATGTCCATTTTGCAGCTGGTATTCCACAATTGCCCTCTGCTGCTCACAAAGCCTGGCTAACATGTAGAACATAGACTTTAAGCGCGTGCTCACATCGCACTACTGTCAGTGAGCTGGAAGCCACAAGCGCTGCTGCAGCATTTACAGACCGGCTGATGTTGTGGACGACTTGCAGAAATGGGCACACACACAGTGCGCCTTCACTAGTAGCTCTTGCGAATTGGGGTAGGTTTTGAGAAACTGCTGAAACACTAAGTTTAAGACGTGGGCTAGGGATGGGATGTGTGTCAGGTTGCCGAGCTCCAAAGCAGCCACCAAGTTACGACCATTGTGAGACACAACCATGCCTGGTTGTAGGTTGAGTGGCGAGAGCCACAGCTTTGTCTGGTCCCTTATACCCTGCCAAAGCTTTACAGCGGTGTGCTGTTTGTCCCCTAAGCAGATCAGCTTCAGCGAGGCCTGTTGACGCTTACCCACAGTAGTGCTACACTGCTTCCAGTTAGCGACTGATGGCGGACTGCTGCTGGAGGTGGAAGTGGAGGAGGAGGCGGTGGAGGAGGAGAAGTGGGGTTCGGAGCCAGTAACATAGTTGCTGGCGGAGACCTTGACGAAAGTAGGGCCCGCAATACTGGGCATGGGTAGCACCTGTGCAATCCCAGGGTTCGACTCACTCCCGGCCTCCACAACATTCACCAAGTGTGCGGTCAGGGAAATATAGTGTCCTTAGCCACTAGCACTTGTCCATGTGTCCGTGGAGATGTGGATCTTCCCAGTAAGTGCGTTGGTCAGGGCACGGGTGATGTTCTGGGACACATGCTGGTGTAAGGCGGACACGGCCCACCGTGAAAAATAGTGGCGGCTGGGGACTGCATACCGAGGGACGGCCGCCGACATCAGGCTGTGGAAGGCCTCAGTTTCCATAAGCCTAAATGGCAACGTTTCAAGGGCCAGTAATTTCTAAAGTTGCGCATTTAGTGCTATGGCCTGTGGGTGGGTGGGTAGGTATTTGCGCTTGCGTTCAAATGCCTGTGTTATCGACATTTGGATGCTGCGCTGGGACAGGGAAGTGGATTTTGTTGCTGATGATTCATGCAAAGGTCCAGGTGCAGGGCGAGGTGCATCTGGCCTGCGCCTTCGACAGGGGATTGGCCAGCAGTGCGTAACATAGGGGAAGAGGAGGCAGTGGTGTGACCCGCACACCCAGATTGTGGACCCAGGCATTCAGACCACTTATTAGGGTGCTTAAATGCCATGTGGCGAATCATGCTGGTGGCGGTGAGGTTGCTAGTGTTCACGGCCCGGCTCATTTTGGTACGGCACAAACTGCCATTATTTTGTCGTCTGCTCTTTCCCCAAAAAAGTGCCATATTGCGAAACACCTACCACTTGGCAAGGTAGATTTACGCATGGTGGTGCTCGGTGTTACGGTTGTGGGCCTGTTTGGTGTGGGCCTACATCTCCCTTTTGCAACTCCACTGACTCTTCCAGACTGTTGCAGTGCTGAAGATCCCTCCCCCTCTGTACTGCTGTCCTTGCTCGGCTTTTCACCTTCCCATGTTGGGTCAGTGACCTCGTCGTCCACCACCTCCTCTTCCACTTCCTCACTCTGCTTATCCTCCTGACTTGACCTAACCACAACCTCGGTGATTGACAACTGTCTCATCATCATCCACCTCGTGAACGATAGAGATATCACGAACATAAAATTTTCTGTTTGCAAACGCTAACTTCCGCAAATGGGCGAACAGGGCGAATCGCTATAGACTTCAATAGACAGGCGAATTTTAAAACCCACAGGGTGGCCACAATAGTGATGGAAAAGTTGTTTCAAGGGGACTAACACCTGGACTGTGGCATGCCGGAGGGAGATCCATGGCCAAACTCCCATGGAAAATTACGTAGTTGACGCAGAGTTTGGCAAGTTGAATTCGTAATGCGATTAATATAACCTGCATTAATCGCATTGCAAACTCAACTTAGAGCTGGGTTCCTAATGGTTGTATTGCTAGAATATAACGAAGATTGAGAATATAGTGCTATATTCTCAATCTTCATTATATAATTCTAGCAATACAACCAATGGGAACCCAGCTCTAAGTTGAATTCGCAATGCGATTAATATAACCTGTATTAATCACATTGCGAATTCAACTTAGAGCTGGGTTCCTAATGATTGACTAGCTAGAATATAACGAAGATTGAGAATATAGCACTATATTCTCAATCTTCGTTATATTCTAGTAATACAACCATTAGGTACCCAGCTCTAAGTTGAATTCGCAATGCGATTAATATAACCTTCATTAATCGCATTGCGAATTCAAGTTAGAGCTAGGCAACTAATGGTTGTATTACTAGAATATAACGAAGATTGAGACTATAGTGCTATATTTTCAATCTTCGTTATATTCTAGCAAGCCAACCATTATGAACCCAGCTCTAAGTTGAATTCGCAAAGTTGAATTCGCAATGCAATTTCCTTTTTACTATATTGAAATTTGTAATACAGAAACTGTACACTGCAGTTGTTCTACAGTATTGGTTAAAGAACACCACAGATTATGGACACTAAATTAGGCCCAGATTATTGGAATTTGTAATACAGACACTGTTTGCAGATGTTCTACAGTATTGGTTACAGAACACCACACATTATGGACACTATATAGAGTTGGTATAGAGAAATTCCTCCCCTGTGTGACTCCGTTCGCCAAGGCAAACCAGGTGAAGAACAGCGGGACACAACCGAGCCCGGCACCTGTGGTATTCTGGAGGGGCACTAAGACTTGTCCCTGCAGTGGAGGCTGGGGACATGGTGGAGGATGAGAAGCCAGAGGTGGACATTGTCGCAGGACCAACGGCTTGACAACATGGAGACGGAAGCGGTGTGACCTGTCCAGGTTGCTGGTGTGGCTGTGCAGGAACTACATTCACCCAGTGTGCCGTAAAGGACATGTATTGTCCCTGACCATAGTTACAGCTCCACACGTCGGCACTGCTATGCACTTTGGCAGACACTGACAGGCTCAAAGACTGGCCCACCTTCTGTTCTACATGTGCGTGCAGGGCTGGTACTACCTTTTTCGCAAAGAAATGACGGCTTTGGACTCTCCACTTCGGCTCAGCACAAGCCATCAGTTCTCTGAAAGTTGCAGAGTCCACCACTTGGAAAGGGAGGGACTGAAGCACCAGCAACTTGGACAGCAGCACTTTCAGCTTCTGCGCCGTTGCATGCGTGCACGCATACTGTTGTCTCTTGGAAATTGCTTCTGTGATCGATTGCCCACGGAATGACTGATGAGGAGTAGGAGCAGGAGCATCTGGACCAGAAGAAGATGGGATTGACAGACAGCTCCCTTCGGCTGAGGTGGTGGAGCCTTGACTGGCTGAAACTGGGTGCGTGCCACTCGGTGATGTAGCAGTAGCTGTGGCAGGCTAGACCAACACATCAGAGCCACGGTTCTCCCAGGCCACTTGATGGTGATGTTGCATATGTTGACCCTTCACCTTCTGCCCACATATTCTACGTATGGCCATGTTGACCTCTTTACAAAAAACTGCCACACCGCAGAGTACCTGATTTTCCCCTCAACACTACTCACTAACTGACTTCTAATGCCGCTGCTTCTGTGAACCCGTGAACCACTCCTTTCTGGGCAGGTAGGCTGCTGCAAAGCGGGGAGTCTACCCCGTGCCCACTGCATGTAGTACTTCTCATGGAGAGGAAACAGAAAAGGCCAGAGGCAGGTTGAGGACAAATGAGGGCACAGGGCCTGCTCCCGGGCCATCCAACTAAGGGTTGTGTCTGACGAACCCACCGACTGTTGGATGGGGGTGTCTGATGTCACTTGGGATGACGTGGATGACCGAATTAACCAATCAAGAACCGCTTGGTTGCTGGTCAAGACATGACCGGTAGATGGAGCTCAGGCCTCTCGCTGAGAATACTGCTGCCACGACCCCTTACTCTGCTGCGACTACTGCTTGCGCCAGAAACATTCAGGCCTCTGGCACTTCTCTGCCTGACATACTTGTAGGTGAACTAAACAAATTATTTGGAAATTAAAACACCCCTAAAAGCGATGAATATATTTTTATTTTTGTACCGAAATAGGCCACTAAACGCTTTCACCACAATTAACTGCGGAAATGCACTGAGAATATAGTTTTCTTGAAACACTTTGTACCCTATACACTTTGACCAGAAAAAAATTAAAGAGTGAAGTGCGTATATATATTTTGTGAAGTACTGAAATATGCCACTATACGCTTTCAACAGAAATCCCTGCAACAGTGCAGTGCGTATATATATTTTTCGTTTTTTACTGTAATACGCTTCTATAACCTTTCACCAGAAATAACTGCACAAGTGACCCAAGAATATATATTTCTTTTTTGGACGGAGAAAGAACACTATACGCTTTAACCAGAAAACAATTAAAGAGTAAAGTGCGTATATATTTTTCTTGTAGTACTGAAATATGCCCCTATACGCTTTCATCAGAAATAACTGCAGCAGTGCAGTGCATATGTATTTTTCTTTTTTTACTGAAATATGCCCCTATACGCTTTCACCAGAAATACCTGCAGCAGTGCAGTGCGTATATATGTAATTTTTTTTACTGAAATATGCCCCTATATCCTCTCGCGGGAAATAACTGCAACAGTGCAGTGCGTATATATATTTCTTTTTTTACTAAAATACGCCCCTATGCGCTTTCCCTAGAAAGAACTGCAGAAGTGACCTGAGAATATATATTTCTTGTTGGACTGAAATAGGTCACTATACACTTTAACAGGAAAACAATTAAAGAGTGAAGTGCTTATATATTTTTCTTTTTTTACTGAAATACGCCCCTATGCGCTTTCATTAGAAATAACTGCTACAGGGCAGTGCATATATATTTTTCTTTTTTTAATGAAATAAGCCCCTATACTCAGTCACCAGAAATGAATGCAACTGTGCAATGCATTTAAATGTTTTGTGTATTACTGAAATACCACAATATGTTCTTTTAAGAAATGACTGCAAATGTGCAGTACGTTTATATTTTTCGTGTATTATTGAAATACAGCCCTAAACTCTTTCACCAGAAATAACTGCAAACGTGCAGTGCGTTTATATTTTTCCTGTATTACTGAAATACCGCCCTAAACTCTTTCACCAGAAATGACTGCAAACGTGCAGCGCATTTAAATGTTTCATGTATTACTGAAATACCGCCCTATACTCTTTCTTCAGAAATGACTGCAAACGTGCAGTGCTTTTAAATTTTTTGTGTATTCCTAAAATAACTCCCTATACTCTTTGACCAGTAATGAATGCAAACATGCAGTGCGTTGAAATGTTTTGTATATTACTGAAATACTGCCCTATGCCTTTTCACCAGAAATGACTGCAAACGTGCAGTGCGTTAAAATTTTTTGTGTATTACTGAACTACCGCCCTATACTCTTTCTCCAGAAATGACTGCAAAAGTTCAGTGCATTTTAATTTTTTGTGTATTACTGAAATACCGCCCTATACTCTTTCACCAGAAATTACTGGAAATGTGCAGTGCATTAAAATTTGTCGTGTATTACTGAAATACCACCCTAAACTCTTTCACCAGAAATGACTGCCAACTGCGGAAATGCACTGAGAATATAGGCCATGATTTATCATACCTTCACTCCAGAATTCTGGCATCAAAAAGTCCCAAAATAGGGCATTTGCAACTTTTCACACTCATTTGCGCATAATTTTGTGACTTTTCACATGTGTACACCACTCACTCCAGTTTTGAAAAAATGGGTGTGGTTAGCCATGTTAATGAGTTTCACTCCAGATTTATCATTGGGACTTTTTTAAAAAGTCGCAAAACAGTCCCAATTTCACTCCAGTGAGGACCTTGCTCATCTTATGCGACTTTTTAATAGGACATGCGACATTTTTGTAAATATGTGCGACTTTTGTAAAGCTGTTTACTGAAGGATGAACTGCTGCCATCAAACCACATTTATCACAGTATTAAAGGGCCATTAATAAATCTGACTGAGCCAAAAGTGACTTTGGACTTACGTAAAATTAGAGTAAGATGGAAGTGTAATGATAAATCTGGCCCATAGTTTTCTTGAAACACTTTGTACCCTATACACTTTGACCAGAAAAAAATTAAAGAGTGAAGTGCATTAAAATTTTTCGTGTATTACTGAAATCCCGCCTTATACTTTTTCACCAGAAATGACTGCAAGTGTGCAGTGTGTTTATATTTTTTCTGTATTACTGAAATACCGCCCTATACTCTTTCACCAGAAATGACTGAAAACGTGCAGTGCATTTATAGTTTTCTTGTATTACTGAAATACCTCCCTATACTCTTTCACCAGAAATGACTGCAAGTGTGCAGTGCGTTTATATTTTTTGTATATTACTGAAATACCGCCCTATACTTTTTCACTAGAAATGAGATGCAAATGATTTTAACGTAAATAACAACAAAAGTGACCTGTGTATATATTTATCTTTTTCCACAGATAAAAGCCACTAAAGGCTTTTCACCATAGCACTTGCACCCCAATAACTAATTGCTAGAATGACAGAGCTGTATTATGAGTCTATCTGGATCCCCAAGTAATGTTTCCCTGCACTTGTAAATAGCTTTTTCTCAGAATTAGGATTTCCCTATGACTCTCCCCAGCATCTGCACGTCTCTCCCTGCCTGTGAAATGATTCGTCTCACTACTCTTTCCCTGCACTAGTAAATCGTCTCTTTCCATTTTTTTTAACAATTCGGTTTTTTTTTACTCTCCCTAGTGCCTGCATACACATCTGTCCCTGAACAATATATGATTGTGAATGTCAGAATCTAAGATGGCCGCCATATTCATAGGGCTGTGACATCACCGGGCTGGCTGCTGATTGGCTGCATGCATGGCATTATGGGTCATCCCGCCTTACCAGAGTTCCTTGCCCCATGTCCTCACATGAGTAGCCTTCATTTTAGCCACCATTGTAGCTGAAATGTTAGGAAAAATTACAATTCGTTACCACGAACCGCGAGGAAATTCGTATTCGTTGCAAATTAAATGGAGAGCTTTAAATCCACATTGAGTAATTGCACTTAGAAATTTATTCCTTTAGGTAACAAGTATAAATGGCTAAAATTAAACCTCCCGTGGCTTATAACTACTGTAAAAAGGGCAATAAAAGACAAAAATGGGCATTTAAGCTGTAGTATTTGAAGTTTACAAAGGGATTAAGAAAATCTGTTAAAAGGAGATAAAATTAGCAAAAATACAAATCAAACAGCAGGTGCCAAAAGAGAACAAAACAAATCCCCCAAAATTATTTAAATATATAAATGCTATAAATGCAAAGAAAAAACAAGGTCTCAGCAGGTAGGAATCCTAAATAATGGTAAAGGGGGTTAGTCACTGAAGATAAGGAAAAGGCAGAGTTACTAAATGTTTATTTTGTAGCGCTGTATATACAAAAGAAGAGAAATAAGCTGATATTTGTGGTGCTGGGGCTGTACATCTAGTAATATACTCAATTGGCTAACTATAGATATTGTGCAAGAAAAGGTAAATAAGGTAAATGTGAACAACGCTCTGGGTCCAGATGGATTACGTCCAAGAGTGCTTAAAGAGCTCAGTTCAGTCATTGCTGTGCCCCTGTTTATAATTTTTAAAGATTCTCTAGGTACTGGTACAGCGTCAAGTGATTGGCACAAGGCAAATGTATTGCCCATATTCAAAAAAGGATCTAGGTCCTCCACAGGTAATTATAGACCAGTCTATAGGCTTGGAACGTATAGTCTGTAATTCGATTAAAAAAATGGCTGAAGGACCGTGTCGAGAGAGTTGTGGTCAATAATTCCTATTTAGAATGGTCCCAGGTTATAAGTAGTGTACACCAAGGTTCAGTCCTGGGTCCTCTATTGGGTCCAAACAAAAAAATACGGAGAAAAACTGTTCTATGTAAAATGCCCTCAAAAGACAAGGGGCCACTGCCTCCGACTGGAGAAGAAAAAGTTCAGCCTCCAGAAGCATCAAAAGTTCTTTACTGTAAGAACTATGAATCTGTGGAATAGACTTCCTCAGGACAAGGTCACAGAAGGAACAGTGGGCAGTTTTAACCCCTTCTACCCCGGGCCAGTTTTCGCCCTTTTGCCCAGGCAATTTTTTGCAAATCTGACATGTTTCACTTTATGTGGTAATAGCTTTGGAACACTTTTATTTATCCAGGCCATTCTGAGATTGTTTTCTCATGACACATTGTACTTCATGATAGTCATAAATTTGAGTCAATATATTTCATCTTTATTTATTAAAAAATCCCAAATGTGCCAAAAATTTTTAAAAATTTGCAATTTTCAAAATTTCTATTTCTCTGCTTTTAAAACAGAAAGTGATACCTCATAAAATATTTATTACTTAAGATTCCCCATATGTCTACTTTATGTTGGCATCATTTTGTAAATGTTATTTAATTTTTTCAGGATGTTAGAACGCTTAGAATTTTAGAAGCAATGCTTAAAATTTTTAAGAAAATTTCCAAAATCTATTTTTTATGGACCAGTTGAGGTCTGAAGTCACTTTGTGGGGCTTACATAGTGGAAACCCCCCATAAATGACCCCATTGTAGAAACTACGTCCCTCAAGTTATTTAAAACTGATTTTACAAACTTTGCTAACCCTTTAGGTGTTCCACAAGAATTGAAGGAAAATGGAGATGAAATTTCACATTTTTTTCTTTAACACATCGAGGGTTAGCAGCCAAAAAAAACTCAGTATTTTAACCCTGATTATGCGGTTTACAGAAACACCCCACATGTGGTCATAAACTGATGTAAGGGAACACAGCAGAGTGCAGAAAAAGAGAAGCGCCATATGGTTTTTGGAAGGCAGATTTTTTTTTTGAAGCTTCAGAATTTTCTTGCTGTAGTCACTAATACACTATATAAGTAATTCACATTTGATAGGATGTTACTATTTTTTCAGACCAGTAACATATGTTATTGAACATGTTTCTAATTTTAAAGTACATTTTATGTAATTTCACATTTCAGATCTAAGCTAGGGGTCTTGATTCTATTAAGAAGAACATCTTGCTAATTAGTTTGATCTTCTCTTTCTGGTGAATATTGTACATTTTTATAATTAACCATTAACTTTTGGATGGTGTCTTCTATCTTTCCATTTGTAAACTTCGGGTTTTACAAAGATGTGATATGTCTTATAAAACGTACATGTACAGTTTTTCCCTGCCTTTTGTAACATACTATATACTAAAATGCTACGTGTTTATGTGTTTTGCAAGTTACGTAAAATTTTACTCTCCAAATTTCTTTTTGGAAAATTATGTTTTAATCTAATGTTCATAGAGAATGTTGGCAAATGATTTTGAACTAGAATCATTTGCATACCACAAAAGTCTTGCTAAAAAGGAGGGTTCATTACATTGGACCCTTCATGTTTAGCTGGACAATGTATTTATCTAGGCCAACTCCTTCAAAAAAGATCCCTTTTAGCAATCTAACAGAATCCTTATCCACATTATCACCTTTTCCTTCAACTTAGCTCAAGATTTCCATAGCTATTTTTGGTTTCATGGTTAGAACTTTTCTTATTCTCTGCAAAGCTCTGTCTGTTCACAATAAGACATAAGAGATACCATAGAACATGATGCCTAGAGATGAGCAAATCAAAGCTGATGAAGTGGAATTCGATCCGAATTTCAGGAAAAATTAGATTTGCAATGAATACGAATTTCCTCACGCTTCATGGTAATGAATCGCAATTTTTCCTAAAATGCTAGCTAAAATGGCAGCTACACATGTGAGGACATGGGGCAAGGAACTCTAGGAAAGCGGTGCTAGGAACAGTAATAGGAAAAACCTCATTGTGAAAAAAAAAACGATTTATAAGTGCAGGGAAACATTATTCTGCGTTCAGCGCTGCAGTTATCTGTTGAAAAGCCTTTAGTGGCGTATATACGTGTTAAAAGAAAAATATATTCTGCGTTCAAAGCTGCAGTTATCTGTTCAAAAGTCTTTAGTGGTGTATATATGTGAAAAACATAAATATATTCGGCGTTCAGCGCTGCAGTTATCTGTTGAAAAGCCTTTAGTGGCACAAAAGAAAAAAAAATTCAGCATTCAATATTGCAGTTATATCTGGTAAACAGTGTTGAGCGAGAATGATCGGCCTAACACCAGTTCGGCTCGAGTATAGTGATGCTCGGCACATTGCGGGGTTCTGCCGAATATCGCGTGTGCTTGAGAGCGATGCTCAAGTCTCCTCCCCGCACGTTTGTTGGCTGCTACGCAGCCAATAAACGTGCAGGTAAGTACTGCCACTCACTGTAATGCCGTAGCCATGTTGATTACTGGCATTACAGTGATTGGATGGCCGGAACGAGTCATCAGGTGCTATAAAGCACTCGATGATTTGTGGTTCGTCTCAGTCTTAGTCAGGGAGAGCTGTGCAGTAGAAGGGACAGAGAGTATAGGGAATTTTATTTTATTTTTTTCTTAGGCAGGGTTGGTGTTAGAGACCCAAAAGTCATTTAAACCTCTTACGGATACAGGGCATACAGGTATGTCCAGTGTATTTCCGATCACCGCCGCACGCCGGGCGATGATCGGAACAGAGTGCCTGCTGAAATCATTCAGCAAGCACTCTGTGACAAGGCCGGTGGGGGAACTGTGACCCCCCCGTAAATTCAGACCTGCGGATTGCAGGGATTTCGAAAGTTTCTGATCCCCTCGGTCCGTGCGGACAGGCGGGCGCGCGAACATCCGACTGCCCCCCTCTCATTTTCAGGATGTCCGAGCAGTTAGCAGAGTGTCAACACATTGCTGACACTCTGCTTGAAACGGCTGACATCTGTTCTGGCACAGATATCAGCCGTTTAAACCCCTTCCATGCCGTGGTCCGTAGGGACCGCTGTATGGAAGAGGTTAATAGGGAGGGATCTCCCTCCCCATCACTCGCTGCTCTGTTGTGGCAGCGGGTGATGGTTACCATGTCAACCGGACGCCTTCACAGGCTTCATGCTTGCCATGGTAATGCTAAGTGTAAAGTGAAAATACAGTACAGTACACTATATATTGTACTGTATTGTATTATACAGACATCAGACCCACTGGATATTTAAGAACCAAGTGGGTCTGGGTCAAAAAATTTAAACAAAAGTGAAAAAAGTAAAAAAAATACACATTTATAACTGATTAACAATTTAAAAAATAAAATGCACTACACATGTTTGATATCACCGCGTCCGTAATGACCTGATCTATGAAACGGTCAAGTTTCTTTCCCCGCTCGGTGCACTCCAAAATGGTACCACTCAAATCTGCACCTCATCCCGGAAAAATGAGCCCCTACATGAGACAATCACCCAAAGTGTAATAAAAATATGTCTCTCAGACTATGGAGACACTAAAACATTTAAAACAAATAAAATAAAGCATACATATTAGGTATTGCTGCATTCGTAAGAACCTGCTCTATAAAAATATCACATGACCTAACCCTTCAGGTGAACATAAAAAAAAACAAAAAAAAAATGGTGTAAAAAAAAAAAGCAATTTTTTGTCACCTTACATCACAAAAAGTGTAATACCAAGCGATCAAAAAGCCGTATGCCTCCCCAAATAGTACCAATCAAACCACCATCTCATCCCGCAAAAAATTAGCCCCTACATAGGACAATCTCCCCAAAAAATAAAAACATATGGCTCTCAGATTATGGAGACACTAAAACATAATTTTCTTTTCTAAAATGTTGTTTTTGGTATTTTTTTTATAAATAAAAATGAATTTTTTTTACTCCATTTTACCAGTGTCATGAAGTACAATATGTGATGAAAAAAAAATCTCAGAATGTCCTGGATAAGTAAAAGCGTTTTAAAGTTATTCACACATAAAGTGACATTAGTCAAGTTTGCAAAAAATGGCCTGGTCCTTAAGGTGAAAATGAGCCCGTTCCTTAAGGGGTTATGGACTATTGTTGCATCTGGCAGCAATATATATTATTAGGGCAACCTGCGCTAAACTGGGTGCAATTGTTTGGCCGCTGCTGACAGTGACATTATCTGCGATACATCTCATGTGTAACGTGTGCGCAGCCTACAAATATCTGTGACATCCAGTGTCCTTTTTCTGTAGATGATGTCCACTGCAGACAGTGACATTACCTGCTCATCATCTCCTATATAATTTTTGCGCATCCTAAAAATATCAGTGACATCCAGTGTACTTTTACCATAGACGCTGCAGACAGCGACATTATCTGCGCTACATCTCCTGTTTAACGTGTGTCCATACTAAAAATATCTGTGACTTCCAGTGTACTTTTTCCATAGATGCGCCGGACAGCGACATTATGTGCGCTAAATCTCCTGTTTAACGTGTGCGTATACTAAAAATATCTGTGACATCCAGTGTACTTTTTCCATAGACGGTTTCCACTGCGGACAGTTACATTAACTGCACTATATCTCGTGTATAACGTTTGCGCATCCTAAAAATATCTGTGACATCCAGTGTACTTTTTACATAGACGGTGTCCGCTGCAGACAGTGACATTACCTGCGTTACATCTCGTGTATAACGTTTGCGCATCCTAAAAATATCTGTGACATCAAGTGTACTTTTTCAGTAGACGCTGCGGACAGCGACATTAGATGTGCTACATCTCCTGTTTAATGTGTGCGGATACTAAAAATATCTGTGACATCCAGTGTACTTTTTCCATAGATGGTGTCTGCTGCGGACAGTTACATTACCTGCGCTACATCTCCTGTATAACGTTTGTGCATCCTAAAAGTATCTGTTTACTTTTTCCATAGACGCTGCAGACTGTGACATTACCTGCTCTACATCCCCGGTATAATGTTACCGCATCCCAAATGTCTGTGACATTGACTGAAATTTTTTCTTAGCCGCTGGTGACAGCAGCGAAATTACCTGTGGTATCTCTCCTGTATAACGTTTACGCATCCCAAATATCTGTGACATTGACTGTAAATTATTTGCACAAACACTTATATAAACTGCGCTACTGTATGTGTGACATACTTGCAAGCATATACCATTTAATATGATGAAGGCTAGCAGTAAGGGACGGAGAAGTGGCCATGCTGCTGATGGTGCACGCAAAGGCCATGGCCCTTCCTCACTCTGGTCATCCTCCTGACTTGTTGAAGTAAGAACAACCTCACTTATTGACAACTGTGACTCATCCTCATCATTAACCTCTTGATACACTACTTGAGGTTGACTTATTGGCAACTGTGTCTCATCATCATACACCTCGTGAAACACAAATTGCTGTTCCCCACCGCCATCTTTATCTGACTGTGCATGCTCACAGGCCCAAGCCCCTAATGTTTTAGAGAGTCAGCTCAGCAGCAGGCCCTCACCCATAAATTTTTCCATGGTCAAATCAGCAGCAGGCCCTCGCCCCTAATGTTTTAGAGAGTCAGCTCACCAGCAGATCCTCAACCATAATTTTTCCGATGGTCGGCTCAGCAGCAGACCCTCAACCATAATTTTTTTGATGGTCATTCCGGGCGTGATGACGTGAACACCCGCGTCACGTTCTCCCCCCCCCCCCGCTCTCCCTCCCCGTCTCCAATGCAGCGGGAACTTTGAGTGAAGAAATGCCGACGAAGCATGCTGCCTGCTTAGTGAGCCTCGGTGTAGCCTCCCTCCGTGCTTTCAGCGTATATTAAGTGTATATCCTACCTCCTGCTTGCTGCCTGCTGCTGGTTGCCTCCGTCCCTCTTCATCTCCTGTTGGCGTGATCAGGTGTGGCTCGGTGGACTCCCTCTCCTGCCGCGACTGTCCGGCTCTCCCTCGGTCCTCCCCTCGGTCCTCTCCTCTCCTCCGTTCCGTTCCTGCGTTGGACGTGCTGCCTCCTCCTGCTTGGACCGTGTTAGCCTGGGTCTCCCTCGGTCCTCCTCCTGGTCCTCTCCGTTCTGCTGCTCCTCCGTTCCTTTGCTGCATGCGTTGTCTTCCCTTGGTGTGCCCGTGTGTGTTGGCTCCTGCTCGTCCGCTGTGTTGGGCTGTGCTGTCTGCTTCTGCCTGTCCCTTCCTGGGATGTGGAATTGCTAAGTGAGGACGCCTGGGATTTGACATCAGACATCTGACACGTGAGAAATTTAATAAGGAACGTGTGTACTGTATTTGCTTCTATTTGTAAATATCTAGGTGCCCTGCTGGGGCCCCAGGAATTACTCACTTGGACACTGCAAGCACAGGACAAAAAAAAAAAGGGAGAAAACAGGGGGGGTAAAAGGGTGTTAAAAAAAAAGAAGGAAAAGGGGAGCTTTTTTAAACTCCTTAAAAAAAAAAAAAATAACCCTGAAAAGAAACCCTTGTGGAAAAAAAAAAAAAAAAGGGGGGGAGCAAACCTTAAGGAACTTTCAAAAAAAAAAAAAAAAAAACGAAAGAAAAAGAGAAAGTGAGGAAATAAAAGGAGGAAAAGAAAACAAAAAGGAAAGAAGGGAGGAATAAAGAGGGAAAGGAGAGGAAGGAAGAAGAAAGAAACAGGAAAGGAGGAAAGAGAAAGAAGAAGGGGAAAGAAAGAAAAAGGAAGGAGGGAAGGGAAAGAAAGAAAAAAAAAAAAAAGGAGAAAAGGAAAAAAAAAAAAAAGAATATAAATTAACACAAACGAATAAAACATACTAAGATAGAAAAAAGACTTTTAATAAGAAATGGCTCCAAAGCGGCGCTCAATTGATTCTTCTGGAATTAAGCCAGGGTCTAAGACCTTAGACACTAAAATTGATAAATTTTTGAAATCTCCTTCTCTAAAGGAAAAGGATTTACCCAAAGGGAAACCGGGTGTTAATCCTAGAAAAGTGGTTAGAGCCCCCCAAGCTGAAGAAATCTCTGAGGACGGATCTTCAGAGGTGGGTCAGGAAGTAGGGGAGGAAAGTCTGCTAATGCCAACAGAAACTGAACACGACCCTTTAGTTTTGGAAGAAATCCTGTGTGCGGTTAAAAATAACGGTACCCTTATGCAGGAAATGTCCATCCAGTTGGGGTCTATGCAGAGTGATATATCCCTGATAAGAGATGAACTGACAAAAATCCGCGACCGAGTTTCCAGTGTGGAAAAAATGGTCGATTCCTTGCAAACAGATACTGTCATGTTAAAAACTAAGACTGTTTCCCTGGCCCATGAGAACTCACTTTTACAAAATAAGTTGGAAGATCTTGAAAACAGATCAAGGCGGTATAATATCCGCATAGTTGGATTTCCAGAAGGAATTGAAGGTCGACAGTTGGTGGAGCAACTGAAGGATCTAATCAAGGAAAATCTGGGCAGCGAACACTTCTCGGAATGGCCGGAGGATAGAGGTTCGCTGACTAGATCGGGTGGACCAACAGAGGGTGGTAGAGGGGATGGGTATTGCCCTGCAGGGAAGGGTTGTTGGGGTTTTTTTTTTTTCCCCTCTTCTTTTTTTAATTAATGTCCGTTAGAATCGTCTCCTGGAATGTCAGAGGCCTTGGAGAAAGGGTTAAGAGGCAAGCTATTATCGATGCATTAAAGAGATACCTTCCTGCAATTATTTGTATAGTGGAAACTCATCTCACTGATGAGACAGTGACCCGCTTGACGATGGGTTGGTACTCTCAATCCTATCACTCAACCTTTAACAGTGCCTCTAGGGGAGTATCAGTCCTGATCCATAATTCTATAGATTTAACTTTAATAAACTCTTATATAGAGGACCAGGGTAGATTTATCTTTCTGTATGGTAGGCTTTATGGTCACAGCTATATTCTCGCCTTTTTCTATATACCTCCGCCATTTTCTACGTATCCACTTACCCAACTATTGCGTTTTTTGGAAAAGAAACCAGAATGTCGGCTTGTACTGATGGGAGACTTTAACTCTGTTATGGATCCTAAAAAGGACAGGCTGACATTAGATGCAGATGTGGGAAGGAACACCTTTAACTCTCCATTGCCTCAGTTCTGTTTGGAGGTTGGATTGGTGGATATATGGGAACATCTTGGCAGAGGAAAGAGGGTATACTCTTGTGTTAGTAGGGGTGGCAGAGCAATGTCCAGGATTGATTTAGCATTTACTAATGAAAGGAATCTGAACAACATTAGAAGGATACGTTATGGAGTAAGAACAGTTTCAGATCACTCACCTGTATCTATTGAGGTCTGTACCGGGGAGAACAACGATAAAAGGGAGCTTGGTTTCAGGTTGAATCTATATTGGCTTACCATTATGGATAACTATAAGTCTATTAAAGTATATGTATCCTTTTTCTGGGAGGTGAATTCTCCCTCTGCTAGAATTAATATAGTTTGGGACGCTTTGAAAGCATATTTGAGGGGGGAATATATATATTCAATCGCCTGGGAACAGTGCCCGCTCTATTCTGTCATTGGATGCCACCAAGGCGTTTGACAGAGTCGAGTGGGGGTTCCTTTGGGAGGTGATGAAAAAGATGGGTTTTGGGCCTAAGTTTATGGCGATGGTGCAGTTGTTATATAAATGTCCGGTAGCTAGAATTAGAATTAATGATACGCTTACAGAGAGCTTTGTATTAGGAAGAGGCACCCGTCAAGGTTGTCCTCTGTCACCATTTTTATTTAATATCTATATCGAACCTCTTGCAGCTAGTATCAGGCAGGACGTGAAAGTGGCCGGCTTTGGTGTAATGGGGATGCAGGATCGAATATCTCTTTATGCAGATGATATCTTGTTTTTTATTCATCAAACAGAAACCACTCTTCCTTGAATAATTAAGTTGGTCAATCTATTTTCTGTTCCTTCCGGCTTTGAAGTTATTTGGGAGAAAACTGTTCTTCTCCCGGTAGATGAAACTAGTATAAATCGGTTATTACTGACTCGATGAAATACCTGGGGATAACAGTAACTGCCAAAACTCAAGATTACTTAAAACTTAACTTGTTTCCTCTACTCTTAAAAGTTAGATCTAAAGTTAAGGTATGGCAAAAAATTCTGCCTGCAAGAGCAGACAGAATTTTTTAAATAAAAATGGTGGTGTTGCCCCAGGTTCTCTATGTTCTACGTAACTCGCCTGTATGGATTGAAGACAAATATTTTAGATTGATAGAGCGGATGATTAACGATTTGTTATGGGGGAGGAAGCGTGTGAGATTAAAGGCGCTTTATTTTTCTATGCCCTACAATTGGGGAGGTCTTAACCTCCCCTATTTTAGGGGTTATTATATGGCCTCTCAACTTAATTTTTTTAATGATTGGGAAAATAGCCATTCCTGTAGAAAATTGGTAAAGGATTCAGGTTTTTCCGATTTTTATACACTATTAGAGTCTGATTATTTAATTAATACACAGACCGGATTTTAACCTTTCTGCAGAATGGCTATAAAAGCTTGGCTAGTCATAAAGAGTTGGTTTAAAGTGGAGGCATCACTTATTTGTACCCCATTATGGCATAATCAAAAGCTTCTGAACTTAGATGACTCAAATTGTTGGCAATATTGGAGGATGAAAAATATTCAATACTTGCATCAGGTGGTCAGGGATGGACAAATCCTGTCGCTTATGGAGCTAAAACAAAAGTTAAATGTAGGTGAGGTGGCATGGTATGCCTATTTTCAATTGAGGTCTGCACTTTTTAGCACTGCTGTTAGTTATTCACTTAATATAGACACTCCTGAATTTCTGCACAACTTGATTAGTAATAAAGGTAGCATGAAAGTAAAACTCTCACAATGCTATAGACACTTGATGAAACATTTTTTTTTGGATTGTCTTTCTCCAGGACAGAGATCCTGGTCTGACTTACTGTCTGAGATGGGCTCCCCGGATTGGGAGAATATAGGTGATGGTTTAAGAGGGGTTTCACATAATTTTAACCACATTGTTGTACAGTTTAATATTATACATAAAATTTATGTGACACCTTTATGGCTCCATAAGAGGGGATTTAGAGCCTCCTCTGACTGTCCTCGATGCGGGGATACCGGGGCAGATCATCTTCATCTGTTCTGGGACTGCCCGATGGTGAGTAAGTATTGGAGAATGGTCCAAACAACTTTGGCTCAGAGACTTAATATGGTTATCCCTTTATCTCCAAAATTGTGGGTTCTGGGTGATCTATCGGAAGTTAATTGTCCGCCTCTGAAGCGCCAACTGTTGATGAAAGTGATTTTTTTGGCTAGGCTTCTTATATCCATAGAATGGTGCTCCCCTCTCGTTCCAGATCGCAATCATTGGCTATCTTTAGTTAAGAAGGTGAAAAGCTATGAGAGGGTCTTGTACAGACAAAGAGGGTCCTATGCAAAGTGGAGTATGATATGGAAGGATTGGGACGACAAAATGATTATTCTAATGTTATTCTAGGTGGAGTGTTTTTTTTTTTTTTTTCCTGCAGGGTTTGGGAGGGGGGAGGGGTGGGGTGGTTAGGCATGTTTTGTAATGTTGTCTTTGATGGATGGTTATCTTTGATGTATTTTTCAAGATGTTTAAAATAAAAAAAACTATTAAAACGAAAAAAAAATAATTTTTTTGATGGTCAGCTCAGCAGCAGGCATTTACCCCAAATGTTTTAGAGAGTCAGCTCAGCAGCAGACCCTCACCCCTAATGTTTTAGATGGTCAGCTAAGCAGCAGGCCCTCACATGCATAATTTTTTCCATGGTCAGATCAGCAGCAGGCCCTCGCCCCTAATGTTTTAGAGAGTCAGATCGGCAGCAGACCCTCACCCCTAATGTTTTAGATGGTCAGCTCAGCAGCAGACCCTCGTCCATTATTTTTTCCATGGTCAGCTCAGCAGCAGGCACTCACCCCTAATGTTTTAGAGAGTCAGCTCAGCAGCAGGCACTCACCCCTAATCTTTTAGAGAGTCAGCTTACAGGCAGACCCTTACCCCTAATGTTTTAGATGGTCAGTTCAACAGCAGGCCTTCGCCCATAATTTTATCCATCGACGGATCAGCAGCAAGCACTCTCCCCTAATGTTTTAGAGAGTCAGCTCAGCAGCAGGCCCTCGCCCCTAATGTTTTAGATGATCAGATCAGAAGCAGACACTCGCCCCTAATGTTTTAGAGAGTTAGCTCAGCAGCAGACCCTCACTCCTAATGTTTTAGATGGTCAGCTGAGCAGCAGACCCGCACCCCTAATACTTTAGATGGTCAGATCAGCAGCAGGTCCACGCCCCTAATGTTTTAGTGGGTCACCAGCAGGCCCTTGCTTCTAATGTTTTTGAGGGTCACCAGCAGGCCATCATAATTTTTCAAGGGTGTGTATGATGCCCTCCTTTATGTATAATAAAGGGTGTATTGGAGTGCCTCTTCCTTGTAATTTTTGGCAGCCCTTTCACTTTATATACAAGTAAGTATACAGGAAAGAATGTTTCCTAGCAATTTTTCCTCTAAAATCGATTATATCTTCAGTTTTGTGCATATTATTGTCAGTCTGTAAAATTGGCATACTACTCGGACAACATTGTGCCCTGCAGCGACCTGGGAGTCCAAGATGCATCCAGACATCCTTCCCCTGCTGTTACCGAACCATTTCAGTGGTGTTTCCATCAATTTCTGACATTTTCATGTGAACCAGACACGTTCCCCTCTTCAGAGCAGGGGGTGCCTGGTTTAATGCTCAGGCTCTCCCATTGACTTCCATTGTGCTCGGGTGCGTGGTAGAGCACACGAGCATACTGAGGTGTTCTACTTGAGCACCCGAGCACTTTGGTGCTCGATCAACACTAGTTATTTTTATTTCAGTAGAAAAACAAAATATATTCAGCGTTCACTTTTGCAGTTATATGTGGTAAAACCTTTAGTGATGTATTTCGGTAGAAAACGATACATTTATTCTGCGTTCAGCACTGCAGTTATATGTGGTAAAATCTTTATTGACGTATTTCAGTTTAAAAAATTTTTTTATTCAGAGTTCAATGCTGCAGTTATACGTGGTAAAATCTTTATTGACGTATTTCAATTGAAAAACTAAATTTATTCAGCCTTCACTGTTGCGCAAGTAATGTAACTGTCCACTTTGGACACTGTCTATGGAAAAAGTAAACTGGATGTCACAGATATTTTTAGTATGCACACATGTTAAACAGGAGATGTAGCACAGATAATGTCGCTGTTCGCAGCGTCTACGGAAAAAGTACACTTGATGTCAGATATTTTTAGTAAACTGGATGTCACAGATATTTTTAGTATGCACACATGGTAAACCGGAGATGTAGCACACATAATGTCGCTATCCGCAGCGTCTACGGAAAAAGTACACTTGATGTCACAGATATTTTTAGTAAACTGGATGTCACAGATATTTTTAGTATGCACACATGTTAAACAGGAGATGTAGCACAGATAATGTCGCTGTCCGCAGCGTCTACGGAAAAAGTACACTTGATGTCACAGATATTTTAAGTAAACTGGGTGTCACAGATATTTTTAGTATGCGCACACGTTAAACAGGAGATGTAGCACAGAAAATGTCACTGTCCACAGCGTTTACAGAAAAAGTACACTGGATGTCATAGATATTTTTAGGGTGCGCAAACGTTATACAGGAGATGTAGCGCAGGTATTGTCACTGTCCGCAGCGTCTACGGAAAAAGTACACTGGATGTCACAGATATTTTTAGGATGCGCAAACGTTATACAGAAGATGTAGCGCAGGAATTGTCACTGTCCGCAGCAGACATCGTCTGCGGAAAAATTACACTGGATATTTTTAGTATGAGCACACATTAAAGAGGAGATGTAGCGCAGATAATGTCACTGTCCGCAGCGTCTATACAAAAATTAGACTGGATGTCACAGATATTTTTAGTATGTGCACACGTTAAACAGGAGATGTAGCGCAGATAATGTCGCTGTCTGCAGCGTCTACAGAAAGAGTACACTGGATGCCACATATATTTTTAGTATGCGCACACGTTAAACAGGAGATGTAGCACAGATAATGTTGCTGTCCGCAGCGTCTACAGAAAAAGTACACTGGATGTCACAGATATTTTTAGGATGCGCAAACGTTATACAGAAGATGTAGCGCAGGTATTGTCACTGTCCGCAGCGTCTACGGAAAAAGTACACTGTATGTCGCAGATATTTTTAGGATGCGCAAACGTTATGCAGGAGATGTAGTGCAGGTAATGTCACTGTCCGCAGCGGACACCGTCTAAGGAAAAAGTACACTCGATGTCACAGATATTTTTAGGCTGCGCACACGTTCCGCAGGAGATGTAGTGCCGATAATGTCACTGTCTACAGCAGCATACAATTGCAAGCTATTTTGCGCAGGTTGCGCTAAAAATATATATTGCTGCCAGATACAACAATAGTCTTTAAAAGGACTTTTGGGTCTCTAACAATTGCATGCAATTTAGCTCAGGTTGCGCTAATGATATTTATTGCTGCCATATACAACAATATTCCTTGAAAGGACTTTTTGGTCTCTACAATTGCATGCAAGTTAGAGCAGGTTGCGCTAAAAATGTATATTGCTGCCAGACACAACAATAGTTCTTAAAAGGACATTTGGGTCTCTAACACCAACCCTGCCTAACAAAAACTTTAAATTCAATTCCCTACACTATCTGTCCCTTGTACAGCACAGCTTTCCCTGACTAAGACTAAGCCGAACCACGTGTCATCGGGTGCTTTATAGCACCCGATGGTGCGTTACAGCCAGCTAATCACTGTAATGCCAGTAACCAACATGACTACGGCATTACAAGGATGACAGTACTTACCCGCACGTTTATTGGCTGCGTATCAGCCAACAAACATGCAGGGTGGAGACTCGGGCATTGCGCTCGAGCACACGGGGTATTTGTCAGAACACTGCGATGTGCCGAGCATCGCTAGGCTCGTGCCAAACTGGTGTTCGGCTGAGCATGCTCCCTCAACACTAATAATAACTGCAGAAGGGAAGTGCGTATATATTTTTCGTTTTGTACTAAAATAGGCCACTAAACTCTTTCACCACATATAAGTGCAGAAGTGAACTGAGAATATATTTTTCTTTTTGTACTGAAATAGGCCAATAAATGCTTTTACCGCAAATAACTGCAACAGTGATCTGCGTATATATTTTTCTTTTTGTACTGAAATACGTCACTAAATGCTTTCACCATATATAACTGCAGAAGTGAACTGTGTATATATTTTTCTTTTTGTAATAAAATAGGCCACTAAACGCTTTCACCACATAAAGCTGCAGAAGTGAACTGAGAACATATTTTTCATTTTGTACTGAAATACGTCACTAAACGCTTTTACCGCAAATACCTGCAACAGTGAACTGCGTATATATTTTTCTTTTAGTACTGAAATACGTCACTAAACGCTTTAACCGCAGATAACTGCAACAGTGAACTGCGTATATTTTTCTTTTAGTACTGAAATACATTACTAACCACTTTTACCACAAATAACTGCAACAGTGAACTGCATATATATTTTTCTTTTTGTACTGAAATACGTCACTAAACGCTTTCACCACATACAATTGCAGAAGTGAACAGCATATATATTTTTCTTTTCCCACATATATAAGCCACTAATGGCTTTTCGACATAGCACTTGCACCCCAAGAACAAAATGCTGAAATGACAGAGCTGTATCATGCCTATTTGGATCCCCAAATTATCATTCCTTGTAAATCACTTTTCTAGCACTATCCCTAGCACCTTCTGACATCTCTCCCTGCACAAACATGCTGCAAAATGATTCCTCTCTCTCCTTTCCCTGCACTTATAAATCGTTTTTTAAGTTTTTTTTTTTCACAATGAGATTTTTCCAATTGCTGTCCCTATCACCTTCTCACGTCTGTCCCTACACTCAGAACGCTGGAAAATGTCTCAATCTAAGATGGCACCCGTATTTATAGGGCAGTGACATCACAGGGCTGGCTGGCTGCTGATTGGCTGCATCATGCATGTCAGTCTGGGTGATCCCGGCTTCCCATACTTTCTTTCTTCATGTCCTCACATGTGCAGCAGCCATTTTAGGAAAAATGCAATTAGTTACTACGAAGCACAAGGAAATTCGCATTCGTTGCTAATCAAATTTTTTCTGAAATTCGGATCGAATTCCACTTCGTCAGCTTCGATTCACTCACCTCTAAATATGAACCCCGTTCCTCCTCCCAGATCCTAGTTTAAAAGCTCCTCCAGCAGTCTAACCATTCTATCCCCCAGAGCACCTGGGGGGGCATTTTTTTTAAATTATTGCATTGTACTCAATTTGAGCTAAAAATAATTTTTTCTTTTGGTATTTATAAAAAATATGGAGCCCTTTTTTCTGCACATGATGCTCTAGTAGCAGCCTCTGGATTTGGGGAGCTGACAGGCTCCTTATCTCTGATCTCTGATCCCATAAACATTCATTATAGCTCAGTTCTTATTTTATTGATAAGAATGTCGCTTAAATATGTGTTTAGGACCTCCTAGTAGTTTAAAGGTAAGGTTTATTAGATGACCGGCACAAAGTGAAAGTACCAGTCACACAATTAAAAAAACTGTTAATCCTTTGTGACAGAACAGATCAATATTTGTTTTAAAGGCCAATTAAAAATATGACTTTTAGCCAAAAATGAGTAAAATGTAATCATAAACAAAAATTGTCTCCGAAGGTGTACCTAGCCTCTTTTCGGGTGTAAAAAAGTTTCAGACCTCGTGTTTTTTACACACCATTGTTTCTAAATATAGGCGCAAGCTGCTCTTGATTCATTCCAAAAAAATATTTGTGACTAGGGTGGGTCAGCAGAGCCTGGAATTTTATCTTCATTTATGCCACTTTTCTGTCAGAAAAGAACACTGAAATCTTCAGCAGCTCAAAGCTGCCATAGGTTTCAGTCTAGTTGCATCCTCCAGCAGTGCAGGGGATATCATAGATTAGTGTAAAAAATAGGTCTATCATAAATGTTCTCTATATTGCTGTGTGAAGGCACCACATGTCAGTCATTCTGTGTTTCTGTACATTTGCCACACAGTTCATTACACATAGTGTTACATGTTAATTATTTTTTTCTTGTACATTTCTTACACAAATAAAGAATGTGCTAAAATCACTCTCCACCAATAGAACTATTTCTGTAAATACTGTGCTCAATTACTGTATATGCAGATCTGGAAGTGGCAGCACTACTTCCTGCTCCAGTCATACCAATAATGTGGCCACCAGGGGCCAGGTAACTGCACAAGCTGCTGGTATTAAGTAGTGTTGAGCGCGAATATTAGCATAACAAATTTTTTTAGCGAATATCGTCACTTCGCTAATTCGCGAATATTGCGAATATAGCGCTATATATTCGCTATTTCGAATATTGGTTTTTATTTTTTTAATTGTTATATTTTATTCTTTCCCACTTCCCAAAAGTAGTTCTACATAATACATTTGTCAATCGTCGTCATATTCTTCTACCAAGCCAACCATAGTAAACCAGGTCTAAGTTTAAACGATTACAACTTAGCACTGCTATATTACATATTAGGCTAGAAATAACGAATTTGGAATATAGCAGTGCTAAGTTGAAATCGCTATGCGATTATATTACTTTGCTATTTTTTTAATAAATAGAATAATTATAATACTATTTATAAAAAAAATTAAATAATGATAGTATAATCGCATAGCGAATTAAACACAGCTGTCTCTATAGTCAACTTTCCTATTTGATAGAATTAGCGAAGTTGACGAATAGGTTGCTAAAACGAAGATGGAGAATACTTTGTTATCTTCGTTTTGAGGAATATGACGAATACATTCGTCATAGTCGCTAATTCTAGATATCAAACCAATAAGAGAGTAGCCTTAAGTTACAATCGCAATACGAGATTATTTAAATCGCATATTAATCGCGATATTGACGAATATTCGATTTCGACGAATATGAAACGAATATTCTATCGAATATTCACATATTTTGTCGAAATCGAATATGGCTCCTGCTGCTTATCACTAGTATTAAGCAGACCCAGATCAGCTCTGCAGGGAGGGGATCTGTCACCAACAACTGACTGATTAAACAGGGACAATGCCTTATAGGGCTAGCTCTCTTAGCACGTCTTTCACCTAGAGATCTGTATCTTTATTTGGGTAAAAGAAATTTGAATCCATATGCAGATGAGCAGTTAAATGGTACCAACTTTGACAACTTTGCATAAATCAACACTACAGGCAAAACTCTGGAAATATTGTAATATATCATATCAGAAAAAATGTATTCAAGAGATATCAGTAGAGATGAGCGAACACCTGGAAGTTCGGGTTCGGGAAGTTCGGCCGAACTTCCCGAAAATGTTCGAGTTCGGGATCCGAACTCGACCCGAACTTTATCCCGAACCCGAACCCCATTGAAGTCAATGGGGACCCGAACTTTTGGGCACTAAAAAGCCTGTAAAATAGTCCAGGAAAAGGCTAGAGGGGCTGCAAAAGGCAGCAAAATGTAGGTAAATGCCCTGCAAACAAATGTGGATAGGGAAATGAATAAAAATAAAATAAAATAAATAAAAATTAACCAATATCAATTGGAGAGAGGTCCCATAGCAGAGAATCATGCGTCATATCACCCACCACTGGAGAAGGCCACTTTCAGTTATTTCGGCCCAGCACCCAGACCGAGGAGAGAGGTCCCACAGCAAGGAATCATGCGTCATATCACCCACCACTGGAGAAGGCCACTTTCAGTTATTTCGGCCCAGCACCCAGACTGAGGATACAGGTCCCACAGCAAGGAATCATGCGTCATATCACCCACCACTGGAGAAGGCCACTTTCAGTTATTTCGGCCCAGCACCCAGACAGAGGAGAGAGGTTCCACAGCAAGGAATAAAACGTTATATCACCCACCACTGGAGAAGGCCACCTTCAGTTATTTTGGCCCCAGCACCCAGACAGAGGAGAGAGGTCCCACAGTAAGGAATAAGGCGTCATATGACCCACCACAGGAGAAGGCCACTTTCAGTTATTTCGGCCCAGCACCCAGACAGAGGAGAGGTTCATTCAACTTTGGGTTGCACCGCAAGATCATGGTAAAGTTAAAAAAAATGAGGATTCAATAAAGAAGTGCCCCGGAGTACAAGAATACATGGTTGAGGGGGAGGCAGTTATAAATGTCTATTCTGCACAAGGGAGGCACAGGTCCTGTGGGATCCATGCCTGGTTCATTTTTATGAACGTCAGCTTGTCCACGTTGGCTGTTGACAGGCGGCTGCGTTTGTCAGTAATGACGCCCCCTGCCATGCTGAATACACGTTCAGACAAAACACTGTCCGCCGGGCAGGCCAGCACCTCCAAGGCATAAAATGCTAACTATGGCCACGTGGACAATTTGGAGACCCAGAAGTTGAATGGGGCCGAACCATCAGTCAGAACATGGAGGGGTGTGCAGACGTACTGTTCAACCATGTTAGTGAAATGCTGCCTCCTGCTAACACGTTCCGTATCAGGTGGTGGTGCAGTTAGCTGTGGGGTGGATACAAAACTTTTCCACATTTCTGCCATGCTAAACCTGCCCTCAAAGGAGCTGGCCGTGACACAGCAGCGTTGGTGACCTCTTGCTCCTCCTCTGCCTTCGCCTTGGGCTTCCACCTGTTCCCCTGTGACATTTGGGAATGCTCTCAGGAGCGCGTCTACCAGTGTGCGCTTGTACTCGCACATCTTCCTATCACGCTCCAGTGCAGGAAGTAAGGTGGGCAAATTGTCTATGTACCGGGGATCCAGCAGGGTGGCAACCCAGTAGTCCGCACACGTTAAAATGTGGGCAACTCTGCTGTCGTTGCGCAGGCACTGCAGCATGTAGTCACTCATGTGTGCCAGGCTTCCCAGAGCTAAGGACAAGCTGTCCTCTGTGGGAGGCGTATCATCTTCGTCCTCCGTATCACCCCAGCTACACACCAGTGATGGGCCTGAGCTGTGTCGGGTGCCACCCCGCTGTGAACCTGCTTCATCCTCCTCCACCTCCTCCTCATCCTCCTCCTCCTCATCCTCCAGTAGTGGGCCCTGGCTGGCCACATTTGTACCTGGCCTCTGCTGTTGCAAAAATACTCCCTCTGAGCCACTTCTAACAGACTGGCCTGAAAGTGCTAAAAATTACCCCTCATCGTCCTCTTCCTCCTCCTGGGCCATCTCCTCTTCCATCATCGCCCTAAGCGTTTTCTCAAGGAGACATAGAAGTGGTATTGTAACGCTGATAACGTTGTCATCGCCACTGGCCATGTTGGTGGAGTACTCGAAACAGCGCAACAGGACACGAAGTTAAGCTGTAGAGCAAACAGGTGAGCAGCAGCAGGATGTGAACGCCTGAAGCGCGCACAGACGGCCCGCACTTTATGCAGCAGCTCTGACATGTCGGGGTAGTTGTGAATGAACTTCTGCACCACCAAATTCAGCACATGCGCCAGGCAAGGAATGTGCGTCAAACCGGCTAGTCCCAGAGCTGCGACGAGATTTCTCCCATTATCGCACACCACCAGGCCGGGCTTGAGGCCCACCGGCAGAAACCACTCGTCAGTCTGTTGTTCAATACCACGCCACAACTCCTGCGCGGTGTGGTGCCTGTTCCCCAAACATATGAGTTTCAGAATGGCCTGCTGACGTTTACCCCGGGCTTTGCTGAAGTTGGTGGTGAAGGTGTGTGGCTGACTGGATGAGCTGGTGGAAGCAGAGGAGGAGAAAGCCGAGTAGGAGGAGGAGGCTACAGGAGACAAAGAATGATGCCCTGCGATCCTTGGCGGCGGAAGGACGTGCGCCAAGGAACTCTCCGCCTGGGGCCCAGCCGCCACTACATTTACCCAGTGTGCAGTTAGAGAGATATAGCGTCCCTGGCCGTGCTTACTGGTCCACGTATCTATGGTTAGGTGGACCTTGACACAGATGGCGTTGCACAGCGCACACTTGATTTTATCGGATACTTGGTTGTGCAGGGAAGGCACGGCTGTCTTGGAGAAGTAGTGGCGGCTGGGAACAACATACTGTGGGACAGCCATGGACATCAGCTGTTTGAAGCTGTCTGTGTCCACCAGCCTGAATGACAGCATTTCAAAGGCCAGTAGTTTAGAAATGCTGGCATTCAGGCCCAGGGCTCGAGGGTGGCTAGGTGGGAATTTATGCTTTTTCTCCAAGGTTTGTGAGATGGAGAGCTGAACGCTGCCGTGTGACATGGTGGAGATGCTTGGTGACGCAGGTGGTGTTGTCGGTGGCACATCCTCTGGTGGGCGGCAGGTGCCAATATTCCTTACGAGGTGGAGGAAGAGGCCGAGGCAGCAGCAGAAGAGGGAGCAGGGGGAGCCAGAGTGAGTTACTTGCTTTTAAGGTGTTTACTCTACTGCAGTTCATGCTTTGCATGTAGAAGCCTGGTCATGCAGGTTGTGCTAAGGTTCAGAACGTTAATGCCTCGCTTCATGCTCTGATGGCACAGCGTGCAAACCACTCGAGTCTTGTCGTCAGCACATTGTTTAAAGAAGTGACATGTCAGGGAACTCCGTGAAGCTGCTTTTGGGGTGCTCGGTCCCTGGTGGCGGTGGCCAGTAGCAGGCGAACTCTCTCTTGGCGGCGGCTGGTCTGCTTTTGCCCCCTGCTCCCTCTTTTGCTGCGCTGTTGGCTCGGTCTAACCACTGCCTCTTCCTCTGAACTATGAAAGTTAGTGGCATGACCTTCATTCCATGTGGGGTGACCTCCTGTTCGGTCTGCACACTGCAGAAAGACGCAGCAGTTGGCACCTGTGTTTCGTCATCATCAGAGACGTGCGGACTGCGATGAGGTGGTATTTCCATGTCCTCATCATCAGGAAACATCATTGGTTGTGCATCAGTGCATTCTATGTCTTCCACCACTGGGGAAGGGCTAGGTGGATTCCCTTGGGAAACCCTGACAGCAGAGTCTTCAAACAGCATAAGAGACTGCTGCATAACTTGAGGCTCAGACAGTTTCCCTGATATGCATGGGGGTGATATGACAGACTGATGGGCTTAGTTTTCAGGCGCCACCTGTGTGCTTTCTGCAGAAGACTGGGTGGCAGATAATGTTGTGAACGTGCTGGATTCACTGTCGGCCACCCAATTGACTAGCGCCTGTACCTGTTCAGGCCTTACCGTCCTTAGAACGGCATTAGGCCCCACCAAATATCGCTGTAAATTCTGGCGGGTACTGGAACCTGAGGTAGTTGGTTAACTAGGACGTGTGGCTGTGGCAGAATGGCCACGTCCTCTCCCAGCACCAGAAGGTACACTAACACCACCATGACCGCGTCTGCATCCCTTACTAGATGTTTTCCTCATTGTTACCGTTCACCAAGCACCACAAGAAGAAAACAAATATTTGGCCCAATGTATTGATTTCAAATTCAGGCCTTTTTTTTACAGGCACCTAACAATATCTGCCTATTTGTTTATGTAGCGTATTACACTAATCCAGGCACAGCAGTAACCACTGAATTAGGGGAATACCTCTTTTAGGGCTAGTATTTAGGCCCTGGATGAAAGGTATCCTTTTATGGACAGATTTACACTTGGCCTGCAACTGCTGGAACACCAGTTTCAAGGTTTTGCTTTTTTGGCAATCGAATTTCACCCCAGAACAAAATATATGTTTTGGCGGACACTATTATAGTTTGCCAGCCAGTGCTGGGACACCAGATTTAGGGGATTGCTATTTTGTCAATTGAATTTCACCCCAGAACAAAATATATAATTTGCAGGACACTATGAAACTTGGCCAGCCACAGCTGAAACCACTGATTTATGGTATTGCTTTTTTGGCAATTGAATTTCACCCCAGAACAAAATATATGTTTTGGCGGACACTATTATACTTTGCCAGCCAGTGCTGGGACACCAGATTTAGGGTATTGCTATTTTGACAATTGAATTTCACCACAGAAAATAATCTATCCTTTGCCAGACAGCAGACAGTATTATACTTGGCTAGCCAAAGCTGGAACACCAGATTTAGGGGATTGGTATTTTGGCAATTGTATTTAACCCCTTAATAAAATATAGAAATTGCTATCCTGAGTTTATAGGGGTGAGAATTAGCACAGCCAAGCCCCTGATGTAGGATATAGCAAAAAAAAACTAGTATTGATGGATTGATGGACTTGGTGGCAGCTTGTTCTGGTGCACCTCAAGTCACAAAATGGCCTCCGATCACCCCAGAAAATAAGTGACAGAAAAACGCTCTGTGCAGCCTAAAAACCAGCGAGCAAGTAACTAGCAGAAGTTGAATGATTCACAGCTGTAGATCGATCACTTCATTAGGTGCTTTTGCTGACTTTTCCCTGCCTAATATCGCCCTCACAGCAGCTGCGTCCTCTCCCTACACTAATCAGAGCAGTGTGACATGCGGCGCTAAGTGACTCCAGCTTAAATAGAGGCTGGGTCACATGCTGCACTTGGTCAATCACAGCCATGCCATTAGTAGGCATGGCTGTGATGGGCTCTTAGGACAAGAAGTAAAACGCAGCCCTTCAAAAAGCAGGAAGAAATCGCCGAACAACGAACCCGAACCCGAACTTTTTTGAAAATGTTCGGGTTCGGGTCCGTGTCCCGAACACCCCAAAATTCGGTACGAACCCGAACTATTCTCAAGGTGTTCGCTCAACACTAGTTATCAGCTGTTTCCATCCTCTGAGCTTCTGCCTTTTTTACTTTTTTTTTTTTAATTTTAACTCTTTCCAATTTATGAGAAATACATCTTGTGAAACCACAATGGTTTGCCTGCTCAACAGAGCATCAGATTACAGCAACCTATCAAAGTCTATGGAGAGGACGGGGAAAGAAAGTGCAGTATAGAAGTAGAAAACAGAAAGATGTTTTACTTACTTCTATACTGCTCATGACTTCTCTATAATGTTTTATATGGCTTTTCTGACTGATTATGAGGGATTGTTAAGGAGCAAGATTCTAATTCGATGCACGTAATTGCCCATTTGCATATAGATTCAGAGTACTTTCTTTTTCTCCAGAATAAAGCAATGAATATCCAAGTGAAAGATAAATGTCTGTAATGAAAGGTGGGCAAAAATATCAAAAGCTGACTATTTCCCCCCTTTTTTAACATTTTCTACTTCTATACATTAAAAACTAAATTCACTAAAAAAGACATAAAAATAAAGCCGCATGAATAACCAAAAATGCAGAAAAATAAATTAAATAACCAAATGAAAAATGGTTACAACTTTGAATGGTGCATTTCACTTAAAAAATGTGAAAATTACTTGACTTGGCTGGGCCTTGAACTCGTTAAGTAAGAAATAATACATTTTTTCTGGGTAATATTACAATAATTAGTGATGATAAACTTGAAGATTATTTACAGCTTCTTATACCCTTTGAAGATGATTTTAAAAATAAACTGAAAACGTAAAAAAAAAAAAAAAAACTAATCAAGTATCCCATTAGTGAGACTTTGATCTGATATTTAAGATGTTTCTTGGGGAAAAAAAATGTTGTTGAGAATGCAAAGTGTGTAAATACATCCTTCCAAGTGAATTAAGAATTGAATCCCAGCCAGATATATGTGTACATTGCATAAATTATTTACAGTATCTCATAAAAGTGAGTACACCCCTCTCATTTTTGTAAATATTTTAATATATATATTATATTGGTGTTATTGCTTTCACACTCTCTCATAATGGTCACTGGAAGTTCAAAATGGCATCCCAAGGCAGAGAACTCACTGAGGATCTGAAAAAAAGAATTGTTGCTCTACATAAAGATGGCTTAGGCTATAAGAAAATTGCGGTTTAACAAGTGCACATGCTCAGAGTCATATCCAGAGGTTGTCTTTTCAAAATCGATATATGAGTGCTGCCATCTGCAGAGGTTAAGGGGGGGGGGGTCAGTCTGTCAGTGCTCAGACCATATGCAGCACCCTGCAGCAAATTGGTCTGCAAGGCTGTCATCCCAGAAGGAAGCCTTTTCTAAAGATGATGCACGAGAAAGCTCGCAGACAGTTTGATGAAGGCAAGCAAACTAAGGACATGGGATGCTGGAACCATGTCCTGTGGTCTGATGAAGCCAAGATAAACCTATTTGGTTCAGATGGTGTCAATCGTGTGTGGCAGCAACCAGTTCAGGAGTACAAAAACAAGTGTGTCTTGGCCACAGTCAAGCATGATGGTGGGAGTGTAATGGTTTGGGTCTGCATGAGTGCTGCTGGCTGTGGGGACCTACAGTTCATTGAGAAAACCATGACTGCCAACATGTACTGTGACATGCTGAAGCAGGGCATGATCCCCTCCCTTCGGAATTTGGGCCGCAGGGCAATATTTCAACATGATTACGACCCAATGTATTTGGGCGAATATTCATCATAAATTCTCGAATTTGAGAATTTGTGATTATTTTCTTGATTGCGAATATCGACAATGTAATATGCGCATATTGCGCGCGCAATACTAGAAAAAATGAATGGTTCGCACGGCAGAACATATTAATAGCTTTATATGCAGATAGAATGCTCATATATATTCACGATTGCGCAAATCGGCAATTAATGATGAGCATATTTTTGCACAGTACATGCAACTTCACATTTTAGCAGGTCTGACTACATATTAGTGCACTAAGTATTGTTGTGATTGTGAACTTGCCTGTAGCATGTATGTATGGACAGCAGAACATATCACACTACCTAACACCCTGCACTGGAACCTATGAGCTACACTATATCACTATCTAATCTACACATACTATCTCCCACTAACTATCTGTATTATATATATACTAGACATTAGGCTTGTTACACTAACGGGCGCTAGAACATTAGTGTTGGCACTGTTATGGGGAGGGGGGAGTCTGTGGCCGATGCACTGTTATGAGGGAGGGGGGTCTGTGGCCGATGCACTGTTATGGGGGAGGGGGTCTGTGGCTGACGCACTGTTATGGGGGGGATCTGTGGCCGACACACTGTTATGGGGGGGATCTGTGGCCGACACACTGTTATGGGGGGGGGGGGTCTATGGCCGACGCACTGTTATGGGGGGGGGGGGCTGTGGCCGATGCACTGCTATGGGGGATCTGTGGCCAACGCACTGTTATGGGGGGATCTGTGGCCGACGCACTGTTATGGGGGGTGGCACTGTTATTGGGGATCTATGGATGGCACTGTTATGGGGGATCTGTGAATGACACTGTTATGAGGGATCTGTGGCTGACACGGTTATGGGGGATCTGTGGCTGACACTGTTATGGGGGATCTGTGGCTGACACTGTTATGGTCTTTGTCTGACACTGTTATGGGGGTGGTCTGTAGCTGACACTGTTATGGGGTGGTCTGTGGCTGACACTGTAATGTGGGTCTCTGGGTGACACTTATGGGGATCTGTGGCTGACACTGTTATGGGGATCTGTGGATGGCACTGTTATGGGGGATCTGTGGATAACACAGTTATAAGGGATCTGTGGCTGGCACTGTTATGGGGGATCTGTGGATGTCACTGTTATGGGGGATTTGTGGAGGACACACTGTTATGGGGGATCTGTGGATGACACTGTTATGGGGGTCTATGGCTGACACTGTTATGGGGGGGTCTTTGGCTGACACTTATGGAGGTCTATTGTTTACACTGTTATACGGGGGTCTGTGAATGTCACTGTTATAGGGGATCTGTGGCTGACACTGTTATGGGGGATCTGTGGATGACACACTGTTATGGGGGGGATCTGTGAATGGCACTGTTATGGGGGTCTATGCCTGACACTGTTATGGGAGGGAGCTGTGTCTGACACTGTTATGGGGGCGCTGTGGCTGACACTGTTATGGGGGCGCTGTGACTGACACTGTTATGGGGGCGCTGTGGCTGACACTGTTATGGGGCACTGTGGCTGACACTGTTATGGGGGCGCTGTGGCTAACACTGTTACGGGGGTGCTGTGGCTGACACTGTTATGGGGGGCTGTGGCTGACACTGTTATGGGGGATCTGTGGATGGCACACTGTTATGGGGGGGGTCTGTGAATGGCACTGTTATGGGGGGGATCTGTGGATGGCACTGTTATGGGGGAACTGTGAATGGCACTGTTATGGGGGGATTTGTGGAGGACATACTGTTATGGGGGCGCTGTGGCTGACACTGTTATGGGGGGCTGTGGCTGACACTTTTATGGGGGAACTGTGAATGTCACTGTTATGGGGGGATTTGTGGAGGACACACTGTTATGGGGGATCTGTGGATGACACGTATGGGGGTCTATTGTTTACACTGTTATGGGGGGTTTGTGGATGTCACTGTTATGGGGGGGATCTGTAAATGGCACTGTTATGGGGGTCTATGGCTTACACTGTTATGGGGGGTCTGTGGCTGACACGTATGGGGGTCTATTGTTTACACTGTTATGGGGGGTTTGTGGATGTCACTGTTATGGGGGGGATCTGTAAATGGCACTGTTATGGGGGATCTGTGGATGACACTGTTATGAGGGGTCTATGGCTGACACTTTTATGGTAGGGAGCTGTGGCTGACACTGTTACGGGGGTGCTGTGTCTGACACTGTTACAGGGTCTCTGTGGCTTACACTGTTATGGGGGCGCTGTGGCTGACACTTTTACAGGGGCGCTGTGGCTGACACTGTTATGGGGGCGCTGTGGCTGACACTGTTACGGGGGCGTTGTGGCTGACACTTTTACAGAGGCGCTGTGCCTGACACTGTTGTGGGGGAGTCTGTGGCTCACACTGTTATGGGGGGGGAGTCTGTGGCTGACACTGTTGCAGGAGCGCTGTGCCTGACACTGTTGTGGGGGAGTCTGTGGCTCACACTGTTATGGGGGGGTCTGCGTCTGACACTGTTATTGGGGTGGTCTGTGGCTGACACTGTTTTGGGGGGGGAGTCTGTGGCTGACACTGTTACGGGGGCGCTGTGGCTGACACTGTTACGGGGGCACTGTGGCTGACACTGTTACGGGGGCGCTGTGGCTGACACTGTTACAGGGGCGCTGTGGCTGACCCTGTTATGGCGGGGTCTGTGGCTGACACTGTTATGGGGGTGGTCTTTGGCTGACACTGTTAGGGGGGGGATGTCTGTGGCTGACACTGTTACGGGGGCGCTGTGGCTGACACTTTTACGGGGACGCTGTGGCTGACACTGTTACGTGGGGGCTGTGGCTGACACTGTTTTGGGGGGGGATATGTGGCTGACACTGTTATGGGGGGGAAGTCTGTGGCTGACACTGTTATTGGGGTAATATGCTGTGGCAGGTGGGCATGCGGCCAGGCACTGGTAGCGCAATTCACTACGTCATGCACCTGCGCTGCCTGCTTCATTCCTGAAGTGGGTGGGGCAGGGGCGTCACTTAGTGACCTACACATTGGACGGCCGCTCTTTCTTCATTACCGCCGCGGGAGACGCAGAGCTGAGGATATGCAAATGAGCAAGCTGCTTCTCCCGCGGCGGTTTCATGCTCCTCCATCTGGCAGCCCTTTCACCTCACTGTGCAGCGGCCGTGTCCCATATGCCTCCTGTGCCCTGTTAATTCAGTGCAGTGTGTGGCGAATCCTCTGGGCATCGCACATGCACACTTTAGAATTCGGCACACACGCACGGACGTCAGGGACACAGGGATTTTATTAGTATAGATAAGCTAACTAACTAACTATCTAATGTAATGTGACACAGCAAAGCACAGCAATGACACTGCTGTCTCTTTCAGAACTGGAAAAAAAAACTGCAGAAAATGGCTGCTGGGGAGGTTTTTATATAGTAGGGGTAGGCAACTTTCCTATTGGTTGCTAGGGGTGTTGCTAAGCTCAGACAAAGACATTGCAGCCTTCTCATTGGCCCACAAGCAAGAAGCAGGAAGTGATCATGAGTTCAGAGGAAAAAATATCTAGAATATTCACGAATATTCCCGAATTGGCGATATTTGCAATTAAAATTTGCAATATAAATATTCGTGCCCAACACTAACAGTAACTGCTGGAATTAACAGACTAAATAACTGAAGTGTGAAATCAGACTTACAGGTCAATGTTTGCATCAGGTATAATGTACTGCAGGTATAATGAACCATGCAGTGGAAAGATTCTACTATACAGTAAAAGAGCGGTCTCATTTTACACTGTCTGTTGTTTCCACATAGATTGCTAGTTAACCTAATAGCCACTGATTATACTAAATTGTGATAGAGCGGTCTCATTTCACTGTTTGTGGATTGTCCACATTGGTTGATAGATAAGGTATTGTGTTAAATTGTACTGTAAAAAACTTGGAACCGAACCCGGAAGTGTTTTTTTTACAGTACAAATTAATTTATGAAGTTATTGCGTGAAGTCTCGCGTGACTTTGTGAAGCAATAACTTCGGCTCATCGAAGCCAATTTAATACTGTACGGAGTTTTATGCGAATTGACTTTGGATATTTCATCCTAAGTCGATTTGCTCATCCCTACTGGTGAGTAGTTTCTTCACTAGGCGGGTGAAGAAAGCTGCTCGTCAGTGACTCTAGACTCAAGTTGCTGCTGATAGAGCTGGAACTGCTCCTACCCCCCACCCTGCCACAGCAGCCATGGAAGAGAAACTTGAGCATGGAGGGCCCCCCCGGTGAAACCTGCAAGAGGATGGACGATGGCACAGACAGGCAGCTGCCAACTGACTACATAGGATGTCTCTATAGTAGTTCAGCAAAAAATATACATCGCAGGCAGCATCCATGGTGAATGTCCTTTATTAAGGATCGCAATCCCAAGCGTTAGTGCACGTACAAAAAGCAGCTACGTTTCGGCTATATACTAGCCTTTGTCAAGCTCAATGTGACTATGAATTAGTGGCTATAAATATCAAAGTCCCCACCCCTTAAGATCAAATACAACCAATGCTATTAAGTCTCAACTTAGCCCTCATTTGCATAATCTATTCAGACATCTGTACAAACTCCTATAGCCCAGAGCACATACCGATCTTCTCAGGTGGTATCCATGTGCGGCTACATTCGGCATCCGGCGCGTCTGTCAGAGTCCACTGCGCATGTCTGCTAGAGTTCAGAGGTTACTACCCCGCTCACGTGATCGCTGACTCACTCGTCACTGCGATCACGTGATAGCCGGCACTTCCGCCCTCACCACTGCTGCGCTCCAGCCGTCGGAACCGCTACCAAGGTAACCACCACAACAACACATACCCTTATCCCTCTCACGCGATCACAGACGCTCACGTCAATGTGGTCACGTGATGGCAGGCTCTTATGTCCCCAATGCGACTGCGCTCCGGATGTCGAGTCCGTTGTCATGGAACCTACCACAGCCACACACAACTCGATAATAGAAATGCAGAGTAAGCTCCAGTGAGATAAACAATGGGACCCTAAGAGGTCCATTCGTGGATGTGACATCAGTGAACATATAAAAAGTGTTTTACATGTGAGACAGTAATGTGTCCAATAAAAACCACATTAAAAACATAATCATGAGGAACCAGATCATATCATTCACATAAACTTAGACATTAATAACGTTAAATTCTATATTCATCCCATAAGGTTGGAGCGCTCTTAATTCGAAAATCCATCTGAGCTCTTTCTTGCGCAGTATACGATTTTTATCCCCCTCGTCTCAGTGGTCCCACAGAATCAATGATGCGGAACCTCAATTGGTTCACAGAATGGGCATAGTCTACAAAGTGCTTAGCCACCGGTTTGTCCAATAATCCTCTCCTGATATTACTTTTATGGGAGTTAATCCGTTCACGTGCCTCCATGGTGGTCTCACCTACATAGATGAGGCCACAGGGGCAAGAGATCATGTAGACAATATCACGGGACCGACAGGTGAAGAAATCTCTGATTTTATACTGTTTACCGCTATAGGGATGGGTGAAGGTATCACCTTTCACCATATTTCCACAATTGCAGCACCCGAGACATGGGTAACACCCCATTTTTCTCGGGCCAAGTATCTCTGTCCATCATCGATGGAGTTCTTCAGCTCAGTCTTCACCAGTCTGTCCCGTAGAATCCTACCCCTTTTATATGCCATCATGGGCACCTCTCCAAATTCCTTAACCGTTGGTAAGCCCCTCTGTAGAATATGCCATTCTTTGCGTATGATTCTCGCTATCACCTCACTGTGGGCACCAAAAGTAGAGACAAACGGTATACGTTGACTGTCATTCTCTCTTATGTTAGTACGTAGAGTCTCAGTTCGATTAACCGTCCGTACCTTCTGTGTTAATCGTCCGATTAACTTACGAGGATAACCCCTACTCAGAAATTTGTCACCCATCTCTGCTGTCCTTTGGTCAAACCGTACCTCCTCAGATACCACCCGCCTCACTCTTAGCCTCTGGCTCCATGGTAGTGATTGAATCATCCGATGTGGATGGCTACTGTCAAACCTTAACAAATTGTTGCGGTCAGTCGGCTTGTAATACATGTCTGTCGTCACCACCCCATCGTTAAACTGTACTAACACATCTAGGAATTGTAGTTCACATGTCGACATCGTCATTGTAAAATTCAGACCTGGGACAAAGGTATTGAGTTCATGATGGAACAACTCCAATTGGTCATATGTTCCATCCCACACTACAAAAATGTCGTCGATGTAGCGCCACCAGCACCGGGCACCCCAAAGTGGATAGATCTATAAATAAACCTGTCCTCCACATATGCCATAAACATATTGGCATACGTCGGGGCCACGTTCGACCCCATGGCCACGCGCGCTGTTGTTGGTAGAAGACATCACCAAGCGAAAATAATTCCGCTTCAGTAGTGTCTCCAGCAAGCGAAGGACAAATTTACAACCACTCGGGGGGAGCCCGGCGCCGGCCAGGGCCACATCGACGACATTTAATCCAAACGTGTGCTCTATGGCTGTATATAGTGAGACAACATCGAAACTGACCAGGAGAGGACAGCCAGGCCAAGACAGTTCACCAAGTTTCAAGAGAAAATGACTCGTATCCCTAATATAGGAAGGGGCACTGGTGGCGTGGACACGTAGGATTTTATCCAAAAAGATGGCAATATTACTGAATATTGACCCCCTCCCTGAAACAATCGGGCGTCCAGGGGGGTCAATCAGACTCTTATGAATCTTAGGAAGCACGTAGAACAGAGGAGTGACCGGGTGTTTTATCAACAAAAATTCCCCTATATCATCATCAATGACGCCATCATCTCGGGCCTCACTGATGATCATCTCGAGATTACGCATAATCTCCCACTTGGGGTCGTTCCGTAATATCATATACACCTCACGGTCATCCAACTGTCTAAGTACCTCCCGTTCATAAGCCACCGTGTCCATCACCACCACCGCCCCTCCCTTGTCTGCAGATTTGATAGTGAGTGCCTCATTGTTCTCTAACTGTGTCAGTGCCTGTCTCTCATCCCTGGTCAGATTCGACGCCACCCCATGGCTGCTCTGCTCCCTCAGCTGTGTGATCTGTTTGGATACAATATCCACATATGCCTCGACCACATGATTATTATGGGGAGGAGAAAAGTTACTTTTCAAATGCAGTCCCAATGATTTCAATTTAAACTTTCCATCATCATCTATTTTGCCCACATTGGCATCTCTGGATACGTTAACTGTGGGAAAAAAAAAGCTTTTATCCTCAATGTTCTGAAAAAACGCTGTAGTTCTAATTCCAAGTCAAACCAATTCCTCTCCTGTTTTGGACAGAATGACAAGCCCCGTTCCAGCAATTTCAATTGGTCATCGGATAGTTCCATAGAAGAAATGTTCACAACTAGTCTCTTAGTGGAGTCTGTTTGCGTCTCGTGGTCCGCCCTCTTGTCATCCTGTTGGATCTCTGGAAGGGTGGTAGCATGGTGTTTCTCTGCTCTGTGGTGTCTCCCCCCCGCCCCCCCTGCGGCACCGCCCCCTGTGTCTCCCTGACGGGGATCTAAAAAAGTGTGCTTATTGGTATCGTCAGAGGATTCGGAATCTCCAGTAGTAAAGCCAAATCTACCCTGATCAAATTTCCTCCCTTTCTTCTTGCGTGATTTATTCTGATGCTGTTGCTGCCAAGTGTAAATCTGGCCTGTTTGGTAATCTTCCAAATCGCGGTACCATTTGTCCCGTTTAGTTTTTTCGACTTCTGTCTTATGTCTCAGAGTGGTTGTAAATTTGTCCTTCGCTTGCTGGAGACACTACTGAAGCGGAATTATTTTCGCTTTGGTGATGTCTTCTACCAACAACAGCGCGGCGTGGCCATGGGGTCGAACGTGGCCCCGACGTATGCCAATATGTTTATGGCATATGTGGAGGACAGGTTTATTTATAGATCTATCCACTTTGGGGGTGCCCGGTGCTGGTGGCGCTACATCGACAACATTTTTGTAGTGTGGGATGGAACATATGACCAATTGGAGTTGTTCCATCATGAACTCAATACCTTTGTCCCAGGTCTGAATTTTACAATGACGATGTCGACATGTGAACTACAATTCCTAGATGTGTTAGTACAGTTTAACGATGGGGTGGTGACGACAGACATGTATTACAAGCCGACTGACCGCAACAATTTGTTAAGGTTTGACAGTAGCCATCCACATCGGATGATTCAATCACTACCATGGAGCCAGATGCTAAGAGTGAGGCGGGTGGTATCTGAGGAGGTACGGTTTGACCAAAGGACAGCAGAGATGGGTGACAAATTTCTGAGTAGGGGTTATCCTCGTAAGTTAATCGGACGATTAACACAGAAGGTACGGACGGTCAATCGAACTGAGACTCTACGTACTAACATAAGAGAGTTTTGGTGCCCACAGTGAGGTGATAGCGAGAATCATACGCAAAGAATGGCATATTCTACAGAGGGGCTTACCAACGGTTAAGGAATTTGGAGAGGTGCCCATGATGGCATATAAAAGGGGTAGGATTCTACGGGACAGACTGGTGAAGACTGAGCTGAAGAACTCCATCGATGATGGACAGAGATACTTGGCCCCGAGAAAAATGGGGTGTTACCCATGTCTCGGGTGCTGCAATTGTGGAAATATGGTGAAAGGTGATACCTTCACCCATCCCTATAGCGGTAAACAGTATAAAATCAGAGATTTCTTCACCTGTCGGTCCCGTGATATTGTCTACATGATCTCTTGCCCCTGTGGCCTCATCTATGAAGGTGAGACCACCATGGAGGCACGTGAACGGATTAACTCCCATAAAAGTAATATCAGGAGAGGATTATTGGACAAACCGGTGGCTAAGCACTTTGTAGACTATGCCCATTCTGTGAACCAATTGAGGTTCCGCATCATTGATTCTGTGGGACCACTGAGACGAGGGGGGGATAAAAATCGTATACTGCGCAAGAAAGAGCTCAGATGGATTTTCGAATTAAGAGTGCTCCAACCTTATGGGATGAATATAGAATTTAACGTTATTAATGTCTAAGTTTATGTGAATGATATGATCTGGTTCCTCATGATTATGTTTTTAATGTGGTTTTTATTGGACACATTACTGTCTCACATGTAAAACACTTTTTATATGTTCACTGATGTCACATCCACGAATGGACCTCTTAGGGTCCCATTGTTTATCTCACTGGAGCTTACTCTGCATTTCTATTATCGAGTTGTGTGTGGCTGTGGTAGGTTCCATGACAACGGACTCGACATCCGGAGCGCAGTCGCATTGGGGACATAAGAGCCTGCCATCACGTGACCACATTGACGTGAGCGTCTGTGATCGCGTGAGAGGGATAAGGGTATGTGTTGTTGTGGTGGTTACCTTGGTAGCGGTTCCGACGGCTGGAGCGCAGCAGTGGTGAGGGCGGAAGTGCCGGCTATCACGTGATCGCAGTGACGAGTGAGTCAGCGATCACGTGAGCGGGTAGTAACCTCTGAACTCCTAGCAGACATGCGCAGTGGACTCTGACAGACGCGCCGGATGCCGAATGTAGCCGCACATGGATACCACCTGAGAAGATCGGTATGTGCTCTGGGCTATAGGAGTTTGTACAGATGTCTGAATAGATTATGCAAATGAGGGCTAAGTTGAGACTTAATAGCATTGGTTGTATTTGATCTTAAGGGGTGGGGACTTTGATATTTTTAGCCACTAATTCATAGTCACATTGAGCTTGACAAAGGCTAGTATATAGCCGAAACGTAGCTGCTTTTTGTACGTGCACTAACGCTTGGGATTGCGATCCTTAATAAAGGACATTCACAGTGGATGCTGCCTGCGATGTATATTTTTTGCTGGATTTGAGTCCGAACGAGTCTAGGACGGAAGGCGGGCTGATGCATCAGGTGTGACCGGGTGATCAGGAGTGCTGCTTGAAATACGGATTGCTGTCTATAGTAGTTCAGTTTGTCCTCACTCTCAGCAAGTGGTCCCCATTTTGGACCGGTGGCGAGGGTCTAACCAGGTAGAAAGCCAGAAGTCATCCCTCTGTCGAATTATGACAATTCAGCTGTCACTACGCAAGCGAGTGAGCATGCATCGGGCAATTTATGCAAGTGACTCGGAGGGAATCCCTGCCTCCATCTCCACTGCATACTGCCACGGTGTGTCTGGGTCCTCTGCCTCATCTTCTTCATCGCCCTGTAGCTCCTCTGGCTGCTCCTGCTCCTCCTCTTTCACCTGTGTAGAAAAACCATCCATTTCGCTACACACTGCTTGTGCTCCAATGTCCTCCTTCTCCTTCTCCTCCAGTTCAGCCCCCACAGGGCTCATGTGGCCGTGAGATCTAGGAGTCACGTCTCCAGTCCCCTGACCAGCTAGATTTACCAGCATCTGTTCCAGGACATGAAGCAGTGGAATGACGTTGTTCATCCCGTAGTCCTGGTGACTGACAAATAATGTGGCCTCCTCAAAGGGCACGAGAAAACGTCAGGTGTCACGCATGAGCTGCCACTGGCTGACATCGAAGTTGCACAGGGGAGTACTCCTGTCCGCTTGAATCATCAAGAAATCGTTTATGGCCTTTCTCTGTTCGTATAGTTAGTCCAACATATGGAGGGCGGAATTCCAACAGGTTGAAACGTCGCATATCAGCCTATGTTTGGGGACGCTATTCTGCCGCTGTAGCTCAAGAAGGGTGTGCTTGGCGGTGTACTAGTGGCTGAAGTGCATGCAAAGTTTTCTGGCCATTTTTAGGATGTCTTGCAGATGGGTGGAAGGCTTCAGGAACCACTTGACAACCATATTGAAAACGTGTGCCATGCAGGGTGCATGGCTCAGCCCTCCTTGACGCAGAGCTGACACCATGTTCTTCCCGTTGTCGTTGACCATGGTTCCAATTTTGAGTTGTCACGGAGAAAGCCAGGATTCGATTTCTTGATGAAGGACATGAAGCAATTCCTCCCCTGTGTGACTCCGTTCGCCCAGGCACATGAGGTGCAGAACAGTGTGACAACACCGTGCCCTACACATGTGGTATGCTGGAGGAGCACTGTGAATTGTCCCTGCAGTGGAGGCTGAGGACACAGTGGAGGATGAGGATGCAGAGGCGTACCTAGTAGCAGGACCAAAAAGTGAGAACGTGGAGGTGGTAGCGGCAACACCTGGCCAAGTTGTTGGTGTGACTGTGCAGGAACCACATTCACCCAGTGGTCATGTATTGTCCCTGACCGTAGTTATAGCTCCACACATCGGCGCTGCCGTGCACTTTGGCAGACACCGACAGGCTCAAGGACTAGCCCACCATCTTTTCTACATACGTGTGCAGGGCTGGTACAGCTTTTTGGCAAAGAAATTACAGCTTGGGACTCTCCATCTCGACTCAGCACAAGACATCAATTCTCTGAAAGGTGTAGAGTCCACCACTTGGAAAGGAAGGAACTAGCAGCAGCAACTTGGCCAGGAGCAAATTCACCTTCTGTGCCATTGGATAAGTGCGCGCATACTGTTGTCTCTTAGCAATCGCTTCAGTGATCGATTGCTGATAGAATGACTGACGAGGAGTAGGAGGAGGAGCATTAGGACCAGCAGATGATGGGAAGGACAGGCAGCTCCATTTTGCTGAGGTTGTAGAGCCTGACTGCATGAAATCGGGTGAGTGCCACTAGCTGATGCAGCGGTTGCTGTGGCAGGCTGGACCACCACATCAGAGCCACGGTTCTCCCAGGCCACTTTATGGTGATGCTGCATATGTTGACGCAGGGCCATGGCACCCTGGCCATGCTTCACGTTCTTCCCACAGATTCTGCCAGTGGCCATGTTCACCTCATCCGGAGGCTTAACTAACAAATCTGCCACACCACCGAGTAGGTGATTTTACCCCAACACTCCGCACTGACTGACTGCTACCGCCGCTGCTTCCGTGAACCCTTGCACCACTACTTTCCGTGTAGGTAGGCTCCTGCAAAGCAGGTCTACCCTGTTCACGTTTGGCTCCAGACCTCCCACTATTGCCACCCTGCTGGCTCCGCCGCTGCCTCACAGGCAAGCTGCCACCCTCTGCTCCCGATAATGATGAAGCCCCTAATTCACCCGGCTCCCAAGTGCTACCAGCTACATCATCATCTAGTACTGTCTGCACGTCACTGATGTCCTCCTCAACGGTCTCTGGGTCAGAAGCCTGACTGCTCGCAACACCAGCTTCACTCTCCTCATCACTACTTGCCCGCTTACTGGAGGAAGCGGCGGATGCCTCCCTCACATCTTGGCTGGACATTAGCTGTTGACAGTGCTTTAGTAACTTGTCCTCGCTGTATAGTGGAGCTGAGCCCACAGCATACATAATACTTCTCTGGCTGAGGGAACAAAAAAAGGACAGAGGCAGGTTGAGGACAGGTGAGGGCGCAGGGCCTGCTCCTGGGCCACGCCAACTAAGGGTTCTGTCTGATGAACCCACGACTCTTGGCTGGGGGTATCTGATGTCACTTGGGATGAAGTGGATGATCGAGTCAACCATTCAAGAACTCCTGGGTTGCTGGTCAAGACACTACCACTAGACGACACCGGGAGCTCAGGCCTCTCACTACGGCTCCTGCTGCCATGCCCCCTTACTCTGCTGCGACCTGTGCCTGCGCCAGAAACATTTAGGCATCTGCCACTCCTCTGTGCAGGGCCTGTCACTACTCTTTCTGATATAATGTTAGATCAAATAAATAAATAAAAAGGAAATTAAAACACCAAAAAATACCTGTAACTTTCTCACTTTACCACACAACGGCTAATAAGCCCTTCCCCCCCCCACTAATACACGCTAAAAAGGGCTTTAGAACATATACCTGCACTGCTGAACGGCAAATAATCCCTTATTTTTTTTCACTTATACATGCCACAAAAGGCTATAGAACATATAACTGCACCGCTGAATAGTGTTGGGCGCGAATATTCAAATTGCGAATTTTAATCGCGAATTTTACAGCTTCGAGAATTCATGAATATTTAGAATATAGTGATATATATTCGTATTTTTGAATATTCTAATTTTTATTTCATCAGTAACCTCCCTTTTTGCTTGTGGCCCAATGAGAAGGCTGCAATGTCTTTGTCTGAGCTTAGCAACATCCCTGGCAACCAATAGGAAAGTTGCCTACCCCTTTAGTATATAAGAACCTCCCCACAGCCATTTTCTACAGTTTATTTTAGTTCTGAGAGAGACAGCAGTGTCATTGCTATGCTCTTTTGTTTCCATTTGTCACATTACATTAGATAAATAGTTAGTTAGTTAGTTAGTTAGTATATATATATATATATATATATATATATATATATATATATACATAATACAGATAGTTAGTGGGAGATAGTCAGCGTAGGTTAGATAGTGATTTAGTATGCTGTCCATATATACATGCTACATACATAGTGCTGTATGTATGTATGTATGCTACATACAAACATACGTACATAGTGCTGTGATGTCACCTGTTCACAACAATACTTAGTGCACCAATCACTAATATGTAGTCAGACCTGTTAAAATGTGAAGTTGCACGTATTGCGCCAAAATATTTGCATCATTGCCGATTTGCACAATCGCAAATATATTGAAGCACTCTATCTGCATATAAAGCTATTGTAATGTTCTGCCATGCCAGCCATTTTATCCAGTCTCATTAAACTTCGAGCAGTTCGAAAAATGTAGCTATAGTGACCAACACCTGTATGGTGCGCGCATTACGCAAATATTACATTGCCGATTTTCACAATCTAGAAAAAAATAGCGAATTTGCGAATATATGATGAATATTCTACCAACTATTTTGAATATTGCTCATCACTACTGATGAACGTCAAATAATATTTATTTGTTTGCCTCTAATGCACCCCAAAAAGGGCTTTAGAACATATAACTGCTTCACTAAACGGCAAAATATATATTTTTGTGCTACTAATACATGCTAAAAAGGGCTTTAGAGCATATAACTGCACCGCTTAACGGCAAATAATATAAAGTTTTTTGCCACTAATACACGCCAAAAAGGGCTGTAATTTTGTCATTTCACCACAAAACGGCTAATAAGCCCTTTTTTCCCACTAATACGAGACATAAAATGCTTTAGAACAAGCATGCTCAACCTGCAGCCCTCCAGCTGTTGCAAAACCTCAACTCCCATCATTCTGGGACAGCCTACAGCTATCAGCCTACAGAAGGGCATGGTGGGAGTTGTAGTTTCACAACAGCTGGAGGACCACAGGTTGAGCATCCCTGCTTTAGAACAATAACTGCACCGCACAAGGGCAAATAAATTGTAGAAATATTTCCTTGTACTAAACCCTGCATCCCAATAACAAGAACAGTTTGCTGGAATTACAGAGCAGTATAATGGCAATTTGGATCCGCAGTCAGTGCAGCAAGGTATAATAGGATTGTTCCTTTTTAGGCAGACTGTAAACTTTCCTAGTGAACCCTGTTCTGCTTCAATACTGTGGAATGATTCCTCCCTATCCTTTCCCTGAACTTCTACACAGCAAAATAAAAGTTTTAAAGTCTTTTCAATCACTGTCCCTAGTGCCTGCTGACGTCTCTCCCTGCACTAAGTACACTGGAAAATGACTGAATCCAAGATGGCTGGGGCTATTTATAGGGCTGTGAAATCACAGGGTTGGCTGACTGCTGATTGGCTGCATGCATGGCATTGTGGGTGACCCTCGTTCCCAGAGTTCCTTGCTCCATGTCCTAACATGTGCAGCAGCCATTTTTGGAAAAAATGCGGTTTGTCACCACAAAGCGTGAGGAAATTCAGATTCGGTGAGTCAACTTCGATTCGCTCATCTCTAGCAATAATAAAAATTGCTTCACCTAAAATTTTTCACCTACGCCTGTAACCATGATAAGAGGACATCATCTATGTGGAGTATAGAAAGTTTAATTATCAGTGAGATTGTGGAAATCTCTGCCGCAATGAGTTGTATTGTATACTAAAGTTATGGGTACTGCATTTCTGGAGAATGGGCATTAACCCAGGGATATACTCAGTTTTTGCAAAAAATGTTGCTGCCCCCTTCTTTCTTCTCCTGTACTATGAAATGCTTATTCTGAATGTACCTACTACTGTATGAGACCCACCTACTGTACTTCCATGACTTCTGCATTCACTTGTAACCTAATCTAACCCTCCTGTCATTCATTCACCAACTACAGTAAATACTGACAGGCTAGGTCATCAAAAGTGTTGAGCGAATTGAAGCATCCAAAGCGGAATTCAACACGAAATTTAGAAAGTAGAGCTTCAAGGTAACGAATCAGATGTTTTTTTAAATGGTTGCTGCGCCAAGTGAAAGTAAGAAGCCCGGGAACGTGATATGACGAATAATGCCGTGCAGCTAGCCAATCATTTAATTGTAGAACACTGAACAGGGAGAGGCAAGGGACAGTGTAGGGAGAACCCCTAGAGCAGCTGCACCCTCCCCATTAAGATGCAGCCCATCCTTACAGTAGAGCCTGGAGATGACAGAGAAGTCGGCCCAGTTCTCCATGAACCCAAACCCTTCCTTCCTGCACCAGCTTCTGACCCACTTATTTAGCTCCCGTTATCCCTCTAGTGATGCTTGTGACAATGGTAGTATTTCTGAAAATACTACCTTGGAGGTCCTGGACTTGAGCTTCTCTCCTAAAATCATTTTTAAGGACCTTCCATCTCCCCCTGATTTTATCATTGGTCCCAATGTGTACCATGTTCCCCAGCCCCAGCCAGCAATCTGTCAATTCGATCCGCAATATGCCGAACCCAAGCACCCGGAAGACAACACACTGTTCGGCATTCACGGTCTCGGCAACAGATGACCCTGTCTGTCCTCCTAATAATAGAGTCTCCTACCACCAGCATCTGTCTGACCTTTACTGCACTCATTTTCCCATCCTTCCTGCAGAGGGCATCCTCCTGGTTGCAAGGAGAAACACCCTGCTGCAGTGTTAATGGCCCTGGGCTTTCACCCCTAATATCAGCCAAACAGGCATATTTACTAGGGTGTTCCAGCTCAGGACTAGCCTCCCTGACATTTTTACCTACCCCTTCTTCCTACATTAACCCAACTGCTGACCTGATAGTCCTGATCTTGCCCTCCTGCTCCCACCTCCATTTCACTGACTCCAGTCAGTGCCTGCACAGTGAGGTTTAAGCCTCTCTCCAGTTCGGCAATGCCCCTACGTATTTCAAGCTGCTTATTTAGATCCAAGATCTGGGCTTCCAAATATGCAACATGCTTGCAACTAGTACAAATGTATTCACCCTCAAATGGCTCTTCAAGGCATGCATACATTGCACAAGACAAACACTTGGTAGCATTGTCCATGGAACAAACACATGTTTAAATGGGGATGAACAATAAAGAAAAAAAAAGAAACAGTAAATATGAGTTTAGATTTAGACCCCTGTCTGCTGTAATTGGAAAACTTGCTAGAATCAAGCAAACAACACATAAGGAAAATCTATCCAACCTTAAGTTTCTTGCTCCTTGTCCTAAACTCCAGTTCTTTAAACTCCACTTATTCATAAGCCCACTTAGGCTGAGTTCACACTTCAGTTACTTGATCAGTTATTTCCATCAGTTATTGTGAGTAGGGTTGAGCGGACCCGTGGATGTTCAGGTTTGTACCCGAACCCCATTGAAGTCAATGAAGACCCGAACTTTGGTGCACTAAAATGGCTGTAAAATAGTCATTGTGAGGGCTAGAGGCCTTAAAAAGAAAGCAAAATGGGGGTAAGAGCAGGACAATTGCCCTGTAAACAAATGTGAAAAGGAAAATGACTTAAAATAGCATAGAATATAAAAAAAAAATATTAATAATCTTGAACTAGGAGGCGAAGGTCAAAGTGGAGTAGGAGGTTGAGGAGTCGGTGAACGTGGTGGTGTAGGTGGAAGCGGCGGTGGAGGTGGTAGCCAACACTTTTTTTATTTATTTTTTATTTTATTTATTTTTTATGAATTTGGGAAGACCCCAAAACATTGGGGACTAGAAAAGAGAATGCAAAGAGAAGTGCGCTGGAGTATAACAATGGCTGGATGCGGCCGATATACTTGTCTATTCAGCACAAGGTTTGGACAAGTCCTGTGGGATCCATGCTTGGTTCATTTTAATGAACATGAGCTTGTCCACGTTGGCTGTGGACAGACGGCTGCGCTTGTCTGTGATCACCCCCCCTGCCATGCTAAAAACAGGTTTGGAAAATACACTGGCGGCAGGGCAGGCCAGCACCTCCAAGGCGTAAAGGTAAAGATCAGGCCATGTGCCCAATTCGGAGACCCAGAAGTTGAATGGGGCAGACCCATCAGTCAGTATGTGTAGGTGTGTGCACACGTACTGTTCCACCATGTTGCTGAAATGCTGCCTCCTGCTAAGAAGTTCCGTATCAGCTGGTGGTGCTGGTTGCTGAGGAGTGCTGACAAAGCTTTTCCATATTTCAGCCATGCTAACCCTCCCTTCTGAGGTGCTGGAGCTGGTCCTCTGCCTTCACCTTGTGCTTCCACTGAGCCCCCAGTGTCAGTTGGGAATGCCATTAGCAGTGCATCTACCAGTAAGCGCTTGTACTCGTGCATCTTCCAATCACGCTCAAGTGACGGAATTAAGTATGGCACATTGTCCTTGTAGTGGGGATCAACCAGGGTGGCCACCCAATAATCAGCACTGGTTAGAATGTTGGCAACTCGGCGGTCGTTGCGAAGGCACTGCAACATGTAGTTGCTCATATGTGCCAGGCTGCCCAGAGGCAACGACAATCTGTCCTCTGTGGGAGGTTTATCGTCTGTGTCCTCTGTATCCACCCAGCCATGCTTTAGTGATGGCGATGAGCTGCTTTGGGTGCCATCCTGCTGTGAACACGGTTCCTCATCCTCATCATCATCATCCTTCAGAACTGTGTCCTTGCTGGACAGTTGTGTACCTGGCCTATGTTGGTGCAGGAATCCACCATCCAAGCCACTTGTGTTGTGAATGACTGGCCTGATAACCGTGGAAATGACCCCTCTTCCTCCTCCTCTTCCTCCTGTGCCACATCCTCTTCAATCATCACCCGAAGCGCTTTTTGAAGGAGACATAGAAGTAGGATAGTAACGCTAAGGATGGCGTCATCGGCACTGGCCATGTTGGTGGAATACTCGAAACAGTGCAACACGGCACACACGTCCCGCATGGAGGCCCACTTGTTCGTGGTGAAGTGGTGCTGTTCCACAGAGTGACTCACCCGTGCATGCTGCAGCTGAAACTCTACTATCGCCCGATGCTGCTCGCACAGTTTCTCCAGCATGTGCAAGGTGGAGTTCCACCTTGTGGGTACGTCACATACGAGGCGGTGAGTGGGAAGGCCTAAGTTAAGGCTTTGTGAAAGCACGCAAAGACGGCCGGCAATTTCTGCAGCAGCTATGACATATCGGGGTCATTTTTCAGGAACCTCTGCACCACCAAATTCAGCACATGTGCCAGGCAAGGCATGTGTAGCTAGGCTCAGCAGCACCAACCAGTCATCGGTCTGTTGTTCCATGCCCATCCACAGCTCCTGCGTGGTGTGGGCTTTTTCAAACAGAAAAGTTTCAAAACAACCTGCTGTTGTTTTCCCCCTGGCTGTGCTGAAGTTGGTGGTGCAGGTGTTATGCTGACCGGATGAGGAGGCGATAGAAGAAGAAACGGAGGAGGCAATGAGAAACGTCCTGCAATCCTCAGTGGCGGAAGGACATGTGCCAAACTGCTATCTGCCTCAGGCCCAGCCGCCACTGCATTTATCCAGTATGCAGTTAGAGAGATATATCGTCCCTGCCCATGCTTACTGGTCCACGTATCAGTGTTTATGTGGACCTTGCCACAGATGGCATTGCGCAGAGCACACCTGATTTTTGTCTGCCACTTTGTTGTGCAGGGCAGGGATGGCTCACCTAGAAAAGTAGTGGCGGCTGGGAACCACATACTGTGGGACAGCCACCGCCATAAGGTTTTTAAAAGTCTACATCTCCAACAGACGGAATGACAGCATTTCAAAGGCCAGGAATTTTGAAATGCTGGCATTCAGGGCCAGGGATCACTGGTGGGTAGGGGGTTACTTACTTTTTCTCTCAATTGTTTGGGGGATGGACAGCTGAACACTTCCATAGGACAGTATTGTCATGCTGGGTGATGGTGGTGGAGGTGGTGGGGTTGCTGCCAATCCTGTGTTTGTGGGGTGGCAGGTGCCACTGTCACTCCAGAGGGGGAGGAAGAGGCCGAGACTACAGCAGAAGAGGGAGCAGGAGGAGCCTGAGATCTTTAGTGGTTTTTGAGGTGTGTACTCCACTGCAGCTCGTGCTTTGCATTTAGATGCCTGGTCATGCAGGTGGTGCTCAGGTTTAGAACATTTATGCCTCGCTTCAGGCTCTGATTGCACAGCGTGCAACCCACTGGCATCTTTTTGTCAACACATTGTCTGAAGAACTGCCATGCCAGGGAACTCCTTGGAGCTGGCTTTGGTGTGCTCAGTCACTGGGTGCGGTGGACAATAGCAGGCGAACTGGCTAGGGGATGGCAACTCTGCTTTTGCACTCTGCTCCCTCTTTTGCTGTGTGTCTGGCGCTGTGTGACCAACACCACTTCTTCTGAACTGTACACGTCACTCACATGACCTTGATTCCATGTGGGGTCTAGGACCTCATCATCCTCCATATCATCTTCCACCCACTCCTCACCCCTGCCCTCCTTGGCGGTATGCACCCTGCAGAAAGCCGCGGCAGTTGGCACCTGTGTTTCGTCATCATCAGAGATGTGCTGCTGTGGTCCTTCCATGTCCATATCCTGAGACATAAGTGGTCAACTGATCAAATAACTGAAGTGTGAACTCAGCCATAGTGCAGCAAGCCCAGTAAAACCTTTGAAAAAAAATCAAATTTTGATTTGCATCACCATTTTCTGACAGCTATAACTTTTTTATATTTCGGTCTACAAAGCTGTATGAGGGCTTGTTTTTTTGGGATGAAATTTAGATTTTATTGGTACAATTTTTGCGGTATGTACGATTTTTTGATCAATGTTATTCAATTTGTTTGGGGTGGAAAACCTTTTTACCAAAAAAGGGCGAATTGTGTGTTTTCATTTTTTTTTCCATTATAGCAATCAGCGCACATAAATTTTTTATTAATCTTGTAATAGTTCAGACACTTTCGAATGAGGCATGAGGAATGAGGTTTATATATTTTTTATATATAAAATTGCGAAAATGGGGTGATTTACACTTTTAGTTTTGTTGTTTTTTCTTTTACTTTTACAGTGACAACTTTTAACCCACTTAGGGGTCTAGTACCTGGGATCTTTTGATCCCTTGTCCTATTCTTCCTAATTGCCTTTCACCATTATTGCGGCTTGGTGTCTGCTGTATCATACAGCTGGCATTGGCTTCGTATGGAGCGAGTTCAATACAGCAGCCATCTCCATACCTTCCCTCAGCCACCGTGACATACAGGTATACCAGATTTATAGCAATTTTCGTTCATGTAACGTATGAAGTCACCACGGCGGCCAGAAAGATTACATGATCACGCACCATGCAAAATTTTGCGCAGGATCTTCAATTAAGATGGCTGCGCCGGCCTCTTTACACTCAAACAGATAAGGTGAGTATTATTTTTTTTAACCCCTTAAAGGCCGCCATTTTTACATCAGATGCACGATGAACATGTCATCTGAGGGGTGCAATGATGAGGAGCAGCACAATCACTGTTCATTGCACCCACTACTTACAAAGAAATGCACTTTGCTTTAACACTGAAAGGACATTTTCCTTAATGGCCGCTAGACGGGTGTACTACTGTTTAAACTGCAGTTATAAATAGTCCCATTGATTTCAATTAGGTCCATCTGGATGTGAAAACAGCCCAAAATAGGATATGTTCTATTTTTTGGCAGTCGTTATTGACTGGCCATTAATGGCTATGTGAATAGCCCCGTTGTTTTTGGTTTTAAAAAATGGGCTTGTGACAACAGTTACAAAAACAGCCATCACATGGCCATTTTTCCCGTTCATGTAAATATAGCCGAAGCACTTGTATGTGTTGGACCTTCACTTGTCCTGAGCATAGGCCATCAATTTTCTTAAGATGGAATATGCCTTCAACTCAGGAATCTCTAACAGGTTGTATGAAAATGGGTTTTGCAACCAGACAACACATTTAAAATAATAAGTTTAAAGGTGTTTTCCAGGTTCCTGATAATGATGATCAATCATTAGCATAGGTAATTAATATCAGATCAGTGAGAGTCCGACACTCCTTACCCCCACAGATCAGCTGTTCCATGCAGCTAAAGGTGTTTAGACTAGCACTTTGAATGAAACAGAAAGCAGAGCTGTGTTCAAAGTGCAGTGGCCATTCTGGGTTAATGCAAATCGGCTTCCACTGAGGTGAATGGGAGCTTAGCTGCAGTAACCCAGCATGGCCACTACACTTTGAATAGAGCTGTACCTCCTGTTCCATTGAATAGAGCTGTACCTCCTGTTCTATTGAATAGAGCTGTACTTCCTGTTCCATGTCAGCACCAGAGACTGCAGGGAACGGCTGATCTGTGGGGGTACGAGGTGTCGGACTCTCACTGATTGGATATTAATGACCTATATTGATGATAAGTCAACAATAAAAGGAGCCTGGAAAAACCCTTTCAATTCAGATTTTCTAAACTTTTGTATGATGACACAGTATATGGTAAATCAGAACTGGCTTTGCAAAGATCTTTAAACATGGAGAAGAATATCTAGAACAGACACATTTCTGTTTCTGTTCCCTGCCTTTGACCTTTCTCATGCCCTTATTGACTTGACTAACCAGCTTGGATTTTGGGATCACCGACTTCATCAAGTGGCCAAATTATAAGTGTCTCAAGTATCTGAAAGTTTTCTCAATGAATGTCACAATCTTTCTCAGCCATGTCCTGACATACAGGCAAAATCCTTGACCTTCACCTTATCTCTAGCTGTCATTGATTTAGATAGAAAGATCAGCGCTGCAGCCAGCGCAGCATGCTATCAGTAAATTCCATACACTCTGTGTGCGCATCTGTCTGCTTAATAGAAAAGTTTTTTTTTTAAACATTATTCAATATCTGTTTAGTAAAGTTTAAAAGTTATTATATAAAGTATATTATATAAAGCTACCTTTAATGTACATTAGAACATGTTACCAAAAGCATGTAATATATGATCAACTCTTTAAAGGTTTTTTTGAAGATTTTTTACACTGATTACCTATCCTCTGGATTGGTCATCTGTATCTGATCGGTGGGGGTCCGACACCTGGGACCCCGCCGATCAGCTATTTGAAAAAGGTAGCACCAGTGACGATATGTTCATCAGTGACATGGCCTAGACGCAGCTCAGTCGCATAGATATGAATGGGGCTGAGCACGATACCAAGCAATGGTGCTGTGCTTGGTGAGCACAAAGAAGGCTGCGGCACTCCCAGGAACATTGTATAGTGGCTGTGCTTGGTATCGTGCTCAGCCCCATCCATTTCTATGCAGCTGAGCTGCCTCTAGACCATTTGAATGATCAACATGTCATCACTGGCGCTACCTTCTCAAACAGCTGATCGGCAGGTGTCGGACCCCTACTGATCAGATACTGATGACAATGGATGAGCGAACTTGTTGAAGTTCTGGTTCACCGGATTTGGCCAAACTTGACCCGAACACCAAACCTGAACCTGGACCCCATTAAAGTCAATGGGCACCAGAACTTCACTTTATTATTTTCTGTTATAACATGGTTATAACGGAAAATAATAGCATTCTTAAGGTAGAATGCTAAATAAAATGGCCATTGAGGGGTTAAAAATAACTAAAAAAACTTACCTCTTCCACTTGATCGCGCAGCTGGTATTCCCTTCTTTCTTTAGGACCAGCAAAAGGACCTCCGCCCTCATCGACTATGACATAGTGGGAATTGACTATGACATAGTGGGAATAACTGAGACATGGCTGGATGATAGCTATGACTGGGTAGTTAATATAAAAGGTTACAATCTGTTTAGAAAGGATTGTCAAAACCGGAGAGGTGGAGGGGTCTGCCTCTATGTGAAGTCCTGTCTAAATCCCGTAATTCGAGAATACATCTGTGAGGGACATGAACATGTGGAGTCACTGTGGGTAGAAATACATGGAGCAAAAACAATAATAAATTACTAATAGGAGTGTATTATAAACCACCTAATATACCAGAAACCACAGAAAATCTATTACTAAACAAGATAGACGAGGCGGCAAATCATAATGAAGTCGTTATTATGGGGGACTTCAACTACTACTAACTAATATAGACTGGGAAACTGAAAGCTGTACATCCCAGAAAGAAAACAGGTTCTTGGCAATATCCAAAGACAATTACCAAAGACCATAAAGTAATAACCTTCCAATTATCCTTCAAACGAGAGTTTCTAAAGGGAGAAACAAAAATACCAAACTTCAAAAAAAGCAAAATGTAGCCAACTAAGCAAGGCCATAGGCCTAACTAACTGGGACAAAGTCCTCAAAAATAAAAATACAACCACAAAATGGGAGATTTTTTAAAAGCATTTATTTGTAACATCTAATTGTGAGAGGTACATACCTTATAGGAATAAAGGGCTAAGAAACAATAAGAAACCAATTTGGATAAATAGAACCGTAAAGATAGCAATAAATGACAAAAAGAAAGCATATAAATCACTAAAACAGGAGGGGAGCCAGGAAGCACTGATAAACTATAAGGAAAGAAATAGAATATGTAAAAAACTAATAAAAATTGCCAAACTAGAGACCGAGAGATTAATTGCCAAAGGGAGTAAAACTAACCCTAAAATGTTCTTCAATTATATAAATAGTAAAAAATATAAATCTGAAGGAGTCGGCTCTCTACATAGCAATGAGGGGGGTGTTGCAGAGAGCGACGAGGATAAAGCAAAACTATTAAATATTTTTTCCTTCACTATATTCACTGAGGAAAATAAACTGTCAGATGAAATGCAGAATGTAAAAGTAAATTCCTCATTAAAAGTGCCCTGTCTGATCCAGGAAGAAGTACAGCAGCGACTTAAAAAGATTAAAATAGACAAATCGCCAGGACTGCATGGCATACAACCCCGTATCCTAAGGGAATTAAGTGATGTCATAGCCAGACCTTTATTTCTGATATTTATGGACTCTATACTGGCAGGGAATGTTCGACAGGATTGGCGCATAGCAAATGTGGTGCCAATATTCAAAAAGGGTCCAAAAACAGAGCCTGGAAATTATGGGCCGGTAAGTTTCACATCTGTTGTTGGTAAACTGTTTGAAGGGTTTCTAAGAGATGCTATTTTGGAGTATCTCAATGAAAATAAGTAAATGACGCCATATCAGCATGACTTCATGAGGGATCGGTCATGCCAAACGAATTTAATCAGCTTCTATGAGGAGGTAAGTTCTAGACTTGACAGCGGCGAACCAATGGATGTTGTATATCTGGACTTCTCCAAAGCATTTGACACTGTACCTCATAAAAGGTTAGTATATAAAATGAGGATGCTCGGACTGGGAGAAAATGTCTGTATGTGGGTAAGTAACTGGCTGAGTGACAGAAAACAGAAGGTGGTTATTAACGGTAGATAGTCAGATTGGGTCACTGTCACTAGTGGGGTACCTCAGGGGTCAGTATGGGGCCCTATTCTCTTCAATATATTTATTAATGATCTTGTAGAAGGCTTGCACAGTAAAATATCTATTTTTGCAGATGACACTAAACTGTGTAAAGTAATTAACACTGAAGGGGACAGTTTTTTGCTACAGAGGGATCTGGATAGATTGGAGGCTTGGGCAGAGAAATGGCAGATGAGGTTTAACACTGACAAATGTAAAGTTATGCACATGGGATGGAATAATGCAAGTCACCCGTACATATTAAATGGTAAAACACTCGGCAACACTGACATGAAAAAGGATCTAGGAATTTTAATAAACAGCAAATTAAGCTGCAAAAACCAGTGTCAGGCAGCTACTGCCAAGGCAAATAAGATAACTGGTTGCATCAAAAGGGGCATAGATGCCCGTGATGAGAACATAGTCCTACCACTTTACAAATCACTAGTCAGACCACACATGGAGTACCGTGTACAGTTCTAGGCTCCTGTGAACAAAGTAGACATAGCAGAGCTGGAGAGGGTTCAGAGGAGGGCAACTAAAGTAATAACTGGAATGAGGGATCTACAGTACCCTGAAATGTTATCAAAATTAGGGTTATTCACTTTTGAAAAAATATGAGGGGGAGATCTAATAACTATGTATAAATATATCAGGGGTCAGTACAGAGATCTCTCACATCATCTATTTATCCCCAGGACTGTGACTGTGACGAGGGGACATCCTCTGCGTCTGGAGGAAAGAAGGTTTGTACTCAAACATAGAAAAGGATTCTTTACGGTAAGAGCAGTGAGACTATGGAACTCTCTGCCTGAGGAGGTGGTGATGGTGAGTACAATAAAGGAATTCAAGAGGGGACTGGATGCATTTCTGGAGTGTAATAATATTACAGGCTATAGCTACTAGAGAGGGGTCGCTGATCCAAGGAGTTATTCTGATTGCCTGATTGGAATGGGGAAGAAATTTCTTTCCCTTAAGTCGGGAAAATTGGCTTCTGCCTCACAGGGGTTTTTTGCCTTCCTCTGGATCAACTTGTAGGAAACAGGCCGAACTGGATGGACAAATGTCTTTTTTCGGTCTTATATACTATGTTACTATGTTACTATGTTACCACGTGGAAGATAAAGGGATCTGAGACAGTTGTCAGATTTAATTCGGTCTGAACCAAAAGTAACCAAACTGCCCTGAAATGGGATGTATGACACTCTGGTGTCTCCTAGAAATGTTTCCCACCCCTTTAAAGCTCTTTAAATAATGTTCAAGTGACAACAACATATATAGCAATTAGTGTTGAGTGAACTTCTGTTTTAAGTTCTACGTCCAAAGTTCGGGTTATCGAAGAATCCTGTTATGGATTCCGCTACCACAGACCATAACGGAATTTGGAATCTTCGATAACCCAAACTTTGGATGCCGAACTTAAAAAATAAGTTTGCTCAACACTAATAGCGATGGCTAAACAGATGGCAGCCGGTAGTAGTCTGTTTAACAAAACTTGGTCCAAAAATTATCCTTTTTAATGAAAGATGCCTTCTTCTGTCTTTTCCACTGTAAAATAACTTCAATTTCAGGCGGTTCATGTAGGAATAATCCCCAAAAATTTGGATTCATTGGAAACCAAAGTTTTGGGGAAATTTGTAACTAATTCAATTTTGGTTAGAAATTGATTCCCTCATCACTAATTCCAATTAAATTGTTTATTCGTTCTTTATTTTAGCCATTTATGTTAACTTCTAAACCACCTGGTCCTTTAACTGTAACATGTACGGTGCAGCAGGATGTGACTTAACACCTAGCTGGGCCCGCCCGATCCGCGGCAGGGGTCCGGGAGTCACGGATAGCTGGACCCCTGCTGTATGCGTCGGCACTGGTGAAAACACAGATGCCGGCGCATTAACCATTGATGTGCAGCGGTCAGGCGCTGTTGTGACGGGGATCAAATGGCAGGGAAGTCAGCCCGATGCCTTCCTTAGGCATCGTGGCTGTCTTCCGGGAGAGCCTGTGAGATCTAGCCCCCTGGCTCTCACAGGTAATCAGGCTGTAAGCGTATTAGACTCTGTAATACAGTTACAGCCAATGCATCACAATACAGAAGTATTGTGATGCATTGTTAAGGGGATCAGACCCCCAAAATAAAGTAATTTTTTTTTTCAAAATAGGGAAAAAAAGAAAAGTAGACATATTAGGTATCGCCGCATCCGTATTGACCAGCCCTTATAAAAATATTACATGATCTAACTGCTCAGGGGAACATCGTAAAAAGAAAAAAAAATTAAAAAGGTGTATGTCCCCAAAATAGTGCCAATCAAACCGTTATCTCATCTAGCAAAATTGATACCCTACCAAAGACAATATCTAAAAAAATAAAAAAAATATGGCTCTCAGACTATGGAGACTCTAAAACATGTTTTTTTTTTTTTAATATTATTGTGTAAAATTTAAATAAATAAAAAAAGTATACATATTAGGTATCGCCGTGTCCTTAAGAACCTGCTATATAAAAATATCACATGAACTAACTCCTCAGGTGAACACCGTATAAAAAAAAAGCAGTGTAAAATTAGCCATTTTTTGTCACCTTCCTTCACAAAAAGTGTAATACCAAGCAATCAAAAAGTCATACACACCCCAATATCATTCCAAATAGTAATCTCATCCCACAAAAAATGATACGCTAACTAAGACAATCGCCCAAAAAATAAAAACACAATGGCTCTCAGACTATGGAGACACTAAAACATGATTTTTTTTGTTTCAGAAATTATATCATTGTGTAAAACTTACATAAATAAAAAAAAAGTATATATATTAGGTATCTCCACATCCGTAAGAACCTGCTGTATCAAAATGTCACATGACCTCACCCCTCTTGTGAACACCGTAAAAAAAAAGTCTGTCAAAAAAGGCATTTTTTGTCACCTTACATCACAAAACGTGTAATACCAAGCAATCAAAATGTCATATGCACCCTAAAATAGTACCAATCAAACCAGCATCTCATCCTGCAAAAAATTAGCCCCTAACTAAGACAATCGCCTAAGAAATAAAAAAAAATGTCTCTCAGAATATGCAGACACAAAAACATGATTTTTTTTCAAAAATGCTTTACTATGTAAAACAGAAACAAACAACAAAAAAGTATACATATTTGATATTGTCATGTCCGTAACAACCTGCTCTATAAAAATACCACATGATCTAACCTGTCAGGTGAACATTCAAAGTAACAAAAAATAAAAACTGTGCCAAAACAGCTATTTTTTGTTACCTTGCCTCGCAAAAAGTGTAATATAGAGCAACTAAAAATCAAATCTACACCAAAATAATACCAACAAAACTGCCACCATATCCCGTAGTTTCCACTGTAGGGGTGCATCAGGGGGGCTTCAAATGGGACATGGTGTCGAAAAACCAGTCCAGCAAAATCTGCCTTCCAAAAACCATATGGCGTTCCATTCCTTTTGCACCCTGCTGTGTGCCTGTACAGCAGTTTACGATAACAAATGGGGAGTTTCTGTAAACTACAGAATCAGGGCAATAAATGTTGAGTTTTGTTTGGCTGTTAACCCTTGCTGTGTTACTGGAAAAAATGGATTAAAATGGAAAATCTGTCAAAAAAGTGAAATTCTAAAATGTAATCTCCATTTCCATTAATTCTTGTGAAACACCTAAAGGGTTAACAAAGTTTGTAAAATCAGTTTTGAATACCTTGAGGGGTGTATTTTCAAAAAATGGGGTCACTTTTTTGGAGTTTCTACTCTAGGGGTGCATCAGGGGGTCTTAAAATGTGACATGGCAGCTTAAAATTATCCCAGTGAAATTTGCCTTCCAAAATCCATATGGTGTTCCTTTCCTTCTGTGCCCTGCCATGTGCACGTACAGCAGTTTACGACCACTTATGGGGTATTTCTGTAAACTACAGAATCAGGGCAATAAATATTGAGTTTTGTTTGGCTGTTAACTAGAGTTGAGCAAACACCTGGAAGTTCAGGTTCGACGGGTTCGGCCGCACTTGCCAATAAAGTTCGGGTTCGGGATCCGAACTTAACCCGAACTTAACCCCAAACCTCATTGAAGTCAATGGGGACCCGAACTTTTGGGCACTAAAATAGCTGTAAAATTGTTCAGGAAAGGGCTAGAGGGCTGCAAAAGGCCACAAAATGTAGGTAAATGCCCTGCAAACAAATGTGGATAGGAAAATTACTTCAAATAAAATAAAATAAATAAAATTAAACATTATTTATTGGCAACTCGGAGGAGGAGGTGGATGTGGAGTAGAAGGTTGAGGAGGCATCAGGTGGGAATGCCAACAGCAGCGCGTCTACCAATGTGCGTTTATAGTCACTAATCTTTTGACATTTTTACAAAATTTGGTTTCCTGCCAGCAATGCACAGCAGGGGCTTATCACTGGCAAAACTGGGTTAATGTCACCCACCAATGGAACACGTGATAATCAGAAATGTAGGCCCCTTGCACCCAGACAGAGGAGAGGTTCATTCACGGCAAAACAGGCTTCATGTGACCCACCAATGCAGCAGGAGGTCTTTAGAAATGTAGGCCCCTGGCGCCCAGACAGAGGAGAGGTTCATTCACGGCAAAACAGGCTTCATGTCACCCACCAATGGAACAGGCGATTATCACTAATGTAGACCCCTGGCACCCAGACAGAGGAGAGGCTTATTCACGGCAATAAATGATTAATGTCACCCACCAAAGGAACAGGCAATTTTGAGTAAGTTGGGCCCCTGGCACCCAGAGAGAGGAGAGGTTCATTCACGGCAAAAACAGGTTAATGTCACCCACCAATGGAACAGGCGGTTTTCAGAAATGTAGGCCCCTGGCACCCAGACAGAGGAGAGGTTCACTCTTGGTAATAAGAGGTTAATGTCACCCACCAATGGAACAGGCGATTTTCAGTAAGTTAGGCCCCTGCCACCAAGACAGAGGAGAGGTTCATTCATGGCAAAAAGAGGTTAATGTCACCCACCAATTGAACAGGCGATTTTCAGTAAGTTAGGCCACTGGCACCCAGACAGAGGAGAGGTTTATTCACGGCAATAAGAGGGTAATGTCACCCACCAATGAAGTAAATGTGTACCTGAACCTTTGGGCATAAATATGGCTGTAATAGTTCTGGAAAGGACTATAGGGCTGCAAAAGGCAGAAACATGTGGGTAAGTGCCTTGCAAACAAATAAGGATAGGGAAATAACAAAATAAAATAAAACTAATGAAAATTAAACATTATTCACCAGCAACACGGAGGACGAGGTGGATGCGGATTTGGAGGATGAGGAGGCGGTGAATGTTGTGTTGTTGGTGGAAGCGACGATGAAGGAGGAGGAGGAGGGGGTATCTTAAAAGGTTTTATTTTTTATTTTGTTGGTTTTTAAAATTGGGGTAGCCCCCAAAATAATTGTACAAATAAAAAATAGGAGTCAATAAATAAGTGCACTGGATTACAAGAATGTTTGTTTGAGGTGGTTATAAATGTCTATTTTATGCTGCCTCCTGCTAAGAAGTTCGATATCAGCTGGTGGTGCAGGTTGCTGTGGTGCGGTGACAAAGCTTTTCCACATGTCGGCCATGCTAACCCTGCCTTCTGAGGTGCTGCCCGTGACACAGCTGCGTTGGCGACCTATTGCTCCTCCTCCTCTGCCTTTACCTTGTACTTCCACTTGTCCCCCAGTGACAGTTGGGTATGCCCTCAGGAGCGCGTCTACCAGCGTGCGGTTGTAGTCACGCATCTTCCTATCACGCTCCACTGCGGGAATTAAGGAGGGAACGTTGTCTTTGTAGCGAGGATCCAGCAGGGTGGTAACCCAGTAGTCAGCACATATTACAATGTGGGCAACTCTGCTGTCGTTGCGCAGGCACTGCAGAATGTAGTCGCTCATGTGTGCCAGGCTGCCCAGAGGTAAGAATAAGCTGTCCTCTGTAGGTGGTGTATTGTTTGTGTCCTCCATATCCCTCCAGCCACGCTCCAGTGATGGCCATGAGCTGCGTTGGGTGCCACCCTTCAGTGAACCCGGTTCCTCCTCTTCCTCCACCTGGTGCAGGAACCCACCCTCTGAGCCACTTCTGAATAACTGGCCTGAAACCCTGTGAAATACCCCCTCTTCCTCCTCCTTCTGTGCCACATCCTCTTCCATCATTGTGGTAATTGTTTTTTCAAGGAGACATAGAAGTGGTATTGCAATGCTAACAACGGCGTCATCAGCATTGGCCATGTTGGTTAAGTACTCAAAAGACCGCAACAAGGTAAACAGGTCTCGCATGGATGCCCAGTCACTGATGGTGAAGTGGTGCTGTTCCACAGAGCGACTGACCCGTGCGTGCTGCAGCTGAAACTCCACTATCGCCTGCTGCTTGCACAGTCTCTCCAGCATATGGAAGGTGCAGTTCCACCTGGTGGCCATGTCGCATATGAGGGCGATGAGCAGGAAGGCCGAAGTTACGCTGCAGCGCAGACAGGCGAGCAGCAGGGTAAGGAAGGCAAAAGTGCGCACAGACGGACCACACTTTTTGCTGCAGCTCTGACATCTCTGGGTAGTTTTTAAGGAATTTCTGCACCACCAAATGCAGTACATGCACCAGGTAAGGCATATGCGTCAAACCGGCTAGTCCCAGAGCTGCTACAAGATTTCGCCCATTATGGCACACTACCAGGCCGGGCTTGAGGCTCACTGGAAGCAACTACTCATCGGTCTGTTCGGTATGGGGTTTGTCCCCCAAACACATGAATCTTAAAACCGCCTGCTGACGTTTACCCCTGGCTATGCTGAAGTGGGTGGTGAAGGTCTTTCACTGACCGGAGGAGGAGGAGGAAGTGGAGTAGGAGGAGGAGGCAACAGGAGGCAAAGAATAATGCCCTGCGATCCTCGGTGGTGGAATGACATGCGCTAAACCGATATCCGTCTCGGGCCCAGCTGCCACTACATTTAACCAGTGTGCAGTTAGGGAGATATAGTGTTCCTGCCTGTGCTTACTGGTCCATGTATCTGTGGTTATGTGGACCTTGCCACAGATGGCATTGCACAGTGCACATTTGATTTTATCCTCCACTTGGTTGTGCAAGGAAGGGACGGCTTGCCTGGAAAAGTAATGGCGGCTGGGAACTACGTACTGTGGGACAGCCACTGCCATCAGCTGTTTAAAACAGTCTGTCTCCACCAGACGGAATGACAGCATTTCAAGGGCCAGTAATTTTGAAATGCTGGCATTCATGACCAGGTATTGAGGGTGGGTAGGTGTGTATTTTCTCGTTCTCTCCAGTGTTTGGGAGATGGACAGCTGAAAGCTTGCGTGTGACATGGTGGAGTTGCTTGGTGATGATGACGGAGGTGGTGGTGTTGGTGGCACATCCTCTGTCTGATGGGTGGCAGGTGCCACTGTGAGGTGGAGGAAGAGGCAGAGACAGCAGCAGAAGAGGAAGCAGGTTATTAAGGTGTTTACACCACTGCAGTTCATGCATTGCATGTAGATTCCTGGTCATGCAGGTTGTGTTCAGGTTTAGAACGTTTATGCTTCGCTTCAGGCTCTGATGACACAACGTGCAAACCACTCGTGTCTTGTCTGAAGAACTGCCACACCAATGAACTCCTTGGAGCTGGCTTTGGCGTGCTAGTTCCCTAGTTGCGGTGGGCAGTAGCAGTCGTAATGTTTCTGGACGGCTGCTCTGCTTTTGCAGCCTGCTCCCTCTTTTGCTGTGCTGTTGCATCTGTGCGACCACCGCCTCTTCCTCAGAACTGCACACGTCACTAGTAGTGTTGAGCGAACCCGAACTGTATATTTCGGGTTCGTACAGAATTTTGGGGTTTTCTGGACACGGACCCGGAGTTCGTGTGTTCGGCGATATCTATTTCTATTACTGTCCGTCAAAGAATAGATTTTTTTCTGGGGTGAAATTCAATTGCCAAAATACCAATCCCCTAAATCTGGTGTTCCAGCTGTGGCTGGCCAAGTGTAAGACTGTCCGTCAAAGTATAGATTTTTTTCTGGGGTGAAATTCAATTGCCAAAATACCAATCCCCTAAATCTGGTGTTCCAGCTGTGGCTAGCCAAGTTTAATACTGTCCATCAAAGGATAGATTTTTTTCTGGGGTGAAATTCAATTGCCAAAATACCAATCCCCTAAATCTGGTGTTCCAGCTGTGGCTGGCCAAGTGTAATACTGTCCGTCAAATTATATATTTTTTTCTGGGGTGAAATTCAATTACCAAAATACCAATCCCCTAAATCTTGGGTTCCAGCTGTGGCTGGCTAAGTTTAATATTGTCCTTTAAAGGATAGATTTTTTTCTGGGGTGAAATTCAATTGCCAAAATACCAATCCCCTAAATCTGGTGTTCAAGCTGTGGCTGGCTAAGTTTATTACTGTCCGTCAAAGAATAGATTTTTTTCTGGAGTGAAATTCAATTGCCAAAATACCAATCTCCTAAATCGGGGGTTCCAGGTGTGGCTGTCCAAGTGTAATACTGTCCGTCAAAGGATAGATTTTTTTCTGGAGTGAAATTCAATTGCCAAAATACCAATCCCCTAAATCAGTGGTTTCAGCTGTTGCCAGCCAAATATAATACTGTCCGTAAAAGGATAGATTTTTTTATGGGGTGAAATTCAATTTCCAAAATACCAATCCCCGAAATCTTGTGCTCCAGCTGTGGCTGGCCAATTGTAATACTGTCCGTCAAAGGATAGATTTTTTTCTTGGGTGAAATTCAATTGCCAAAATACCAATCCCCTAAATCAGTGGTTTCAGCTGTTGCTGGCCAAATATAATACTGTCCGTAAAAGGATAGATTTTTTTCTGGTGTGAAATTCAATTGCCAAAATACCAATCCCCTAAATCTGGTGTTCCAGCTGTGGATAGCCAAGTGTAATACTGTCCGTCAAAGGATAGATTTTTTTTCTGTGGTTAAATAAAATTTCTGAAATAGAAATCCTAAACATCTTTGCTTTCCTCTGTTCCTCTCCAAGTGTAATTCTGTCCGTAATAGGGTATATTACACTCGGCATGTCAGCGTCTAAATGCAAGGCCTGAAAAATAAATATTCTATATTTGCGCACGCTGCTGTGCATCTCTAAGTGTATTTCTGTCCGTAAAAGGTATGATACACTAAGTGTCTAAATACAATGGCTGAAAGCTAAATCTTCTATATTTGCACACGCTACTGTGCATCTCCAAGTGTATTTCTGTCCGTAAAAGGGTATATTACACTCATGGTCTAAATACAAGTGCTGAAAGCGTAATCCTCTGTATTTTCACACGCTATTGTGCATCTCCAAGTGTATTTCTGTCTGTAAAAGGGTATATTACACTCAGGGTCTAAATACAAGGGCTGAAAGCTAAATCCTATATATTTGCACATGGTACTGTGCATCTCCAAGTGTAATTCTGTACATAAAAGGATACCTTTCAGCCAGGGCCTAAATACTAGGTCTAAAATTGATATTCTCCTAAATCTGTGGTTTCTGCTGTACCTGTATTAGTGTAATAAGGTACATAAATAGATTTCTAGATAGTGTTAGGTGCCTGTAAAAAAAGGTCTTAATTTGAACTTTATACATTGGGCCAAATAAGTTTTTCCTTATTGTGGTGAATGCTAACAATAAGGAAAACATCTAATAAGGGACGCGGACATGGTCGTGGTGCTGTTATTGGGCTCTCTGGTGCTGGGAGAGGACGTGGCCATTCTGCCACAGCTACACGTCCTAGTGAACCAACTACCTCAGGTCTCAGTAGCTGCCAGAAACTACATATTTGGTTGGGCCTAATGCCGTTCTAAGGATGGTAAGGCCTGAGCAAGTATAGGCACTAGTCGACTGGTTGGCCGACTGTGAAAGCGCACAGGTGGTGCCTGAGAACCAAGCCCATCAGTCTGTCACATCACCCCCATGTATATCAGGGAACCTGTCAGAGCCTCAAGTTATGCAGCAGTCTCTTATGCTGTTTGAAGACTCTGCTGGCAGGGTTTCCCAAGGGCATCCGCCTAGCCCTTCCCCAGTGGTGGAAGACATAGAATGCACAACCATTTATGTTTCCTGATGAGGACATGGGAATACCATCTCAGCAGAGTCAGCACGTCTGATGATGATGAAACACAGGTGCCAACTGCTGTGTCTTTCTGCAGTGTGCAGACCGAACAGGAGGTCAGGGAGGAAGACTGTGTGGAAGACGTTGCAGGGGACAATGAGGTCCTAGACCCCATGGAATGAAGGTAATGCCCCTGACTTTCAGAGTTCAGAGGAAGAGGCAGTGGTAAGACCGAGCGAACAGCGTAGCAAAAGAGGGAGAAGGGTGCAAAAGCAGAACAGCCGTCGCCAAGAGAGTTCGCCTGCTACTGGCCACCACTGCCAGGGACCAAGCACACCAAAGGCAGCTTCAAGGAGTTCCCTGGCATGGCACTTCTTCACACAATGTGCTGAAGACAAGACCCGAGTGGTTTGCATGCTGTGCCATCAGAGCCTGAAGCGAGGCATTAAAGTTCTGAACCTTAAGCACCTTCAAAAGCAAGAAAGGGCTCATACCCCTCGTGCTCCCTCTTCTGCTGCTGCCTCGGCCTCTTCCTTCGCCTCTGGAGGAACGTTGGCTCCTGCCGCCCAGCAAACAGAAAATGTGCCACAAACACCACCACCTCCGTCATCAAGCATCTCCACCATGTCACACGGCAGCGTTCAGCTCTCCATCTCACAAACCTTGGAGAGAAAACCTAAATTCCCACCTAGCCACCCTCGATCACTGGTCCTGAATGCCAGCATTTCTAAACTACTGGCCTTTGAAATTCTGTCATTCAGGCTGGTGGACACGGACAAGTTTAAACAGCTGTCCCACAGTACGTCGTTCCCAGCCGCCACTACTTCTCCAAGAGAGCCTTGCCTTCCCTGCACAACCAAGTATCGGATAAAATCAAGTGTGCACTGCGCAACGCCATCTGTGGCAAGGTCCACGTAACCACAGATATGTGGACCAGTAAGCCCGGCCAGGGACGCTATATCTCCCTAACTGCACACTGGGTAAATCGCAGGGCATCATTCTTTGCCTCCTGTTGCTTCCTCCTCCTACTCGGCTTCCTCCTCCTCTTCTTCCACCTACCCATCCGGTCAGCCACAGACCTTCTCCACCAACTTCAGCACAGCCCGCGGTAAACATCAGCAGGCTGTTCTGAAACTCATGTGTTTAGAGGACAGGCCCCACACCGCGCAGGAGTTGGGGCAGGGTATAGAACCGACGAGTGGTTGCTGCCGGTGAGCCTCAAGCCCGGCCTGGTGGTGTGCGATAATAGGCGAAATCTCGTCGCAGCTCTATCCGGTTAGACGCACATCCCTTGCCTGGTGCATGATCTGAATTTGGTGGTGCAGAAATTCATTCCCAACTACCCCGACATGTCAGAGCTGCTGCATAAAGTGCGGGCATCTGTGCGCGCTTCCGGCGTTCTCATCCTGCCGCTGTGCGCCTGTCTGCACTACAGCATAACTTCGGCCTTCCCGCTCACTGCCTCATATGCAACATGCCCACCAGGTGGAACTTCACCTTGCACATGCTGGAGAGACTGTGCGAGCAGCAGCAGGCCATAGTGGAGTTTCAGCTGCAGCACGCACGGGTGAGTCACACTGCGGAACAGCACCACTTCACCACCAATGACTGGGCCTCCATGCGAGACCTGTGTGCCCTGTTGCGCTGTTTCGAGTACTCCACTAACATGGCCAGTGGTGATGACGCCGTTATCAGTGTTACAATACCACTTCTATGTCTCCTTGAGAAAACAGTTAGGGCGATGATGGAAGAGGATGTGGCCCAGGAGGAAGAGGAGCATGAAGTGGGGTAATTTCTAACACTTTCAGGCCAGTCTTTTAGAAGTGGCTCAGAGGGAGGTTTTTTGCAACAGCAGAGGCCAGGTACAAATTCGGCCAGCCAGGGCCCACTACTGGAGGACGAGGAGGACGAGGATGAGAAGGAAGTGGAGGAGGATGAGGATAAAGCATGTTTACAGCGGGGTGGCACCCAATGCAGCTGGCGCCCATCACTGGAGCGTGGCTGGGGGAAACGAAGGATGATGCCGATAAGCCTTCCACAGAGGACAGCTTGTCCTTACCTTTGGGTAGCCTGGCACACATGAGCAACTACATGCTGCAGTGCTTGCACAACAACAGCAGAGTTGCCCACATTTTACCATGTGCTGACTACTGGGAGGCCACCCTGCTGGATCCCCGGTACAAAGACAGTGTGCCCACCTTAATTCCCGTGCTGGAGTGTGATAGGAAAATGCGTGAGTACAAGCGCATGCTGGTAGACGCGCTCCTGAGAGCATTCCCAACTGACACAGGGGGACAAGGGGAAGCACACAGCCAGCTCCTCTGAAGGCAGGGTTAGCATGGCCGAGATGTGGAAAAGTTCTGTCACCGCGCCACAGCTAACTACACCACCAGCTGATACGGAACGTGTTAGCAGGAGGCAGCATTTCAACAACATGGTGGAACAGTACATGTGCACACGCCTTCACGTACTGACTGATGGTTTGGCCCCATTCAACTTCAACATATCTGCTTAGTCTGAACTCTGTCTTATAATATATATTGAGGGTGGCGCCTCTTTTGGACTGAGCAACGCCCAAGTACCTGGGACTTCTCAGCATAAAAGCAATTTAGCTGGTTCTTGCAATGTCCTGAAATAAGGAGACTGGTAAGTCCATATGAGGCAGTATCTGTAGCGTTAGGGACCCTTGTGCGGAAGCCGCCGTGAAGTGGTACTTGGGCCCGACATACTTTTGATCAAAAATGTGTGCTAAGAGCTTCCTTCATTCCAACTTTTGGAATGACCCTCTTTTTTTATTTTCCTGTTAGTTTATGATTTATTGTGCAGCCATCTTTTAACCAGTTGATTTACTCTATTTGCCTTATGGTTATGCACTTCTGAGTGTAGAAACATATCTGCTTAGTCTGAACTCTGTCTTATAGCATAAAAATTAACCAGGCATGGATCCCATAGGACCTGTCCCTCCCTTGTGCAGAATAGACATTTATACCTACCTCGCCCTCAACCATACATTCTTGTACTCCAGGGCACTTCTTTATTGAATCCTCTGTTTTTAAATGTACCATTATTTTGGGGGCAACACCAAGTTGAATGAACCTCTCCTCTGTCTGGGTGCCAGGGGCCTACATTTCAGCTAAACACCTGCTGCTTTGGTGCGTGACATTAACCTCTTTTTGCTGTCAAATGACCTCTCCTCTGTCTGGGTGTCAGGGGCCTAAATAACTGAAAGTGGCCAGTTCCATTGGTGGGTAACATGATGCCTGTTTTGCTGCTATGGGACCTCTCTCCTCTGTCTGGGTGCTGGGGCCTAAAAAACTGAAAGTGGCCTGTTCCATTGGTGGGTAACATGATGCCTGTTTTGCTGCTATGGGACCTTTCTCCTCTGTCTTGGTGCCAGGGTCTACATTTCAGATAATCGCCTGTTGCTTTGGTGGGTATTATTATCCTATTTTTGATGTCGAATGACCTCTACTCTGTCTGGGTGTAAGGGGCCTATATGTCGTTTAATCATTTATTGTCTTGGTGGAAGATATTAAACTCTTTTTACTGTCCAATGACCGCCACATTGTGTGGGTGTCAGGGGCCTTTATGTCGTTTAATCATTTGTTGTCTTGGTGGGAGATATTAAACTTTTTTTTACTGTCAAATGGCCGCCCCGTTGTGTGGGTTTCAGGGGCCTATATTTCATTTACTTGCTTGCTGTCTTGGTGGGAGACATTTAACTCTTTTTACTGTCAAATGACTGCCCCATTGTGTGGGTGTCAGGGGCTTATATGTCGTTTAATCATTTGTTGCTTTGGTGGGTGACTTTATCCTCTTTATACTGTCAAATGACCTCTACTTTGTCTGGTTGTCAGGGGCCTATATTTCGTTTCATCGCTTGCTGCATTGGTGGGAGAAATTAAACTCTTTATACTGTCAAATGACCTCTTCATTGTCTGGTTGTCAGGGGTCTATATTTAATTTAACTACTTTCTGCATTGGTGGGAGACATTTAAGTCTTTTTACTGTCAAATGACTGCCCCATTGTGTGGGTGTCAGGGGCCTATATGTCGTTTAATCATTTGTTGCTTTGGTGGGTGAATTTATCCTCTTTATACTGTCAAATGACCTCTACTTTGTCTGGTTGTCAGGGGCCTATATTTCGTTTCATCGCTTGCTGTATTGGTGGGAGACATTAACCTCTTTTTACTGTCAAATAACCGCCCCATTGTCTGGTTGTCAGGGGCCTATATTTCATTTCATCGCTTGCTGCATTGGTGGGAGATATTAAACTCTTTATACTGTCAAATGACCTCTACATTGTCTGTTTGTCAGGGGCCTATATTTATTTTAATCACTTGCTGCATTGGTGGGAGACATTACACTCTTTTTACTGTCAAATGACCACCCCATTGTGTGGGTGTCAGGGGCCTATATTTCGTTTAATTGCTTGCTGTCTTGATGGGAGACATTAAACTCTTTTTACTGTCAAATGACCTCTCCTCTGACTGGGTGTCAGGGGCCTACATAAATCATAATGGCCTGTTCCATTGCAGGTTGACCTAAGGCCTGTGTTGCTGTTACGGGACCGCTCTACTCTTTGCGGATGTCATGGTCCTTCTGTATTAGTAAATGAGGTCTGTGGCACTGCTGGGTGAAATCAATACTGATTTGGCGTGATATTAACTCTCCTCTTTGTGGGTCCCGTGGGCCTGAATGTTTGAATAAGGCCTGTGGCCCTGCAGGCAGACATGATTCCTTCTTGGCTGTGATGACAACTTCAACTCCCATGTATGGTTTCCATTGGCCTGAGTCTGTGAGTGAGGCCTGTGACACTGCTGGCAGACATGAATCCTTCTTGGCTGTGATGTGAACTTCAACTCCCATGTATGGTTGCCATGGTCCTGAGACTGTGAATGAGGCACTGCAGTCAGACATGAATCTTTTTAGGCTGTAATGAGAACTTCACCCCCCATAGCATTCCCACCTGACGCCACCGCAACCTCCTATTCCACATCCTCCTCCAAGTTTCCAATTGATATTGGTTAATTTTTATTTATTTTATTTTATTAAGTCATTTCCCTATCCACATTTGTTTGCAGGGGAGAAGTTTTGATGCCTTTTGCAGCCCTCTAGCCCTTTCCAGGGCTATTTTACAGCCTTTTTAGTGCCCAAAAGTTCGGGTCCCTATTGACTTTAATGGGGTTCGGGGTCAAGTTCGAGTCGAGTTCGGATCCCGAACACGAACATTTTTGTGAAGTTCGTCCGAACTTCTCGAACCCGAACATCCAGGTGTTCGCTCAACTCTAGTCACTAGCTTGAACTTGAGTCCAGTCGGGGTCTAGGACCTCATCGTCCTCCACATCATCTTCCACCCATTCTTGACCCCTGCCCTCCTCGTCAGTCTGCACGCTGCAGAAAGCCGCAGCAGTTGGCACCTGTGTTTTGTCATTATCAGAGACATGATGCGGTGGTCCTCACATGTCCTCATCCTGCAACATAAGTGGTTGGGCATCAGTGCATTCAATGTCTTCCACTTCTGGGGCAGGGCTATGTGGATGGCCCGGGAAAACCCTGCCAGCAGAGTCATCAAAAAGCATAAGAGTCTGCTGCATGACTTGGAACTCAGACTGCTTGGCTACTTTGCAAGGGGGTGAGGTGAAAGACTGATGGGCATGGGCTGCAGGTGCCAACTCTGAGCTTTCTGCAGAGGACTGGGTGGGAGATACTGTGAAGGAACTGGCGCCACTGTCAGCCACCCAATCTACTATCGCCTGTACTTGTTCTGGCCTCACCATCCGTAGAGCGGCATTCGGGCCTACCAAATAACGCTGCAGGTTCTGTCGCCTACTCGCACCTGAGGAAGGTGTTTCACTTGGACCTGTAGTTGGCCCTGAACGGCCACGTCCTCTCCCAGCAACAGGAGCTCCACCAACACCACCATGACCATGCCCACGTCCCTTACTTGATGTTCTCCTCATTATTTGTGTTCACCCACCAAGCTGACAGATGGTTTATCTCCGGTGTCAATTTAACTGCCAATAGTCAACAATTAAGTTCACTCACACTAAGGCAGTGCTCGTGTCATTATAATGCTCTGTGGACCCAAAAATACACTAATGCACTATTTCACTGCAGAAATGTAAAATATGTATTTGGGCGGTGTATTTTAAACTGCTTTGTGGACCAGGACTAACACTTTTTTTCCCAAAATTCACAAATGCACTATTTAACGGCTGAAAACTAAAAAAGGGTATTTGTACGCTGTATGCAAAACTGCTTTGTGAACCAAGAACATGGCTTTTTTCCCCTAAAACACACTGCAGAAATGTGAAATAGGTATTTGGGTGGTGTATTTTAAACTTCTTTGTGGACAGGGAAGAGCGCTTTTTTTCCCTAAAACACAGTAATGCTGTCATGGGGCGCCGGCGGCAGTTTCCCCCTATTCACCGCCATCAGTGCTCTGCGGTTCATACAGAGCAAGGACGTGCGATACACCCTCGCCTCCAAAGCAACGAGTGACGGGGAGGATCTGGCCGCGCATATTCCCTTGGCGCAGTCAGCGTCCTTTGCGTCCATGGCAACTGCGGTAAGCCAGAGCACCGAGCTGATCACTCGGTGCTCGACTGGATTCAGGAGAAAGAGTCATGTGACGCTGGCCACGTCACATGACTCCTCTTCTACACTATTTAACAGGAAGCCTGCTGGCCACAGGTCGCCTGTGAATTCAGTCTCTTCCTGAACTTGTTCAGTGTGACATGCGGCTAGATTTCCGGCTCCGTTCCCGACTTTGTCCTCGGTTGATCGCTGCATTTATTAGCTTCTCCTGGTTTGACCTTTAGCGTGGACTTGACTTCTCTTTGATTATCCTTTTGTACTTTAGCGACATCCTGGTTCTGACTCGGCTTGCTGACATATCTGTTGTTTGTCTTGTATGTCCCTCCGCACTTACCCAGGCCAGGGAACGTCGTCCAGTTGTGCCTTGTTGCCAAGGATGAGTGGTGAAAGTAGGCAGGGACACGGGTGTCAGTGGAGCCAGTGGTCACTACCGTCTACCCCTCTTTGTGACAGATTCACAGGCCCATACTACCACTATGGATACGCTGCAACACCTGAAGGATCATATCCAGAACTTGGCCCAGATAGTTCAGAAATTAGGGGAGAGGTTACAAGTCCAAGAAGCGGGCTGTAACCCAACGATTCCCCGTCCAATCGTCATGCAGACGGAACCTTTTGTTAAACTTCCCGAGCGGTTTTCAGGGGACCGCAAGAGCTTCCAGACCTTTAAAGAAAGCTGCAAATTATATTTCAGGCTACAGCCTCTTTCTTCTGGCCTAGGGCCACAGCAGGTGGGAATTTTAATTTCCCTGTTACAAGGTGACCCCCAAGAGTGGGCGTTTTCATTACCCCCCGACTTGTTGTGTCTTGGGTCAGTTGATGCTTTCTTTCAGGCCCTAGGTGCTCTGTATGATGAACCAGACAGAGCCTCCATAGCAGAGACGCAGTTAAAGGCTTTGGTATAGGAAATGGTGTGTTCCCTCTGACTGGAATGAACCTGCCCTCAAGTGTCTGTTCAGGTCAGGCTTGTCCGATAGACTTACAGATATGCTTATAGGTTACCCCCTTCCCAAGTCTTTAGAGCAGACCATGACACTTTCTGCAAGACTAGACAGACGCATTAGGGAGAGACAGCAGGTGGTTCTGCTTTCTTCCCAGGTGACGTCTAAATCTAAGGTAAGTCTCGTGGGTATCCAATCTGAACCTGGTGCCGAAGAACCTATGCAGATTGGTATGACCAGAAGGGAACAACAACGCCATCGGGGGACATGTTTCTATTGTGGCGGTTCTGACCACTGGATTCGACAATGTCCCAAGAAGCCTCCTCCCAGTAGATCACTCAAACCTGGGACATCTAATGACAAGGTACTCCTGCATATTGTTAAAGGTAAATTATTGGTGCCTGTTACTGTTTCGGCAGGGCTCAATAAGGGTTCAGGTATAGCTTTTATTGATTCTGGATCAGCTTCTAGCTTTATTGATCTCAAATTTGCCCACCAGGTGGGAATTCCTATCCTGACCCTTCCTGATCCTGTATACATTGTTGCTATTGATTCTACCCCATCTTTAGGAGGTACCATGAGGTTTTCTACTCCCGAGATTACGCTAACAGTAGGGGTGTGTCATACTGAAAGTTGTGCCCAATTAATTTTACCTGTTGATGTGGTGCTAGGTATGCCATGGCTCCAATTACACAATCCTTTGATTGATTGGACCAGATGTGTACTAGTCAAATTGGGCCCTATATGTGATTCATGTTTGTCTTTTGTCCAAGCGGGAGTCTCAGCAGAATCCAAAATATTACCTCCATTCATAGAGGATTATGTGTATGTATTCTCCTCATCTGACCCGAGGGGTTGCCACCGCATAGACCTTATGACTGCACTATTGAATTGGTGGAAGGTGCCAGGTTTCCCAAGAGGCATATATATAACGTATCTGGTCCATAACGTGATTCCATGAGAGAATATGTCAAGGAAAGTTTGGTTAAAGGACATATTGGGCCCTCTGTATCTCCCATGGGGGCAGGGTTCTTTTTTGTCAAGAAAAAGGACGGAGGGCTTAGGCCTTGTATTGACTATCGGGAATTAAGCAAAATTCCTGTTAAAAATCAATATGCTCTTCCTTTGATTCCCGATCTGTTCAATCAAGTTCTAGGGGCTTCATGGTTCTCCAATCTTGACCTGAGGGGAGCTTACAACCTAGTTCGCATTAAAGAAGGGGAAGAATGGAAAACTGCTTTTAATACTCCGGAGGGGCATTTTGAATACCTGGTCATGCCTTTTGGGCTAAGTAATGCTCCTGCAGTTTTTCAAAATTTCATGAACGACCTCTTCAGGAAACTTATTGGCAAATTTATGATTGTATATCTCGATGACATTTTGATTTTTTCTTCGAGTTGGGGATCTCATGTTGAGCATAGCAGACAAGTTCTGGAGATTCTCAGAAAAAATCAACTGTCTGTTAAGTTGTAAAAATGTGTCTTTGGGGGTTAAGGAAATATTGTATCTGGGTTATGTTCTCACTCCTCACGCTTTTAAAATGGACCCTGGTAAGATACAGGCCATTTTAGATTGGGTAAGACCATCATCCCTGAAAGCCTTACAATGCTTTTTAGGATTTTCCAACTACTACTGTAAATTTATCAAAGTTTTTCGGTAGTTGCCAAACCTTTGACTGACCTCACTAAGAAGGGGGCGGATTTGGAGAACTGGTCTTTAGAGGCTATTGAGGCCTTCGAGACCCTTAAAATGTCTTCTAGGAACGCCACAGTTTTGGTTCAGCCTGATCAAGAGAAACCTTTCATTGTAGAGGTTGATGCTTCTGTGCTTTTTTTTTCACAGAAATTCTCTCCTACTGAGAGAAATTATGACATTGGTAATCGAGAATTGTTAGCCATCAAATGGGCGTTTGAGAAATGGAGACATTTTTTGGAGGGGGCTAAACATTATATCACTGTGCCCACTGACCATAAAAATGTATTCCTCGAATCTGCGAAACTCCTGAATCCACGTCAAGCCAGATGGGCTTTCTTCTTCACACATTTTAACTTCTTGATTACTTTTAGACCAGGAAGTAAGAACGTAAAGGCTGATGCCTTGTCGAAGTTTCTGTGCATTTCAACCCCCTGACATCCCTCCTGAACCCATCGTACCAGCTAACATTATTGTGGCAGCTTTGTCCGAGGAATTGACTTCTCTCATTGAAGCACAGCAACATCTAGCACTGCCACAAACACCTACTGATAAGTAATTTGTTTTTGAGCAGTTTCGTCTCCGTTTGCTGAGTGAGTGTCATGACTCAGTCTTGTGTGGACATCCCGGTATTGAGGGCACCAAGGAACTCATGTCCAGGTCTTATTGGTGGCCCACACTATCCAGGGATGTCAAATCTTATGTCTCTGCATGCAAGGTATGTGCCAGGTCCAAAACGCCCAGATTACGTCCTGCTGGTGAACTACGACCACTACCCATTCCGAGTAAACCCTGGTCACATATTTCGATGTTGTTCAGTTTGTCTCCAAGTTCTGGAGAGCGTTTTGTCAGAGATGTGATATATCTTTGTGATTTTCTTCAGCCTTTCATCCTGAGTCGAATGCCCTTGAGTAGTTTTTAAGATCTTACATCTCTGATAACCAGCAACTATGGGTGAAATATCTCCAGATGTTTGCCATCAACAACAGGGTGAACTCCTCCGCAGGGGTTTCTTCGTTTTTCTGCAATTTTGGTTTTCACCAGAGATTTAGTTCTGTTTCATCTGTTCCATCACCTAATCCTGAGGCTGACAGTGTAACTTCTGAACTGTGCACAGTTTGGGCCCGGGTTCAGCAGAACCTAGAGAAAGCTCAAGAGAGTCATAAAATCTATGCTAATAGAAAACGTTCCAAAGGAGAAAAAGTTTGTCTGTCCACAAAGAATTTGTCTCTGAGAGTGTCCTCCACTCCAGGAAGTTTGCACCACGTTTTGTTGGTCCGTATGAAATTCTCGAAATTATTAATTCCGTGTCTTTCAGGTTGAAGTTGTCAGATTCGTTCCGCATTCACATTGTGTTTCATAAATCTCTGATTAAAAAGTATGTTTAACCCGTAGTTCTGTCGCAAAGTGCTCCTCCCCCAGTGCTGGTGAATGACCAAGATGAGTACATCATTTCCAAGATCATTGACTTTAGGAAGGTTCGAAATTCCTTTTAATACTTAGTTCATTGGAAAGGTTACGGACCTGAGGAAAGATCATGGGTACCAATGAATAAGAATCACGCTAATAGGCTGATTCAAAGGTTTTATCGTGATCATCCTCACAAACCTGCTCCTTCGCTTTAGGTCTGGTGGCCCCATGTAGAAGGGGGGGTACTGTCATGGGGCGCTGATCGCAAGTTCCCCCTATTCACACCGCCAGCGCTCTGTGGTTCATACGGAGTAAGGACGTGCGCTATGCCCTCGTCTCCACAGCAACAAGGGACGGGGATGATCTGGCCGCGCATATTACCTTGGCGCAGTCAGCGTCCTTGGCAACTGCAGTAAGCCAGAGCGCCGAGCTGATCACTCGGTGCTCCGCTGGATTCAGGAGAATGAGTCATGTGACGCTGGCCACGTCACATGACTCCTCTTCTCCACTATTTAACAGGAAGCCTGCTGGCCACAGGTTGCCTGTGAATTCAGTCTCTTCCTGAACTTATTCAGTGTGACATGCTGCTAGATTCCTGGTTCCGTTCCCGACTTTGTCCCTGGTTGCTCCCTGCATTAATTGGTTTATCCCTATTTGACCTTTGGCGTGGACTTGACTTCTCTTTGATTATCCTTTTGTACTTTAGCGACATCCTGGTTCTGACTCGTTTTGCTGACATATCTGTTTGTCTTGTATGGTCCTCCGCACTTACCCAGGCTAGTGAACGTCGTCCAGTTGTACCTCATTGCCTAGGATGAGTGGTGCAAGTAGGCAGGGACAGGGGTGTTGGTGGAGCCAGTGGTCACTACCCTCTACCCCTCTTTGTGACAAATGCACTATTTCAGTGCTGAAATTTAAAATAGGTATGTGTACGCTGTATGCACAACTGCTTTGTGGACCAGGAATACCACTTTTTTCCCAAAAATACACTAATGCACTATTTCACTGCTGAAATTGAAAATAAGTTTTGGTGCGTTATATGCACAAGTGCTCTATAGCACCACAATACAGATTTTTGCCTCAAACTTCAGAAATGGACTATGTCACCCCTAAATTATACAAAAGGTAATGTAGGGGACTTGACCTGCCAGAAAAAAGGATTTTTCTCTTCACAATTAATCACTCTCCTTTAATGCTATTCAGATTTATTAATACATGCATTGGATTGTTACCTAAACCTAGAAAGGAATTATCTTGGGAACAGCCATTTGTTTGTGGTTGTGGATCAGCAGTATATTAAAATGTATGATAATTCTATACTAAGTCTATCCCACAAAACCCTTGCCTTATCAAAACAAAAACAAGCCAATAAAAACTCATAGTTTAATGTGAACTTTTTTGTAACTTCTTTAACTTCTTTTTAACTTAAAGGTTGTCTCATCTCACCATTAATAAGGCTAGATAAGTCACGGTCTCAACCACCAGCCGATCGGGTAACAGCAGAACGCTCCAGCGCTTGCTGTTTCAGTAGCTCCAATGGCTGTGCTTGACAGCTACGGAGACAGCATAGCACAACAAGCTATGCAGTTTCTGAGTTCAGAATATAGCATAGTTTGCTGTGCTGTTTCTGTAGCTCTCATGCACCACGATTGGAGCTACTGAAACGGCGAGCGTTGGAGCCCCTGCTGTTTCCCGGGTGGGAGGTAGTCGGGACTGAGTCTCATCTTGCTGTTACTAAAACAACTGCTCTGTACAATCTTTTTTTTTTTTTTGTTAAGCAGGTCCGCTGACCATAGGGTGTCCTGCAGATGGGACTCCTAGTGCTCAGATGTGATCTATATTACAGGCCATGTTTACTAAATAAACAGAAACAGGCACACCATAGGGTGATAACAGAATATAATAAATAACACACTCCAAATGGAGGCTCACCTTAAAAGGTTGTGCTAAATATAGGCACAACACTACTGTAGGCATGTCAAGAAAAATTCAGTTTCCCAAAAGAGTTGGTATATGGCCACGGATACGAATCCCTTTCACTGGTGGTGCCTGGGCTCCCATGGAAGGTTAATCATAACCAGGTAAATTTATCCCTTGGTGCAAGGAACCAACTAGAATGCGTATTGCAGTAATGAAATTGTGTGGATCTTATGGTGAAAAACTTCTAGGCTTTATTAGCAGGAGCACAAAGCATTCAGAGGATTCACTTCCCCTTCATCAGGTAAAAACTGCATAGTACATAAATTACTGACATACCACACTTATATATATACCTTACATGGTTTTTACCTGATGAAGGGGAAGTTAATCCCCGAAATGCGCTGTGCTTCTGCTAATATAGCCTCAAAGTTTTTCACCATACGATCCACGCAATTTCATTGCTGCAACATGCATTCCAGTTGGTTCCTTGTCCAAGTAATGCATTGCCATGTCAGGTCCTCCTAAATGAAAGATGGTCTTTGTAGACACTCTATGTTCCAGTTAGTTGGTGTTTTATACCACGTAAATCAAATTTCTATGTTTTTCTTCCCAAAAACTGAACTAGTGTTGTTTAAAACTCAGGACACAATCTTAATAAAGCCCTGCACTGGCCTCTCCATAACTTCAGTGCATCCTGAGCCAGTTCTAAATGTAACACAGTTTCCGAGCTGTCTCACATTTAGACCTTTTTCTATGCCTAAAACAGCCGTATAAAATGGTAAATAGGATGGGCCTGTCAGTCCGCCTCCTTCCTCACCCATGCCACACCCACAATGTTAGACCCAGCGTGAGCGGGGCAAAGTCGCAGATTGTGGCGCAACTAGCTATTGTGCTTCAATTTGCGCCTGAAATATGCCCATTCTAGGCGTATTTCAGAATGATAAATGACCCCCCTCATTCTACTGTGAACCGAGAAAGTGATCTGAGCTAGCATACAAGTTCTGCTGAACATTGTAGGGATAAACAAGCCAAAAATAATATTTCTTCTCTTTTTATAGGTCAACAGATAACTCTAGACAAGCACTGATTTTCCACTGTGCCAGATCAGGCGTTCCAATCGGAATAATCATTTTCATACAGTATTCGCACGTTGTACAGCCGGGATACTGTAGTTATATAAACTGCCCCCAAACTGACCTGGTCCCTGGTCTAACTAAGGTTTGTGTGTCAACTTAGTAAAGAAAGGATTATGCTGTCTTTCTTATTTTCAATATGTGGTCACAACAATGCAATACATATAAAGACAGTTTTGTGTCCTGCATCTCTTTATGGTATTTATGGGATGTGACAAAAGTTGTTGTTTTTTTGTCCAGTGATTTATCTTATGATGTCTTTCTGGAGTGATTTAGTAACGTACTATCAGCCCAGCTTGCATCTGTTATGTACTCATCCACTAACTAAGGTATCATATAACTGCAATTTTTATTCCATCTTCTAATCATTAAGATCTTTTCAGATTAAAAGAGGAAGTCTGTGGCTCACCCCACTGATAACCTGGACAAGGTTCTCACCCCTGGAGTAGCCCACACCCAAGTAAAATGTAAACCATAAAAGATAGAGGGCACTCAATCTGGGCATATGATACTGTGATAAAAAAACAAAAAAAACTATTTACCGTATATCACACAAATAAAATCAAATAGAATCAAATATTAAAAATATTAAAAAAAATACTAAAATAAGATACAATAATATAAACAGTAGCAGTGGCACGTGTGGATAACTTGAAACCCAGGCAACCTCTAGTATGATATCTGAAGCTTGTTATGGAATCCCATATAGTTCACAGAAGATGCCTGAGGTTTTATATACAATATGTTGATTTGGTGTTAGTTCATTAAAATCCCGGTGAGGTTGTTGATAAAATGTCCACTTGTAACCTCTATGGTCCTAAAGTGACCAGAATAAAACGTCCAATTCCCTTGTTGGATCAATGGAAAGGTAAAAAAGTGCACCTAGGGGATTAATAGAGAGTTCAATAACTTCTGTTGCTGTTTGTTCAACAGTATCCAGTAAAGCCTGCAGCCGTATTAAATAGAGGGAGAGCAATGTATTATAAATGGTTGGTACATTACCACCTCTTGAAGTAAGTTAACGACCATTCTGCATGCTGTGCTGGAGTTTGTATGCTGACTGGAATTGCCTCGGCGTCCCACGTGAATTCTGGGTCTGCAGCGGCGTCCCGCGCGACCCACGTGACTTACTTTAAGTGGTTGTCTGCCGGGTCTTAGAGTCTGCATGCAGGGCTGCATGCATTGCTGCCAGTTCGATCCTGAATAGATGAATGAATAAATGGCAGTCAAATCCTGAATGGATGAATGGAAAGTGGGGCTCCTGGGTTTGAAGATGAATACTTTCTATTAACCCTTTGAGCTGAAATAGACGTTATAACTCTTCACAGTATCCCCTGCTCACTGTCCCTTACCAAACATGTTTCGGGGTTATACCCCTTCTTCAGTGGTATTGACCACTGTGACCGGTGTTGACAAGTCAATGCATGCAATTGTAACTCCCTTAACTTTTTGTGTTCCATGTAATTTCACTCATGAATGAGAGAAAAATGTAGAGTGTGAATAGTGATTTGGAGGATGGAGATACAGTAACCTTTTTTGAAGTGCACAAATTACACAATTATAAGTGTATAGTTTAACACTAGGCCATAGTTCAACACAAGGACATAGGAACCAAGGTTTAATAGATTTTGCTTGTGCATTGTTTGCTTGATTCTATCAAGTTGGCCAATTACAGCAGTATGTTTTTCTTTTCTCTCCTTTACTATTCATCCCCATTTTAACATGTGCTCTATGGGCAATGCTGCTAAGTAGTGTTGAGCTAATCAAAGTGAAACAAATTGATTTTTCGATATGAATTTAAGGAAAAATTTGATTTGCAACAAATCTAAATTTAATTGCACTTCATAGATACAAATATTTTTCCCCATAAAATGAAAGCTACTAGAGAATAGTAAATTATTTGAAAATTCGATTTGGCTGCTTCACCAAATTTTGCAAAGAAAAATGCTTTGTGATGAATTACTTTGTAAGTAGTGGGTGCAATGAATGCAAACGGAGTACCCCTTAGATGTTTGATTGTGGCATCTGATATACATAACACGATGTAAAAAAAAATAAATCATACCTACCTGGTCCATTTGCTCGCTACGCGATGACATCATCACATTAACCGAGATCTTCAAGCAAGATTGCTGCAGCCAGCCCGTCGTGATCAAATGGAGTGGGTAAGTATGATTTTTTTTTTTTGTTTTTAGCACTATTTCAGGTTAAATCGATTCGCTACCATGAAGCATGAGGAAATTAAGCTTTGCAGAAAATCAAATTTATCCTGAAATTTTTACTTCGTGGACTTCGATTCACTCAACACTAGCGTCTACACATGTTACAAAGTGAAAGTAAGAAGCCTGGGAATGTGATATAACCCATAATGCAGTGCAGCCAGCCAATCAGCAGATAGCTATCCCCTATGATTTCACAGCCCTATAAAAGCCTCATCTCGAGTGGTTGTTTCCATTTTACTGGGAAATGAGCATAAGAAGAGAAGTGGCAAGTGCTAGGGACACTGTTTTAGCAAGTTTTTAATTGTAGAATATTGTATATAGACAGTGCAGGAACAGTGTAGGGAGATCGTAGGGAGAGTTTTTAAACACTTTAGGCAGAGCACAGGCAGACTGCAGGGAGTGTAATAATTGTGTGCACCTTGTTCACCTGCTGAGCAATTCATTCTTAATTTGTTCTGCTATACATAGACTTACTGTGCATCAGATTCATTGTCTACAGGCGGTCTAACATATAGGCTTGTTTATCTAGTTCATCTGCTGCGCCATTCATACCTAATCGGTTCTGTTATATATAGACTTACTTTGCATCAGTCTCAACAGGAAGTCTAATGCGTAGGTGCGTTTATGTAGTTCACATGCTGCACCATTAATACTTAATCTGTTATACTGTAGATAGGCACATTGATTAATAGATTAGCAATTCTATTAGGCCCTGATTCACAAATTGGGGTGATAAGCCTGTCTCATTCTCTAGTAGCTATAACCTGTAATTAGTGATGTCGCGAACATAAAATTTTTCGTTCGCGAACAGCGAACGCAAACTTCCGCAAATGTTCGCGAACGTGCGGACAGTGCGAACTGCGCCTTTGCACTGTTTGTGGCATGTCCATATTGATATTTAACTGCTTCTGTTAGCCAAACAGTTACTGTTATTTAGTGCTACAGAGCAGCTGGATTATTGCCATACCAGTGGGGTGTTGGTTACTGGAATGAACCACATAAATTGCTCCTCCAACTTGACCGAAATTCATTGTAGCTAATACGTTCTTTTAGCAAAAAAATTAGTCTGCATCGTTATTGCAATCATTTATAGTAGGAACTATAACAGTATTACCAGACAAATCGCTCCCTCAAATGGACCCAAATTCATAATTCCTAGCTAATATGCTCTGTTATGGAAACATTTTTTATGCATTGCTCTGATAACCACGGCTAATTGTAAACAAATTCTATGTCACTGTGCAGTGCAACAAAATTTTAGCTCATATGGATCCCTCCATAAGGTCCAGGACACCTCCATACTATGAAGTTAATGGTAATTTGTTTTCAACATATATTTGAGTTAAAGCCAGATAGGCCAAACTTGCTAGACGGATCAAACCTGGATCAAAGCTGAATTATTGCGATTTGGGGGGAGTCTCTGTTATCAGACTGAATCACACAAATGAATCCACCAACTCAACCCAAATTCATTGTAGCTAATATGTTCTTTTAGTCAGTGATTGATTATTGTTTTGCATCTGTTTTTGATTAGAATTTGTAAGCCAAAAGCAGGAGTAGGTCCAAAACACAGATGAAAGTGAAATAATAATATTACATTTTATCTCTGTTTTGGACCCACTCCTGTTTTTGGCTTACAGTTACCGATCAAATACTGATGCAAAACACTGAACAAATACTGACCGTCTGAAAGAGGCTTTATGGATGCTCAAAATACAGGATACAACTGTCTCATTCTACTGTTTGTGGCGTGTCCACGTTGGTTAATAGATAAGCAATTCTATTAGGCCCCGATTCACAAATTTTGACGTGCCTGTCTCATTCTTCTCTTTGTGGTGTGTCCACATTGATATTTACCGGAGAAGGAGCCACAAGGTGGGCATAACTACTGTGAGGGGACATAATGTGGGCAAAACTACAGTGAGGGAACATAATGTGGACAAAACTGCAGTGAGGGGACATAATGTGGGCAAAACTGCAGTGAGGAGGAACAGTGTGGGTATTTCTCCTGTAAAGCATACACAATGTGGACGTTACTACTGTGTGGTAGCACAAAGGGAAAAGAAATGCCCTAGATTACCCTGCTATACATTAGGATGGCTCGGTTTATAGGGCCAGCACCGTGCCCCCTCCCAGGTATTTACCAGGTACAGCCATAATCCCTTCCTTATGGGATTATTCTTTTTGCTCTATCATCACAGCGACCTTGTTCCGGATCCAGCAGATATCACACCGATGCGCCAGCGATACCCGGATGAGATAGGACCAGTTAATTCTTTCATTTATTGCAAGGTGTTTTGGTACCGCCTTGTACCCTATGATAGATTTTATTAGGTAAATGGGACTGGGTGAGTATAGTTCTGCATTTGGCGGAGCTAGAGGAGTGGCTTAGTTCAAAAAAAAAATTGCTACTCTGCGCCCCTGAACTTTTAGTTTTTTATGTACATTTGAGCGGCAAAAGCATGGGGGAGGGGGATGCTCAATGCTGAACCCTTGCCCCGGGTGCCAGAAAGTCTAGCTACACCTCTAGAGAGGGGAAAATAGGAGGGGACAGTGGAGATTTAGTGGTGGCAGGAGATAGTCAGGAAAGTAGGGAGGTGACTGGGCAGAACTGTACACCCATGAAAAACCGAGCTGCTTGTAACATAAACCTGTTTGGAGTTTGGAGGAAAACCAAAGAATCTGGAAGAAACCCATGCAAACACAGGAGAACATAGAAACTCTATGCAGATGTTGTCCTTGGTTGGATTTGAATCTAGAACCCCAGTGCTAACTACTGAGCCATCATACTTTCCTAGCCATCTAACCATACCTATCTTTGTTAGAGCTGTTTAAATATAAGATATATGAGCCAGGATACAGTTGACCAGGAATAATTTAATTTGTATTCTAAAATTATTCTTTAAATATACAATTTGATCTTTGTTTTTGTCTTTAGGTCACTTAAATTTATTTTTACTGTATTATGTACTATCTTTTTTCCAGATATTTTTTTGTCTAATTTTTTTCTATTGCATTATCAAATCCAAATGAGATAATATTAATGTTGCTATATGTATATCATGTTAACAACATGTACAATAAAAACTGGATAGGCCAGAGATGCCCGTGATGAGAACATAGTTCTACCACTTTACAAATCACTAGTCAGACCAGTACTGTTCTGGGCTCCTGTGAACAAGGCAGACATAGCAGAGCTGGAGAGGGGTCAGAGGAGGGCAACTAAAGTAATAACTGGAATGGGGCAACTACAGTACCCTGAAAGGTTATCAAAATTAGGGTTATTCACTTTAGAAAAAAGACGACTGAGGGGAGATCTAATTACTATGTATAAATATATCAGGGGTCAGTACAGAGGTCTCTCCCATCCGAGGGGACATCCTCTGCGTCTGGAGGAAAGAAGTTTTGTACATAAACATAGAAGAGGATTCTTTACGGTAAGAGCAGTGAGACACTGGAACTCTCTGCCTGAGGAGGTGGTGATGGTGAGTACAATAAAGGAATTCAAGAGGGGACTGGATGTATTTCCGGAGTGTTATAATATTACAGGTAGAGATGGCCCGAACTATTCGCCGGCGAACATAGCTTGTTCGCGACCACCGCGGCGGGCGAACATATTCGATGTTCACGTTCGCCCCTATACTTTATTATTGAGCAAACTTTGACCCTGTACCTCACAGTCAGCAGACACATTCCAGCCAATCAGCATACCCTCCCTCCCAGACCCTCCCACCTCCTATCTAAACGCAAGGACAGCATCCATCTTAGATTCATTCTGAAGCTGCAGTGTTAGTAGTTGTAATCGCAATGCGATTAATATAACCTGTATTAATCGCATTGGGATTACAACTTAGATCTGTTCCTAATGGTTGTATTGCTAGAATATAACGAAGATTGCGAATATAGCGCTATATTCTCAATCTTCGTTATATTCTAGCAATACAACCATTAGGAACTCAGCTCTAAGTTGTAATCGCAATGTGATTAATACAGGTTATATTAATCGCATTGCGAATTAAACTTAGAGCTGAGTTCTTAATGGTTGTTGTATTGCTAGAATATAACGAAGATTGAGAATATAGCGCTATATTTGCAATCGTCGTTATACTCTAGCAATACAACCATTAGGAAAAGATCTAAATTGTAATCCCAATGCAATTAATACAGGTTATATTAATCGCATTGCGAATTCAACTTAGAGCTGGGTTCCTAATGGTTGTATTGCTAGAATTTCTAGCGATACAACCATTAGGAACCCAGCTCTAAGTTGAATTCGCAATGCGATTAATATAACTTGTATTAATCGCATTGAGATTACAACTACCACACTCTGCGTCAACTAGGTATTTTTCCATTGGGGTTTTGCCATGGATCCCCCTACGGCATGTCACAGTCCAGGTGTTAGTCCTCTTGAAACAACTTTTCCATCACTATTGTGGCCAGAAGGAGTCCCTTTGTTTTTTAAAATTCACCTTTCTATTGAAGTCTATGGCGGTTCGCACTGTCTGCACGTTCGCGAACATTTGTGGAAGTTCGCGTTCGCTGTTCGCGAACGGAAAATTTTATGTTCGCGAAATCACTAATTACAGGTTATAACTACTAGAGAGGGGTCGTTGATCCAGGGAGTTATTCTGATTGCCTGATTGAAGTCGGGAAGGAATTTTTTTCCCCTTAAGTGGTAAAAATTGGCTTCTGCCTCACAGGAGTTTTTTGCCTTCCTCTGGATCAACTTGTAGGAAACAGGCCGAACTGGATGGACAAATGTCTTTTTTTCGGTCTTATACTATGTTACTATGTTACTATGTAGACCACAGCTGTTTTTAAAAATGGGTTTGTAGAAAAAGACAACAATTTTTATTGTGTTCCAGATATTAAAAAGTTGTAGTTTATTGACAGATGTGCATAATTGAAGTTGCAGGGAAATTCTTCAAGTACAGCAGTCTATTAAATATAATTTTAGAATTTTACCATATACAGTATATTTTTTTTAGAACATTTAGAACATTTTACCATAAAACTAGTTTTCCTCTTTTTTATATGAAAATACATAATATGAACATTGTAGGCTTCTGAAGCAAGTTTTTCAGCATTGCAACAGCAGTAGAAGGGATGTCTCTTGGAGTCTTGTGTCAAATTTGATATCCTTATGGATAAGTCCAGTGGGAATAACACTAATTTAATGCCTTATCCTCTGTAATAACTGAGGTTCTCCTTTACCATTCCGGACTTTAAAGAATTCACTGGTTTCTAAATCTCATTTTCAAATACTCTCTCAGGGAGTTAATATAGAGAACACCCATCTATTAGCCAGAGCAGCTACAAAGAGCACATCTCCCTTTGTAATACCCAGCATATCCATGTATTACATGAACAGTATATTGATTTCACACTGTGTAATGCTTAATGGTGTTCAACCAACATTACATAACATGATGCATTCATAGTATATAGCATAAAAATGAGGCATATCTGCGATTTACCTACTGTTAGAGAAAAACGATCCAGTAAAGATTTTTAACATTTACTTACATAGAATGATGCCACCTGGTTTTCAAAGTGTATAGCCATGTGCATGCTCACTTACTGAGATGAGTGCTGCCAGGTATTTCCAAATACATCTGTATTGGTCTAGTTCTCAGTATTGGAGTCGATAGAGAACTGCAAAATGCCTTGAAAATCACTGGATGAGGATGGATTATTAAATTCGTATTCACTTCCATAACTGTAATACATATATTATTATAGTGGTCGAAAATGAACGCAATATGGTATGTGTGAACCTTTTCTCTGCAGAAGTAGTTCTTATTTAGCAGTTAGTTCCGCTGGCCTTGGAGCATCAGACCTTGAGGTCTGAGGGGCTGCTGGCTGCCTTTTCTTCTCAGTGCTAAGTAATGCCCCTATCTCTGAAGAGGAATTCTCAGAATTATTTTTTGTGCCTCCATTCATAAGTGTGGTGGTATACATGATGGTTTGTCTACCAAACATACCTGGTAATCTAATGATGCTTTTTAGCCTCTGTGACTATAGACTTTTAGATCTCATGATCCCCAATCAAGCTCTCTGGATCCCACATCTTTCTTTCTTCCTTCCAATGAAAGCCTCAGTGTTAGTCCCGTTGGAATAAATAGAAAAAGTGACTTCAGCTTGTAAAAGCAACAAGTGCACCAAGGTTTCTGCTTCCTCTCTCCAGCATACCCACTCTTCATCATGTTCAGTCATTGCAATTTCTTTTGATTTACTGGGTTTTATTAGATATTTCTGTGGTTTGGTGTATTTCCCTGAAATATGCTGTATACTCTATTCACTAGAGATGAGCAAATTTCCTAAAATTCATTTCGGGTTCTATTTGGCCAAAAAAAATTGATTCGGGTACGAATCGATTCTACCTGAATCTAAAGTTCCTTAAAAAAAAAAAATCCATCAATCTATCTTAATCTCTCTCTCTCTCTTTCAATCTATCTCTCTCAATCTTTCTTAATCTCCCCCGCTCAATCTCTCTCTCAAGAGGAGAGTAGTCTGGCCTACAATACTAAGCACACATACTACACATACTAGGCTCTCTCCATAATAAAAAAGAGTGCCCAGAAATCCAGAGTAGAATACTAGTCAGTTTCTCTCTCTCTCTCTCATTTTTTACTCTATTTTGGTTTTATAGCCCTTTTTTGTGGCCTCTTAAAAAAAAAAAAAATATTCCGATAATCAGCTGATCTCTGCAAATCTGGTTCCTAGCTGAAATCACTGATATCACAGTTTCACCCAGTTACACAGGTTTGTTAGTCTAGGCTTTTATCATCAGAGTGAAAGCCGCTTTTTCATTTAGCCTTATGGCAATGACTAATAAAATAGTTCAAGTGTGAGACAGGTTAAGTGCATAGAAACTGTATTCTTAAAGGGAATGTGCCACGAGAAAATGACTAAGTGTATATATCAAGTTTTTATGTTAAACATTTTAACAAATTTTGGGTGATTTTTTATTTTATTTTCCATGTCTCTATCAATATTTAAAAATACTAAAATCATGCCATTTTTAAACTGAACACTAAGCCTAAAATATGCCAAAACTTCCTGAGAGTTTTCTAGGCATGCTTTGCAACCTGTAAAGAGTTCAGGAAGGAGTAGATAAGCTGTTATCTCACCGATTGTGAATGGTGGATGCAGTGTTATCTACACAGAGGTGACATCTATCATTGTAATCCTGTCTATGATGATAATGAGATGACTGTTTAAAATTTACCTGTACAGATAAGGGAGTTCTGATATATTTAAAAAAATAAAATAAAAGCATGCCTACATGGAAACATGATTTAAACAACAGGGGATTTTCTCATGACACATTGGGGGAGATTTATCCAAATTAGAGTAAGGGAAAACGGTCTTAGTTGCCCGTAGCAACCAATAAGATCCCACCTTTCATTTTCCAAAGGATCTCTGAAAAGTGGAATCTAATTGGTCGCTATGGGCAACTAAGCCAGTTCTACTTTACACCAGTTTAACTTTAGAATAACACAATTAACTATGAATGCAACAACTGCTCCCCCTGCTGTAAACCTGAAGCATTACATCTTATTACAAGCTACTTATACTCTTTGCAAATAATACAACAGTGTCAAATAGAATAAGAAAAGAAACAGGACACTAATACATTTTTTGTCAATTAAATATTTATAAGAATTTGCATTGTCCATGAATTTTATAACACATTGATGAATTATACAGTATGTAATAGCTTATCAAAATACATAAATACTTGGACCATCTGTGTGATTCCTTCATAAATACATTTGGTAGGACCATAAAATTTATTAACAGAATATTACATTAAAGCTGCTCACAGCAGACCGTAGGGTTTAAATTCCTAAGTAAAGAAAATTCTAAATTGTAATATGCATGCTATCAGGCTATGTACAACGAAACCCTCCAGCATTAGCCCTGCTTCACTGTGTATATACAGCTCCTAAGACAACCTGGAAAATGTTTCTTAAAGTGCTATTTCATTGTCCTTTTCCATAGAAGAAATAGGAAAATGTGCTTTAGATTATTTTGTGACGTACATTAAAATGAAAAATAAAGTGAATGTGTTTAATGTATATTGGGTTCATATAGACAGTTGGGGGGAAACAGTTTGATTCAGAAAGTTTTTATCCCAAAGAATTTGTAATATGTCTCCATACTCGTTCTTCACGTGTTGTAAATGTATTTCCTCGAAACACTTTGGCTGTTTATAAATGTGGGGTCCATAGATGCAACCTTGGCAGCAATGAAGGAGTGAATGCAATGTAAAACACCAGTGAGATCCTGAAATTCCAGTTCCTGAAAATAAAAAAATACATAAAATAATATTTTAAAAAATTAAGAAAAGGAAAAAAACTACAGGGATTTAAATAAAGGAAAACTCCAATGAAAATCTGAATGTTTACTAGATTGAATAACTTTTTGAACCTTTACAAATTGCAAACCCAAATCTCTGTGTGGAAGTTTCACATATTGATATGGTCCACCAGCCCTTCAATTCCAACTCGAAAGAGGAGAAAATGACTACTACCCCAGGGGTTAGAGCCTGCATTTTAGAAGCATGATGAATACTAACATACAATTCAGCAATCTGTGTCAATCTAGCTACAACTCCCAGTATGAGCCATATACTTCTATGACAGTTCCAATGACATCTATATCTATATCAAATTCAACCCAAGACAGTAGACCATGAAACTCCTATACTGCTGTATACTGTTTCCGTTACATAATCAACTAGTTTAATGTTCCAAAATACTTCAGGGTTCATTAAATAATCCCCAGGTTTGCAACTTTTTAAACACCACTTCATTTTTGGGCAGATTCCACTTTTACACTCTCCACAACACTTTTAGAAAAGAGGCATGGTGATGAAGCACTGTGGGCAGGTCCATCATCCCCTCCAGATTCATCATCATTTACACCAATGACTGAAATCTATGCCATCTACAAGCTGGAGTAGATTTCATTCTAGTCGCACAGAGTGCCGGAGGATGCACCTCATCATAAATTAAGCACTTCCTCCAGAGGCACAGTGGGATCTCAAGATCACCAATTTTGAAAAATGACCCCATTGAGTGTTGAACATTAGAGCCTTCCCTGATTTGAACCCCCTAAAGTGATTTCCTATAGGGCCAGTGTCATGGTATTGAGTGATATTGTAAGAGCTTTATCCACACATTCAAAAAGTTTTATAATTAGAGACATATTCGCAGGATATACCATAAATATCTAGTAGTTGCAGGTCCCATCACTAGAATGGGGGTCTGCCAATTCCCATCTCACCTGTAGCTAATGTACATTTCACTGATTATGAAAATTTGCCAGGAACTCGACATTAACATCAGTCATTTACATATCATTATGCACTGCCATGACAGACTTTAATACTGCCATAGTTATACAATTTCTGTATTGCATTTCTGTTTGGTTTTCATTTTTATTGCAGACCTTCATTTTACTTGGGAAATATTTATTTTAAGGCGCAGTTTATCTCATTATGCCAGCTTATATGTATAGAGCCTGATGTAAGTGTTCCCCAATGGCATTCTATCCATGGAAATTAATCTCAAATGTCAGATATATTTTAGGCATATCTCTATGTATAATGTGGTCGCCTGGTTACTTTGCATGCCGAAATCCCCAGAGCTTGTGACTTTGTTGCACAATAAATATGCCATGGTGTGTGCATTCACAGGCTCCAGCGTCCTCATGTGGTATGAGAAAACTTTACTTAGTGATGGTATCAAATGTGATTTAAAGAGACAATGTGATGCAGAAGGGAAAATGTGGTTTGGGTTCTGAAACATACATTACTATGACTTTGCACACAAAAATATTCTGCACAATAATCACAATATTATTTAAAACAAAATAAAAACTGCAGTGAGCAAACTAAAGAAAAACAGATTTGAAGCCACAGACACAAAATCCATCACATGATACACCCCACTGTGTACAATGGGGCCTGTTATATTACTGGACAAAATAACGCAGCATTCATTATTATTTCATGTAGCTTTTTCATGGAATCTGCTATTCAAACACAGAAGTGAACAAAGCCTTAGAAATTTCATACTGACTATCCTCAGTAAGTTTGTCAATGGTTGTATTTAGAGATGAGCAAAATTCCTAAAATCCGATTCAGATATGATTTGTCCGAATCGCTCTTCTGATTCAATTCAGGTATGTTTTGATTCTGCCCGGAATCAAAAATACTTTCCATGTAAATGTCTCTCTATCTTGAAATTTTTTAATTGAATCACAAGAAATTCGTATTCTGTAATTCGTATCGCAATGACAAAATGGCACAAACCTAAATGTCTCCCCCACATTTCCATCTCAGTATATAGAAAGCACATAATGGATATTAGGACCCATCAACAGGATCCACCCTATTAAACCAGCCCTGACAGGGTTGATCCTGCTGATTAAAATGATACCTGTTGTGTGAAACTCAGCTGTGGCATTCTCAAGAAAAAAATACTTTTTGGCTGTAAATGCAGATGGCCCTAGAGAAATTTGGCCTACTGGAGATTTTTATAAATGCGGTCTTTGCGCTATACAACCGCCCTACCGCATCTATTAGAATAAATGGCACCCTATCCTCTAGATTCCGCATCACAAATGGGACAAGACAGGGATGTCTGCTCTCACCCCTTTAATTTGTCCTCACCATGGAGACCCTCATACAAAGCATCAGACAACACCCAGACAGTAAAGGTGTAAAAGTTGGGGGAGAATGACATATGACAGCGGCCTATGCAGATGACTTAATCATCATAACTTCCAACCCAGATGTGTCTCTACCCCTGTTATCAGTATTGTTTGAAGATTTCCAATGCCTTTCAAACTTTAAGATCAATCCGACAAAGTCAACAGCACTGAATATCTAGTGTCCCTTGAAAATGATTCAAATGGCTAAATCCAATGCCAGCTTTGCGTGGTCCCCCAATTCTATAAAATACTTGGGCCTCCAGCTGTCCCCCACTCCTGACACCTGGTTCTCTCTAAATTATGCCCCCATGCTCCAGCAAATAGAAAGTATAATAGCTTCCTGTAAAATCCCATGTATCTCATGGCTAGGTAGGATTAATCTTCTGAAGATGATGATAATGCTGAAATTACTATAATTTATTCCAGACCCTTTACATATTCCTGCCCCATTCTTTTTTTACTCAAATCTGTAAGACTTTTCTAAAGTACATGTGGGAAATGGCATGTGCAGAGTTGCCCACTCCATCATGATTAAACCTAGACACCTAGACGGAGTAGGTTTCCCTGACATTGAAAACCTATATAGATTAGTTCAGTTGGCAAGGATCTTGGATTGGTATAGGAACCCTCAACCGAAATTAATTGTTTGGATTGAGGAAGAAATAGTTGGATATTCACTCACCCAAGCTTTAATCTGTGTCAGATTGGGGAAACGCCCTCCCACTGAACCCCCTATTCTAACGAAGGCTCCTCTTTCTGTATGGGCACATTTCCAACACATACCCATGGTATGGGCTCCCCCTCCTGGGTTTGGGAGATCTTTTGCTCATGAATGACTCATTTACCGCTGTTTGGACTGGCAGGCAGAGAATACTGAACATGCATAGACTATGTGACATCTTGGTAGACGGAACCTTTCCGGACCTATCTACCCTACAATTAATGCTCCCCTGCACTAAGATATACCACCTCACCTACTCTCAGCTTCTATCCAACTGTAAGAAATTAACGATAGCAGACATGTTCCAAAGGGAGTTAGCTGCTCAGAGATCCCCTGCCCCAAAGCTGATTTCTACAATTTATAAAATGGTAGTGGGCCTCCCAGCAGTTCTGCACCTACATATGTTGCTGCTTGGGAACATGAACTAGACATACAGCTATCCAAAGAGGATTCTGTACAGATATATAGGAGTTTATGTGGCCCATCCAGGTGTATTACCATGCAGGAGACCTCCTATAAAGTAGTCAGTAGGTGGTAAAAAACTCCAGAAGCTCTACATGCCATGAATCCCCTTATCTTCTCATCTTGCTGGAGATGCCTCTCAGGCCCTGGGTCTTACCTCCATCTATGGTGTGATTGTCCCCTGATCAAACCCTTTTGGAGTAGAGTAGGGGTAGTACTCAACAAAGTGTGTCCGGGAGCCCCATATATCTCAGCTACTTTGTTATTTCTGAATCTATTGCCTGCCTGCCCAGCTACCTATAACAGCTTATTATGGAGGCATATATTAGCCACTAAAGCTATGATCCCACTATACTGGAAACAGATACATGCATCCCCCCCTCATATCCCACTGGCTGCGGAAGGTGGGCCAAATAGCCAAATGGAAGAACTGGGATTGTACACATTTGCATCAGCTACCAAATATACAAAGATCTGGTCGCCCTGGCTGGTGTTTGCTATGGCAACTGATGCCCAACAATTCCTGACAGACTAAAGCTAGGGGATCGATCACTCCCTATACAACTTAAGATGCTCCCCTCTCATTCTAAATTGGTTGTTTTGGAGATTTTGACACATGGGAGACATGTTCCTATCTAATGGTATGTAACTATATTTGAGACTGCAACTTCACTTCACGAGCGAAACTACTGTTATTCACATGGCTTAACCCAAGCGACATTTGCATAAGTTTACCTGTAAGACATGCTGTATTGTTTATTACTTCATCAACAATAAACAGAGAATACAAAAAAGGAAAAAACACTGTTATTCTTTATGCAAATGAGGTCTTTAGTGCACAAAAAGGTGGGGCCTAGCTGCTAAGTGCACCCCAGCTCCTCAGCTTTCTAGTGCTATCCACTGCCCTTGATGCAGTATAGTCCTTTTTTGCATAAAAATCTATCTTTTCTCCTCGGGGATACCACAACTGATTTTTACAAGACAGGTATCCTTTTAATTAGCAGAATTAGCCCTACCAGGCGGTATTATATAAAGTGCATGCTGGTCAAGTTACACCTATGGCTAGAGGGAAAGGGGTTAGGTCAAGAATTTGGCATGGCGTGGTGGTGTCATTTCAATTTTTGGGAAGGGGGGCCCAAGCTGAACTTTTGCACCAGGGTCCATAAGTGTTAAGCTATGCCCCTGCCTGCATCCCTTCCTGGTGTCAAAATTTTTTACCAACTCCAATCCTGAGTTATTTCTGCTCCCTCTCCCCTCTCATAGAATACAGAAAGAGAGACTGACTAAACTTTCTGGCAGGAAAAGTCTCTTGAAGGATTTAGGAAAAACCATTGAAACATTAGATAAAACTTTTCTTGCTTTATCACCTTTTCTCTCTGTCAAGCTCTCTATGGAGCTTTCTAGCATTTTGTAATGTACAGTATGTAATCTGGTTTAGCTTTGCGACTTTTATGTATCAATACCCTACATATTTCTATTTAGTACCTGTTAGGTTACTTGCACACAGGTGCGGACAAGCAGAGCTTCCATGCAGATTCTCTTGTGGATTTCTCTGCATTTCAACACTAAATCAGCACCAAAAGCCACACAAACAATCGACATGTTGTGCAATTCAAAATCTGCTCAGCAGGTCAATTTCCCCAATGAAAATATACACTCACCTAAAGAATTATTAGGAACACCTGTTCTATTTCTCATTAATGCAATTATCTAGTCAACCAATCACATGGCAGTTGCTTCAATGCATTTAGGGGTGTGGTCCTGGTCAAGACAATCTCCTGAACTCCACACTGAATGTCAGAATGGGAAAGAAAGGTGCTTTAAGCAATTTTGAGCGTGGCATGGTTGTTGGTGCCAGACGGGCCGGTCTGAGTATTTCACAATCTGCTCAGTTAATAGGATTTTCACGGACAACCATTTCTAGGGTTTACAAAGAATGGTGTGAAAAGTGAAAAACATCCAGTATGCAGCAGTCCTGTGGGCGAAAATGCCTTGTTGATGCTAAAGGTCAGAGGAGATGTTGCCTGGTCTGATGAGTCTCGATTTCTGTTGAGACATTTAAATGGAGTCCGAATTTGGCATAAACAGAATAAGAACAAGTATCCATCATGCCTTGTTACCACTGTGCAGGCTGGTGGTGGTGGTGTAATGGTGTGGGGGATGTTTTCTGGGCACACTTTAGGCCCCTTAGTTCCAATTGGCCATCGTTTAAATGCCACGGGCTACCTAAGCATTGTTTCTGACCATGTCCATCCCTTCATGACCACCATGTACCCATCCTCTGATAGCTATTTCCAGCAGGATAATGCACCATGTCACAAAGCTCGAATCATTTCAAATTGGTTTCTTGAACATGACAATGAGTTCACTGTACTAAAATGGCCCCCACAGTCACCAGATAACCCAATAGAGCATCTTTGGGATGTAGTGGAACGGGAGATTCGTGCCCTGGATGTGCATCACTCAAATCTCCATCAGCTGCAAGATGCTATCCTATCAATATGGGCCAACATTTCTAAAGAATGCTATCAGCACCTTGTTAAATCAATGGTATGTAGAATTAAGGCAGTTCTGAAGGCAAAAGGGGGTCCAACACCGTATTAGTATGGTGTTCCTAATAATTCTTTAGGTGAGTGTATATGCTAAGTCTACAGGAGATTTGTCAAATCTCATTCACTTTTCTGGTACTGAATTATGCTGTTTGTTTCTAGATGAAAATTCATGCACAAAAAAGTTGTAATCCACAATATGTGCAGTTTACCTATTGGCTCATGCACACAGCAGTTGATCGAGGACTGCAATTTGCGGTCCCCAAATGCAGGGGAAACATCCGTGTGGATTTCGCAGACAGATCCAGACCCATTCAACTTGAATGGGTCTGTGGTCTGTCTGCACCACAAAAAAGTGGTGCATGCACCACTTTTTTTTGCGATGCGGAGGAATGGAGAGAAACCATAGAAGCACTCTGTAGTGCTTCCGTTCAGTTCTGTGCCTCTGTTCTGCACCAGTCCTTCCGGATTGCAGACCCATTCAAGTGAATGGGTCCACTTCTGTGATGCAGGGAGCCCACAGCCGGTGCCTGCATATTGCACACGTGGCAGATTTTGTTGCAGGAATTTCAGTGACTGAAAATTAATTCATTCACCTAAGAGGAACTTGCAGTAAAACGTCAAAAAGCCAAAACATCCCCATTCAAATGAATGGAACATAAATTATCTGCACCCTTAGGCCACCTGCACAGGTTGCGAAATACGTGCGTTTTTAATGTGTGGGTTTACATGCTGAAAAACCACAACCTTACACAGTATCAGCAAAATGTATGCAATTACACAAATCTCATGTACATTTTGCTATTTTTTTCCACGCGGAAAAAGTGTGGATTTCGAAATAAATAGAGTGTCAATTATATTTATGGTTTTAGCTGCAGATTTTACCCCTTTCAATGGAATAGTGAAATCTGAGGCACAACCCTTATTAAATCCACACCAAAAACCGCTGCTAGATGTTGCGGATTTTGGTGCGGATATGTTGAAGAAATGGACATTAATCTGCACGGGACTTCGTGCGGATCTTATGTGCGTTCATCCGACCTTGTGTGCAGGTGGCCTTATGGTATGTTTAGATGTGAATGAAATGCTGTGGATTAGCCTTTGTGGATTTTCATGTATCAACACAAAAAGAGAAGAAAGCAGGCGAAGCACGACTAACAATATATATAAGCTTTATTATGGTTCTCAGGGAGGGGAAAATACAATAAAATACAATAACATAAAATACAAAACACTGGTGGATGACACACAGGGTGGGAGAGGATCACAAAGTGGACAGCATGAAGCATAGAAAAGACATTAAACAAGGCCAAAAAGATATAAGGTAGTTAGTAAATGAATAGATGCCCCAAAATGGAACATGTATAGATGACCTCGCCAGCCTTAAACAAGATATAGAAGCCCAAGACAGTACATACATATAAAGTGCAAAGTGCATAAGATGCAATGTACATGGACAATAAATTACAATACAATAGTAATAGTTGTGATCCAAAAATGACCCAACGCACGTTTCGCGTAAGCTTCCTCAGGGGGTGTATGTGCATATTATGCCAACAGAAGGTGCCTTTTATATACAAACTAACTAGAGTAATGATGAACAGCTGGGAGAGGGAGGGAGAACACACTCGTGTGTGGCCACCCACGGAGGTGAAGCGCGTATGTTCCACAGTGGAACGCACAACGCCACTTCCGGTCCGGGGGGAAACGAATGCAGACTGGGCAGTTAGAATTAAAACTGAAATATAAGTCATATAATATTTATGGAGCGGGCAAGAGAGATAAGGTAAAGAAATTATAAAATAACAGCCAAACAAAATTACTATATTCAAAAGAATGCCACTGAAGGGAGCAGGAACAGCGCCGGAAGTGACGCAGTGTTCCATGTACAAAGAACTATTATTCTGTCCTGTCTTTTTCATCCTTCACCTTTTGCCTTTTTACTGAATTCGACCCTGTTCTGCCTGACCTGAACACTGACTGACTCCCGTATTGACCTTCTACCTCTTTCCCTGACCCATTTTCTAAATACTGGATGGTACAAAACTCTGCCTGCTCAACCTGTCTTCTAACTATACTCTAGCCTGTGTACTTGGTGCCATGCATCAGTGTCTCTTGTCTCCTTGATCTGCCTACGGTAGGTTAACTTTCACTGAACAGAGACTACTTCAAGAGATAGCGGCCTGATGGTTTTTCTGCAACTTTGTCCAGTTCCCTGCACAGGAGTTAAAGGTTGAAGGCCAGGGAGGGCCACTTTTTCATGACACAGTGGATCCACACCCATTTCATGACATTTATTTTGCACTTATTACGTATCCATTGGATGTATGATAACTTTCATATTGGTGGGAAATCTGACCACGTGAATCTTCATTGTAGACCTCCAACACTGTGCCGGGTCAATTTCGCCAATTACATATACTTTGTATGAAACATGGGGCTTTGTATGGAACATTGCTGCTTCATTCATACTCTTTCTAGCCACGGTTTTTCAGTAAACTTTTGCAACCACTAAAATTACAAGTAATTGTGGTATCACATGACAGGAATCAACATGTCAATTGTTTTCACTTTCTCATTATTGAAATCATGTTCCTTGTGTTACATTGATTATTTGTGACACTGAGAAAAAAGTGAAATCCAGCTCACCCGTTCATTCACTCCAACTATGTTCCCCTGATGCACGGAGATGTAGGTAAGACCTGGGTACGGCAGTAAGGAAAACGAAGGAAACTCCAGCATCTAGTTCACGAGTGTCTTCTCTTTATTGACAGTGTCGGAAATACAGCCGCAATAAAATATATCTTTTCACATCCTTAGACAGTCAACGCGTTTCAAAAAAGTTCTTGATCATGACTGGTACGAGTCATGATTAAGAACATTTTCGAAATGCGTTGACTGTCTAAGGATGTGAGAAGATATATTTTATTGCCGCTGTATTTCCGGCAACTAGATGCTGTATTTTCAGCAACTCGTGAACTAGATGCTGGAGTTTCCTTCGTTTTACTATAAGTGACACTGACCCAGCATCTGCAAATTTGGCCTACTTCATAGCATCTATGTGGTGAACTGCTAAAGATACGCCAGAAAAATCTCCCCCTATATGCCCCTACACATCAATACGCAGACATATGTAACAAAAAGGTGTTCATTCAATATATATTTGGTAAGGATATTTCACTTGAATTGTGTTAAAAAGTGCAAAAGAAAAGTATGTAAACTGCACAATATAGATTCTTATATCATTGCAGTCTATGGCTATAGAGTTCAATACTTTGGGTCATATGTTCAGGACTGTATCATACACATAGTAAAATAAAAATATAGAGGGAGATTTATCAAACTTGGTACAAAGGTAAACTGGCTTAGTTACCCATAGCAACCAATTAGATTTCACCTTTCAGAGCACTATGTCAGTTTTTATTTCTGCCAGTTTTGATAAGTCTTTTCCATAGCCTTTTTACACCCTGCTTCTCGAGGTTTTTATAGTTTCCTAATATTTTTTCAATAACCGAATGAAATTACTTATCAAAGTTTTTTTTTTACACATTGGGGGAGATTTATCAATAATGGTGTAAAGTAAACTGGCTTAGTGGCCCATAGCAACCAATCAGATTCCACCTTTCATAATAAAATGTTGATGACCTACAAATAACATATTAGGGGTTCACTTACTATAGACTGGTATTTCACAAGCCAGCCAAACACTTACTATAGACTGGTATTTTGCAGGCCTCTTAATAAATTTGTTGCATCTGTGATGTCCATGTGTCAGAAACTGAGGGCTCATGCACACGAACGTGGGGCAGCTGCATGCGGATAGCGAACCCATTCACTTGAATGGGTTCCACTATCTGCATCCGACAGTCCGCAGCGGAAAAAAATAGTGCATGCACTACTTTTTTGTGGTGCGGAGGCACGGTTAGAACACCACGGAAGCAATCTGTAGTGCTTCCGTGGGGTTTCGATCCATGCAACCACACCGCATCTTCGGGTGAATTTTTTTTTTTTTTACCTCATTTATCAAAAGGCGCATGCTATTTTTAAAATGTTTCTTTTGTACTTGTAGGCTAATAACCTGTTATTTTCTTTAAAAAAATTGTCATTTTTTATGCCAAAGAAAGTGTTAAGATGAGAGTTTTATTTATATTTGCAACAATGCATCTGTGCTCAACTGACTTTAAACAAGCGACTCCATTAACGTCTATATGCAACACTTAATTGCTAAAGTTGAGCATCTAACTGATCCGCCGTGTGCCTTTTTAACAATTTAAATTACCACAGAAGCAACCTTAATCTACCGCTACACTTTGAGACTTTTAAGCCAAACATAAATTTATAAACGAGATATAATGCGCCAATTTGGTAGCCCTGCCCACTTTCACATTCAAAACATTTGGCATTTTTCATTATTTCTGGTGTACAATAAGGAGAAAACAGTTGATATATTTGGCACAAATCAAAACACCATTATTTTTGGTGCATTTCACATCATAATTCTGGCACAACATGATTACTAAATGTCCCTAATTATTTGTTTCCAAATTTTGTGTGATTTGATTCAGGAGAATCCAGAAGGAGAGAGAAAGATACAGAGGGAGAGAAAAGAAAGAGAGGGGAAGAGATTGAGAGTGAAAGTGAGAGAGAGGGGGAGGGCGAGGAGGAAGAGAGAGATGGGGACTGGAGAGGGAGTGGGAGAGGGAGAGAAGGGAAAGAGAATGGGAGAGGGAGAGAGAGAGAAATAGAGAGAGACTTTTCAAGGCAACCAGAGCACTTTTGATTCAGGCAGATGTTATTCAGACCTGAATTGGCCAAATCAAACCACAATCAAATAGAGTTATAAGAAAAGATGCTGCAGATTCCTTTTTTGCACCCGCTGTCCCCTGTGATCAGAGGGGGGTGACTAAGTGCACCTCTCGTTCTTCACAATACCTCTGATAGGGAGTATAGATTTTCCCAATGGGTACACCAGACCCTACCTCTGAGGAACGGGGGGTGGAACACTGGATGGCCTACAGATAGTACAGGACACAGAGGGTGCTAGATGGCCAGAGGCTGATCACACGGATGCAAGGTAAGGTCTGGGTACAGAGTCCAAGGTCAGGGCGTGGCAATAGGACAAAGTACGTAAATTATGTCCGAGGTAAGGGCAGAGGGCAAGATAGCAAAATCCGTAAGGCAAAATACGAGATCAGGGCAGGTGGCAGTAAGGCAAGGTCGTTTAAACAAGATACAGGGTCTGGTACACAGTAATGGCAGAAATCACAGTAATACCTTTGCTCACAGGAACTTAGGCAAGGAACCAAAGTAGCTCAGGCTCCTTCCTATAGAAGGAGGCGCCTTAAAATCCATCCTGCAGACCAGCCATAGGCTGGGGAAGATAGGAGGCTTGTACATGCTGCCTCACATAAGGAGGAGAGACATGCCCGCACACACCCTATATGCACACAAGGAACTCTGTGCTGGAGCCACAGCTAAGACCCCACTGTCTTTGCCTGTCAGCACCGTTTGCAACAGTGGGGAGGAGTGAGGAAGCCCGGCGCCCGTACCTGCGTGTGGGAACATAATCACAGATATGGGAAGTTAACAGTAAACCGGTCAGGAGAGGTAACAGGGCTTTTTTAGAGAAACCTGGCATGGGGGTAAATCATTTTAAAAAATATATACACATATTCTGAATGAGACATGTTGACTGTCTCTTTACTCAAACTGAATCAATCTATGAAAAGGATCGGAATCCAATTCTTTTTCTGAAGTAGTTTTGGGAAAGAATAATGAAGTATTCCCTGAATATACAGTCAATGTAGATGTGACAATACAAAGTATATGATTTGTGTAAGGAGACCTGGAATAATTTAAGTACATAATAACATATTTTTAATTCGGATTCCCATGTGTCAGTTCTGCCCAATGGTTGACCATCTAAGAATATATTCATTACATCCACTGGATGCTCTTACAATGCTTCAGTCCTTTCATGCCTATAAAACAAGTTGCAAATTCCTCCTATATTTTTATTGTGTCAGGTGCAGCCTATTGTGTATTCTTCATATGGCGCGGTAATATGTCAAGTGCCATTCATCCTGTTGATGCAGAATGTTGCTGAATTGATGGTAGCAACACACATATTATCCTTCCTGAGGCATGACATTGCCTTCTCCAAACAAAGTAAAATTAATCAGACCCTCATTTTATTATAAAAAAAATAAAAATGAATCTATGCTATGCTGTTCTGGTAAACCCGGCTCTATATAACTTCAAATAGGAATCAATCTGGGATAAATAATTCCACTTTGCACTTTGGCATTACGTGCCCTTGACATAACAAGTCAGAGAACTATATTTTATTAAATAGTTTAAGCTTAAAGCGTGAATGGAAACTTCATGATTAAATGAAAGTTAAACATTTATGTACCACCTCCAGTCAGTCTGATCCAGGCGCTCCTGCCGCTTTCATTTTGATTGTGCCTAAATTTTAATTATAAATTTCGTTTCCTTTTCAACATCTGATCCCTATTACCGCCTCTGTCATATTTTCGGCTTTGATTATGTGGCTGAATTCATTGCCTTGCGACTTACCTTCATTTCAATTTGTTTTGTGTCACAATTTTTAAATAGCAGCTTTACTCGAGTTTTGCCATCATCAGAGGAACCTTTCAATTGGGAAAACTTAAACCTCCAGATTATGTTCTATGGCAAAACAAAATGGAAACAATTCTGGTCAACATTCAATGTGAAAAAATACACATCTATACAGCATATTACATAATTAAACTTTGAATTCAAGTCACTTTAAAGGATTTTTCCCATGATAGAGAGTAGATAAAGAGTAATAGAACCAGTGTTCCTGAGAAGAAAGGTGTCTCATTGCTCTCCATTGGAGATCTGCAGACATATAGCATCACAGTTCCCCAAAATTTCTAAATCTAACATTAAATCCAAATTAAAATTCTGGACAACCCTTTTTAAGGTGATTGATCATTTGTGGACACTATTATGTTTTATAGAATCTAAATAATTGCACAATTCTGAGCTGATGACTTTATAAGGGTATCTTTACAGATGTTGAGACTTTGTTTTCTTGATGCATTTTTCCAAATCCCATCTTTTACACATTTCATGACTCCAGCACAATGTCTTCTTCTCACCTTCTATTTGTTGGGTGTGCTACATTTCCAAACTAATCTCCACATAACACCCAGCATGCAGTCCAGCACTCCAATGACTTAATTTCCTTGTATCCCTTCTAGCCTAGTGTCACCCATCACTCCCAAACCCTCCAAACCTCCAATCCTGAACACTTAACTCATTTCTGTCTCATGTGGATGTGAATTTTATGTGACACTTGAACATATTTGACTTGGCGCTACTCCTAATGGCTTTATCTTAGTGTCTCCCATATTCACCCTTTAATCCGTATACAAGAATGTGGACTTCACTGCAGAGGAACCACCAGGCTGGAGTAGTCAACGTTCAAATCACTTCTGACCCACAGGGGGGTCAAGAGACACTGATGCAGAAAACCTTGGGCCAAAACCTGATCAGACAGGCCAAGGTCAGGGCATGCAGAGTTTGTAAAATCCTGTAAACAGTCAGACATCAGGGTGTCAGCTCAGGGTCAATATATAGATAATGCAGAAAGGATAGGTAGCAGAGGGTCAAAAATCCAGGAAACGGGCAGGATTTGGTACACAGGCAAACAAACAAACAGCATACCTTTGCAGGAACTAGCAAAATAGAACATATTGCTCAGGTAACCTCCCACAGGGGAAGGTGCCTTGAGTACCCTTGAATGGCCTGCCATAAACTGAAAAAGATTAGGGTGCATGTGCTGGCCCTCTAAAAGCTGGAGGGAGCATGCACGCACTAAGTGGTGTGGCAATAACTAATTGTCATGCATTTGGCTTCTCTAACCCACAGGGATCAGTTGTTATGGCCAGGGAAATGGTGTCAAGGCACATATTTCCATAGCAATACATTGCAGCCATTCAAACGAATGCCTGTCCAAATAATGAATATAGACACACCAAGTCCACCAGAGTGAAAGCTACTGATACAGAGCGGTTCTCTACTGTACCACATAGAGCGGGTTCCTAAGCATGGAACTTCCCCCGCCCCCATCCACCGCAATGGCAAAGGACATTGATATTTTTAGGAGTCAGCAACTTTTGAATATTTTTTTTTACTTTAGCAATATACTCGTCACATTGAGAATCAGTCAGTAAGAGATCATAATTAAGATGAAATTCCTCCTCACAATATTTGATAGTATCTGCATTTATGGTAAATCTGTATTTTGATGTCATTTATTTAGCCTTCAGTATCACATTAGCATAACTTGATTTTAACGCTGGAGTGATTCGGCATCTCCCTGCAGCCTCCAGCTCTTTTCTTCAGGCTTAGCATTTTGTCTCTAATCTTTTCCTATTACTTATAGTTGAGTAAAATAAGCAGATTTGAACATTTTGCGAATCATTTGATGTTTTTTCTCCATTTAGTACTTTACTATGCTTATGTTCTTAGAATCAAATCATCTGCAATAGAGTCCTAATTATACTGAAGATAATAATTGCTATTTGTAACATCAATACATTTGGCTATGCATTATACACACATATTCTTCCTATCATTACACCACTGGGTAATAGATTGAAGTTGATTTTAAAAGGATCCTGTCATAGTAGGCCTCACTATCAAGAGCACAGTAAGACAGCTGCAGGTCATCTGAATAAAATGTTTTTCCCCTTCCTGATCCGAGGCGTCTCCTGAAATATGAGAATTTTAGTGCAATGAGAAAATCGGCATCATTCCAAAGCTTTACTCCATCCAGTGCTTAGCCCCTTCCTCACTGCTTTGAGAGGGTCAGCCAGTGGCGGTGTAATCTTGCCTGGCTTAATGTTCTTGCGCATGCGCCGTCCTTTCGAAATGGTCTGTACTGCGTTGTACATCAGTTTCTGGCACAAAAAAACACAAATTTTGAAGCTAGTGCTGGTCTGCAAAAAATTATTTTAGCTTTTTCCAAAACCTTGCCTCTTTTTCAAAAAGTTAATGGGATGTGGGCAGTAAAAGGAGTAGTTTTCACTTCTGGTGCACAGGCAGCAGACAATGCAAAAAATTTATTAAGAGGCATTTGTTACTTATTGGGGCATTTCACGCCAGCACAGGACAAATTAGGACCAGTTTACCCAACACCAGTCTTGATAAATCTTCCCCTAAGTCTTATCTCTAAAGCCGTGCGCATGGAGCAGTAGAAAAGGAGATTCAGATGGAGTAAAGAACCTCTGCACAGAGTGGATCCAACTCTGGTGGACTCAACCCTCCATGTACCGTATTATGTAGTTGCCTAATGTCTTCATTTGAATGTGCTTCATTATACTATCTGCAGTGACTCCACCTAATGATGACAGTTCATCACCAGGGTTCAGTGAAGTGGGATTCTTGTCAGTTCAAGCACTATATGTGTATTTGGAAGTGCCCACCCAGATTGCATTTGAAGGCGGGATTCCCTCTGATCAGTCCACATGGGACAGATACCCTGAGGAATCTCTACTGCACAACTATAGAAGGGGAATCTGTAGTGTTTACAGTAGCAGAAATGTTGATGACATTTTACAAAATCTCATTCACATGCTGTGGGGAAAAAGCACACAGATATTGACTTGTGGTGTGGATTTAAAAGCTGCAACATGTCAACTTATGGTGTGGTAATGAATAATTAGTCACTAACTTCTTACATAACTTTGCATAAATCAATAGTACAAATGACCACAAGAAACTCTGTAATATGTTTTATCAGTGAGAAATGAGTAGTTATCAGCTGTTTATCAGCTCCTCCATACCCACCCACACACACACATAAATTGATTGCTAGTTATAAGCCATGTACCGGGTGGGCTTCCCAGGATACAGCGAAGTCATAAACGAGGAAAGTAACTCTAATACCAGCTTTTGCCAAAACAGAATTTTACGAAAATGTGGTAATTAACACCATCACAAATGTTGGGAACATAAGATGAATTTAAACATTCCACCCTGAAGGCTGAGACCTTTGTGTTGCACAGTGCGGCGCCCTCCGATGGATGCAGGAGGAAAATTCTGTAGTTTGCCTACTGACAGGCACACCATACCTGTTATTACCCTAAAATAACAAGAATCACTGTATGGGCGTGCGGTACGCTTGCAGTGCAGCACAACAGTTTACAATCTTACAACGCTCTACAGTATTCCCTCTCCCATAACTGGTCCTGTAGCATGTGCCTGAGTATTCCTTCTGAGCAAAACACCAGCCTGGCTTGAGTTTGTGGGGATTTTATCAGCTTTCCAATGTGGAATGTCACTTTAAGTTATGGAGTTCTTGCAATAAACAATATTAACACTTGTGGCTTGACACAGACAGAGACCCTAACTAACTAACTACAGGCCTGGTCTCAGTCTCTAGGCACCAGCACTGTAATGAGGTGCATGCACAATCTTACTGACCCAGGTCTGCTTTGCATCCGCTGGTGACTCTGAACACAACAAATGTCTCTCCAACAAGCATGCGGTACCGCAGTGTATGTTGCTTTGTTCCTCTGCTCTCATCAGCGTTCCTGGCGGCAATCTTCCTTCCTCTAGGCAGGATCAGGATTTTGGACACGATCGGCTTCACTTAGCTGCAGCTCTGGTCACTGAAAGCTGCTCTCACACTTGGATGCCATAACATCCCCTGCTCACACAGCTCCTCAGTAGTGATGAGTATTGCATAGGCAATATTATAATTCACAATATTTCGTGAATTTTGGGCCGAATATTCGCCATAAATTTGGAGATTTGAGAATTCGTGATCTCCAGTCATTATTTACTTGATTGTAAAAATTGGCAATGTAATATATTTGCGATAAAAATTTGCATTTAGAATATTCGCGATCAACACTAAGGGTAGGCAACTTTCCTATTGGTTGCTAGGGATGTTAATAAGTGCGCGATTAACACTATTCGTGAATATGAATATATAGCACTATATTCTAAATATTTGCGAATTCTCAAAGTGGCAATATTCGCAATTAAAATTCGTGATTCGAATATTCACGCTCAACAACACTACTCTTCAGTCTCTGCTCCTTAAGATGGCTGCCTCCTCTCCTCCTCCATGCTCTGAAAACCACACCTCTCATGAATTTGGAAGTATATATGCAGTCAGTCAACTGTGCTTAGGAAACAGTGGCATCTTGTGGCCAACTAGCAGAATGTCAGTCCAGAACATTTAATTTAATTTAATCCACACAGTGTTCAAACAATGAGAGCTGTTTCGCCCTCTCACATTTTCACTTACAAAAATCTATTTTTTCCATCCAGGGTGGGATCCTCTCTGCAAGAGGATCATGTTACAATATCAATGCAAGTCTATGGAAAGGAGAGGGGGAGGTGTGAGCAGGAGCTGAGAAGACACACAAGCAGAGACAAGCAGACTGCATAGCTATATAGGAAGTTTATAGTTTATCACAAGTTCTTTATTAACAAAAATACAGGTCCGTACTTCTCTGTAATGTCCTCTGTTATCTTGGGGCTGCTTTTGAGTGACTGAGACAGGAGGAAGATTTTTCTCTACTTTCTGTGTGCAGTGAAGGGCAGTTAGTCTCCACCCACCATTCCTGAGATAGCTGCAAACCAGATATTCAGCGAGCACAGAGAAAAACGCCTAAATTCTAGATACAAGTCATATAATGGCCAGAAATTGTGCTATTCCTTATGTACACACACCATATTATTGACTAATGCAAAGTTTGTTAAAAGTTCAGTGCCTCTTTAAATAAGTGACAAATCTACAAAACAAAATTGCATGTAATACATGTGCATTTTGTATCCAATTTTGATGCAAACCCCAATTCAAATCTGCAGCGGATTTTTCCTGTTGCAAATGATATCCTATGTGGATGTACCCTTAAGGTGGCTTTATTATAAAAATGGCTTCATAAAAAGGGGTCAATTTCATATTTTAAGTATCTTACTCATTGAATGAATTAGAAGTAGCTCTCCAAGACTGGGAAGCCATCATCAGGGGGCTGGGTATGGTACCAACATTAAAAAAGACTCAACTATCATGAGCACATTAGGTCCAGCATCTAGCTCCCATCACTGTTTCTTCTGGTCCCTGCTGGACCAAAAATATATAATAAACTTTACAGTAATTAGGTTTTGTACCATTTAGTAAAGCAACATACATTATTGATCTCTATTAAGCGCCTGATTACTGATTCCTGCATTTCATAGTCAGATAATAAGAGGCAGAAGGACAGTTTTATTCCATTAATATTATTACACGCTCTGTACATTCTTACCTTTGATTTGCTGTCAAAGCAGGTAAATCCTGATACAAAGTCCACAGTGAAGCAGACAACGTCTCCTTGATTGTTACAAACATATGTTTTCGACTGGAAAATAAAAATGATTACCGTATAAGTAATTAAACAAATAAGTATGCCACTATGTATTCCAAGACCGGCTGTTTCACATCAGCTGTTTAAATGGGGTTTTTGGATCCTGTACATTGATGACCTTTCCCTAGGATCAGGTCTGTGGTGGTCCAACTCTTGGCATCCTCACCAACCAGCTGTTTGCAGTGAACATAGCACTTGTAAAGGCACCTTAGCTTCTTCATTGTTTACTTTCGTTCATCCACCAGCATTCTGTACATTTAGTAGTGACGGTGCAGAATATTGCGGCGGCGTCCTATTCACTTTAATGTAATAAAGCTGCAATAACCAGCACCGCTGCTGCTAAGCAAATGTCATGCAGCTTGACATACTGATTGAAGAGGCTCACGAGTGCACTGCTGTCCCTTCAAACAGCTGATTGTAAGGGTGGAAGTCCCTACCAATGTGATACTGATGGCCTAAAGATCAGTCATCAATATGCTGATTCCAGAAAACCCTTTTAACCCAAGAGTGGAACCCCCAGCAGGAGTAGAAACTCCTACGCCCTATCTCCATAGGGCCATTGTTTCGATATCTTGCACTAATGTTGGATAATATTAGGCCATATTTGTGCTATATACCAGCGGTTCTCCATATCTACATTAGCTTGCTACTATAAGTAAAAGGAACAGCTTGTATGTCTCCACCTATTATCCGAAAGTGAGTATTCATTTCCTTTTTGTGTAACCCTGATTGCCTACATTTCACAATGTTTCACGTATGTTACTTTCTCAGAAGACATTTGCTATTCCAATTCTGCAATGTCTACACTTAGAGCCAGAAAATGTCAAGCCACCGAAGATTATATTAAGACTGGAACTTTTGGTGACCTTGTTATGCCAATGAGGATTTGACAGGGTCCTGTAGCAATGTAAAATGTGTAATATCCTAAATGTGAAGTCACGTTGCTGGTGAACTTCTTCATTATGGTGCTGGCTTTATACATAGACATTAGCCCTTTCCTTTCGTCAACATCTTCTCCCATCTCTTGGTTAAACTTGATGAATATACATAGACATTAGCCACAGGTATTACTTGGTGTCATTCAGATAAAAGACTGATAATACATCACCCTATACAGTATATAATATATCTATCTACTGAAGATTCTGACTTACATTAACCTATGTGCCCACATATTCTTTGTTCTATATGATCTTCTTCTATGTCTGCAGTGTCTTACAGGATGTTACATAACAAACTTTAACATGTCAAAAAGCCCAACCTTATTTTAAAACTAGAATCATATGACAATGAGAGTCTAAGGTCTAATATAAAGGAAAAATATAAGATTTGTAAAAGTACAAATTTAAACCTGATTAAGGGTGCAGAGATAGAAGTAGCACCCATGATGCCTGAGGGAGCTCAGACTTACCTCTGCCACATAAGAATACTCCGAAGACACCATTATTATAACAGGACATAGTCAGTGGGGTTTGTCCTGTTAAAGATTTTGTACTGAAGCCCTGTTATGCCTCTGGGGATACGTTTTTCTCACCTTCCTCTGGATCAACAGGGGCAAACAATTTTGAAAAGTTTAGCTATGCCCTTTCCTTTCATCAACATCTTCTCCCATCCCTTGGTTAAACTTGATGAATATATGTCTTTTGCCAAATGTACTAAGTATATTAATGCCCCATATAAAAATATTCAACTTTTTTTTTAATTTAGCACCTGGATCTGAATGCGTTTGTAACTGGATGTATTTAAACAGTTAGTAGAGTCACTGAATTATTCAACAATCTAAATCTTTATAGCGCCACCTGCTGTTTGTTCCTTTTCTTATCTGTCTGTCCACTTCACTGAGGTGGTCAGACATACTCAGTTCCATCTTTCAACTGGCACTAGCCATATTACTAGTGAGGTTGCAAACATAAATTTTTCCGTTCGCGAACGGCGAACGCGAACTTCTGCAAATGTTCGCGAACATGTGAACAGTGCGAACCGCAATAGACTTCAATAGACAGGCGAATTTTAAAACCCATAGGGACTCTTTCTGGCCACAATAGTGATGGAAAAGTTGTTTCAAGGGGACTAAAACCTGGACTGTGGCATGCCGGAGGGGGATCCATGGCAAAACTCCCATGGAAAATTACGTAGTTGACGTAGAGTGTGGTAAGTTGTAATCGCAATGCAATTAATACAGGTTATATTAATCGCATTGTGAATTCAACTTAGAGCTGGGTTCCTAATGGTTGTTGTATTGCTAGAATATAACGAAGATTGAGAATATAGTGCTATTTTCGTTATCTTCGTTATATTCTAGCAATACAACCATTAGGAACTCAGATCTAAGTTGTAATCGCAATGCGAATAATACAGGTTATATTAATCGCATTGCGATTTACAATTACTAACACTCAGCTTCAGAATGAATCTAAGATGGATGCTGTCCTTGCGTTTAGATAGGAGGTGGGAGGGTCTGGGAGGGAGGGTATGCTGATTGGCTGGAATGTGTCTGCTGACTGTGAGGTACAGGGTCCAAGTTTACTCAATGATAAAGTAAGGCCGGACTGGAGCTGAAAGCTTAAGGGGAGGCCAGCATGACTCTGGTTTGGTTGGCGAAGGGGCGGCATGGAAGTGGTTAATGGCCATTAGCAGTCAGTGGGGTAGCCATGGAAACAGGGGTGTGGCAGGGAGGGTCTATAATGAGAGAGCAAGGAAGAAGAAATCACCATTTTGGAAGAATGTTAAACTCACCAGCAGCTCTCAGCATGTCAGCTCTCAGCATGTCAGCTCTCAGCAAGTCAGCTCTCAGCAAGTCAGACAGATAAGTAGGGAGACATCAAAAGGGGGCCCAGATGACTGTTGGAGAGTTTTGGTGGCCTGCTCCAGGGGGCCACAGTGAAGGTGGCAGTGCCTGGTGAAGAGGGCAGACGGCCGCGGCAGGAGCCGGCGCGCTTATGTCCTGATTAAACCCCCCCCGGGTCCAGCGCCGATAGCGGAGCCCCTCATGGGACCCTCCAGGGTAGGGAGATGCGCAGCAGGCACCTGACAGGCGCTCCCGCCGTGGGAGGAATCCAAGGCAGTGGCGGGGCCCAGAGTGGAGCGGGGGATGGGTTACCTCCCCGCTCCCTGCAGCAGCTCCTACAGGATCCGGACCAGGCTCGGTGGCCCCTTTCAGTTCTGCCTTTGCTGGGGTGTCCACTCGGCGGGGGAGAGGTGACACTGGAAGTCGGGCTGTGCAGGAGGAGGCTGAGGAGCTGCACAGGCCCTGAGCTGGACTGGAAAATACAGCAGCAGGTTCCGCCCACCGCATGGCGGGAGCCATGGCGGGCAGAAGATACAGTGGATCCAGCACAGAAGGTTACCGGGATAATTGTGTCCAGCATCAACACGGCATCAGGGTCCAGAAACTCAGAGGACAGCGAACAGGAGCGACAGGATTCCGGACCTGCGGCGGCGGGTTCACAGCGCCCGTGCTGCCTGGTGAGAATTCATGGGTTCCTTTTTTGTGTCTCTTCTTAGCAGTTCAGCTGGCAGGTGTTGGTCTGGGGGGCTAGGAAGAGGGCTAAGGTAAGTTTTGGGTGGTTTGGCAGGATGGTTGAAAAGTTTTGGTGGGCTAGCGGGGCATTGTTTGTGGCTTGGGGAATAACCCCTGGGTGTGGGGTGTCAGTCGGTAGTTTTGCAGGTAGGGGAAGGTGGTCAGTGTTCGTATAGATGCAGGCAGGGGTGACGCAGCTAGAGGTGAGGCGCATGTGTGTTTTAAGGGCCCGATATGGGCGCAATTAAAATAGGTGGGAAGTAGCAGATTTTGGAAAGGGGAGTATTGGGAAGATTTGCCTCCACCTTGTATGTTGTAATTTGCATATAGGGAAGAAAGATTCTTAAATAAAAAAAAAAAAAAAAAAAAAGCGGTGTTGCTTGATTTCACACACTTTTTCTAGTCGGTTTAAAATGCAGTCTTTCCAAGCGTGATTGGGGAAAAGACACCAGACTGTTGCAGTGTTGTGGGCGCTATAGGGGAAAACAGGTTGGCTGCGGTACCACCAGCCATTTAGGCAAAGGAAGGAGGGGAGGCCTACCGTTTGTGAGGACCACACGGATAATTGGCCTCTGGTCAAGGTTGATGGCAACTTTGAGGTCAGACAGCCTCTTGGGGGTGGGGGTCAAGACAGTCCATTTTCTGCAGCGGCTGCAAAAAGGGCTTATGTTTTCTAGTTAATGAAGGAAACTGCAAGTTCAGAGCTTAGTGGAAAATGTAACCACGGGTGCACCAATTGAGGCGGGTCTCTGGTGTGTTGAGGGCGGAAGGCAAAAAAGGGACAGATGCCGGTGGTTGTGGATAGGATGCAGGGGATTCTAAATTAGGTACCTGAACCGGAAATTGTTAGAAAAGGGTTTTAGATTAGGTTTTTCAAATTCCCTCACCATAGCCTCCTCAGGCATGGAAATTTAAGATTGTGGCTTAAACACGCTAAGGTGGTCTGAGGAAAATTAGATAAGTAAGTTTCTTGGGGCACATGGTGGGTCCGTTTCCGGAGCCGCCATTGGTAAAATTTGAAGTGATCACCATTGGGGGTGGTTCCTAAGTACGAGTCGAATAAATGCTTATTCACCATCTGTCCTTTCCTAAAAGGGCATCGGTCATGGATGGTATGGATCTCGAATTCAGTGGTTGATGTGTTTGTTGGCACAGCTGTGGTTTGGGTATATAAATTAGGCCCAGAGACGAGGTTAGCATAAACTGGATAGTGCAGTGTTTTTCTTTTGTGGCCAGTTCATCCGGATAGTCCGTATGTATTGGGTTGTTTTGGGAAGGGGGTTCTTTTGTAGATAGGTGTCTGTTGATGCGGTATTCGTTGGCTTGTGCTCATTTTGAGACGTTTACTTCTTTTCTTGAATGGGTAGCGATTGACGTGTCCGGTTGCCCATCTATTATGCATTGCTTAGATGGTTTTATACTTGGGCCCGGTGGGTTTGCAGGTTTGTTTTTTGTTGCTGCATACAGCGTAGTTGCTTTCATGGCATTTGATGAGCCGTTAGCGGTATATTGACGGAAGGGCCTATGAACGAGTTGTGTTTTTGGGGATTGTGGTCGATACAGGAGAATGGAGTGTAGGTTGCCGGAGGACGAATTGGGAATTTTTGGACGTAGGGCAACAGGGCCAGGAAATTAACAGTAAATTAGGTTACAGGATTTGCAGTCTCTTTGCTAGGTAAACCTAACTTTGCGTGTAGGATATTCTTTCTGCCTTTGTCTTTTGCAGTGGCTAGTATAGTGCCCCCCCCCCTTATTATTTCATAAGGTTAGGTGGGGAATGCGGTGGGATCTGGATATGTGTAGGATGATTTTTAGAGAAGTTGAATAGTATGAATGTAGTTAATGGCAAGGTTATTAACAGTTGTGACTTTAAAATGTTTTCATTTACTTCTTGGGGGGGGGGGGGGTTCTATGGGGCTTATTGTCATGGTCAATGGTCTGCTGGGCGTTTGCCAGTGGTTTGGTTAGTTTGAGGCTGGGTGAAGAACTTGGCCCTATTTGTTTCCGTTGAATTGGGAATCATTTTATTTATTTTGGTTGTAACAACCTGGGGGTGGTTCAAACAATCGATAGTTTGTCAGCATCGGTGGTTAAGTTGTACAACTTCGGGTTTTTCTGATGTGTGGGAATTAATGTTTGGATAGTAGCCTTTCATGTACTAGGGGGCTTTCTAATTGCACTCCGGATGCCTTTTTCTGGTTAACTGTGGGGGAGTTTTTCATCAATTGGAACCAGAGGCAAAGTACGAGGGGTTGGTGTGTCCAACATTTCCTTGGTAACTCTTGGAGGAGCGGTATTGGGTTTGTTTTGCGGGCGGCTTTGCACCCCGTCATGCAGGTGGTGTTGGGTAAAGCTTGACAGCTTTGGGTATGTTGGTGTGAACAGGCGGAAAGGAAGACAGGAGGATGGTACCAGATGTCGGGTTTTGTTTTTCTTTATTAGACATGAGTCTCACAATTAGTTTGTGGTTCGCCAGGTGAAGTTAGTTTATTGCGGTTGGGCTTTTTTTTTCCTTTTGGCATTCTTTGGGGCTATTTGGTTGGGGGAGCTTCTTAGTAGCAGCACTTAGAAGGCTGGGGGACGGGACCTTTATGAGGATAGGGTGGGGGACCTTTATGAGGATAGGGTGGAGGTTCACATTTGAAAGTCAAACATAGAGTGTCAAGGTAGGAAAAAATGCTTGGTATAATATGTGGTTTCGGGGTTTATTACTTTGTCCGGTAGAGTGTTTCCATGATTACAGGGGTAATCGGGAAGGGCACAGCTCCTTTTCCTTCATCATGAGGGCAGTTCATTTTTATCCCGGTGTCAGTTCTTGGCAATTTAAAAAAAAAAAAGGCTTAACTGGTTTGGGTGTAGATTCAGAGGGTTATACAGATCATCGTTTATAATTGGATTAGTGACAGCTGCAGGTATGGGTGGATGTGAAGAGGTATGGGGTAGTGTCATTGTCATTACTGTTCGGTGAGATAAGAGAAGAAATGTGGTCTATTTCATGGCTGAATAGGCATGTGGTTGGCCTAGCTTTTGGTTTTCGTATGGTTCGTCTACCTGATTTTACGTAATCGGTTTTGGGTAAGGCAGGTGCTGGAACTGGCAACAGTTAGTATTCGAGAGGGAACTGGCGGTTTGGTTTAGGTTGTAGTGGCTTGGAGTTAGAGGTAGGTGTATGGGGTTGGGTGTTGAGGGAGGTATATCGTTTTGCTTGTTTGGATGGCTCTCCCAACAACTTAGTTTTACATGTGGGGGCAATTATCTTGGGGCCCGGCCATTTTTGGAAATTAACTAAGACATTAAGTATGCTGATTTGCTGCGTTTGTGGTTGTTATTACCTGACAGTGTGTGGTCGGAGATTGTTCCGAGGCATTCTTGGCAGGGTGCGAGAATAGTGCGTTTGGGAGATTTGTGTAAGTAAAGGGGCATCTTAAGTTGGAAGCGGATGTGGGTGAGTTTAGAGAGCAAACGGAGTACACTTTACTGCTGGTGGGCTTGATTATAGTATGTGGTGATCCAAGGTCGGATCATAATAGCATTGGGGATATGGAGGGACGCGCAAACTTAAGTTGAGGTCAAGTTGCGCGTTGTTGGCGGTGGGAGGTCCTCGAAGTTGGTGGATATGGTGGTGATTGATAATGGGAGGGCCCCACGTGTGGGGCTGGACTCTCAACGGTGAACAGTAATTGAGGAATTGGGAATGGGAGGGCCCCCACAGGTGGGGCTGGACTCTCAATGGTGAACACTAATTGAGGAATTGGGAATGGGAGGGCCCCCACGGGTGGGGCTGGACTCTCATCAGTGAACAGAAATTGAGGAATTGGGCGACCATCAGTTGGTGTCTCCGAGCTAGGGGTTCATCGGCTGGAGGCAAGATGGAGCTGCCAGTTTATTCAGGAACTTGTTACGTATTGGGGCTTCTAGGACCTCCCTCGTCAGTTACTCTGGTTTGGGTTAACGGTAATGTTAATGGATTTATGTTAATTATTTATTTTATTTAATAAAACGGCTGCTGTGGCCGATTTAAATCCGAATCAGTGTCTGGCTATTATTTGATGGGGTTTGGTGGTCGCTAAAAGGTGGAGGAGACCCAAGCAGACTAACCAATACCTTAGTCAAGTATAGGGGCGACCGCGAACATTGAATATGTTCACCCGCCGCAGTGGACGCGAACAAGCTATGTTCGCTGGCGAATAGTTCGGGCCATCTCTACATATTACCTGTTAGAAGCTGTAACAGGAGGAGAGCTGCAGCAGAAAGAACACATCCCCTGAGTAAGGGCATGCCCTCTGAGCTGCCAGCCAGAAAAGAATCTAGCAAAACAATTGTATCAATAAATGTGGATATCTCTGGCTTTATGTTAGAAATAGGGTTGGTTCTAGCTTTGCTAGAAAGAGATTGCCATGTACTGTGTGATTTTCATTTTTTACATTAATCATGGGATAACTACTCTAACTATGTAACAAAGATTTAGTAGATCTGAAAGTGACTTGTCTTATTTGGTTATATGTAATCACCTGCTGTAGTTTTCTATTGAACTGCAGATACTACTACAGTAAGTTATGTTATGCCATTTAATGGTAACACACCAGGAGATGCCCCTTTAGAGGAGGTCCATGAGCTGGAAACTCTATTGATCACCATAAAGGAAGCCCCACAGAGCTCTTACACAGTATCTCTTCAGCTTTGAAATCTTCAGATCTGAGCTGAAAACTACGGCATTCTTATTATAAGGACACTAACAGAGATGCTGCTGTCACAGGGAGCTTGTCAAGTCAACACCTTGACACAAGAATATTCCTGTCAAGGAATTATCAAGGCTATTTTTCTCTGAAACTGGACGTACTATTCCAATTCCAGTTAAGTGTAAAATATTGTAAAAATAACTAAAATAATAATAGTAATTTCCTACTAAGGTCTTTTCTGAGAGATATTGTAATCAAAAATGTAAAAATAAAAAATATTCATAAAATCCAGGCATCCCAAACATTTTCTAATAGGGCCTAACCAGCTAAAATAATAATATCTGGGCCTTTTTATGAGTAGTCATAACCCATGTCAAGATTGACCCCTGTACAGATAACTTTACTGTAGTTATCTGCTTATCATTACAGACAGGATTAAAATGACAGATAGACCACGTGGTCCACCATTTACAATAGGTAATTGTCAAAACTCTTTATCTATTATTTACTTATGTATAATGACCTCTGCACAGAGCATGTCTAGAAAACTCTCCCATAGAAGTCAATAAGGACCCTTCTTGTCCATTGGGTCTATGGCTCATGTGTCTGTTAAGAAGAGCTCAGGCAGGATGGCAGAAAAATCTGCAATTGGAAAATAAAAAAAAGATAAGAAAAAATGGATATATGTTGCTATCTGGTTTTAACTAGCAGAAAAAACATTGTTGACACATTCCCTTCAAATAATATGTGCAGCACTTACTACTAGTGTATTGCAAAACTGGCAGTCAGCCTATCATGCCCTGCCCCTTAGACTTTAGTACATGAGGATCCATTGTTTGATTCCCATCTGTCATAGTAACCTATTGCACCTCTAACCAAAAGTAAAAAGAAAGGTAAAAATTGATTTAACCACAAGTAAATCGTTAGTTTTAAGTTCTCACTCTTCTTTATCCTTCATAATATTCCCGATTACCAATACTGCATCTCCATATCTGATTAGAACACCCCCAGGAAAATCCCTTCCCTATGGTTTGTGCTGACCAATTTTACACATGCAGATATTAAGAATTAAAGGCTATGTCTTCTTTCATGACCCAATTTTGTGTATGGTCCCAATATTTCTCCAATGACTGTGAAACCTTGCAAAGGGATTAGATCGGCGGGGGTCTGCCACAATCCAACCCCTGCCGATCAGCCGTTTGAAGAGAAGGCCATGCTCCATGAGAGTGCTGCCTTCTCTTTATTGTTAACTGCTTGCAGTCGACATCACAACGGCGATCAGGTGTAATTACAAGCCGTCCAATTCATTTCTATGGGATGGCTCGTTCCTATACATTTGAATAGGAAGGAGCCATCTCATAGAAGTAAATGGGACGGCTTGTAATTTCACCTGCTTGCCGCTCCGATGTCGGCAGCGAGCAAGTAAACAATGAAGGGAAGGCAGCTCTCGCATGGATGCTGATCGGCGGGGGTGCCGGATTAAAATCCCAGAAAACGTGTGGGTATAATGTGAAAAAAGTGTGAACATTTTCAAGGGGTATGAATATTTTTTCAAAGCGCTGTCTGATCCTGCAATCATATTTTAAAGAGTAAGAGTTAGGTAGAAGTCAGAAAGGGATGTGAGTGCAGAGCAAACAAATAGTTTTATACTTCAATAAAATTTAAATAGCGCTTAATGCACACAAACGTATTTTCTTTCCGTGTCCATTCCGTTTTTTTTGCGGACCATATGCGAAACCACTCATTTCAATGGGTCCGCAAAAAAAACGGAAGGTACTCCGTGTGCATTCCGTTTCAGTATGTCCGTTTTTCCGTTACGCAAAAAAAAGAGCATGTACTATTTTTTTCTAGTTTGCGGACAAAGATAGACATTATGACAATGGATCCGCAAAAATAACGGATCCGCCATACGGAACGTCATCCGTTTTTTTGTGGACCGCAAAACACATACGGTTGTGTGCATCAGGCCTAACACATACCGCATGAAATTCAACATGCAAGAATAATCTAAGGCCAATTAAAATATTTAGGCCCCTTTCACACGAGCGAGTTCTCCGCGCGGGTGCAATGCGTGACGTGAACGCATAGCATCTGCACTGAATCCTGACTCATTCATTTCAATGAGTCTGTGTACATGAGCGTTTTTTTTCACGCATTAGTTGTGCGTTGCGTGAAAATCGCAGCATGCTCTATATTCTGCGTTTTTCACGCAGCCCTAGCCCCATAGAAGTGAATGGGGCTGCGTGAAAAACGCATTGCATCTGCAAGCAAGTGCGGGTGCGTTGCGTTTTTCACTGATGGTTGCTAGGAGATGTTGTTTGTAAACCTTCCGTTTTTTATCACGCGCGTGAAAAACGCATCAAAACGCATTGCACCCGCGCGGAAAAAACTGAATGCTCGTGTGAAAGAGGCCTAACTGTTTTATATGGAGCACATAAGCAAATAACAGCACCATGTCAATAAAGCAGATCTTGAGGAAGGTCTGTGTGCTGAAACGCCCTGTTTGGTGATGTGCACTAAATAAAGCAGTGACTACTTAATTTGGACCCTTTTTGGAGATAGCAGGCCACAATTTAATCTGGTACATACATTACTTGGATGTATATTGTATATACATTTAATATGTTGGATATACTACTGTAAATTAACACATCATTTTAATTACAGTAAGTATAAAGCTGTAGCCTGCTCTCATTGTATTTATTGGAAATCATTTGGCATCGGGAGAGGTATAGAGTGGGCTCAGCATGCATGTTGGTACCTGCATCCCTGGATTTAATGGACACTGTTATGGCACCAAAAATTGTAAAAAGCAGAATGGACCCAGTATGCATGTGGAACCTGCATTCCCTGAATTTTATGGTGACCATTATGGCACATAACAGGGAGTATTTAGTGTTAGGTTCCCATCTTATAGAGATCGGTTTGACTTTTGGCAGACGGGCCCAAATAATTTTGTACAAAATGTATTTGCCAAGAATTTAAAATATGCAAAATAAGCGTAGCATTAGCACCAGAATATTTTCTATAATTATGGCCTTATTGTACTTTATTTGTGTTTGCAGAGTGCTGTTGCATTGTGTTTGTTTCTTTAGAAATTTGACAGTTACACCATTTTCTATTAAAAAAAATGAAATTGTGTGAAAGTACAGTGACTCTTTAACTTATAACCCAACATTGACTCTAGTACCCCTGGTCCAATGATCTTAGTGTCTAAAAGGATAGCGTAGTAATTGTAAAAATGGTCTGCATATATGGTGGGAATGTGAGCAACTGAAGAATTTTTGGCAGGGGTCTTTAAGACAACATATAAAATATGTGGCACCCATCTTCCATTTAAACCAGATATATCCCTACTTTCTCTGTCCACACCAAATATCACCAAGAATCCAATACATGCTGACAGCGGTCCATTTACTAAATCTAACAATCTGGAAATCACATGATGTCCCCTTCTTTTTACAGTAATTTGTTTATCTCAAATTCTAAATAGTGTATGGAGAATGAGTCAATGGGGAACATTATCACTACAGAGATTGGTGGACCATGTGATCACTGGCCCTTGAACAAAGTATTTATTATTGAAGGCAATAAGCAACTTCCAGAAAACAGCTAAAAAACTCAGTTAAATGGGCTGTCTCACTTCGGCAAATAACATTTATTATGTAGAGAAAGTTAATACAAGGCGTTTACTAATGTATTGTGATTGTCCATATTGCTTCTTTTGCTGGCTGCATTCATTTTTACATCACACTATACACTGCTTGTTGATTAAATGAATCCAGCCAGCAAAAGAAGCAATATGGGCAATCACAATACATTTGTAAGTGGCTTGTATCAACTTCCTCTACGTAATAGCTATTTGCTGATGTGAGACAACCCAATTAGGGTAAAGATGCCCTCTGCCATGTATACAATACACAGCAGCTAGATGAATATAACTGAAAAATCTAGTGCATTCATATTAATTATAAAAGTGAAAACAGAAAATGAATAATTATTATGTTCTGCTGTTAGTAAAACAAGAGTTTGCAGCTCATAAACAGATTTACAGGCGGAAGGTCTAACCTAGATGACTAATTGTGCCCTGAGCCATCACTTAAATGTTCAAGAGTTACAATGCTAACATTATGATTATAATGTATTACATCAAGGGGGCCACGAAGGCACGAGCTCATAAATGTGTTATAACACTGTGACTAATGCCTGACACTGTGTGAGGAGATCTGCAACCTAAGCACATTCCCAGTGTAATGAAATGTGCACTCTCAACTGATTGTCAAATTAACCTGCAAAAAGTTAGTAAGAACTCTGCGCTCATGACAGCACTTACAATACGATACAATACAAAGCTCTATTATTAAAAATTAGAGTGAATGCTCTGCATTTTGTTTATCTTGATAACACAAGCAGCGGTAATGAGTGGAGGTGGCTGCCAGCTTTACTCACAGACTACTCATTACCGCTATGGTTTTCTTAAAGAACATCTTTCACCAGTTTATTTTAATTATAATAATCCATGTTACTATATATTCTCTTGGGAGTGTTCAATTAATTGATTGCTCTACCTTATTTTAGCATTCCAATGCACATTTATATGGGAAAATTAATGGGGGGGGTTGACAAGTCCAATTAATATGCATGCACTGCAAGTTTTTCATATGTGCCAGTGCTGAAATAACAGTAATTATCCACCAGTCATCAACCAGTGCCTTCATTGTGACAGCCACAGTGCCCCAGTTTATAGAGGTTTTCTAGTCTGCATCAATATCTGTTAAAATCATCATTTATGAAGGTAGTTGTAATTTGGTAGTGTATGCCTTGTACCTTTATTACTCCCATCTTCTGTTCTAGGCTGTGGTCATATGACCATGTCCATGCAGCTTTTCCTTATTTCCTGTTATGTCCCTAGTGGGGCAATAATAGGGGAGTGTTCATGTAACTTGGTGGGAGTATCTAAAAATTGGATGGTGTTAGAGGCGGTGCTGGAGCTGGGGCCATTAGCATTCAATGTGCTGCTGTTGCAGGCCACATCCTGCACTCTCCTTCCTAGCTTGCCCCTTAGGGTGCACATGCTCTGTCTCTTGTTCTCTTGAAGAGGCTCTGTCACCATGATCAACCCAATTAAACTAGGCATACTGCCTGATAGGGCTCATCATGCTGATAAAATCTATGCCTTTCTTTTGTCTGTATAATAAACAGCTGCGTAGATATCTATGTTTTTATCCATATGCAAATGAACACATTGGAGCACCAGCACCTTTGTTTTTCGTGTAGAGATCCCAGATTTGAATCTCGGGAGGGACTATAAGGTTTTTTCTTCCACATTTAACCCATAATAAAAGTTTATATTCTTATCATATTAAGAAATATGTTTTTAGTTTTAAAAAGTATATATATATATATATATATATATATATATATATATGTGTGGCAGTCTGTTTAGACTGCATTTGTGGGAGGGGCGGAGGCTCTACTTAAACCAGGCACAACCCCACCTAGGGGCGGGCGTTTTCTCAGTTGCACAGGGGATGCTGGTGTGTCAGCAGGGTGCACTTTCCTCTGCTAGGAGGTTTCTTTCACTACAGTATGGACCTGGAATGGAGCTTTTCTTCTGCCCGTGGCTACCGTAGGGACGCGTGCGCCATGTATGTAAGTTAATTGAGCCGTGTCCGTCTCTCCGGCCGGCTGGAATCTAACCTTTCTTGCGAGCGGGAGCCATCGCCTCAAAATCGTCCGCCTCAGCTTCTTAGGTTTGTTTTGTCGGAGTTAAACAATTCCTTTGACTTTGTTTGTTTAGGTAATCTGATTTAGTTCCCCTTCTATCTCACGTGTTTTACATTCACATTGTTTCGCTTTAAAAAGTTACTTCAGCCTGCGTGCGGTAGGGAAGGTTTACCTGGGCTGCATGTGATGGAGATTGGATGCAGCTGTTGCTTGTTACGGCTCTTGCTATAGCATATACTTCCCATGTGACCCGCCCCTCCCCGCAATCAGGGCTGCGTGTATGCTTCAACTCTTTACGCCAGGTATTGCCCTGTCAATTGAGACGCTGCCTTCTCATGTCTGCTCTTTCAACATGCTCATTTCTGAGCGGTGCTCTCGTCCGCTCTCGCATCACGTTTACGCTCCACGCATGGTCACAACAGCGGGTAAATCTGTCTTATTCTCTGTGCATTTATTTATTTTTCTGTCATCCTGTTTTTGCATTCATACCGCTTTTGCTTTCATATGTTTGCTTGCACCACACTCAGACTGGTGTTACACGTCCACTGTTGCTTAGGCCCATTGCATGAGCGCGTTCATGTCACCGTTACAGTTTGTTTATGCCTCGTTCACTGCAGGCTGCGGTCATACCAAATTTTACGTTTGGCCTATTGCCAGATTTGGGGTTCACACTACCCCTGTGACTCCGGGTTTCACTTTCACGCTTACGTCTCAATGTTCCCGCCCATCCATGGCCGCATCTCACGTCTGCTGTTACAGCAAGTTAATACTCCTTTCACGCTCTAGCTGAGTTCACACGTTTGCTGTTACATCTAGTACTACACTCCATTCCCTGCTAGAACTGTGTCCATGCGTTCGCTGTCGCGGCGCTATCTTACTCCGCTCACATTCAGGTCTGCATTTTGGTTATACCATGTTTTTAGGTTTTACTCATTCCAGGTCCACAGTCGCCCATTTGCTGGCACACCATGCTCCCATTCACGCCACATTCTCCCGTCAGTTTCTACGTCACGGTTGTTTTATTCGATTGTCACACTGAGGCAGCTGGTGGCTCCGGTGCCACTCTCCCGTCAAACATGACGGGCATCAATGGTCATTTCCTTTACATCTGGTTTTTCTGCGCGTATACATCAAGTGGGTCTTTGCTCTAGTTGCAAGCAAAAAAAAAAAAAAATCCTGTCTGCTCCCCTTTATTTCTGGTTTGTATTCACTAAGATTGTTCCCACTGCCCCAGTTCAATAAACAGCCTCTCAGCTGGGGCCAGTGGGTCATTAGGGTTTGAGCTTCCGACTCACTACTGTTTCTTTCAAGTTTTTCAGTTGTTTGTCGCGACAAGGGACTTTGCAAATCGCAATGCATCAGGTTTTGGTTGTACTCTCTCTTCTCAGTTTCATATTCCACGTTTGCATTTTTAAGTTATATGGCTGGTTTTAGTTTTATGCTTATGCCCGTTGTTCGGATTACTAATGTCCATACCTGTCAGTAGTCTTGTTCCTTTCCAGGCTACTTTAGACGTCCCAATCATCCTAGTAGTTGCTTTTCCATCATGTTGGGCTCACTCTTATTTACCTTTACTCATCACGTACATCTCAGACGGCCTCATGGCCGCAGGGGCCCCTTAATTGCTTTGCCCGCAAGGCCGCAGGGGCCTCTTAATTGCATGGGCCGCAAGGCCGCGGCGACCCCTTGATTGCTTTGGCCTCATGGCTGCGGATTCCCCATAACGGCTGGCCTCAGGGAGTAGGGATTCCATGACCGTTTCGACCCCATGGTGTCGGGGGCATAATGATCGCTTCGGCCCCTTGGCATCGGGGTCCCGAGGACTACCTTGGCCTCACGGCTTGGGGACCTCATGACTGCTTTGGTCTCATGGCTCTGGGGGTCCCATGTTTGCCTTGGGCTCATGGCGCTAGGGTCCGCATGGCCGCATGCCTTGTGGGCCCCATGGCTGCTTGGCCTCATGACTTGAGGTCCTCGCGATTTCTGTGGCCTCATTGCTTCGGGGGCCCATGTTTGCTTTGGCCTCATGGCTGTGGGGGCCCCCTACGGTGGCTTGGCCCTCATGGCTTGGGGGCCCTATGATTACTTGGCCTTAGGATTTGGGGGGCCCCATGTTCGCTTTTGCTTCATGGCTTGGGGACCCCATGACTGCTTGGCCCATTGCTTGGGGGCCCCTGACTGTTTCGGCCCCATGGCTTTGAGGGCTCGCTGACTGCTCCGGCCCCATGGCTTCGGGGGCATGATGATTGCTTCGGCCCCATGGCTTTGGGGGGAATGACGACTGCTACGGCTCCATGGCTTCGGGGGCACGATGACTGCTTCGGCCCCATGGCTTTGGGGGGAACGACGACTGCTTCGGCTCCATGGCTTCGGGGGCACGATGACTGCTTCGGCCCCATGGCTTCGGGGGCACAATGACTGCTATGGTTTCGGGGGCACGATGACTGTTATGGCTCCGGGGGCACAACGACTGCTTCGGCTCCATGGCTTCGGGGGCACGATGACTGCTTCGGCTCCATGGCTTCGGGGGCACGATGACTGCTTCGGCTCCATGGCTTCGGGGGCACGATGACTGCTTCGGCCCCATGGCTTCGGGGGCACAATGACTGCTATGGTTTCGGGGGCACGATGACTGCTTCGGCTCCATGGCTCCGGGGGCACAACGACTGCTTCGGCTCCATGGCTTCGGGGGCACGATGACTGCTTCGGCTCTATGGCTTCGGAGGCTCGATGACCGCTTCGCCCCTATGGCTTGGGATCGATGTTGCTTCGCCCCTATAGCTTTGGGGAACAACGACTGCTTCGGCCCCATGGCTTCGGGGCATGATGACTGCTTCGAACCCCATGGCTTCGGGGCATGATGATTGCTTCGGCTCCATGTCGTCGGGGCTCGATGTCTACTCGCTCCTATGGCTGCGGGCTCGATGACTGCTTCGGCTCCATGGCTTTGGGGAACGACGACTGCTTCGGCTCCATGGCTTCGGGGCACGATGACTGCTTTGGCTCCATGGATTCGGGGCACGATGACTGCTATGGCTCCGGGGGCACGATGATTGTTATGGCTCCGGGGGAACAATGACTGCTTCGGCTCCATCGCTTCGGGGGCACAATGACTGCTTCGGCTCCATCGCTTCGGGGGCACAATGACTGCTTCGGCTCCATGGCTTCGGGAGCATGATGACCGCTTCGGCTCCATGGCTTCGGGGGCAAGATGACTGCTTCGGCTCCATTGCTTCGGGGGCACAATGACTGCTTCGGCTCCATCGCTTCGGGGGCACGATGACCGCTTCGGCTCCATGGCTTCGGGAGCTCGATGACCGCTTCGGCTCCATGGCTTCGGGGGCACGATGACTGCTTCGGCTCCATGGCTTCGGGGGCACGATGACCGCTTCGGCTCCACGGCTTCAGGGGCTCGATGACCGCTCGGCTCCATGGCTTCGGGGCACCATGACTGCTCGGCTCCATGGCTTCGGGGCACGATGACCGCTCGGCTCCATGGCTTCGGGAGCACGATGACCGCTCGGCTCCATGGCTCGGGGCTCGATGACCGCTTCGGCTCCATGGCTTCGGGGGCACGATGACCGCTTCGGCTCCATGGCTTTGGGGGCACGATGACTGCTTCGGCCCCATGGCTTCGGGGGCACGATGACTGTTTTTCGTCCTGCCTGGTGATCTACCTGGTGGGTTGAACTTCTGCGCATCCAGGTTGATTGGCCCAAATGTCTCACACCCATATCTGCTTCTTTGTTCATCCGGGTGCAGGCCACTTTCCAAAGTCTGTTGGTGGTGCATCCATTGTCTGCCACGCTTCCCCAGGTGTACTCTTCCACAACGGAGCTCAGCCTGGCAAGGGTCACCTGCCATGCGGGTCAGGCGACTTTTTAGTAACATTAGCCTGTCAGGTATTCTGGCTAGACCCTCGGTTTCAATTAGTACGCATATTATCAAGGCCATTTGTCATAGTTATTACTTCCTGCGGTCTGCCGGTTCAGGTATCATATGTACATATGCATTCGTTCTGCATGCCACAGGCGGTATCGCTGTGCGGCTCCACCCCCAGGCAGTCCTTGCATTACGCCCTCCTGTTCTTTTAGTCCCCTCGGCAAACATCATTTATTATTCACCATTTTGTTCTGCTTCACAGTCGTCATTTACTTGGCTGGTCTCTCCTTATCACCACATAGCTTTCCTCCAGACTCTCCTCTTAAGGCACCACTCTCCCTGCTGGTTCCACCGTCGCTTTGCTCCCTCTGCCGGGCACTTGCTTTACTGCTCTGCTCCCTCGGCTGGAGAATCTTTTGCTGCCCGGCTACCTTCACCGGATAGTCGGTTATGCTTACTCTCTGGGTTTGGTCTTTACTACACTGTCCCTCTTCGGGACAGGCTTTTTTACGACACGGCTACTTCTGGCAGACTTTGGGTGCCGCATGGATTATTTCCGTTTGCTCCTTCATTTCTGCATTGATTCCTTTGCTGGTCACTCCTCTTTACCATTCCGTTCTCTCTGCGGACAATTTAGTGCTTGGCAGGAATTGTGGTAGGTCATTTGCTATGCTCTGCTCACAGGGAGCTGATCCCAGAAACATACTAATAGCCTTTTTTGTGGTATATGCAGGATGGGCAGCGGCGCCACTGCTGCCACATATAACATATCGTTATTGTCATTAGGAGCATGGGCCACCCCCGGGTGTCATAGCTCTTGTTCTTTTTGTTAGGCCCTTATTCTCTAACTCAACGTTCTTAGCCCGTTACATTCCAATCATACACATTCAATTATTTATGTCACTCTTAGGCTACCGTTTTAAACCTGTTGTCTGTTCTGGTTGCATTCTTCATCCTACGTTTTCAATCACCATAGTTGGTTGCCCGCTTATGTTTTTCTTCACGTTCAATAATCAATGTGGCTAGCTCACGAACTCCTGCCTGGTCGACAGATCACCTGTCTGGCTATGCTCCCCCCCAGGACCAGACTTTAATTTCCAGAGTTCAAGTCATGGGTGTCATCGGCCACCTTCAGGTTCTCGTACCGAATGACACTCGTCATTAGGTGTCACCGGCCACGTTGGTCTGGTCTCGTGTTCACGATATTCGTCTGTCAGGTTTTTCAGGAAATATAGTTATTTTAAGTATCGCCTATCACATCGGTCAGGCCCATGATGTAATCTCGCCTGTACTTTCTTCAGGCCACTTTTTAGTTTATTTTCTTGTTTACCCCTCATATTTGTCATTTGTATTATCATGCCGGTTACGTTTTCAATCAGCCAGGTCTGCGAACTAAATCGCCAGCAGCTCATCGCAATCGCACTCCTTCACTCACGTGAGGGCATCGGCAGGATTCCATATACTACGTTCTTAGCTTATTGCTTTACATCCTTTCCTGGCCTACATGGTATTCTTCGGGCCCTTCTTTCCATAGTCTAGACAGTTAGGCTCTCAGTTCTCCAGTCTCATAAGGCTAGGGGGATTTTGTCAGTGCTCGCACCACAACCAACTCTTCAGGTTTAGTTAGTATCGTCCACGCTTCCTTCTGAAGCGTTTCCAGTTCCCCCCTTGTGCATTGGGGCAGTATCTGCGACATTCAGCATTCTGTCCTGGCTCTATCCACAGGATGGATGCAGGCGTCATTATGGTTGACTTATGTATCCGAACTCTCGTGGGAGATATTGCTTCGCAGTTTGGATCAGGGGTTTCTTTGCACAGGCCATTCAAGTCTCTTTTCACCCTACATGGCTGGTTTTGCCCCCTTTTATAGGCCTACCCACGGACATGGCTACAGGCACACCACTAGCCATTTAGTTAGGTAAGATGCGTCTTGCAGTTACGGTGGGTCTCGGCGTTTAGCCCACTAGGGCTCTTCGGCTTTCGTGTCCGTAGCCCTGACCACAAGTGTGGCAGTCTGTTTAGACTGCATTTGTGGGAGGGGCGGAGGCTCTACTTAAACCAGGCACAACCCCACCTAGGGGCGGGCGTTTTCTCTGTTGCCCCACCCTCCCTCCCTTTCTATTTTCACTTCTACAGGGTATGCCCCCCTTTTATAGGCCTACCCACGGACATGGCTACAGGCACACCACTAGCCATTTAGTTAGGTAAGATGCGTCTTGCAGTTACGGTGGGTCTCGGCGTTTAGCCCACTAGGGCTCTTCGGCTTTCGTGTCCGTAGCCCTGACCACAAATATATATATATATATATATATATATATATAAACATTGGCAGCACAGACAAAAATGTATGTGGGTGCACGTCCAATGGGAATAGGCACTTACCCACAATATAAAAAGGAAAAATAGACAACACTCCAGACATCCAAAAAATAAGAAGGTTTATTCACCCATATGGTAGAAAAACAACATTTCGGCTCAAAAATAGAGCTTTTCTCATATTTTATACCTATTGAATAAACCAGTAATAGGTTCTGGATTTCTAAGCAAAAAACACTATTCTCAATATAGTAAGGCCTTTTATTGCTATTATATGATTATATATTATTTATTATAGTAGAGCCTTTTATTATAGGTTAAAAGAGAGAGAAAAAAATTAACAGACAAAAAAGTTTCTCCCGGAACTTGAACATAGAGATACATGTTTTCTATATTTAGAAGCTAACTCATATTACTAGTATTTTTATAATCATATATTCTGCCTATGAATAAAGTAGAAATATGTATATTAGTTTTCTAAGCATATCTCAGTGTAGTAAAGCTACAGTACATAGATTATATGTATATGTACATGCTAGGAGCTCTATGATAGATCTCTGCCCTCAGCATGCTGATATCTAGCCCTGTCAATCAAGTGAAGAAGGGCGTGTACAGAGCACAGGGGGTGTTACAAAGCAGTGCTCAAAGGATTTAGCCCCACCTCCTGGTGCCCAAACCTCTTATTTGCATATGAATAAATGCAGATATCTTTGCAGCAAACATACAAAAGAAAGGTATTGTTTTAATCAGTATGATGAGCCCTACCAGACAGGATGCCTGGTTTAAAAGGATTGATCGTAGTGACAGAGCCTGAACTTTAGATTCATTGCTAGCTAGTTTATCCAGTAAAGATGTGCTATTCAGACTACCCATGTACTTAAACTCTGCCTGTTTACCACGTTGATCCTTAGCTTCCTACCTAGACCTCCAACCCTTTTCATGTATACACATGAACTCTTCCTGCCCTAACCTAAGCCTGTTTCCTGACTATGCACTATCTCGAGCCCCTGTGGGTCAGCTGCCAACTATACTCGAACTATTCAAAGCAAACTGGTGGTTTCCTGCAGTTTCCAGTTCCCTATACAGGGGTTAAAGGGTGAGTACCAGAGGACCAGGTTAATCCCTTAGAGATAGCCCATAGCCAAACCGGTTAGTTGGCACAGTGGGTCAGCACCCAGTGCCCATTACAGTTGTGCAGTGAGGTCATAGTATGGAAATAATGGACATGGTGATGTTACATTATGAGAATAATTCACACAGTTAAGTCACAAATCAGTGATAATAATTGCTGGCACTTGCCAGATTTGACTGCAACCTCTGTAGCGTCTATGACTCTACCCTGACTGTAATGTGTTTTTTGCAAATACATCAGCAATGCAGCATGTGATGGAAGCTGCCACCATTTAGATCTGTATGATCTGTAAAACAGCAATGTGCCTGAGAGCTTTATCAGTCTTATGGGTTAAAACTACACCTTCCCTTTTAAATTACATATAAAATGGTTGTAGGTGGCAACATAACAGACTCAACATAAATATTATTAAATTAATAGGGGCAGAATTTTGGACCTTTAAATCATTTATATACTGTATATTTTCTCTTGTTTTCTTTTTTCAATTCAGGCTTCCAAAATCCATAAAACGATCTAGATAACAAAAAATTTAAAAAATATTTTCCACTTATTAAACCTTTCCTGGTAGTTTAATGAAGTGGATGTTTCAAAGTCACCAAGTTGTGGGGTCTAGCATAGAGAAGTTTAATAGATTTGTTAAGCTCTTGTTAACCTTAGTGTGTCATCTGCTAACCATTGTGATAAACAGCAATGGTGCATGTGGTCACCACATTAAATGTACCTATCCAGGTAAATGTGTGTCTCCTCTCCTTGCTGTGTTGTGTCCCGCCATGCTTGTTCTGCTAGAGTATTTTTTTTTTGTGTGATTATTTTACTCTCTACGATCATGATACACAAATACACGCACAGCTCTACAGCACGCACATCAGACACACACAGCAGTGCAGTATGCACATTATACACACACACTGCACTGCAGCATACACAGATTTATAATAGTCAGGTGTTGTACGCCGAGCTGTGATAACTAGGTGCACAGCCGAATGCTGTGCCTGATTTATGATGAGGCATATGCATATTAGGCTTCTTTCACACCTGTGGCTGGATGTTCTGGCCGGCAGAAGACAATGCCGGGAATTAGCCGGACAAAAACTCGGTGTGCAGAGGTTTTTGTCCTGCCAATTTTCTACATATTTGATCTCTGCTGGACCCTATTACAGTCAAAGTAAGGTGGTAGTATCAATGCAGTGTGAAACTAGCTTTGCATCCAGTAGTCTGTGTCCCTAATGTGCCTGATGTTCTTCTACTGTATGCCAAAAAAGTGAACTGATCCAACCCCTCTGGCTCATAGATGAGGGTTCCCAAAAATAATGTTCATTATTATTTTCATCATTGGGACGCAGTTAACAAATGGTAGTAGTAGTGCTTTGCTGAGTTTGTGGAAATGATTATTTATAAATTTTGTATTTTTAAGTAAATACATAAAAAAATTTAAAATCAGTCAATCCCTTTTAAGTTCTGATAGCTCATCTCAGGTAAAGTGCTGTGTTGTAGGCTACTGTAGGTCTATAGGAATGATATACAGTACGTGCAAAAACTAGGGTTGTAGTCTATGGATTTGGAAAAGTGTTTATGGATATAGAGCTATATGTTTTGAGTGCAGTTGACCTTTAAGAATGAGGATGCAGGAGTAATGCTTTGCTGAGTTTGCTTATTTGTAATATTTTTTTTAAAAATAAATACAAAAATGTATTAAATAATTTAAAAGACAATATTAGAGTGGTAAGATCCTGACACATCAGGAACAGTGTGGATGTGTGCAGCATGTGAAGAACCTTCTATTTTATGCAACATATATTTACATTTCAAGTAGAAATAAAATAAAGCTGCCACATACGGGAAGCGCGGCTCCTCCACTGTAATGATAATGTTATAGGAACCGATTTAATCAGAATATGTAGATTTGTGAAATGTGTGACAACTATCTTCAAAGACCTCATCAAACAAGAGGCAGCAGGGCTATATTGGCTCCATGCTGTGATCTAAACAGTTATTTCTGGAAGTGCTAAAATGGCCTGTTAATTTCCGCATGCCATGTAATCTATCAGACTCCAGCTGATGAGCGAAAATCACAGAACTCTATATACAGGCATTTTGGGAAACATGAATATTGAACAAAACTTAAATGTGTGATTAAAATCTTACTAACATATAGTATATAAACTTTCAAAGAATGAAGTTTTCATTTAAGCAGTATCTATCTATCTATCTTTATTTATTTGAAAGCGCCACTAATTCCATACAATTCTAATATATTCCAATATAATAACAAGGATGGTGTGTGGCAAGAATTGAATAGCACCGTGTTAGCCAGAAAAAAAACTATGTGATGTTGAATACTTTTGTGTTAATGCAGAAGTATTAAGTGAATGATACTTTCATAGGCTAACCAGAAAAAAAAAAACATATTGCAAGCTATAGTATAAAGGCTCCTTCTTCAGGCAAGATTTTTTGTAATCTTACCTGAACAAGGAGCCTTTGTGCTCTGAAAGCTTGCAAAATGTTTTTTTCTGGTTAGCCTATAAAGGTATCATTCCCTTAATAATTTTGTATTTATTAACGCAAAAGTATTCAACATGATGAACATGAAACCATTATCAGACTGGTACAGAGGGAGAGAGGACACTTCCCACAAAGAGCTTGCACTCTACAAAGGAAAGGTGAGGGAAAAAGCTGCTCATCTGCTTGTGCGGTGCCAGCATACACATGGATTTTTAAGTTATTTTTGAAGGTATGGATATTGGCGGAGAAACTGATGTCCTGGAGTAGGAAGTTCGAGATTGGGGAGATGTCACGGTGCGGTTCATTGTGACAGTTGTGCCGTGTAAGCTGGCTGCATGCCCCCTCGCATACTGGCTGCAGGTTGACTCCTGTGTATGATGGTTGCTTGGGACTGCGTGCTGGCTGCAGTGTTGTGAGTGAACTGGGGCCTGTGTTTGTGACTTCCTTTGTGGTTCCTGTCACCGATGCCATGAAGGCTGGCTGCATGCGCTTTGTGTTCCCATGCATGCTTGTTCTTTGATGAGTGCTGGCTGTGGCCTTGTGTGTGAACAGGGTTTTAATATGGATGCAGTGTGCAGTTCTTTCACTCCTTATTGCTGTATAGTCTAGCTGCCTGTAACCTTGTACAGGCTACAGTTATTCCTGTGTATGCTGGTTGTTGTTTGGGGCATGCTGGCTGATCTTAAGTTGAAAGAGGCGGTAGAGGTGAGGGTTTGGAAGAGTCGCTTGAAGGACAGGGCAGAATGAAATGTTATCAATAAGCAGTGAACCTTTTAGACTAGAGAAAGCATGGTGCTCTTAACTATAGGTCTGAAATCCTGTGCTCAGTGACGTATGATGTCACCATGCCAGCCGATATGATGGTGTCATCATGTGCCGAGCAAAATTTCACACTGAATCTTCAAGCAAAATGGCCCCGGAGGCCTCTTAGCCCTCAAATGGATGAGGTAAGTATTATTTACTTATTTATTTTAATAAACCCTAGAAATGCCTTAATATTAATCTCAGATGCTGCATTCAGCGATGAGCGCGGCATCTGAGGAGTTCAATGATGGGAAGTGTGGGGTTAGGAGACCAGGGGGTGGCGCAATCGCCATTTCTTGTTATTGTACACGCAATTTACAAAGAAATGCGCTTTGTGACAAAGTAATTTGTCACAAAGCTATTTTTTTTTTAATTCAGCGAAGCAGCAGAATCAAATTTTTGAGAATTTCTCTCATCTCTAGTTGTCTCCAAAAGCACTAAGCCTTTTATAGATGGAGAAGGCTTCTGAGTTAAAAGCACCCCCAGAAACCAGGCTAATTTCTCTATGAAGTTTACTTTACTGGATATAAATATATCTGACAGCTTTTGACATTCTTACTGTGGTTCAAATGACACAAGTGAAGCATAGATGGCAAGTTCAAAGGCTTGTTCCTGCACTTGCTTATGTCTACTTAAGAAAGCATTGTGGAAGACTTGTGATGATGACTGCAGGTACTTGGGAAAATATAATAAGAAAGATAAACTAAAAGCTTGGCTCCAGTGCTCGGGGTCATGGACAGGTTGTGCTGGCCAACAGAAAATGCAGCATACCACACTTATATATGCATGTATCACTATGAGCACATAGAAATATGCAGATGCTACATTCAGGTTAACAATAAGAAACATGTGTAGATGCAATCCTAATTATTTCATCCTCATTAATTGTTCATGACTGTTGCAGCCTCAGAATTATTCAATATCCCGGATTAGAATCCCTTATAAGAGCTCACATTTTAAAATCAAGTCTTGTTAGTGTTGATCGAGCACCAAAGTGCTCAGGTGCTCGAGTAGAACACTTTGGGATGCTCAGGTGCTCTACAGAGCACCTGAGCACAATGGAAGTCAATGAGAGAATGAGAGCATTTAACTTCTTCCCGACCGCCGAACACAGGATTGCGTCCTGGCGGCGGTCGGTTTGTTCCTCCTGGACGTGCGGGCACGTCATCTCGTGAGACGCGCGATTTCCTGTGAACGCGCGCACGCGCATGCGCGCATTCACAGGATCGCATCGGGGAGAACTTTAACTACAGCCTGCCAGCGCTGATCATGCGCTGGCAGGCTGTAGAAGTTAAAAAAAAATCGCATATCAGACGCTGTTTTGTTAACAGCGTCTGATATGCTTGCTGTTCGTTCCTTTGGTGGTCCCTTTTGCTTGGGACCACCAAAGGAAACTTTTGTAAGTGCACCAATCACCACACAGACCCCCCCCATCCATCCCCCCCGTCACTGATTAACCCCTGATTAACCCCCGATTAACCCCTGATCACCCCATGTCACCCCCCTGATCACCCCCTGTCACCCCCCTGTCACTAATCACCCCCCTGTAAAGCTCATGTAGACGTCCGTATGTGTTTTGCGGATCCATGGATACGCAAAACACGGACACCGGCAATGTGCTTTCCGTATTTTGCGGATCCACACATTGCCAGAACTATATAGAAAATGCCTTTTCTTGTCCGCAATTGCGGACAAGAATAGGACATGCTCTATCTTTTGCGGAGCTGCGGCCGGATGTTTGGGGGCCGAAACCCGGAAGTTTGCGGCCGCAGCTCCGCAAATTCTGATGCGGCGAGCACATAGTGTGCTCTCCGCATCACCGCCGGCCCCATTCACACTGAATGGGTCCGCATCTATTCCGCAGAATTGCCGAATAGATGCGGACATGTGAATGGGGCCTTACTACTTTTTTTTTTGCACATTTTTTGGCAGAGATTTTTTCATCCACATTGATCGATGCGAATGAAGAAAATCTGTGCCGTTCATTTTTTTTTTTTCAGCCCAGAGGCTGAACGGAAAAAAAAATCTCATTACCTGTATGCTCAATATAAGGAGAATCGCAGAAACTCCTAATGCTGGCCATACGTGTAATGACTCCGGAGACCCTCAAATGCCAGGGCAGTACAAACACCCCACATGTGACCCCATTTTAGAAAGAAGACACCCCAAGGTATTCCGTGCTGGGTATGGTGAGTTCATGTAAAATTTTATTTTTTGTCACTAGTTAGTGGAAATTTGAGACTTTGTAAAAAAAAATATATATATATATATATCAATTTCCGCTAACTTGTGCCAAAAAAATAAAAATTCTGTGAACTTGCCATGCCCCTCACGGAATACCTTGGGGTGTCTTCTTTCCACAATGGGGTCACATGTGGGGTATTTATACTGCCCTGGCATTTTAGGGGCCCTAAAGCGTAAGAATCCATATGCGTAAAAATGCCCTGTGAAATCCTAAAGGTACTCATTGGAATTTGGGCCCCTTTGTGCATTTTGGCTGCAAAAAAGTGGCACACATGTGGTATTGCCGTACTCAGGAGAAGTAGGGCAATGAGTTGTGGGGTCTATTTTTATATATACCCATACTTTGTGTGAGAAATATTGCTGTAAACGACAACTTTTTAATTTTTTTTAAACAAAGTTGTCAGTTTACAGAGATATTTCTCTCACCCAACATGGGTATATGTAAAAATACACCCCAAAACACATTGCCCTACTTCTACTGAGTACGGCGATACCACGTGTGCCACTTTTTTGCAGCCTAGGTGCGCAAAGGGGCCCAAATTCCAACGAGTACTTTTAGGTTTTACAGAGTTGCTCACAATTTTGCCCCACCCAAAATGCCAGAACAGTACAAACACCCCACAAATGACCCTATTTTGGAAAGAAGACACCCCAAGGTATTCGCTGAGGGGCATAGTGAGTCCATGAAAAATTTAACTTTTTGTCAAAAGTTAGCAGAAAGGGAGAGTTTGTGAGAAAAAACCATAAAAAATCAATTTCTGCTAACTTGTGCAAAAAAAAAATCTTCTTTGAACTCGCCATGCCCCTCACGGAATACTTTGGGGTGTCTTCTTTCCAAAATGGGGTCACATGTGGGGTATTTACTCTGCCCTGGCATTTTAGGGGCCCTAAAGCGTGAGAAGAAAAATGCGTAAAAATGCCCTCCTAAAAGGTACTCGTTGGAATTTGGGCCCCTTTGCGCACCCAGGCTGCAAAAAAGTGTCACTCATGTGGTATTGCCGTACTCAGGAGAAGTAGGGCAATGAGTTTTGGGGTGTATTTTTACATATAACCATGCTGGGTGTGAGAAATATCTCTGTAAACAACAACTTTTTAAATTTTTTTATACAAAGTTGTCAGTTTACAGAGATATTTCTCTCACCCAACATGGGTATATATAAAAATGCACCCCAAAACACATTGCCCTACTTCTCCTGAGTATGGCGATACCACATGAGTGACACTTTTTTGCAGCCTGGGTGCGCAAAGGGGCCCAAATTCCAACGAGTACCTTTAGCTTTTACATGGCTGCTTACAATTTAGCCCCGCCCAAAATGCCAGAACAGTAAACACACCCCACAAATGACCCCATTTCGGAAAGTAGACACCCCAAGGTATTCACTGAGGGGCATAGTGAGTCCGTGGGAGATTTTATGTTTTTTTGCCAGAAGTTAGCAGAAATGCAAACTTTATTATTATTATTTTTTTCCTCAGGAAGTGTCATTTTCCGCTAACTTGTGAAAAAAAATGAAATCATACATGAACTCACCATGCCCCTCTGCAAATACTTTGGGGTGTCTTCTTTCTAAAATGGTGTCATTTGGGGGGTATTTATACTATCCTGACATTGTAGCACCTGAAGAAACATGACAGATGCTCAGAAAGTCAGAGCTGCTTCAAAATGCCGAAATTCACTTTTTTGCACCATAGTTTGTAAACGCTATAACTTTTACCCAAACCAATAAATATACACTTATTGGATTTTTTTTATCAAAGACATGTAGAACAATAAATTTTATAGAAATGTAGTTTTTTAAAAAAATTTTTTTTATACAACAGAAAGTGAAAAATGTCATTTTTTGCAAAAATTTCGGTCATTTTTGATTAATAGCAAAAAAAGTAAAAATGTCAGCAGCAATGAAATAGCACCAAATGAAAGCTCTATTAGTGAGAAGAAAAGGAGGTAAAATTCATTTGGGTGGTAAGTTGCATGACGGAGCAATAAACGGTGAAAGTAGCGTAGTGCAGAATTGTAAAAAGTGGCCTGTTCATTAAGGGTGTTTAAGCTAGGGGGGCTGAACTGGTTAACCAGGCACTCCCTGCTCTGAAGAGGGGAGTGTGTCTGGTTCACAGAAAAAGGTCAGAAATTGATGGAATCACCACTGAAATGGTTCGGGAACAGCATGGGAAGGATGTCTGGATGCATCTTGGACTCCCAGGTCGCTGCTGGGAACGATGTTATCCAAGTAGTACGCCACTTTTACAGACTGACAATAGTACGCACAAAACCGAAGATAAAATCGATTTTAGAGGAAAAATTGTTAGGAAACATTCTTTCCTGTATATTTTCTTGTATATAAAGTGCAAGTGCTGCCAAAAATTACAAGGAAGAGGCACTCCAATACAAGCTGTATAAAAAGGAGGGCCTCATTTACACTCATAAAGCCTATGCACTAAATAAAAGGGCGGCCAACAATTACAAGGAACCGGCACTCCAATGCACTCTATTACACATAAAGGAGGGCGTCATACACACCCTTGAAAAATTATGATTGATGGCCTACTGGTTACCCTCAAAAACAATAGGAGCAAGGGCCTGCTTGTGACCCTCTAAAACATTATGAGCGAGGGCTTGCTGCTGATATGACCATCTAAAACATTAGGGGTAAGGGTCTGCTGCTTAGCTGACCCTCTAAAACATTAGGGGTGAGGATCTTCTGCTGAGCTGACCCTTTAAAACATTAGGGGTGAGGGTCTGCTGTTGAGCTGACCATCTAAAACACTATGGGCGAGGGCCTGCTGTTGACCCTCTAAAACATTAGGGGTGAGGGTCTGCTGCTGAGCTGACCCTCTAAAACATTGGGAGTGAGGGAAGCCTAATAAGCATGTTAATATGATGGAGGAGGAAGAGGACTAGAAAAGGAAGATTGAACCTTCCACCCTTTTTTGTGGTGGAAGGGGTGCATGGGAATACAGTGTATTCAATACACTACAAAAGCCACATTTAAAGTGCCTTTATGTTCAGCCGCTTTCCTCTGGTGGAGTAGAGAAGTCAGGAGCAATATAGGCCTTGTTCATTTTTATAAGAGTCAACCTGTCAGCATTTTCAGTTGAAAAGCGGATGCGCTTATCAGTTATTATGCCCTCACCAACACTAAATACCTGCTCTGACAAAACGCTGGTGGCAGGGCAGGCCAGCACCTCCAAGGTGTAGAGCGCCAGTTCGTGCCACGGGTCCAGCTTGCACACCCAATAGTTGTAAGGCACAGAGGGATCAGGGAGGATGTTGACACAGTCTGCTACATACTCCTTCACCATCTTCTAAAACTTCTCCCTCCTTGTGACACTAGGCCACGCATCAGTGTGAGGGTGCTGGTGGGGTGTCATGGAGAGTGTTGCCCTGCCTCTGTTGGAACTGCTGTGTGTTCCCCTCGTCTCCCATATTCGGTTGCCCAAGTAACTACGTACTCTGCCGCCAGTGCTGTCAGCTGGAAATTTTTGGAGACAATTTTCCACAAGGACCTTCTGGTATTGCACCATTTTGCTCGTTCTCTCCACCACAGGAATGAGAGATGAGAAGTTCTCTTTTTAGCAGGGGTCGAGAAGGTGAACAACCAGTAATCGGTGTTGGCAAAAATGCGTATAACGCAGGGGTCCCGCGAAAGGCAGCATAAAGTCAGCCATGTGTGCCAGAGTCCCAACAGACAAGACTTAGTTGTCCTCATCATGAGGATGACTCTCAATCTCCTCATCCTCTTCCTACTCTTTGGCCCATCCACGCTGAACATATAGAATAAACCAGCTATGGGTACTACCCTCTATTGCTGAGGCAACCGTCTCCTGCTCCTCTTCCTCCTCCTCGTAATCATCCAATTCGCACTGAGAAGATGAACTGAGGGTGGTCTGGCCATCACCCTGTGTACTGTCTTCCCCCATTTTCACCTCTTCCACATGCAAAGCATCCGCCTTTATTGTGAGCAGCGAGCGTTTCAGTAGACACAGAAGTGGGGTGGATATGCTGATAATAGTGCATCTGTGTTGATTTCTCAAAGTAGTGTAAAACCTCAGAGGTCAGACATCCATTCCCACTCGTCCCTTGTGAAGAGCGGAAGCTGACTGGAAAGGTGACGACCATGTTGCAGCTAGAATTCCCCTTCTGCCCTCTGCTGCTCACAAAGCCTGGCCAACATGTGGAAGGTGGAGTTCCAGCGCGTGCTCACGTTGCAAAAAAGTCGGTGAGCTGGCAATTACAATCATTGCTGCAGCATTTCCAGACAGCTGTAGATGACTTTCAAAAAAGGGCACACACGTGGCACACCTTCACCAGTAGCTCAGGCAAATTGGGGTAGGTTTTGAGAAACCGCTGAACCACTAAGTTGAACACGTGGGCTAGGCATGGTATATGTGTGAGCTTGCCGAGCTCCGAAGCTGCCACCAAGTTACTGCCATTATCAGAAACAACCATGCCTGCTTGTAGGTTTAGTGGCGAGAGCCACAGCTCAGTCTGGTCCATTATACCCTGCCAATGCTCTGCAGTGGTGTGCTGTTTGTAATCTAAGCAAATTAATTTCAGCACGGCCTGTTGCCGCTTCCCGACTGCAGTGCTACACTGCTTCCAGCTACTGACTGATGGCTGACTGGTGCTGCAAGATGAGTAAGAATTCAGAGGTGGAAGTGGAGGAGGAGATGGTGATGTTATGGGACACGTGCTGGTGTAAGGCGGGGACAGCACACTGGGAAAAATAGTGGCGGCTAGGGGACTGAGTAACGAGGGACGGCCAACGCCATCAGGCTGCGTAAAGCTTCTGTGTCCAGACCACAAGCCTAAATGGCAGCATTTCCAGGGCGAGCAATTTGGAAAGGTGCGCATTTAGTGATATGGCCTGTGGGTGGCTGGTATTTCCGCTTTCAAAGGCCTGAGTTATGGACATCTGTACGCTGCGCTGGGACACAGAAGTGGATGTGCTAACTCATGGTGCTTGTGAAAGTCCAGGTGCAGGGCGAGAGGCATCCAGACCTGCGTCTTGGACAGAGGATTAACCAGCATGTAACATAGGGGAAGAGGAGGCTGTGGTGTGACCGCTGTTTGGGATGCGCGAATGTTATACAGGAGATGTAGCGCAGGTAATGTCTCTGCTGTCCCCAACGGCTAACGTAATATAGGAGATGTAGCGCAGGTAATGTCACTGCTGTAACCAGAGGCTAATAAAAATTACAGGGAATGTCACAGCAATTTGGGATGCACAAATATTATACAGGAGATGTAGCGCAGGTAATCTCGCTGCTGTCACCAGCGGCTAACGTTATACAGGAGATATAGCGCAAGTAATGTTGCTGCTGTCACCAAGCGGCTAACGTTATACACGATGCGTAGCGTAGGTAATGTCGCTGCTGTCACGAATATATCACAAATATAGCACTATATTCTCAATATT